>OX382171.1:15425892-16025892 GCA_947507545.1 Clistopyga incitator | reverse complement strand
ATCACCGTTGGATCACACGAGGTCAATTGACCGGTTAAATTACCTCGGTCCATTTTTAAATCCTAAAGTTACGGGTTATTCGGGAAGCTTACAAAGTTTGCCGTGCTTCTTTGAAAAAAAATATAGTCGTTGGCTAATCGCTTGTTGGGGATTGTTTGTAAAGCGGGTAACGTCGATTTCAAATTTATTTATTCCCCCTTCTTCACGCCCTTAAGATATGGAGTGACACTCATTGGCTATGATGCTACGGAAGAAACAATTTCGCCGGCGGGACTTTTTGGGCCCACCGGCAACACCGGCGGGATTCTCCCCTCTCCGAAATCCCGCCGTCCCGGAATGACCAATTACGCGAGTTCGAACAGGTTCGGATCTGTGCAGCGCGGCGTGACGTCATAAGCCACGCCCCGCCGTCGCTACCTCATTCCACATCATTTTAGGACATAATAAATAACGAATTGACGAATAATTACACAACCAACCATAAATCAATTAATGAAATCAATGAATGGTTAACTACGCAACTAATCATTAATCGATTGATAATCGATGAAGGGTTTCGATTAAATAGTTATAAAATTAATCGAACGAGTGAAATAACAATAAATGAAAACTTTTTTCGAAAAAAGTTGATGTACCTAATTATCGTTTTAAATCATGGAAGAAGTTATCTCAATATAGAGATTCTATACGAAACACCTCGTTTTGCTTATCAATTTTATTAAAAAATTCGACAAGTCTGGTAGAAAAAAATGACAATCATAATGGGGCTCGAAAAAAATGACTGCGAACAGGACGACCCGCCAGCAACGTATACATTAATTTAAAAAAATCTATCGAACGAGCTAAATCAAGAATCTCTGGATGTTTCTCATGACGCGCGGCTGCGTGCTTCGAAATCTCTCCTCTCTGCGCTTTCGACACTTGAACAACAGAAAATCCGGGAGACTGCGATTTTCTCGCAGTCGTGGATAAACTCTTATCCTGTGTGGATCTTCGGTGAATTTTTTATCGCATGAAAACCCTTAGGCTATTCACTATCCACTACACCAAAAATATAGCACTGCTTTATTATTTACGATCAACAGTGGAATCACGATGAGCAATCCTACAGAAATCATAGAAAAATAGCCTCGAAAGGGTTGAACTTGCAGTCTCTGAAGTGAACCTACGAATCAATTATTCTGTACCATCGATAAAAAGAGTCATAATCAAATAATGAATAACCAATGAAAGTCATCGTGTTCAGCTGTGTAATATTAATTCAATAGCCGTTAGTGTTGACAAGTGATACTATTCGGTGAAAGTAATATTACGATTTTTCCTCAAAACTATGACGAACAAAGAAAAGGTACAATTTCCTCACGAGTGCAACGGAATAACGAGCGACTTGACCGTTAACGAAGCTACCGAAGCCACAGCTAGAAAACGTATTTTCAACAACAACAACGAAACGCTGAAGAAATTAAAAAGCATCGCTGGGCCGATCGGGCTGCTCGTCGCGCTCATGGTTTACACTGCGATCGGTGGATTGGTGAGCTACTGGAAACTGATCAACTGGTAGTCGTAGGAATTCTCGTGTCCCGTTTAGTCCCAACGTGCGCGCCCTCGTTGTCTCGAACTATTTTTGTGTTCGCTAAGCTTATACAGATGAGAAGTGCGAAGAACTCTTCCGATACGCTTAACGCGTTCCGCCCCATAAATTCGAGCGAGGCAGTTAAAATGATTCAACGTTACGCACGAATTTCCGAGATTCTCCTTCAATTTACCATGAGTTTATAAACTCTTGGATGTGGCGTCCGTGATGAAAAAAGAAATCGGCAAATGAATATACATCGTGAAAGTAATACCTGCTTTTATCGAAGTAAAAAGTATTTTCACGGCGATGATTTAACGAAAAATGTTGAAAATTTCAACGGACCAAAGCCAGGAATAGAATTTCGTTTTGCTTCACTAGTATATAACCGGCCTTCGACAATTCGTGCTGGTCATCGTTATTCTCGGAAACAGTAGAAACTCTCCTCGGAACGATTTCACAAATCATCGATTAGCATCTCAGAGCGCAGTTCTTGCGATCGGTCCATTTATCCTACGGCGAAATTTATCGATCTGCGTTCTGTAAATCGTCCATGCTCCACGGAGAAATGATTGTTTATATATAAGCCAACCGATTAAGAGGTTGGACCAAACTTCAGTTGGTCAACCAAATTATTGGTGGTTCTAATTTTTGTTATGTTGCTGACAGATGTGTACATAGACTCTGTCAATTTTTCAGTCAAATAAAACGGGCCTTTTTCGGTTGAATAAATAATTTATTTATTTTTAAGCGAAAAAACAATGTCGTCGAGATGAAATAAAAAATTAACAACTTTTCATTACAAACTCCGGCGGCATTTTTTTTGGGTTTCTAATGTATTTTCTCTAGAAACTTGTAAAAAATGCAGCGGCCAAGTTTTCTGCAGTTTCTCTTTTCCCCTGTGCAAATGCGATACAGTAGTGCATTAGGACGAGTGACTGCGGTCAACACTTTGAAAGGGTCTCCGTGGAGAAAGTCGGAAAGGGGAGAGGGTCAACATAGAAGCCTGAATAAAGCATACGGAGGAATAATAACACCGTACAGCACAGAATCAACGAGAAAAAATGAGAGATACAGCAGCGCAAATACGCACACGATAAGCGCCGAGCGTTATTAATTACCGGAAGCGAATCTCTGTACGATTTTCTACTGCAGGAGACATCAGTTTAACTCTTGAAAGTATATATTTATACCAGGCCTCTTGAGTTTTCGCTTATCGCAATCTATATTACCACTTGACACAAGAATCGTGGACATGCGTGTTTATCAATAATCTTTACTCAATTCTGCCCCTCGACGATTAGGTTTTTCAACAATTGGAACTTCCCTCGGAAATCGAGAGACTGAAGGGACTTCGAACTGGCGTTAACACGCAAAGACGACGGCTTATCGGCAGGATACTGAATAATACGGACGTGACGAATCTGGCGAGTCTGGTGAGAGATTTTCTTTCATATCCCAACACAAAAATCCCTTCGTCCTTTCTTATTTCTCGCCGATATCCATATCCGCGAATTTCGTAGATAAGGTACGAACTACGAAGGTACGAGCTCGCCGTCCAGGAGGCGGCGCAAGGAGGCGTTCTCATAAGTCTCGTCGACGATTCGGAGAATTCTCGATCTCACGATGAATCGGATTTGACCCTCGTCACCACCGAACGGTGGAGTGTTATTCAAGCGGTTTTCTTCGCTAGCACTGTTCTCACAACCATCGGTAAGTTTTTATTATCATGGGCATTTTATATTGGTTTATATATTGCTTTCGATCTGGGTTCGCCCTTTACGATTGACTTCAGAATTTTTTGTTTGATTTACGGTGTTATTTTTTACCCATTTTCAATTATCGACGCTTTTTCAAAATGCATCATCGAACGATGCATTTTTTTAATATGAAAAAATTGCGATATGACATTTCCACTTGATCTTAGATTTTGTTTCATTTTTTTGCTTCTTATTTTGTATATCGAACACATCTTACAATGAAATTCTAAAAAAAAATGCAGACCCTCAGTTTGATTTGGTCAATAAGAAAAAAATAGTTAGGAGAAGATTGAAGTCGGTTGGGTTTGTTTTTTGAAAGTTTGATACAATCGAGTCATTGATTTTTAATAAATAATTTTATTTCCCAATTTCGAATTTTTTTTTGAATGGCAAAAAAATTAGTCCAATGTAGTCAGTCGTGAGCATCGTCACTAAAGATGTGTTTTTTTTAGTATACGTCGAGTGTAAACTGAGGACTTTTTGTGAATTGGGAAAAATTTTTCAGAAGAAAAGGATACATCGGTATAGCCTTTTTTTTACCCCATTCGTGCCCCTTGCTTTTCTTACTCCCTTGTACGGAAAATTATTTGTGTCAAAAGGAAAAAGAACAGTGAGACGGGCCCTTCTCATTGTTTGGCTTTGTCAAAACCGTCAGCCGAGGTAAATTCACGGGGAAGCCAGGCACCCGGGTTTAATAAGCCTCTCGACGGGAAATGCCCGCCAGCTATAGGTTCGGTTTTTTTTTGTCTGTAGAAAGAAAGTCTCTATTCGAGTATTACTCATGATTCCCTAAATGAAGGAAAGCACGAGATATCTGCAAAAACTCAGACATATAATAAGAAAAATTGGGGGCAAAATCGCGACTAAAAATAGAAATTTGGGACAAAACGATCTTAAAGTTATTAAAAAATCTTTTGTCCCAGTTTTAATGTTTTTTTCCGTGAAAAACTCGCAGAAAATAAATCAAATTGTTCATCAACAAAGAAGAAAAAAGTTAATAACGTTTGTACAAAATTAAAAAAAAAAAAAAATTTATTAATTGAATAATGTTTGTCGGATGTTCTTTCATAAAATTGATTTTTTCAAAAAATTCCTGATGAAGTGAATGTCCGTTTTACCAATGTGTTCGGAAGAAATTTATGATTTGAAAAATATGTGTTGTTTGTATTGAGTGGATGGTAAATAAAAATAACTAACTTTCAGGATACGGAAATGTTGTACCAGCGACAAATTGGGGCAGGATATTTTGCATCTTCTTCGCATTCGTCGGCATTCCTCTGACGCTGACGGTCATCGCCGATTGGGGAAAACTTTTCGCCGAGGCTGTTAGCACTATCGCGGCGAAGATAAGTTCGAAGCTTCCGGCAATTGCGACTGCCTGGATGCCTACTAATCTAGCTGGACGTAGATCGTTGGGTAAGAATTATTATGCTTGCTTGTTCTTCCACCCATTTCATTTAAGGAGGGTCGATGGTCAGAGGGATTAGAACGTTACACTGAAAGAAAATTATTAACAACTATAAAGTATCAGTTATCCAGTTTAGACGCACGTCTAAATGATTCGTAGTTGGTACAACTAAGAAATAATTACCATAATTACTTTCATAGTCGCAGGGCCTATTAATTAATAGGTTCCCACTCTATAGTTGACTGTATTATTATTTATATTTATCATTAATTTATTGGCTGTGTTTCAAAATAAACTATCCTTAGAAACACAAAAGTTCGTCGTATACTTTCAATTTGCCATTAGAATAAATGTTAAATGACGTTTAAAATTCCTTTTTCTAAATCATTGAAAGCGCTTAAGATGAACTTATTTAAACTTTACAATTAGACAAAAGTCGACTATGCCAATGCATTCGAATAAATCAGCCCTTGTTTCTGAAAGAGTTTGTAACTCTCGACCCGCCTTAAGCTTTCAAAAGTGAATCTAATGGAGGAGGTTCGGTGATTCTTTCGTAGGAGCCTGTGCTGCTGCACTTCTGCTTTTTCTCTACTTGGCCTGCGGTGCCGGTATGTTCATGCTCTGGGAGGAAGAATGGGGCTTTTTCGATGGTTTCTACTTCTGTTTCGTCACAATGACGACGATTGGCTTCGGGGATCTCGTGCCCAGTGAGAAGCTAAACATTTGACACTTAACAACAATTCGGCAGCATGGCGTTAAAGTTATTAATCTTTTGCTGTAGTTAAATGATTGATCAATCACACTTCCCGCGATCGTTTAAAAAAAATTTACCTAAACCGCCCGGGCATTGCCGATTTAAAGAAATACTTATACATACAAAGTAATTGCAAATAAAATTTATTAAACGAACGTATATTAACGTATTTTGCATCGCACATTTACAAATTACTGTTAAAATCAAATACACCGAACATTGGAAATAGCAAACGTTAACATAAAAATTAATTACCGACAGAAAAATTCTTTAAAATGTTTTTTTTTTTAATTTACGTACCACCATAAAGTAAAAATCCGGAGGTAAATATTATTCAAAATAATTATGGCAGCTCAGTATTGACAGTTTAAATGAAGGATCGACATTTTTTTTCACACATTCCAATAATGTGCTAATTTGATGTGCCATGTATTTTTTTAAATGGTATGAAATGCCGTAAAATATCTGAAGTAACGCTATTTTTTTTTATCCACAGAAAAACCAAAGTACATGCTTCTCTGCACTCTCTACATTCTTGTTGGCCTTGCCCTGACTGGCACAATAATTGAGTTGGTAAGAACTCAATACTCGCAATCCTGGCGAAGACTTCAAGCTCTGAGCGGTCCTTTAGCCGACACTCTTAAGAGGCTTGGCGAGCACGCCGGTGGAGATATGTCAGCGTTTCACTCCGATCTGAGGTTGTCCTTTTCTTCTCTCTGTATATTTTTTTCTTTCTCCAAAAAGTGACTCTCCCAACACGCAGTTTAATATAACAGAACGGAATTTGTGTTTATTATTGCAGAAAAGTGCTGACGGTGATATCCATGCCCCGTTTGAAAAGAAGCAGCAGCGGGCGTACTAACGGAAAGGACGCCGAGTGGGAGGAAGCCGTGGAGGCTGTGCTGCGTGATATCGCGGCTGCGTCGCCTCCACCACCGCCGAAAAAACCGATGATGCAAATTGTCATTTACGAATCGAGCGTCTGAAAATATAACAAGGAAATTACTTTTTCAAATAATATTCTCTGAACTCCCTTTACATATAATTAAGTCATTACGTTTCAAATTTTATTCCTATGATCTTAAACGTAACGTAACTTTCAAAATTATTATTAATTTACCGAAATTATTCAAGTTGCGCCCCGAAAACTTAGCAGTAAGCTTATAACTTATCGGGGATGGTCAATATCTGGAAAAAAATCTATTCACAACACTTTTCTATTTGAATAACTATCGCGAATTTTTCCACTAATCGTAAATTGATTTAATACATTTTTTGTTTTTTGAGAAAAATAATTATTCAGACTGAAATGTATTTTGAATACAATTTTATGCGGATATTGTTCATTCCTGACGCATATAGTATTCAATAATGTGAAAAAAATTGATTTTTTGCAAACTTTATGTTGCGATGATTGCTTCATTTCCACTGCGAAGTCAGTGACACTTGGCAATAAGTCGATTCGTATCGCACGCGGCACGAGTGACATACCGTGATGTTGACATGATTTTTGCGATGTGGAAGAGGATCAAAAGCGACGAGAACGCCGTACCCGGGAGAATCGCGATCCTCGCCGTGAACGATCTTTCTACTGGCACTTACGCACTCTCCGCAATGCCAAATTGACGTCAAACCAATTGCCGCCGTACGTCTAAGTTTAGCGTACCTGTCAGCTGCGAAACTGTACGTAGTGTCGTCGCTTTGCGATACCCTCATCGTCGCAGCACAAATGTTTCGTCTGTCGCGTCGTCCTATTCGAAAATGAAAAATTCCGATAAACCACAAGAGCCTGATAGCAGCACGTCAGAGATCGTGCGTATCGCTTACCGCGTGCGTATTTAACTCACATTACATAATTAAACGTAAAGTCATTTTTTAATTTATCCAAATATTAGTTTGAACGTGTGTGGAATTTTCGGTATCATATTTTAATTGCATTTCAAAATGGAGAAAAAAAAACGGCAAGTGGTTTTATAATAACAAAGAATTGCCATTTTTTTTTCGAGTGCTACTCTTGAGGAATGATAGTTTAAGAAAAAAAAAAAAAAATTGCTCTTGTCACGTTAATTAATTCCACGCAGACCAAAATAAAAGTTATTAATTTTCAGAAAAAAATATCAAAATGTCCCGAACTCGCGAACTAACTTTCTTTCACGAGGCAAATCCGTACTTGCAAAGAAAAGGTTGAGGTACTGTGACGTGACCTTTTTTTTTTACATATACGCGAGTATAAGTTAACATTTTAACGAAAACCGGCAAATTGCGCACACGCAGAGAGAAATTACTGCACCGCGAGGCAACTATTATTTTTGGGATGCGGCACGACGGACTTTGGCACCACAATATAATTAAAGGTATTGCGTTATATGCACCTAAAGCAGTATGTATTTACGATTTGCAGCAATCACGAACCATATCCAACTGCAACGAACCCAATGACGCTCCCAAAACACCCAATACAGAAGGATTTGCTTGCACCAATCGTATAATGAGCCTCCCGATATTTGCGAGTCTAAACTCGAGCATTTCCGGGGCTTATACGAGTGTAAAATCGTCCCACTCGACTGTCGAATCGATATTAAATCACACGGAGGAAGGCTTGACCGAGGGAGCAAATATTCTAAGTCCCGTGACCTCTAAAATCGGAGAAACTCTCGAAAAACCCCTGAAAAGCATCGACTCGGTTATATGCAATGGTCTGGATTATCTGGAGGAGAAAGTGCCGTCCGTCAAACTCCCACCTGGCGAAATATACGAGAGTGTCGAAGGATACATAAGGTGAAATCGAGTCGCTTGAATTTTTGCTGATTTTTCTGGCTTTTCCGTCAAAGTTTCCTAGGAGAATCGAGTTATAGTGATTTTTATTATCTTCTTAAAATCATTTTATGACAGGGTTGAAATTCATAATTAAATTAAGGACGCTTCGCCCTAATAAAATCACTTCCAAATCAGCAAATGCATATCTTCTTCATTTCTGTGTTTCAGGGATGTATCAGAATCTGTTAAAAAACATTCGACAGAGGTTTACACCGACGTGAAGGTCAAATTGGACGAACTCACAAGAGCCAGCGAAGAGCCACCAGAGAAGACGGAAAAGTCGAAAAAATATTGAAAGTCTGATCTGCAATTGCGCACAACTTAAAAATAAAGCCATACTCGAGGGTTCCTCTTTCACTCATCCGGAACTCCTCTGTGTTTAAACATCGTCGATAGAATAACAATTTCTAGGTATACCCTACAGAAAATAAATACTGAAACCGGCAAATTATCATCACAATTTTCGTTTACCGTGTCCTTTGAATGTGAAAAGAAGAACATTTTCTCCGAAGACTTCCGTTTTCATTTTAAAAGACCTACACGTCATATATATAGTGACTGTAGTGACACTCAAAAATAAAGCCGCATTCAAGCGTAATTCCTTCGCCGTCGTATCGAGTGTTTTTCGTAGCGCTAGGGTCGCGCAGGTTTACTCGCAGAAGGCGATGCGCCGATCGTCCTAACAATCCTAACCGAAAACTCTGTTGAATTAAGCGCCATGTTGAATCCGAGCATTGCCGCCAATTTGTTGCGTGTCGGTTGTGCATCTGTGATTGCGATACCGGGTCGAGTGCTCCGAAATTAATGTCGTATCGAGGATTTTAAGTGTTTCGAGGACTTGCGTAGAGTGCGTTGCGTTTTGGCGGATAGATGAGGAGCGAGGAAAGGCTTTCGTTGTCGGATATTGCGGCAATACGAAACTATAATAGCGTCGCGCCCGTTGCGGGGGGTTATATCCGGGGCCAAATGCCTCGTTTATTTGTTGATGTATGATTAAAATCCATTAGTCGGTCACATCGGCATGTCGAATTATCACTGTTATCTCTGTGCCAGCGACGATGGAATACAATTGGACATCTTCGGCGTCGGCGGAAAGGCCATCTGTGAAAAGATAGAATCTTGTCTGTCGGTCAAGGTACATTCATCATAATCCTCCACGAATGTAACCCGTTGATAAAAAACACGCTAGGTTCTCTACCCCTGAACCTGGAGCCGCGGAACTGTGGACTAGAAATTTTTCGCCGATGGCAGCTTAGCGGAATGTACGTCATAATGATTCTGTAGTCTCTTGGCTGACTCGTTCATTTTGTGGTTACGTTTTTCGTGACTCCATAGATGTTTTATTTATTTATTTATTTTTATTTCTCGACGAAACGCGTCAATTTCGTCAGCTACTCCCGAATCGACCATAATAACAACAACGCGGCTCCTGGCTTAATGTTGGCTCGGAGTAACCTTAAATAAACAATCGGAGCTTGTTTGGGTTAATTGGGTTTGCGGCATGGTTCAGACTGTAAACTTCATTCTTCAAACGGATCGTGCAGCATACATTCTTCATTTTTCCCCGATGTTGGAGAAAATTTGCACTGAAAAATATTTCCATTAGTCTACAATGTCGAGGCAATTTAATGTTTACGTTCATCGGGGTAAATTGTTTTCATTAAAGTTTTTGATAAAGTTGTTTATTGAATATAGGAATTGAATTAGATCCTCAAAAATTCTGATGATAATTGCAGGTTGAATAACATTGACTTTTTTGGAAGAATGTTAATTCAAAATATTGCATTCGTTGTTCAGCTTTTAGGAAGGAGTTACTAACGGGTTTTGATGTAACGCATGGTTCTTGTTACCTCTATTATCTCCTTAATGGATCTGCTTTAAAACCTTTTTTCCTTCTTTCCAAAAGCTTCTTTTAATTAATGAGCGATGATATTTTGATTATGAATATTCTGCTATAATGTTTTTGTGTACCAAAACAGATTAAAGAAGGCAATGCTATAGCGACAAAGATTTGCCACAAATGTGCATATGAATTGGATGCCTGCAGCAAGTTTGTGGCAAAGTATAAACAGTCGAGGGACGGCACAAAAGGGAAAAGCAATCCAATCAAGGGACATTGCAGCTTGTGCTTGGAGCCTGGAAAAAAAGGGTACATCTTTGACTGCAGAGAGGGAAATCCTACCAATGATACTCTTCACAAAATCCAGGAGATTTTTAATGACAGTGTGAGTTATTCAGATTTTTATGAATGTTCGAGATAAAGTGAAACTACAAAATGCAATAAAGGAATTTTCCTAAAATAATCCTTCTATTTTTTCAGATCTTGAATGATAAACGCAGGACTTTATCCATATGTCTTGATTGCCGCTACAATTTGGACGTGTTGTTCGACCTGAAATGTATATATCAATCAACCCCAGATAAACTTCGGCATTTGAGTGAAAAGAGGTTAAAATTGTCAGAACTTCCAAAAGTAAGTTCTCATGCAACGATTTAATAAACTTTGGGTACAATCAAATTCAAGTAATTATTGAGATATCCCAGATATTGTTGTCTATCGAGGATGATTATTAACTATAAGTTATTATACAATAATTCCTGAGAAACCATTTGTATAACAAGCATGTAATATTCTCCATATCCTTGGCCTCCACGGAACTATCATGATTGTTATATTTTCATCATTATTAATTGCAGACAAAAACAAGAGTGGTAAAGCGAAAGACAACGTTCATCCCAGTACCCCGACTCAACGGTACCGAAGCAGACGATACGGACAGCAGTAGTGTCGCTAGCATAATGCCTTTTAAACGTAAAAGAGGTCGGCCCCGCAAGAACAGTGAGCCTGTATCACCGTCTATTTTCCGCACTTGCGAACAGTGCGAAATCAACGTAGAGAGTGGCCTTGATATGTACAGATATCATCGCACAGGTATCACAGTTTGTAAAGAATGTTGGCTTGCAATGGACCCCGAGAAATTAACGCACAATAAGAGGAAAAAACTTGGTATTGCGGGTGGCGAGGTCGGCACCAGAAGGTGCGCCATTATTCTCAAAGATGTTCTCACAAATCCTGCGAAATATGAGAACATTTACAAGGTAGAAAAAGACAAACATGGCAATACAACTTTTATCGTCACCGACGATAGCTCCGAGAACGAGGAGAGGGAAAAAACAGCTCCTGCCAAGAAATCACGAAGGAGCCACGGAAGCGTTGCGATCGCCGATGAAACGCCAGTGAAGAGAACCCGACCACCCAAAAGAACTGCGAGTATCAAATCGACTGATTTAGACGACGAGCCCCCTGCAAAAATAAGGGACAAAGGCAAAAACACCGAAGACGATGTGGCGTCCGCGAAGGTAAAAGGCAAATTGAAGAAAATTTACGAAGAGAAAGCCTCGACTTCTACGAATAGCAGAACGAGAAATGGTCTTGCTACATCCGACACCGAAGTCTTCGAATCGAGAACGAGGCGTAGTTTCGACAGACAATCCACGGATGGTGAGAAAAACGCGAAGGCCGCTTCTGACGCAGAACTCACGAAGCCGCCGGCGAAAAAAAGAGGAACACGAACGAGATTGGTCGCTCAGCCGGCCGATGCGACTTCGAACGAAACGAAAACAACAGTCACGACGAAAGTTCGGAAAATAGTGAAGAGCACGGCTCCCGTCGTCTCGACGACGGAAACTGTTGAGCGGCCGGTCAGGAGAACAAGAGCGCATTCTCTTTCGAGCCAGGATGTAACTTCGCCGTCGAATCATCACAGCAACGCATCGAAAAATGCGAAATCCGCATCCGCGACTGAATCGCCACCCACAAAGACCAGAAGTACCAAAACTAAGTCGCTGTCGCCGGAAAATTCCGCTGAGGAGATCGAAGTTGAAAATCCATACACTTGCAGCGTTTGTCGTGTAGAATATAGGAATAAACTTCTCGGCATGAAGCACGAGCTCACACATGCAAAACAGCCTGAAGTGAAGCTTCAGCGAGTGGCTATACCGGAAATAATCGTCGAGGAAGCACCGGCGGAGTCGTCGTTGATCGAGGAACCCGAGGAGCAGTCCCACGACGTCAGCAGCACCTCCGAAAACAGACCTGGGGATTCTGAAAACGTTGAAACGTCCGCCCCTGCTGCTTTCCATGAAAAAACGTCGATAAATGTTGTCGCTGAAACCAACGAGACTGCGGAGAATTTTGAGAAATGCAAGAGTTCTCCGGAAGTGGTCGAGACGACCGCTAAAGTCGATGACAAGCAAGAAAAAGAAGAAGATAAATTTGAGAATAAAACACTTGAAAACACAGACGCAATTGAGGAGAAAGCAGACGAAAATGAGAACAAAGACAAAGATAATGTTGACGAAACAAATCACAAAACTGACGGTAAAACTGTAGATACCGATGACAAAAATAAGGAGACAACAGAAGAAACGGAAGAAACAAAGGAGGATAAAACAGAAGAAAAAGACGACAGACATTTAGATCAAACTGAAGAAACGGAAGACAAGAATGAGGATAAAACAGCAAAAACAGAAGTCAAAAAGGTGGCTCAAACGGACGAAACGGAAGACAAAAATGAGCAGAAAACAGAAAAAACGGGAGACAAAAGCGATGATAAAACAGAGGAAAGAAAGGACGAAACCGAAAATAAAATAAAGGAAACGGATCACAAAATCGAGGATAAAACAGAAGCTCCTGAAAACACAGAAACCGAGAGTACCGTCGACAATGAAAACGTTGACGAAAATAATCTGGAAAATACACGGTCATCCAAGACGAACGATATTTTGCCAATCGCAGATTCCGACAAAAATAACGAAGATTTAAAAACCGGAATAACGGAAGTAAAAGCAGCAGATTCGGAAAAACCAGAATCAACGCTCAGCGAGGAGATTGGCAAGGAAGAGGAGACCGCAAACCCTCTTGAAAAGCTTTCCGAAGAAGTATTAAATGAATTGGTGGAAACCTCGGAAAACTTGAACGGTGTTGACGTGCAGGACGATGCAAATTCTGAGGTTCATAAAGCCAATGGAGTGGAAAAGGATGCGATTGCAGTGAATAGCAACGCAGAATCCGAGCCTGTCGATGATCACTTTTCGGAAAAAAGTATAGAATCAGATAATGTGCCGCCAGTGACGAGCACATCTCCCGAAAAGAATAATGAAATTGAAGACGTTGTTAAGGATAAAGTTTCGTTAGCCGACGATGATAAAACTAAAAATTTAGAGGCGGAAGCGAAAGCTAATACGACGGAAGGTTCGATCCGTCCGGACAAAAATGCGGCAAAGAGTACTGAAGTTCGGGAATCCGTTGTTAGCGATGTACTCACGGAAGTGTTTGATTTAGCTACTGCGGAAGTGCAAAAACGATTGGAGAATGAACCTTCGCGCGACGAAAAATGCACGACACCCGTTGCAGAGACTGTGGAGAATATATCACGAGAAATATCCAACAGCGCGGATATGCCCTCGTTGGATCCTCTCATCGACAACCAATCGAGCAACATTCAATCGTAAATTCGTTCAAACAGCGAAGATAAAAATAACGAAAGAAAATTGTAAGAAATCTTTTTCTATGCGATCATGGCAAGCATAATATACAATAAACGTAATTGTAATTGTGAAATATTCTATATCGCGGCTCTCAGAGCTAGCATAATCAGTACCAGAGTATCTAAGTTTTATTGTCTCAAAGATATTGAGTGAGTGAGTGAGTGAGTGAGTGAGTGAGTGAGTGAGTGAGTGAGCGAGTGTGTGTGAGAGAGAGAGAGAGAGGCAACGTTAGTTACTTAGATTATGTTCAATAATTTTTTATTTTTTTTCTAAATTGTTTAATCAATCTGAACGAAAGTATATCAGTTACAAATGCGCGTAAAATACAATGTTCGTTAAACACTTAGATTGTAAATACTTTCAATGCATTTTTCGGAGATCCTGGTCATATATAGAATTATGAATATCTGGTTGTTGTGTTTTAGATACGATCTACTTAGTGGAATGAGCTCTTTATATTTGTTTTTTTTCTCCACGCGTGATGAATTTGTACATTTCTTATACACTGTAATCATAGAATGAAATGAGCCGACGTTTAAATTAATTGGGCCTTTGAATTTTTCAATTTATTTTACATTCATTATCAGCTTGGTGAATTTATATTTCGCGTACCCTTAAAGATGCATCGTCGATATGGTCGGGTCAATCGAGTATCGAGATTTAAAAAATTGTTTTTACACTATTCTCGAACGGAAATGAATCAAAATAAAGTTGAATCTGAATTAAAGAGATTCTTACAAATGTAGAAAAAATGTTGGAGCTATCAATACATAGCTAACTTCAATTACTAATGGGTCACATTAAATTACAAATTTGCTTTCGAAAAAAATTCAATTTTGGTACGCGATTTTCTTGACTGTATCTTCGGTGTCTCTTTGAAGAAGTTATCGCGCTCAGTGGTATTTTCGAGGTAGCAAAAAATGTTTACCACCGATTAGACAATTGTAAAACGCTTTCTAAATCGCTCACTTCTCTCTACGACTGCATTTTACTTGCAATGACCTGCATTGATACTCTGTCCAAACTGATTTATAAGCGATACATTTTCGAAACAGGTAACCCGTTTTCCCTATGCTCGTTTTTTTAGTTAAAAAAGGAGCATGGGTTTTGATTTCGATGAAGAAAAAGCAAAGTTTCAGTGGACACGATTTGTTTTCCATTTTTGCACAATCTTCTGCGTTTCAGTTAGTAATACACATAGCCAAGAAGCAAGAAAAAAAAGAGGTCAACTATTCGAACAGAATGCCTTGTATCTTGTATATCGATAAATATGCGGTTGCCTTAGTTTAATTGAGTTAATAAAGGAACTTTATGAATCAAATGCTTTTCGGAGTGGAAGGTGAATCTTCTTTAACCCGAACGGAGTCTTCGGGGGTCCCTTGCATCTCGATGATTTCTTTGCTTTCGTTCAACTTCGAGGGGCCTACAATTGACTGCTGCGGAAGCGAGGAAGTCGGAGAGACTTTGGAGATGTCCACATTTCTCGTGTTGGAATTACCGGCAGGTAATCCATCGGTAGACTCCGTTATCCTCGTAGATGACCAAAAGGGAACTCTGCTAGCTTTCCAGAGACAAATCCTCGTTATTGCTTGGGCTTTACCTGCCTGACAATCCAATATCAGATCGATGTATCGATCCATCACCTCTTGGCCTGTACAGTTTTATCGTTAGATTTCTTCAATCACAGAATTAAGGGTTTACATCTAAGTTAAATTGAAAAAAAAAAAAAAAAAAA
Organism: Clistopyga incitator; assembly: GCA_947507545.1. Lineage (NCBI taxonomy): Eukaryota > Metazoa > Arthropoda > Insecta > Hymenoptera > Ichneumonidae > Clistopyga > Clistopyga incitator. The sequence continues at coordinate 16,010,295 of OX382171.1, read as the reverse complement.
AACCCCAATTGTTTTTTCTTTAATTTACTGATAGTTTTAACTGTTAACAATACTGCATTAAATTTTGGTATCGAAATTATATTGGTAACGCTGATATTTATTGAGAATAAAAACGAATAAATGATGCATCGTTTTTCGCTTGTTTAATTAGATGCAAGCCCTTAACATGTTCACGATTATCATTATCAGTATGATTCACCCTTCGATATTCCAGCAGCGCAACGGGCTCGGTTAGCTTCTTTTGTTTTCCCGAGGGAATTAAATTGACTGAGAGCCAATTCGAGATGTGGCGTCGCCAGATTTGCCTGACTCTGAAAAACAATTTTTCTTGCGTTAACAACGCATCGTTTTTACTTCAATTTATACTAAAAGAGTGTACCTTATTTAGCAAGTACTCTCCGGTGTAATAATGAGCCTGGGCAAGTTTGTAGGGCAATTTATATTCCTTTGCGCTTTCTCGAAGCAAAGTCAAATGCTTTACGGTCCCTTCACTGTCCTCCAGTTCCTATTCGCAATAATCTGTTTTGAACTGTATTTGTATCACACTGTTAAAAAAGACCGTTTTTATGCATAAGATTGTCAATTAAATTAAATGTACAATTGTCATATAAAATTATTGTACTTTTGCAATAAATCTGATGCAAATCTTTAAAGTTAAAGAACATTGATATTGAAATTACCGCACCACCCATTAATTTTTCATTGCGCTTTTATATTATAATTAATATACCAATCTATGCATAAAAACTGCCGATGTACATTTAATGTAACGTAGGTTTTTTTACAGTACAATATTAATACCTTGTAAGCAAATGCGAGCTCCATGTGAGCATTGCATACACTTTCCGGATCAGGAATTCTCTTAGCTATCGCCAAAAATTTCGACAAACTACCAAGAGCTGACTTAACATCTCCTTTGGACAACTGGCTCTTTCCGAGTTCGTACAGTGCAGCGGCAATGTATTCGTTGTGGACAGCTATTAGCGACAAATCGTTTTTTTTTATTAAAAAAATAATAATAAGTACTAAAATTTTTATTTTCAGATGCGAATTGGATGACTAACAGTCTGTTGCTCGTTTTAGAGCGTGGACAGCAGCTCGCACAGACACTTCCGGATCTTCAGTTCTGGCGTTTTCCGACACAGTCAACAGAGCTTTGTGCAAAAGACTGCAAGACTCCCTGTACAGTGTTTCTTGCTTGACGCCTAAGATTTTAGAAGAAGACCATCCTTTGCCCTGAGAAGCAACTCGCACCTCCTCCAGAAAGTTCAGCGCTTCCTCAGGATCATTCACTGGAATCGTATCATAAAATCATTACCATTTGGGATCTGCATTGCGACCAAAAATCTACGATTTTGTACCTCGATTGGTAATAGCACATAAATATAAAAATCAAGATCATAAAATTGATGCAGTTATCAATCAGTAACAAACATTGTTAAAGTGAAAAAAGACTTTTTTAAATAAATGAATTTGTTTTTCTCTACAATGAATAATAATCTTTCGTCGACATTACTCATCATTGTTTTTCACAAATTTGTCTCATCTTCAAGTACAAAGTTGAAAAAAAAAAAAATGATTGACTTTGGTTTAAGTTTTAATCCCGATAAAATATAGTTCTAACTTTTCCGGAAGAGAAATCGTCCATATAGATATCGTATTATATTCAAGGTTTCGCCTCCGTCGTTATGAACGTTCTCCGCGATTTTCAGAGAACTTTTGAACAGTTGCTCAGCAATCCAAAGCCATTCCCAACTTTTCGATTCGAAGAACAATGCCAAGTCCAGTAACGATGCGGCCTGAGTTTGTAATTTGCCTGGATTTGAAAATAGACTATGAAATAGTTAGTAATTTCTATATTATAGAGACATTTATTTATAGGTCCATTATCCATGGCACACCGGTTCTCTTAGCCATTTCAGCCGTAGTTAATCCACTCCTAAGTCGTTCCAAGAAACTTTTTTCATTTTTTAATCTCGGTTTCTTCCATGTAATGGAACCTGGACCCGCTTCTTTTCTCACTTCCTCATCTAAATCGAAGAGCATGCTCAGATATTCCGCGGTTTCTCTAAAACCTTCTTCCTCGAGATCAAGGATCAGGGACTCGAAATAAGGTAGTCGATATCTGAGAAAAATAGCGGATAATTTCACCTTTATTATACAAAAAACGGTATCTTCCATAATTCACCTTCTGACCTCAACAGCCGTGAGCGTTGGCAACTTGGACTTCAAGTCTGTCTTTACTTGAGGCACTTGAAATCTGGCAGCCTGTGTAAGAGTTTTTATTCTATTCGGTTGTTCTGTTGGGACTTCGCTCGCAGTAGTTGACCCTGAAGCTCTGAGGAAATTCACGAATACTTTTGGGTCTTCGCTTCTCGTTGATTTCTTCTTTTTATCGAGTACTTTCAACTCCTCGCAAGCATTCCAACCAGGTTTTCGCGTTTGGGCCATGATAATATGATATTTATTTATTTTTCTTGTTATTTCGTTAGCTCACAATGTTTCTTTTCGTCTGGATCTAACCTTGCAATATTCACCTCGCAAGTGACAGCAGGAGATGATGGAAGAAATAAATGAATGCAGGGAAGATACGATTTTGCAGGTTCCAACTGCGTAATTTATTGTATGTGGAGAAGATGAAAGTAAATCGAAGCCCTTGAAGCCCTCAGCTCTCTTCAGGATGATGTCAGTCTCAAAAGCTTTACTTCAATTCGAGCCTAAAGTCGATACATTTCTTCTTTTTCTCCTTATACTTTGGCTCACAGTGTTTTTCATTAAGGATATTTCGTTTTATTCCCTCAAAATCTTTCTATAATAAGCATGTATTTACTGTGGAAAGATGCGAATAGGTTTGACGAAAGAAAATTTGTAATCGACCGCAGGCCACAAAGGAAGAAATAAATGAACGTAAGAAAGATAAGATTTTGCAGCGTGCCAGCTGCATAATTTATTGCATGTGATAAATATCAAAGTAAATGGTAAATATCGCTAGTAGACATATAACACGATCACTGCCAGATCAATTTACAACATGTACATCGTGTACGAAGCGCATTGGTTCGAGCTATCGAGAACCAATTGGCACCGTTCACGGCACATCCCGACCAGTAATCCCTAATTACGATCCCGAGGGACTCGTGAGGTTTTATGCAGTCGCGGTTGGTCACACTCTCGGCTCGAGCTTTATCTTGAAGCCCTCGGCCTTCTTCAGGATGATGTGAGTCTCAAAAGCTTCAATTCGAGCCTAAAGTCGATACATTTCTTCTTTTTCTCCTTATACTTTGGCTCACATTGTTTTTCATTAAGGATAGTTTGTTTTATTCCCTCAAAATCTTTCTACAATAAGCATGTATTTACTGTGGAAAGATGCGAATAGGTTTGACGAAAGAAAATTTGTAATTGACCGCAGGCCACAAAGGAAGAAATAAATGAACGTAAGAAAGATAAGATTTTGCAGCGTGCCAGCTGCATAATTTATTGCATGTGATAAATATCAAAGTAAATGGTAAATATCGCTAGTAGACATATAACACGATCACTGCCAGATCAATTTACAACATGTACATCGTGTACGAAGCGCATTGGTTCGAGCTATCGAGAACCAATTGGCACCGTTCACGGCACATCCCGACCAGTAATCCCTAATTACGATCCCGAGGGACTCGTGAGGTTTTATGCAGTCGCGGTTGGTCGCACTCTCGGCTCGAGCTTTATCTTGAAGCCCTCGGCCCTCTTCAGGATGATGTCAGCCTGGAGCCTGAAGTCGGACTCCTTGACGCAGGACTGGACGCGGTAGTTTCTCAGGATCGTCGAGAGGAGGATCTTGAGCTTGAGCATAGCGTACTTGCGACCTACGCAGGAACGGGGACCAGCCGAGAAGGGCACGAAAGCGTAGTAATGACGATTTGCGGTTTTCTCGGGCAAGAAGTTGTCGGGGTTGAAGACATCGGGGTTGGGGTAGATGTGCGGTTGACGGTGCATCTTGATGGTACCAATGACGACGGTGCATCCAGCGGGCACGACGTAATCACCGGAAGCTAAATAAGACGCGATTTTAATTTCGCTCAAATTAATTACATTTTATCACAGCTCAATTAAATCAGCTACTCGACATTAATGAATGAGCGTGTTATTCTGACACGATTAATCATATTGCCAAAAATTAATGCATATCTTTCTGTTCGTTGAATTAGTAGTTGTATTTTATATTTTTTATTTTATTGGAAAAAAAAAAAAATTCCGACTTGTTTGGCGTGAAGTTGAGAGAGAAAGGGAAGAAAAAAACCTTCCGACTTACCGAGCTTGAGATCTGTGTTCACTTGGCGGGCGATGAGGGGTACAGGTGGGTACATACGAAGGGTCTCCATGAGACAACGCTCAAGGTACTTCATTTCCAGAGTGTCCTGGAAGGTAGCGGGCCTGTCACTGTCGCCGAAGATCTCGTCCAATTCCTGGATGACCTTCTCTTGGATGTCGGGGTGACATCCCATCATGGAGAGGAAGAAGCTGGATCCGGCAGCGGTGGTATCGTGACCCTGAAGCAATGTTACGTTGATATCACAAGTTTCTTAATCGCACCGAGAAGAATTGCACAATATATCGACAACAAATATTTTTACCAGGCTAGCGAATTATTTCTAAGTGCAGATAAGATATTTGTTGACCTAGCAAACAAATTTGTTATTCAGAAAAAAAAATATTCGTTGTCAAAAATATATTAGAAAATTATTTGCTGGCCCAGCTAAAAATATTCGGTGTCGATAATATATTAACAAATTATTTGCTGCTTCAGCAAAAAAAACTTCCCGTCTATTGGGACATTCAACTTAAATACAAAATATTATTTCGGACTCACCTCGAACATGATGGTGTCGACCTGTTCCTTGACTTCCTCATCGGTGAGAACGACGCCATTCTGACTGGCCTCGACCAAAAGGTCGAGGAAAGCTAGCCTCTTCTTCTCTCCTACGTCATTGTCATCAACATCCAAATCGTCCTTAAGACCAGAGGACTGACCGAATGACAAACCCTCGACGGAAGTGGCGTTCTTAGCCTCGGCGGCGGTCGTGCTGATGAAGTTGCGCTTTCCGGTTTTGTAGTCCTCCTTCTTGCGCTTGATTACCTTCTTCGTAAGTCCATGAATGATCTCCAGCAAATGGATCTGGTCCTTTCCGTACTTGGTGAGGTTGAAAAGCCAGTCGGGTCTCAACCAGACCTTGGTGTGACGCAGATGAAGAATGGCCGACATCCTGAAAAAGAAAATCGTTCAAGTTGTAGGCTTTCAACATATTTTTCGCAACCCAGAATAATTAGATCATAGGATTGATCACAATTACGATCAACACCAACACTAATTTAACGTTACATTAAAAAAATGCAATTGTCTCTTGATTCTTGTTTGTGTCAATCTGTAAATATTAAATTACGTTCGCCTTTTTGCAATACGAAATAATAGTTGTTTGATTAAAAAAAAAAATTGAACTTCATGATCACAGAAAAATCTCAAATTTCATTCCGAACCAACTGAAAATGAGGATTTCAATATAAACTCTCGGCGTTAATTTGCTTTGATTAGAAAAAAAATCATCTTCAGCTCACTTCATGACAGCCATTGCGTATTCCAGTCCGCTGCGATCCTGGGTCGTCTTGGAGACACCCATCGCAGTCTCGAGAAGAATTTCGACGGTGCACTCAGACATGTAGTCGTGGCAGTCGAAGGGCTTGGCGCCTTCTTTGCGCATACGCTCAACAACAGCACGGGAATTGGCGTTGAAGAGATCGATGAAACTCTTCAGCACGTTCAGGTGGAACGTCGGGGCAATCAATTTACGGTGAGCACGCCATTTCGGTCCTGAAAATTCAAAAAGAAAAAACAAGTCAGTGACTTTGCAATTTAGTCGCAACTCTAATCACTTATCGATATCGTTTTCAGAAACCATTCAAGTGCAATTAAACCGAAGATTACGAATACATAATTTCAAGTCATTTACTCACTGGTTCATTCATTCAAAATTGTTAATTTTGTAATGGCGTTAAAAAAAGGATTTGAGGAAAGGAAAGTTCGATGCAATTCGTGACTGTTACGTTAATTCGCAATGGAAACGAATTAAAAGGAATGATCTTCAATGCTTCGGTGGCAAAACAAATTCCTGAGAATATCGACCAATTTCGCTGGGTTTCTCATAAGGAAGAATTAGCAGGATTGAGTAACGCTCGCGTAGATCGTCGACTCGGGTCGCGAGAGAAAGCACGCCCTAGAGTCGAGTCTCCTTCCTGTTCGCTCTTTCTCGAACGACTTGCATTTCACTGTCTGGCCAACTATAGTCTGAGATTGAATTGCATTGGCGTCGTTTGTGTGTACGTAGCGTAAAAAAAAAAAAAAAAAAAAACGAGAGCCCTATCGTGAAAGGTGACATCATTCAACGAGAAATTACACAGCGCTTTGCCTGAATAACTGGCCATCGACTCTTTGACACTGCAGAGAAATTCACAGTTTTTCATGAAATCGATTTTTCGGTATTTAACTTCCCCTTTCGCGAGCAAGTATTCATCGATAAAAAATAGGTCGGCGGATTTACGTCATTTTCGCAATTCTTAACTTCACTTCCTATCAATTTTATACCGTCAAGTGTTCTCAAAAGTGGCCATCGATTTAATGATGCAGAGTCTCGCAATTTTTCGTGAAAATATTTGGAGCAAGAATTGCGAGTTCCATTAACGAAATAAAATATTAATCGATAATTCTTTTTGCCGGCGGGTCCCCTCCAAGTGAAGAAATTTGTCGCACGGACTTTTCCACATTCCCAACGATGAAATTTTTTGTCGAGAACTACCACTTTCTTTTTTTGCAAGCAATTATTTGTCAATGGAAGAGGAAAGAGCGACTGTTTCACGACGCCTGACTGCAAACTCGACTTTTTTTTTTTTCGTTTCTTTTCTCAGCGACGGTAGTAACTGGTCGCAATAATGATTTGCGACGGGGTATATGATATTACATTCGAATAAACCGTCGGTCGCGCGCGGCGAAATAAATTACAGCGTTAATACAACTCCAGTGAGATTATTACGACGTGAAGTCAAAGTGAACTCAGGTATCGTTTCCGGATAATTTGAAACTCATTGTTCCATCGCTCGCTGGAGATCAACCACTGGAATTCAGCTTCCGACAGGTTGAATACCTACCTGTCGGCTAGTGGGAAAGTGGCGAATGCGGAAATCGAGGAAATGAGAGATGTCGCAACCGCTTCATGTGTAATGACGATTATAGTGAGGTTCGCTAATGTTGTTGGTAAGAAAGCTTATCGGTACGTGCCAGTGGAGATGAGAAGACCATTGCCCAACCATGGCTGGAAGAATCTGTACTCGGAGGATTTGTCGATGTACACGTGGCTGGAGAGGATGACTTCAGCATCGCGGGGATCCACCAGGAAGATGATAAGTTTCGGTCCAATCCATAGCTTGATCACCTGATCGAATTCGAAGGAACGGCTGTAGATGTTGCGGAAGATGCCTAAAAAATGAACACGGAATTATGAAATGAGTCAAAGATTAAATATTTTTCCAGTTAATCGAATTTCATTCAATTACGCAAAGCATTTCAAACACAAGTAACTTTATTCGAGTCAAATAAATTTGATTTGCAATCAGTACGATTTCTTTGTATGCAATTAATCTTATTGCATAATACATTCGAATATAATCGTATTAGGTCGGTCATTAAATGAATGTTTTCTTCGAAAAAATCGTATTGATTCTAAAGTTTTTTTTATTCAAACGAAATGAAATATTCATTCATTCCGAATAAACTTATGTGATTTCTCTGGATGAAAAAAAAAATGTACAGCACAAAAAGAAAAATTCTAGGTTTTGGAAATAAAATAGACAAAAAATTCATATTCGCATCAAGATTTGTTTCGCGTAATCATTAATTACTTAAAATTCTCGAATTTACTTTTACCGATAAAAAATCAATGGACGCTTCATTTGATTGAAAAAAAAAAAATTGGAAATAACATTTTTTTAAAAAACTAATGAAAACTTACTGTCGGCGCTTCCGAGGAACTCGAGAGCGTTTCCGATGATGGGATAACCTTCAGGTCCGGGGATCTTCTCGGCGAGTTCCAGCATATGACGTCTGGAGACCCTGAAGTAGATGTAGAATAGGACAAGAGCGGGGACTAGAAGTGTCAAGAAGACGGAAGATGCCGAGAGTCCGGTGGCGCTCGCTGCAGCCACCGACCCAGTCATGATTTCCGGCCCAGCTGCGGACATCTTTTTAGCAGCTAAATTCTACTGCAACAAGAAGATGACACATTAATATATATATATTTTTAAAATCATTCGAAAAAAATTTTCTCGTAATTCCATCAGCTAAGTTTGATGGAAAAATGTAAATACATTTTTATTTTTCAAAAAATGTATTCTCTTGCGATACCAAAAGACTCAAGGGCACGCGTAACGTCGTCTTAAGGGGGTCCGTTTATTAACCGAACGAACAAATCATCGCGCTCTTCAGGTAAACTTTTCCGGCCGATTTCACTCCGTACCAACTCTCGAGTTGGAATAATACTGAGCTATCGCTCACGATTTTACACACTGTTTTATTTTACTTCACGCGTTGATAGAACGAGAAAGAAACGAGAGAAAATTACGGTGCTAGTGGCTACAAAATGACAACTATTCATTTTTATTTCCCACGAATTAAAAAAAAAATTGCCACACCTATCTCAATTGCTGTAACTATAAAAATAGTTGGATAGACGAAAAATAAACAGCTGTCACTTTACGGTTTACTGTACTATTGCGATTTCTCTGAGTGTAATCCAGATCTCAAGAGAAATTAATCGACGACCGAGGCTGATGTATCTTTGATTGATCTTCTATTGTATTTGACAGGTACTGGGAACCGATTGGAAATAATTCGGAGCTTCCACGATGGATCAACGAAACACCCACCTATAAACGAAAGTTGAGTGAACGAGTTCCAGTCGATGAACCACCACCGAACTGTTTAACTCACCGGAGTGCGGGGCCTTTTATAAACGGCGGCGAGGGTAACGATTGCTCTTTCTCCCACTTTTATTCACACGGGCCACCGAGGTTCGCGACTATAATTAATAGATATGCGTGACGAGGGTATTAGAATCGCTAATAGAGTGATCGATCGACGTATATTCGGGCCACTATTCATGCGTCGTTCGATGACACTGTAGAAAAGTCCATCTTTCCCCGTTTTTACGTCGTTTCTTCTTCCTTCCGTTATTACGTGTAACGCTACAACCGACGAAACCTTCCGTCTCTTGGGCCCCATGTGATAATTCACGGATTCCATTGGGCTTTTCGCGTTATGCGACACTTGGGTATCGCAAATGTTTGTTATTATCCGACCGGAAAGAAACAAAATACGGTGGGGATAATACGCACGATCATACATCGTCATGGGCAATCGAGCGTATTTTGGACCTTGGACGACAGCAATTTTAAAAACAACAATAAAAAATATCCATATTCCTAATTCACATACAATCGGGTGAGTCAACTTAGAAAGGATATGGAGAAATATTATTTATAATGTCATTCTGGAGCTTGCGAAACATTTGCATCAAGTGCACTTGCACTCATGAACTTCCGGTGCAGTAGAGTCAATCGAATACATTTTTCAAAGTGTTTCAAACGCCTTCCGAAAGAGAAATTTGTAGAAATTATTGTGGATCTTGAGCGAAGATTTCCTTCCGATTGACGATCGGAATATAGAAAAATATTTGGTAAATTCGTGAGGCATACGGAAATAGAATTATAATTGAAAAAAGTAGTTTATGCCAAACTTTTAATGCAATTGCATTTACGGTCATTTTATTTTGAAGCGAAATACTAAAAAATCCCATTCGATCGAAACACTGCGTTTCAATAGTTCACGTGAACCGAGAAGGCACCTCGCGGCCTTGCACCTAAAATTTCACATTTTATCGTCGTGCTTTTCTGTAGCTCGGACGTGACGCGTATCTAAGGAATATTTCATTGGATGAGTTGCATCGGCTGAATGTCAGCGTCGTATCAACCTCGATAATCTATTATTTTACTTGAACATTTTGTATGATTAGCTGACAAGTGAACAATGCGCGAACATACGGTACATACAAATATGTATAACACGATTAAATGTCAGTACTATCGATCAGAATTTTTTAAAAAAATTGCAAAGTGGAATCTTGCACCTTGCTTTCTCATTACTGTTCACTTCGCTTCCTCATAGACAAAGTTTTGGTCTTGTGAACAAAAAAAGTCGTACCGCGCAAATTACTTCCTCATTATTTTTTAATTTTTCAAAAAGTATTTCATCGATTTTGACTTCGTCATATTGGAATTTTTGGCAAAACTACAAAATAATATGAAAACAATCTGCAAATTTGCTCATTGGAAAATTGGTGTTTTATTGTTGCCTCCGCCTAAGCAACCTTTTATTAAAACGAGTTTCAAGCCACAATTAGTTTGCGATTATCTTGCAGAAGCGATTTTATTGTATTACGTTTTTGAAAATCGGAGGATGCACTCCTTGACTTTTAACCCTGTTTAATATTTATATATATTTGCAGGAAAATCGTTAGCGTGAAATCGTAACGAATGGATTAGTAACCGTGTTACTTGGTGATATAATGACGTCGACAAATTATATTGGAGCGTGACTTTTTTAGAACTCACGACGAAGTTATGCAGGTGTTCGTCTGACGGCAACGTTAAGGGATCATCGACACAATCAATACCGCAAGGCGATCGGTTTGATGCAATAAATTAGCAAACAATACAATATTTTAAGGGGATGGCAGAGACAGGTCAAAACCAATGATTTTTGTACGGGAACATTTTTTATTTAATTTTTTTGGTTTTTGGGAAACCCCAAAAGACATCATTGCATCCAGTGGATAAATTCCAACTATTCGATCTCAGTCGTATAATTTTTTTCTGGACAAGTAAAGGAATACATTTTACGCATGGCTGAGAATTCTTTGGATTTTATTTGTGTGTCGAAATCATCGATTTTAATCCCATAAAAAGAAGAAACTAGTAGCGAAAATACGTAGCGTTTTTTTAAATCCAGTATTTCCTTCTACTAGCATGTCACTTACTATTACATAAAGGTAACATTGCGAACGGCATAATGACGACTGATCACGACCGGCAAGTTGTTATTTCATCGGATTTCGAGGCGTGAGTTTCCATTGGAAAATATCGCCGCAATTGAGTTAATAAAAGGAACAAGTAAACACCGGATTCTATTCGATCGATGATATTTTATCGACATATAAAACATTTTTATACCCCGAAAAAATATTTTTTTCCGCGTTATCTTAAACATTGAAAAAATATAGAAATTTGTTGTCTTTCAATTTAACAATTCAATTGTTATTGTGACCGAGAACATTTTAAATGATTTATTTTTCAGTATTATTGTATATATTGACGAAATGTATGAATTTTCTGTCGTTAATAACAAAGACCGTGAGCATAAAAAGTGTCCAAGGGCTAAATTTAATACAGATCAAATAGATAATCAATTTTGAGTATGGTATGAGTGTTATGTGGGTAAGACTACGGGGGACGTTGCCCTGGAAACAAAGCTCGCCATTAGGCGACTTTGTGGACTAGGGAAACATGCGACGGACTAGACAAACGCTATAGCAAAGTGTGTAGCGTATATCCACCCACATGTGGGTGTGCTTGCGTCACGGTCGGTTCAGCCAATGCGTGCGCCATTTGGTAGAGTGAATATTAGGGAAGAAAACAATTTTTTCTCAGCAACACACATGCGACATACGGCGAGGAAACATTCTGGCAATAGTGTTGCATCAATCGGACGTAAAAGCTTTTTTTCTAAGCTGTCTAAACTTATAAACTCGGGACTCCCTCTACATATGGGACTGTGGGAGTATCAGGAAAACATGTGGCACACAGGGTGAGAGAGCTTTCGCTAAGCTCCTCTACCAATCACTCAGGGTGCTGTTTTCGTAGATATAGCTATCCTCTAACTCACCTCCTGCAAAAGCTCTGTTCAAAATGCAAGTAAATTAAATATACAAAGCAACATGAGATTTGCGAGTTGGATAAATGAATTCTTTTATTCTAATTAATATATTTTAATCGAAATGTGGTTGTACAATCAACTGTAAAGAGATAACTATTCATTTTTAGTGCATGCAACTACTTTTTAAATTATAGTTACTATTTGATAGTTTTGGCAACTATTTAAAAAATGGTTTATATCATATACTGATACATGAAGCTTCAAACATTTTTTTTACAATGCGCGCTATCACTGAATATATTGCACGTCAAAAGTACAAACATACACTGTAAAAAAATGTTGTGCTTATATCTTTTATAAATTTTCAGATGTATTCGTCATTAAGAACTAAAAACAAGACTTTTCTTGTAGATTTCTTAGTAATTATTATTTGCAATAAAAGGGCAATTAGATAGGTTCGACTTTGCAGCTTTTTCTAACTATCAAACAGTATTGATAAAACTTTTCAACTGAAACACTTGGAATTTAAGGGAAAGTCGAACTGACATGTAGATACACTCATAAAATTACTAAATATTCTGCAGCATAATTTGTGTTGAATAACGTCTATCGAACGTCTGAAGTTTTTTTATATTTTAAACAATCGGTTTATCGAAGCATGTTGACTATGGTAACCGAAGCGTATTTTGTACGACGAACGAAGAGTTGTCTTCTGATCAGTTCGTATTTTGTACCTTGAGTGGCTTCATAAGAAATGCACGATATTGCGATTACAATCGACGGATATCCGGGTCACGATGACGACCTTACGACTCGATTGGAAAACTTCGTTTCTGCTACTACTGTCCAACGTCAACAGAACGAGTTGTTGCAGAACGAGTTGCTTTTACTATCGTATCCAATACGAGAAGTTTTAGTATAGAACAATACGTAATCCCTCTTTATTTATATCGATTGCGTTTAACATTTAAATGTTAACCACGAATTTTACGTCGGGAAGATATAGATATGTGATAAATCGAGTGATTACCCCTTTACACGAATGTGAAAATTATCAAAAGTGCCGCAAAAATATTTTCAATGCATTATATATAGAAATATTCTTTCGAAATATGGTAAAAGTAGTAATTACCATACTACATTCGAATCGGTTAACATTATTGGTTAAATTTAAACATTATATATGAAATATTCGAAAAAATAGTATTGCAGACTCTTGATGCTAATGAACATGTTCAGTTATATCGAAATATGTTCACTATTCATTTTAGTAATAATATTATGAATAAATATAAAAAAAAAAACATTTTGGAAATCTTTATATTTCTCATTACAAGGGAATTTGTACTATAAATCTGGGGATGAATTTCTAACTCACTGTGAGGAGTGTTACATATCAAGATAAGCGAAATCTCTATTTCTTTGACTTTCTCGAACGTGTTTTTCCTTTAAAATTATGTCTGACAAGTAATTCCGAACAAGCCATAAGCACTTTTTCAAATCGGGTCAAATATTGATCTTTCGTCGCAATAATCGAATTCCCACACTTCGTGTTCGAACGCTGAATGACCTTTGCAAAAACATGCGTGAATTTCATCGTATCATGGTCGCTTTTTTTTTTTTTATAGCCTAGGTGGCTCGTCCTACGTTGGGGACCTGTGTCACTTTCTTCTTCCAAGTTTTAGGTGATGTACGCTACCAGGTGGAGTAACCGTGGTATTCCATCGGAGAGAGTGAGTGTGGATAAAGTAGAGCTTGTTGGAGGCAGAATTGCACTTTTGTTGATCCACAGCCAATGACTCAGTCCAGGAACCAGCGGTAATTTAAGGAAACCAGAATAAAACCTGTTTGTGGAAAATGCATTCAGGCATATAGGGAAAAAACAGACAACCACAGGACTGGGCAGCAAGGGTTTTCCTGCCCTTACTAAAGTCTAAACCGAGTAGGGAGGATAAATTTGAAGCCTCCGAAGTTTATTCCTCACCTTTATATACATCACGGGTTACAAGCTTTAACTCCCGGAAGGAGATTAATACATCAGGATTGTACCTATAAGACTTGAAATTCCTTGAAGTTTATCCCTCACCTTTATATTCATCACGGGTTACTAGCTTTAACTCCCGGAAGGAGATTAATATATCAGGATTGTACCTATAAGACTTTAAATTCGCATATGAAGGAGTTGGAGTTTACTTATGAGTGGTGGGTTTCTTTCTGAAGCAAACACACGGCAGAGAAACCGAGAAATCCGTAACTGACGTCTAAAAGCCAGAGTGTGCAAGCCCGCTTCGGCGAAAATGATTGAACACGGAGTAGTTTTTGACAATGAATATGGAAAATTTTAAGACAATGAATATTTTAGAATTTAGAAACATGTATTCCGAACGTGAACGATTCTGTTAAGTAGAACCTTGGAAATGACTTCCTCACTTTTTTACGCTTTTTACAAAGCTTCCTCTTCGCAGAAGCCAAAATAGATCCACATATTTCCCTATAGACGTAACTTTGTAAAAAGCGAATAATAATGACCTATTTACAACAAATCGTGATAGTTACCAATCAAGCCCTAACTTTCCTATTACGACTATTGTACCGCCCGTGGCCCTTTATTCATCTGCCGTCACCGAGTGTTTACTTGCTCAATTCGACAATTCAACGAACACGGAGCGTTTCAGTTACGTATCTTAATGCCGACCATTTTAGCATAGTTCGACACTGTTTTCTCGGTGCGACAAATCTAAACGTATTCTTTTAAATTCAATGACCGCGACATGTTCCTTCGCAGTTTTATTCGATTTCTTTGTGCCGACCAGCATTTAGTCGATATGAAACACCTCACCGAGTGCTGAGTATAAACATTTATCGAATGAAAATTTAGGGGCGACTCTTAACCTCAAATTCGTTCGTGAGTACCCACACTTTTGGCTTTTATTGGCTGTACAGTAGGATAACATAGGTAAGCTTATAACTATCATGAAAAATGACTGTAGGGGTTTCTGTGAAATGTATATTATTACTTATTATATATTATATATATTACTTGCACAAGCAAGTAGAATACATGATTGTTATCCTGGTGGACATGATTGACCCAAGAGCGAGTAGTGATTGTTGGTGCAAACAAAAATTCCAAGTTGACAATACTATTACAATTTACATCTAGATATCTTAAATATAACGTCTTTTCCTTGGATATTTAAAACTTATGGTTTGTGGTTTTCAAACTCTCTTGTGTTAAAGACACTAAGTCGCCTTAACATTGTCAACATTTTTTTTTAGTTATTATTTTTTATTTTTCTTACAAAAAAACTTTTTTCTGATTTTTACATCAGAATATGCTGAACGGTAGAAATGGCTGCAAGAAGAGAGCTAGAAAAAATATTCCATCATAAGAAATATATAATATAGCAGATATCTATGAACGTTTTCATAGTTCCCAGAAATTTGACTTCTTCTTCTTTATTAATCCAAACTTCAGTTTTAGAAATTTCATTAAAACCAGATTGCAAATGCAAACAACAATCAACAGGCACGAATAAAGTAAACTATGTATCAAACCTTAGGAACAATAAAAAAACCAAATTACCTGAGGGAACGATCAGTCCATGATGGCATGCACTCAAAGTATAATACAATTTGCTTCGATCTAGGAGCGATTCTGTTTTGCCATGTGCCAAAGCGGACAAACATAGAAATTGGAGCATAGGAGGCTACAGTTATAGGAAAATTTAGTATATTCAAGGATCTGATATCGCGATTGGAGCTCTTGCGTTTTTCCATCGAAAAGCATTGATATCAGCTGATAGCTCCAGCTAGTAACAGGAACAATCTCTCAATGTTGTCTCTGTATAGCTTTGGGGCTAACACACTGATAAAAATCCCCATTGTATTCGTCACACTACCATCAGACAATCAGCAACTGTAAAAAACTTTGAAATAACATATATAAACATATTTATATAAATGTTTAACGGGGTGAGCCTAAAACGATGTGGACGTTTGTGTATTTGTGGCTGTATCGAAGGCTCTAGACCGCTAACATCAATGCAAATGTCCAATTTTCGTTGCCATTTGTCGAAATGGTCGTGGAATCGGTTGGACTTTGGACTCATTGGTGAAAGGGGTGCAGCCATACAACACGCTTTGGACTCTTGGGTCCTTTCCAAGAGTTCTTCGTCGGACGACCGCAACTATTTTTTTGATATATGCTAGATTAGTAAAATCTGATAGTTCCAGTCTTTCGACCGACAGCAGACCTTCAAGAATCAAGATGGAAAGCGATAGCGAAGAGACCGCACCTTCGGAAAGTGTCCCAAAGGACATGGATATTGGAACGCCGTCGTCGGTTTTGATGAGTTCTCAGCCTGGACCGATTACCGAATGCTTATTCAAAAGCACATCCGTTTCGTCGACCATGGAGACCATCTGTTGGACAGCCAACTGTTCGCAATCGCTTCTAATGGATGTCTCTCAAATTGACGCGAGCGAAAAATCAGAAACGAGCTTCGGCGAGGATACAATGGAGCAGGATGAAATAATCGTCAAGGAAATCGACGACGCGCTCAACGGTTTAAACAGTCAATCCACCTCGATGTCCGTCTTTGATGGTGGAATGTCCGGCGATGACTTACGACATTTCGATGTCCTCGATGACATAGAACGTCAAGATCTCGATCACGATGCTTCTGATTATGAGTCCGACACCGACGAAAGCGTGGACTCCGATGTGCCTGATGAGGAAATTGAGGCGATGCTTGAGGAGGGTATGAACTCTGTTTTCTTATGCCACTTTTTTCCGTAGCTCCGTAGTATCGCAAGCATGAGGAGAAAAATTGTATTTTATTTACTAGGCCTACCGGCGGAATTTAAGGGTAAGAGAAAGGACAAGGGAGACTGTATGCCGTACGAGGAGAAAGAAAAACTAGTTTTAGATGGTAAGTGTAATGGTAACTTATTTGCTTGAATGATATGATACATGCATTAACTCCTTCGAGAGCACAAACTTCTCGTCAGTGAAGGGGTTGAAATTCACTAACTAATAATTGACATTGCAAATCCTTCTAGAAATTGGGCACAATCATTTCGATGTATTACCCGAAGGTTGGGTACAAGTAACTCACAACAGTGGAATGCCGTTGTATCTGCACAAACAGAGCAGAGTTTGCACTCTCGCGAAACCTTATTTCCTCGGACCTGGTAGTGTTAGAAAGCACGAGGTGCCGGTGAGCGCGGTACCTTGTTTGCAGTACAGGCGAGCACTTCAGGAAGAGGAGGAGGAGCGAAGGAGAGAAAAAGAGCGTGAACCAACAGCCGAAGCTTGCACTCTTCCAAGTGCAAAAATCGAGACGATTCAGGAGAATCGTGCGGCGCATTCCCTCGATAGCGAGCATCTTCGAAATTATTGTCAAGCATTATTTCGCTTTAAAGCTATCAAGGTTATGAGATTTCAGTGAGTAACCCGAAGCCAAGGTCTTGCTGCACATTTCCAATTTAACCACGAAGCTCGACCGTTAATTCTATTACAGATCGTGGTCAGCACGCCGGAAGTTCACCAAGAATAAGAAACATAGAAAACAGCTAGAACGGCCTACTTTGCCGGACGGCACAAAATTAATTACATTTCCGATTGGCAGCGGCACCGCATCTGGAAACGGCAGCCCCGGCGCCGGCGAAGAAAGCGGTGGTCAAAGACCTCCAAAGCATTGGATTATGAATCCTTCCGGCAAAAGTTACGTCTGTATTCTTCACGAATATGTCCAGCATGCGCTCAAGAAACAGCCAACGTACAAATTTAAGGAATTAGGTAAGTTCAAAGTTACATCGCTAATTAGCAAATCCTTTGAGTTAAAGCTTTACGTATAACCAATGTGATTGTGGGCACAGAAAATGCTGCAACGCCGTATTCTGCGGTGGTATGCATCAACGACATGGAGTACGGAAGCGGGGTCGGGAGCAGTAAGAAGCAGGCTAAAGCGAACGCTGCGAGAAAGACGTTAGAAGTCCTAATACCGCAAATGCGCGATAAGATATCTGGCGAGACTGGCGGTGATGGAGCAACTCCAAATGCAGCGCGAACGATAAAAGCTTCCAGAGGCAACTCCGACGCTGATCTGTCTTTCTTTGACGAAATTTCGATCACCGATCCGCGAGTGGCCGAATTTTGCGCAAAGACTACGGAACCCTCGCCCCATGCTATTCTCATAACATGTCTCCAAAGAAACTTCGGCCTAGGTGATATGCACATCAAGTACTCCGTTAATACACTGAAGCATCAGCGAAACGAATTTACGATGCGAGTTGGAAAACACGAAGCTACTGTAGTAAGTCCCGTTTTTATACTGTTTTATGGAAACTTTCGCCCTTTATTCGGTCGGATGAATGCTTAGTTACCAAAACTCTTTTGAAAACAATAATTCAATAGGCGCATGACTCTATCAGGTAATTCGACTGATAAGAAAACATTCTTAAGTGATCTTTGCCCATAAAAAATAATATATGTCCCTCGGATTTTCGAGTTCTATAGCATATAAAAATTGTCGAAATTAGGTCAGAATACTGGGAATATTGTCTCGTGACAGATTCATTGATTGTTAAAAATTCAGTATCGGCGTAAAGAGTTGACGCCTGCTTAAATATAAGACTCGAATATTGGAATACCGAATTTAACATCCATTTTTGAAATCGAGGTGTGTCGAAACAAAAAAGACGGTAAGCAACGAGCAGCCCAAGCGATACTTCAAAGACTGCATCCGCATATTCAATCATGGGGCTCACTGCTGAGGCTGTACGGATCGCGGAGCGTCAAGTCTTTCAAGGAGAAGAAACAACTGGAGCAAGAAATAACGCTCCTGCAGGGAAAAGCCGCTATCAACCAACCAAATCACGCGATACTCGGAAAGCTACGACAAGAGATGCGCAAGCTCTCCGAGCAACAGCAGGCAATTCAGCCGATCGGTAAATTCGTACCACCAGATTTGCCCACCGGATCTGCTGCCAACTTGAATAACGTTGATTTATAGCGCACTAGTCATTTCAGTGCCCCGTAGCCAAAATATTTTTGCATTTCCCGCGGGATACATCCGTTAATTACTAGAATATTAAATATATTTATAAATGTAACGCCCATCTTCATTGTCAGTATTTGGACTCTTCATTATGCTATCGCGCACAGTTGTTTTTTAGTTAGGTATATAAAATCAGCCATTTAGTAGTTAAAAACAGACTTAAGTCTTAACGAAAGCGCTGCCGTCTAAGTAACCCTATCGACATTGGTGCTGGACTTTTTAAAGAATACTTACACAGATTTCACAGCTCTCGCTGCTGCGAATAAAGTCATACTAATAGTTTATTCATGTAACATTTTCCATTACAGTTTTCAATATTCACGCTTGAGTCGTTGGTACCGTTTTTTTTTCTCGTAACTTACGGACTAACGTACAACAAGTTGTAATTTTTTTTGATAGTGTATATATACAAATCGCAGTGTCATCAGAAAAAATGTTATCACTGCCCTTAAAAATTTAATTGATGTCTTAGAATTTTTTTGAAATAAACGTTCGTAAAATCAAATTGTGGACTATTTTTACGAGCATTACAAGTGCTTGGTTTCCTCTCTCCCTTTCACAAAATTCAGATCTGGATATGTATACAGTTTGCCACATTAAGGTAGAACCTGCTTGTCTACATCAATTATTCGAGGCCTAATTACATTGTACAGTATAATCTAAAATCATCCACATCGATTGTGAAAATAATTATTATTATCTTATGGATGAGGATTGACAGATATGCATTAAGCGTTACTTAATGCGATAAAACGTTCGAAAATGTAGAAAAAATATCAGATTTGGGCCTAAAAAACAAAGATAGCCTCATTTCTGTATAAAGTTTATCTATGATCCGAATATTTTACTGCTCATTATTCTGTAAACCAAATGGTGACAAAAATTCAGCACACATGAAAGTGGGTTGTTACAAGATATTTAAAATTGAGCTCATGATGTTCAGTTCGATCTGAAGCAGGTACTACCTTAACTCGTCAGATTTATTGAAAATCAAAATCTGTTGCAAGGAATTATTATCGTTCATGTACGTCTACGTTTGTGTAAGTGTCCCTGTTTAGATACTTTTCGTCTTTTCTTGATTTTCGTGTGACTTCGACGTCATCCTACATTGTTTCTTTTTAATTTATTTATTTCGCAATTCTTTGGAATGTCGATCCCTAAGTCAGAAACACGTTATATTTCGAGGATGCTAAATATTAGCATACGTCGGAAATGAATCGATTCCTAAAGCTTAAGGATTTCGCGAGAAATACGAGTTCGCGTTCCCATAGTCTTTACGAATCGCTCAACTCTGACTAACGACAGTCGCTAAGAATAGTTTCGTTCCATGGACTAGTTCTAAGTTAATATGATAACTTCGTTATTTTTTTTTTCTTTTTTAATTCGAGAAAGTCTTCATTTGGAATCGTGGCGGTCGTGCCTAGGCTCGAACAACCGGTATTATAAATGGCCCATATTCTTATGTAGAATTTAAACATTCGACGCTGTGCTACGTAAACGTTCCGTGAAGTTTATATTCACGCACTAAAAAACCAACACAATCACCACGCGCGTAATAAATGCAATCGATAAAGACGATATAAAAAAGAAATAAAAGCAAATCGCAAAGCTGGAAGCAATCACGTTACGTATAATAGTACATTACGATACAAGTGCAGTAAACTTTTTCTCACGGGTGTTGGAATCGCACGAGTGAAGAAAAAGTTTTCCAAACGAGTATTGTACTAAATGTTACTTCACAAGGTGTGAAAATGGAGGTTTCGCGTAAAACATCAATTATCACACTGAGTGAAGTAATCCTTAAAAACAATGAAACAGATAGACGAAAAGGGAAGTCATGTTAACGTTTCGAACCGATTAATCAGAAGCACGGTTTTGGTCGAAAAAATGTCTAAAGTTTTCCAATAGATATTCAATTGTCGAAGCTAATCAAAATCATTGGTTTTGCTTGTTGTCTCGTGTAAAATATGCATTCATATAATTATATAACACTGATAAAGCTATGATACGCGGTAGTTTTTTCTTTTTTGGCAACAAATATCGTTATAAAATACTGCTACTACCTCGAGTGATATATACTTTGGATCGAATGACACGATATAAACATTTGTCAGTGTGCTCAACTAAGCACTTGATAAGTGAATGTTGGAATCGCTACAGGTCGTATCATCGGTTATCCTATGCGTCGGGTATCTTTATTATGTTCGTCGTCGTCGGCGTCGTCGTGCAAACTCAAACTCAGCTAACGCAAATCGCGCGGATGCTGGGGGGGTCGTGTAGGCGACGTCGAAATTGTTGGACCGACATTTGCACTCTGGTGCAAACTGCCTAGACAAGTGAGCTTGTTTAAATCGATGTGTCACTGGCACCGTTACCTGAAAGTGCCATTTTTGAGAGACTAGAAAGACTTCGCCGGGGACTGCTGCCGCCGAGGAAACCACCGCTGTTTTCGGAAAATATTTTCCGGAAGCTGAAACATTTCATCGATTTATTATTATTTTAACTTTTATTTAAGGTGCAAAAACAAATAAAATCACTCTTTTTTTACGCTCGTCAGTTGGTATTTCTGACTAACTTGTAAGATTTGATCTCGTTTTTTTTAAATCTGAAAAATGTCAGAAGAGCATAAAATAATTACAATTTGCGAATTCCAGATTCGGAAGACTTTTTCCACGGTGCATCATCTGGTTCGTATGGAAGCGGACCCTGCACGGGTGCATCCCTTTCGTCTTCGGGTCTGAGAAAGAACATCAATAGATTGATAAACAAATGCTTAATATACATATTATTGTATCTAGCAAATATGTATTTTTTTTTCATTTTGCAATGGCGCGACGCCTTTGCAAAAATGCGCAAGCAAACAATCGGTAATAGCTCAGGCGCTGTCTTACGAGTGAACGTTAGTCGGGATTGCCGGTACCCCACTGCCTGATCTCAAAGCACGTGGAACGTGGCGATTATCGCGAAGAAACCGTGTGACAAACCAAACACGCAACCATGCGAAATAAAAAAAAGCATGCAAAATTAAATTAGAAAACAGCTAATTCTATCGAAACCTAAAAACTACCGTCAAAACTGTGACGCCATTGGATGGAAAAGTATTGGAAATATTTATACACATAGTAAAAAAAAACGAAAATAATATGCTATCCTATTTGTTGATAAAAATATTCTTGAAATCATTATTATTATTTTAAATTCATACTAGTATCTTTAATATGTTTTGTTGTTTTGTCTAATATTTATCGAGAACTATTCGAAATTATCATAGATTCTCACTTTCAGTTCGAAATGCTCGCGAGATGTATAGTGGGAATACTTTTCCATTCGTGCAGTAGCTATTCCTGATACGGAATACGTAAGTATATCGTAAGAGGAAATGGTGAGGTTCGGCGGCTGAATACCAATGACTTTATACAGTTATAGATAAATTAAAGGGTCGACATACGTCTCCGGCTTCGGACGATAGAGTTCGAGCTCGTCTTCCAGATCGGAAACTCGAGCTTTTAATTCATTTCTCTCGTGTAAAATCTCCTTGAGTTCGGCCGTGGTGAATCTAGGCCTGTCCGGGTCGTCGAGATCGTAGACAACTTTATTCGTCAAATCGGCATAACCGTGAGATTTCGTAAGATCTTCGTTTTCCTTTCGCGCCAGGCCCAGACGAGCTCTCAAATTGATTAGCTCGCGATTCTGGTCTTGCAATTGAGCCAAAAAGTCAGCTCTCTCCTCGACGAGTCCACGCGATTGCATCTGCGCCTGGCGCTGTTTCCGCTTCAACTCTCGACCAACAGCACCCAATTTTTCTACTTGCACAGTCAGCTAATGAATAGGAGTAGGTATATTAGTCAGAGCGCTTTGCCCTCCCAAATTTAAGACGAGCAACTAGTCTAAGAGACCGAAATTAGTTGATTTTTGTCGACGAATCCTAAAAATCACCTAATTTTAAGCCTCCTAAAGTAGTTACGCCCCTTGAAACGCTATTGAGTTTTAAAAATTACATTCTCGATTTCCAAATTTTTTTGAGATAATTCCCTGTCTCTCGCGCGTATTTGATCTCGCTGCTTATCTATCATGCTTCTCAGACGTTGCAAAACCGCAATATCCACCTCTTGGCTCGCGGTAAAGGCTGAAGAAAAATAGAGGGTACAATTATTCATTTAATCGACGTTCTAAAGCGCCTCGGCGATTTTGGTACTAATCTCGTTAGTTAAAGGGGGATGATGGTGGTTAGTACTTTGTTTACCGCTGTCTTGAGTATCTGTACGCGATTCTTGTAACGCCTCAGCCAGACGACGATTTTCATCTTGTAATCGCGTTACCATGCCAACCAGATCTCGCGATTCTTGCCTCCAGTGTTCCTCCGTTTGCTCGACTTCCTATTTTTATGCAACAATTAAATTCTTCAGCATTTTGCATGTAACTTCAGCATTGAACAAATTTAACAAGCGTTAGATTTCTCAAATGAGCTTCGTTATTTTCTGACTCCGTTGAAGTCATTCCTATGATCAAATGTTTGTTAAATGTACAAACAACAAAAAAACAACATGCAAGGGATAAGTAGATGTATCTTCTTTTTTCTTGTTCAAAGAATTAATGGAAATGAAGAATTAACAAAAAGTTAGCATTAAAGAAATTATAAAGGATGCTAAATATAACAAGAGCAAGTACTAAATTACCTTCTCAAATCTCTGTCTATCTTCAGCTTTGCCAATTTTATCATTCTCAAGCTGAGAAATCTTGGCCGTGAGCTCCTGAACGGTGGTGATCTCGCGCTCATTCTTCGTAGCCAAATTTTCCAACAATTCGAGAGCGTTGATGACTTTAGGCATGAGACCGGTAACAGCATCAGCGCCAAAGTGATCTATGAGCTTTTCGCACTCTTTTCCAATCTCCGAAGCAATGTCGTAGACATCGACTACGGAGACGTCCGACGTTGCGGAATATTCCTCCATTTCTGGGATCGAGTTTCTTCTCAGATGAAAAGGCATTAATACCATTTACACCTTACGGCGAATAGCAAACATCAGTTTTTTCGTCCTGGTGTATCAATCGACCTGTCACAATTGTTAGTTTAATAATTATGAATCATCACAAATGGTCCCTTGGCTATAATATACGATAGCAGATTGCTATAAAAAGCTATAAATTCAATCTTAGGTCAGTAGTCATCGAGAATTCAACAGAACAAATGAATAATTGTGTATTTTTGCTGTATTACAATACGGCGATGCAAATTGATCCGAGGAATGCGAAAATTTGAGTTCGATCGTAAGTCGCAGATGTAATGTAAAAAGCTCTCTTGCAGGCAAAAACGTCACTACATTTGTTTGACATTACGGAGACTAAGGATCCTTACGTATTGTCGAACGGAAGCCAATTCAACAGCGATCAAGTTATGACTCGGCTTCGAGAGGATTTGTCATCCGCCCATTACTGAATATTCTTGACTTGATGTTAATCAGGGAACACACAACATATATACACCGACTGCTGAGCCAACTGACAGATGGTAGTTAGGTCTGGGAGGAGATCCGCTGGAGAGGGGATTTATGCGACTCGCCGGTCAAATTCATTAATGAAAATAGCGACATACGCCACGAGTGTAACTCCACTGAGCGACGTTAGTGTCTGCGCGATATTTATCGTTAAATGCACGTTTAATCAATACTGTTATTTGGCGCAAAGCCTAAAAGTAAACTATATAAAGAATAAAATTCGACGTTTTCGGCCGCCCAGACTCACGAGTTTTCGTCCGTTCGCCGTGACGTTTGCGGCAGCAGGTGCTGCTAATACAATTGTCACGAAAAACCCGCGAAATATTCGAATGCATAAGAAGCCTACTGCTGTAAAAGTCCCGGATCAAAAAACGTCACTATTCCTACTCGCGAACTGTAATTACGAATTTTTTTCAAGTTCCATTTTGACTTCGGCGACGTTTTTTTTTCGATTAATGAGCATTTTTACAATTAATTATTGGACGTGTTTTATTATTAGCGACGAAGCGGCGCTATTGGACCATCCGTGATTCCAAATGTTATTTACAAAATGATGAAAAA
Source organism: Clistopyga incitator (assembly GCA_947507545.1). Classification (NCBI taxonomy): domain Eukaryota; kingdom Metazoa; phylum Arthropoda; class Insecta; order Hymenoptera; family Ichneumonidae; genus Clistopyga; species Clistopyga incitator. The sequence goes on along the minus strand of OX382171.1, from coordinate 15,985,156 downwards.
GAAGATGCGTTGTTCATTTTTAGAAAATCTATCTCAATTCTTTTCAGGACACAGTGGACTTACCGGTCATAATTAGCCATTGCTGTCTTGTCATAATTTTCCGATATTTTCTATCGTTTTATCAATGGATTGTAAAAAAAAATTTATTTTGAATGTGTAATATTTTCAACACATTCAAATGCATTTTGAAAGGGGTAAATGAATATATAAAAAAAGTTTTCAGACAGATTCACAAATATTTTTCAATATTATTCAATCACTTTCAATGTTCCATGTAAAAATATCTGAACAGTTGTGGAAAGGTTTTGTTATTGGTTTCGACAGGCTTTCCCATTGTTGATGGACGAAAGAATAAAACAGTCTGGTACCACAAAAAATCCGTATAAAATGTTAAACTAGGTTTAGGATACAAGAGGGAAAAAATGTTTCTTAAAGAATTGGTTAAATTATTTCTTTCTTACGTTTTATTTAAATGTTACCTATACAGTTTGAGAAATGTACACGTTTCTAGCTTGTACTCGTAGTCAATATTACGCAAATATTAACTGTCGTGCTTACTTTGAAATTCTTATATACGTCCTTAGCGGGTGTGTCTGTGAAATGTATACATTACATATATCTTTGGTTTCGCGTTCGCATCTACACGTGTTTCGGCAGTTGTGTGGGTTTTTTTTTGTCAATACTTTAGGTGAATATTGATCGGCGTTAATTATCTGAACTCGGATATGTGATCTTTACTTTAGAATCACATATATGCGCAATAGCTGCAACAATTTGTTATTTTTTCTCGAAAAATTTCTATGAGCTGCATCGAGAATCATATGTGATTCAATTCGATTGTCTCCGTTATAGGATACTACAATATTAACGGCACAACAACGTTGACAAACAAAAGCACTGGATATCCAAAAAAAAAAAAAAAAGATTTAGATGCCGCGAAGAATATCTCGCTGTACATAGGAACTGCGCGATTATCATATATTTTATTCTTTAATACATGAAAAAATCAAAGCATGGTAAATGCAATGCTTAGAAACAATTTGTACCTCTACCATATCGAGACTTGCAATGCCGAATATCGACGTAAAGCTTTGATATCCATGAACGCATCTCGCGGCTTTACAGCACAATCACAAAGGCGCGCGAACTTATCTAATAGCTATAGCACGACTGAAAAGTTATAATTTTAACTTAAATTTACAAGCACGTGGGGTACATGGTAGAAAAACTTTTCTCTTAAACATTAAACTTTGTATTAACATATTTACATTTATCAGTCAAATAAATATATCGAGTTTTGCACTAGTAGCACTAGACCTATCGGCGCAAGTCACAATGTTGAAACGACTTTAATTTCGGAGACGAAATTTTGATAATATTGGAAAGTTAAATGCATAAAACGAGTGTATTGGCGTGAAAAATACTTCCAGCGAAAATTGTCCAGACAAAAACCATTCGTTGTGGTCGTAGATCTGCTCGGTCATTCCCTTAATATTTAATAATGGTGTTCCGCCAAGTGCTCTATTTGTCTTTTCGTTGTACATGTATAATAATATATACAGATATCGGATGCCCTGTTACGGTATTAATCTGGAATATCACAGAATTCAATGATTTATATCGCCCGGTCATTGTCAGTCGGAGATTTGGAAAATAATGCTACTAGATTTTCAACAAGATCCATTCTCTCGCAGTAAGCTTTACGTAGCGACTTCCCAAAAGGATTCATCGCTATTCTTACAGCGTATGAATCAAATGCTACGTGGAACAGTCGCTACCTCGTAATATATTAATGTTTATACATACTTCATGTTTTATTTACAGTCTACCAAGAAATCGGTGAATTCTTTATCGTCGTCGAGACTTACGATGAAAACTCTTTCTCCTGCCCACCTTCGTGAAATTTTTCGAATAACGTATAATCTCGAGTCTATATTATCGTTTTGAATATCGTATTGTTCAACAATAACTCGCAGGTAATATAGTATCAATTACCTTTGTCATAATTAGATAAACAGTTTTGCCCATCGCGAACAATCGAGATCTCCGCAAGAGGCGAAGTTCGTATCGTTGATGAAGTTATCCAACAACTGGACTAGAATTTTACATAGAGGCTCATGAGTTTAAGCCCTTTCATTTTTTCGATGCAGCGCTGGAGATTGAATTTTCCGTTGTTTTTCCGATGTTCAATTTTTTACTGACGCTGGACACTGTCCTCGTCGGAGGATTCGACATCTTGTTCGCCTCGAACTTTTGTTGCAACGAAGCTACGTTCGATTTGCTGCTAGCTGCCTTTTGTACCGGATTATTTTTAGCCACTGTTGTTTCGCTCACTTTACCGTCGATTTTCAGTCCGAATTTCGCGGGCTGAGCCGCTGTTGGCTTTACGTTCGAGTCTTTCGCGTACAACGAAAGCGATTTGACAATACCAGTTGTGGGGCTTGTGGGACTCGTCGCTGAGGGCGATTTCTTGCGATCGGCGAATGTAGCGGCCTTCGTCAGGATGCTGTTCGGTTTGGGAGGCATCGACGGTGTCTTGTTCGGTCCTCTAGTCATTGTCGGAGTCTTTTGCGTCGCCGAATTGCCTTTACCGGTTCCACTGGCTTTGGCATTGCTTCCTAGCGTTACATCCGGTGAAGTTTTCGCTGCGTTCGAACCGGCGTTTGAGCAACTCGATACTAAATCCGGGCTGTTATTAAGCTTTCCCGAATTATCTTTGCTGGGCGTGATGTTCGACATATTTTTTCCGGAAATACCGCTGAGACTTCCGATGGAATCTCTCTTATCGGAATTGTTTGATTTGCTGAAAGCGCCGTTCGACTTTGTTGGACTTGAGGCTTTGTGGCTCGTTGATTTCAAGCTAGTGTCGGAACCTTGTCGACTCGTCTTGAGACTCACGTCGGAACCTTGCCTCGAGGATTGCTTGAAACCCGACGAAGGCTCGGAGCTTTGCTTGGCCGATTTCAGCGAAGTATCGGAGCTTTGTCGAGTGGGTTTTGCTTCAACGTCGCCCGGAAGTTTCGCTGTACTGCTCGCTATACTTTTTGAGATATTTGGAGGAGTTTTTGTCCGATTTAGAGGTGGTTTTGCAGGTGCTTTTTCTTCTTTTTTACCGATTCCCGAAAGCGTGATATTGGGCCTCGTGTTTGACGATACAACAGGCTTCGCCGGTGCCGTAGTCTCCGGTGGTTTCATTCCCAAAGCCTTCGACATAGCGTCGTTGATATTCGGATTCGTAGAATGCAGCGATCCTAATTTGCTGTCGTCCACGGTTTTCGCCTGGCTGACACTCGGAGAACTCTCCAATTCTTGCATGTTTTCTTTGACTCTCTGCGGTACGTTCAACGCTGATGGATTAAGATATCCCGAGCTGGTAGTGGAACTCGCGGAATTGAATTTACCGGATGCCGAATTGGAGTAAACGCTGCCCGGGGATTTGTAATGATTGCTCGAATTTTCGTAGGTACTGATCGAGCTGTTGGATCCAAGGTTATCGAGATTTTTGTCGGCTTCCTCCTTCTCGCGTCTCTTCCTCGCCAAAGTCGAGGTCGAGTAGATAGAGTCAAAGTTTCTGTTGGATATTTCGGAAACGATTTCCGACAGGAGTCCCATTGTATCGGAGCCTCTGGGTAAATTAGCAGCAGCGTCTATAGGCTTAGGCGCCTTGTACTCGTTTATCGGACCCGTGATTCTCGGCTCCGTTGCTTTTTTTCGATTCTTCTCCGGTATTGATTCTTCAATAACCGCATAAATATTATCATTGGACGGGGATTCTTCCATTATCTTAGTGAGCGCCGATTCGCCGACCAAATTCATGCAATCGTCGTACGCGTTGTCAACAGATTTCTGGGCAATTTTCACGGGCGGATTTTGATAGCCCGGCAGTCCCGGAATTTTGTTGAGACTTTCGGAGCTCTTGTCAGCGGCGATCGCAGGTACAGGCGGAACAGGAGGCGGCGATGTTGGCCGCGCGCTTGCGGGAATGCTCGTCGGACGTTTAACAGGATTGGCCTGTCGCATCGAGCCAAAAGTGTGAATCGCTGGTCTCGGGGTTATCTTCGTGTCCCTCATACTCTGTGCTCGCATAACGACCGGCCTTTTGTCCTGATTTTCACCCGCCATTGCAACGGCGATCGATTGACTCGGTATCTCGATCTCTTTCTGCGGAATTGGATTAGAAATTTCGAGATTTCGGAGTATCTCCTTGTCGATTACCTTATTGGCTTTTTGATGCTGATTGCGAGGCAGGGAATTCGTGTTCTTCTCTTCCTTGATGCCCTGCGATTGAGAGTTCGACCGCATTATACCGGAACCTGGTCGTAACATCGATGCGAGTCTGTTGAGAGTGCTTGTCGTTTTTTCCTGTGGAGGAGCTGGAGGAGTCGGTTTTTTCTCGGCCTCCATCACTACGACGTTTGCCAGCGGTGTGCTGTTCGGTCTCTGCGACTTTTGAGGGATTTGACTGGATTCTGACGCGGCAGGTTCGACGCTCGGTCTTACAGGAATATCCGGTGCCGGTCTCGTCGGCATTTTCGCGCCGATTAGTTCCATTGATGTACAGGTCGTTGCCGCGAGAACGGGACTGCTGATAAGGGGTCGAGCGGTGCAGCCTGGATTTAACGGTGGCAGTGCAGGTGCCACGTTAATGTTGACTTGCTGATTACTCGCTAATTGGGGAGCGTTGAGGAATGTATTTCGCAGTACGGTGTTGCTACGTTGTACCGGTTTGATGTTAGTTTTAATGGCAACTGTGTGTACCGTAGGAGGCGGTGGTGCAGGTTTCGTCGGCTCAGCGGGCTTGGACGTAGCGGTCGGCAGTGCGGACAGCGTGAAACCCTTGAACTGGCCGAATAAGTTATTGTTGAAACGCTCGTCCGATTCCGTCTTCGGCAGGAGACTCGCACAAGCTGGATCCTGGCTCAAACTCGAATCGATAGTTTCTATGCTCCGCGGCATCTGGCTCGGGCGATCGATCGTTTTAATCGAGAATCCGCCGTTGCCACGATTTCCCCTGAAAATTTTGAAGCGAAAATATCGTAAGCAAGGGATAGTTGGGAAATTGAAAGCTAGTTTGTGTCCAGTCGTCGAGAGAGAAATACGCGTAGCCACGATCGCTCGCGCCGTCAATTTTCGATTGTCTGCTCATGTAAAACACTATATTTTCAATTTTCTTATGATAACACAATGAAAAATAAAGCAGTAAAAAAAACACTGGTATTCTATGTACTTCATGCATTTTACAAACGCGATTATTAGCGTGCACAAGCTACGATCGTACAGACGGTTTTTCAGTAATCGCATTTTTTCAAGCATCCCTTTTGACCACATATCACCTTTTCTACAGGCATTGTCGCAGGGTAAAGTGTTAGTAAGAGTTGCAGAGTTAGTCGCAAGCTGCGGAAAAAGGACAGTTCGATTAATTGAGAAAGGTAAACAGAACAAGTTCCATTCGTGTACTGGTTTTATTTTGCTTTAAAAAATCATACAGTCAATCGATGCAGGATTAACATAATCATTATTATGCCTTTTCATATCCGAGGAATTTTGAGCTCCGGAGAATTGAGTCTACGATCGTACAACTCTAAGCACGACGGTGCAACTTAATCAGCTCAGCGTTTTTTTCTTTTTCTTTATTTTTTTACTTTGAGTATGAGACTATTTTGCGTTGGAATAAATTATGATTCTGGACGTACGTCTTCCCGGTGAAACAAATATTTTTTTAAAGTCGCATGCTTGGAATACATTCAACACATTAACATGCTGGACGTCACAATAACAGTTTGCTACATTCTTAGAACTAAGGATTATCATTGGCCCCCGAGAATCTGACGTTCGACGCTGTGAAAGACATCGATTGCCATTCATGCGACATATATAATTTGTCCTTCGGATTGGCAGTAAAAACTTCTTGACTAATGTAGCCACGAAATCGTTAAAATGTTGAGAAGTAAGTCATGCAACGGCTTTCATGCTTTCTGACGACAACGCGATGATAGTTCATTAATATACTTATTGTTAGACATAATATAAAGGAAATAAATACTGAAAATATGCACGACGTATAAATCTCCATGATCTTACAATTAAGTCTCTTGCTAAAAAATTATATTAATAAGAAAAGTTCAGCCATGAGATTCGTCTGACCAACGGTAGCAGCAGTCGCGAGCTCCACTGATTTTAGGCAAAAAAATACTAGTTTCATTATTTTTTAACGTTAAAAAAAATCATAAAAAACCGCACGCGACTAATTATTTGTCACAGTGTTTCGATTACGTGAATAAGGGTTCGGTTCTAAATAGAAATATTTCAGTTTTTTATTCGATTAGGAATCATGATGAAAGTACAATTAACGTATTTTTTTCCAAAAATTAGTGGGGCCGTCATTAAGCAACAGAGTCATCTTTTACGAAATATCTTCTGTACTAATACAACGAACAGTTTACCATTGATTCAATGGAACGTGATTCGTCGATCGGCAATGAAAAAATTTCGCAAGCGTGAAAGATTGTCCAATGCTCACTAGTGCTTCGTTTTACGATTAATTAAATTGACTCGCGTCACTCTTGGTGCCAGTAATAATAATTATTATATTATATTATTTAAGATCACAGGATTGAATTGGTAAGTTTTCTCAGAACGGTTCTGGCGAAAGTGCCATATATAAGTACGAGCAAAAACCCCGCCACCGTTATCCCTGCGTCGTGTAGTAGCAGAAGTCAAAATATTATTGTGTAAAAAAAGGAAAAAATAGTTAAAAATGTCGACTCCTGCACTAGACGTTACCCGAAGAGTTCATTTCTGAAAAGTCATGTTTCGTTGAAATGTTCTCTTCGATCGTTATATTGTAATAAAATGAATAATCGCTCCTAATCTATTATAGTATGTATGCTTTTTCGAGACTATTCAATTTCCTTAAATGCATTTTATATATTAATACCACGAGTTTTTTTAACGAAATTACTAAACAGCACAGCTTCCCGCCTATCGTGAGTATTTTTTCTTCGATACGATTTCTCGGATTAAATTGGCGTAGCTGCAGCACTTTGCAATAGTCAAATGACGGCTAACTAATAAAACGCTTTTCCAAAGTGCCATGGACTAATCAACAGCAGCAAAGTTTGATTGAATTTTATTCAAATTCAATTTTAATCACAGTTAAATTGGAAATGTAAGTATATGCATCCTTTATGATAAAAGAATAATCATTATGAAAAATATGTAGCGATGTAGTGACGAAATATCTGCCAAATAATAAAAGGAACTCCCACAAACAAATCGATAACGGCAATAGCATAAGAAATCACTCTTTTCAAAGGGATATCAATTAGTGAACGAAATTTTGAGAAAACGTTCTGAAGTTAAGCGCACTTCTAGCCACTGTCAATAAATCTATGAAACTTTGTGAAAGCAATTTAAAAAATGTAGCAATTAACTAAAGCATAGTAACTGCCATACTGGTATATCAGTGTGTTCAAGATCATCCGTCTAGAACTTTGGCTTGAGATTTTGTGCCGGTGCCGGAGGCGGCGGTGGCTTTTTGTTGTAAAACGGTGCAGGAGCCTGAGAGTTTGTCGCAACGTTACCAGGGTCCGCCTCCGCTATCGTCGCATTTTCCGGCGTTCGATTTGGCGTAATGCCCGACGTACTGCATGGACTTTCGTTTAAGTGTTCGAATTGCAGTTCGGTTTTCAGCTTTAGTCCCTGAAAGTTTTTCGTGGGTTTCTGAAAATTCCTAATGTGCTCCGATATCTTATTGCCCAATTCCAGTTTTATCGGACTGTTCCGTTTATTCCCGATTTCTGCCGATTTAGCCGTTGCTTGAGTTTCATTCGCTTTCGAGAATTCGATTTTCGTACTATTCGCCAATAACATAGACTTGCGATACTCGATATTACTGCTGCAATTAATCACGTCAGGATTCGTCGTCGAAACAAGATCGGTCTTGGTTATCTGAAGCTTTTCCTTTGACGGTAATCCGTCGTTAATCGTGAAGACTTTGCCGGTGTCGCGCGAGCTCACGCGACGCGGCGCGAAAACGATCATGACTCTCTCGAAAAACTTTTTCGAATTGCCCATACGGCGAGCACGACTGGGAACGACCGGAGACGGGCCGAACGTGCGCGCCGTCGCCGGTCTTCGTTTCGTTTTGAAACAGTCGAGACTAGATACGTACGTTGAGAGCGCTTCCTTCTTCCAGTGACGGCTGGGGTTGTTCTTCGTATACCAAACTCCGAGAGATATTAAGGCCATCATCGGTATCACCCCGAAGAATATTATGTACAGAGCTGTTACGAAATCGTTCCTCGCTGCAAAATAAAAATAAAACAATTTTTTTTAGATTCTAATCTACATTACGCTAAATGTAATACGATATATTTTTCGCATATGAATCTTTTTCTATTAATGCGGCCATTTTTGTTTCGAATAACTTAGATCTGCTCCATAATTATATCAAAGTACCACTAAAATGGCTGTCACGAAATTTCAGAAATAATTGGAGTTTCTTGAAAAGTATCGATTCGAATATACTGTTTATACAGAATGTAATATTTGATAAAAATGCTGAACAAAATCTTGAAGTTAATATTGTCAAAATGCCGGACAAAATCCATGGCAGTATAGCAATCTTCGTCGATAAAATTACCATTTGGATCTTCGGCAGGTCCGCTGTCGTCGGATCCGCCGAAGCCCGGTTGAACACAGTCTGGTGGACGGAAGCCTCGATTGCAGTGGCAGTGACCGAGGCTATTGCAAACGCCATTACCCCCGCAGTCGTTGGGACAGCTGTTTCCTCCCGAAACTAATCGCCTCAGTTCGGCGATTGGCATGCACTGCTGATTGACGCACATCTTGCCGGGTGCGCATTTGGCACCGTCCGGCGCTAGACCTGGATCCACTTGATTGAGCCCGAGATCTACCATCGCTGATCGGCACGCTATTATCTTGCCCCCGTTGTTGATGAACGAGTGACTCAGTACCGCTACCGATTCCATTCCGAATTCCAGTCGCTCATTCAGATGCTTGCAATGCAGCATTCCGCAGAAAATATCCCTTCGAGAGAAAAGTTATAAATTTTACACTGCTTTTAATGAATAAAAAATAGGTATTTCTGGTTTTTGAAATCACTATCACAAGCGTCATAATGCACCTTAAATTAAAATCTTCTAATTATGGTCAGTAATACATGAATTGTCAAAAATATTTTGACACAGCATAACGCTTGTAATTTTTTCAGTGCTTTAATTTCGAATCCGATGAAAATGGTGAGTAGTATCCATTTCAAATTTCAAAATAACGTATTTGTTTGTTTACTCACTCGTCAGGACATTTAACGTAGGTCTCATCGACTCGATTGTAGCCGCAATTTCCCTGTTTAGTGCCTTTGTTGTTCATATTGTAGCACTGATGATCGGAGGACGATGCGGTAGGACCCCAGAGAAGTTTGCATTGGTCGTTGTGGGTTCGACAAGTGCCTTGATAGCAGAAAGCCTTGCCCATGTTGCAGGACTCGCCGTCGATCTTGAATACGTCACCGGGACAATATTCGCTCTGTCCGGTGCAAAATTCTGGCAAATCACATTCGTGCTCTGCGGAACGACACTCCGTGCCCGCATTTTTCGGTCTGCAGGTTTTTAAATCACAACACTCGCCCGTTGCGCAACTCGCGTTGGTGTGGAGCATGCACGTCGTCGCATTGCAACAGGGATTGTCGCAGTTGTCCTTGAGACCACAATCGCACTGCTCGCCGGGCTCCACGAGACCGTTGCCACATATAGGACTGTCAAAGAGCTTCTGGGGCTTATTTCGTAAGCAGTAGTCCATGCCGTGTTCGAAGGCGCGGGCGAGATACTCCAGGGAACAGGAGGACCAATGTACTGGCGCGGTAGATCCGCTCGAGGGAGCCATTATACACCTGTTGAACGATAAATTAATACATGCCTCTCCTGAGCATCGAACGATCATCTTACAAGTCGAAGCACGGAATAAGGACTTTTATTTGAGAGAAACATCTTTAATCATTAAATATATGAGACATGGCCTTCGACCTCTCGAATCTGGTCGGTGATTTTTTATACTGTTGTTTTCATTCTAAAAGGAAAGCACATTTTTGGTAGTTTTTCTTTTCCAGAATTTTGTTTGTCTTGTCTGGAAAAAAACAGTGTTGACCACATGAATTTGAAATAAGTCTTTGAATCCCTCACCCTCGCTAAAACCCTGCGCAAAAGTTGATTGCAATAAAATACCTTTCTTCCGGACAGGAGCAATCGGCCGAGTCATGCTCCATACCGAAGTTGTGACCCATCTCGTGAGCCATAGTGGCGACGACGAGTCCGATTACGTTGGAATGGTCCATATTTACGCCGCCCGAATACTCGTACGTACAAATGGGCCCCTTGAGAGCCTTGCCCACAACGCCGTCTTCGAAATGAACTCTCCTGTTAACCGGCGAAGAGATTAAATCCTATCTAACTCTAGAACCATCTTCCGTATTCGAAGCTCGTTGCAATCGTGAAACACGGAAAACGTTTTCACGACGATAGCGTCGATACTTACGTTAGTAACTGCGCATTGTCGTTCGGTATCTCCTTGACGAGCATCGCTCGGCGATAATTCAAGAAATTCGAGAGGGTAACGTCGGCCTTTGAGGACAAAATTATCTCGTCCGTGTCCGTCCATACCTCGACGCCAACCAGAGCCACGAAAATATTAAGAGGCGTGTAGAGCTGTAGAAAGAGAAATCACGGTATGATTATTAACGACTGTGAAGGACCTTGCATGTGGGGACGAATATCGTCTGGTAACGCGCCCGGGTCGTAAAACTGTAAAGCTATGAATTTGCATGTTCAAGGATAGTCGATATCGCGTGTCGCCCCATGAGTAAGCGACACGCAACTCCCTGAGCCCTTATTACGTCCATTCGCATATTCCATATAGATATATACTCGAGGTAATCCAGCTCAGCTCGTAGATCATTCGACATCATTATTATCTTTGTTTTATTATTACTGGCAATACAAGTAATAATTAATATATTCGTTATTATTAATTTCGTTAAAAAGTCTTCTAATTGGAAAAAAAAACAAACACAAAAAAATTAGATCAAGGCTCTCGTTAAAAGTGGGTCTAAAATTTTGAATGAAATGATGTTTCTTTGTAGGAAAATAATTGCAAAGTATGATTAAAAAATAGTGAGTCCACATTTTTTACGTATTGAGCTAGATTTGCTTATATATTTAACCGACCCTCGCCGACAACGCGCGACACACACTAGAATCCAAGCCCCTCGTATAACTCGCCAAACTGCCAGACGTTATCGTATGTATCGCGTTTCTTTTCTGGCCGATCGTTATTCGGGGGCGCCTGTCGTACAGTTTAGCTTCGAAGTCGGTAAACTCTCTTACTCACCGCGTTCAATATGTTCGCTATGTCCTTGCAATGGTGGTGAACTCGGTCGAGAGATTCGCCAAGAGCTTTGTACTCTTTCTTGTCTATCACGAGAACCAGCTCGACGTAACGCGACTGACGATTTGCATTGTAGGGGCCCCGTATCACCGTGTCCGCTGCCCTCTTGTACTGCAACAACCAGTAAGTACGATGTGATAAGACGCTCGTTTGCACAACTTGTCAATGAACACATAAAAAAACGGTATTGCGTTGAAATTACTGAAACTGTATTTAATTTGAGTTTTGTGGTATAGGAGAATGAATAATTTTCAAGTGCAATGACCTTTTTTAATAGCATTGGTATCTTTTTTTTCAAGCCTACAGCAACTATTTGAGTTGTCCAATAAATAAATTCAAAGTTCATGAGCCGAAGAAGAAGAAAAAGCCAAACATTCTTTATGGAGGATTCTGACATAAAAGATGTTGATAACAGGAATACACTTTGTCGGAATACACATTTCTAAATACTATTCGTAATATGGATTTAAAAATATTCGAGTCTTTGTGTCGGCCAGTGAACTTTATGGGGAGAATGTAAAAAGTAAATTTTGAAATGAACATAATATTTTCAGATTGAATTGTAGTTCAAAATTTTTTCCTCAAAATCAATTTTGGTAAAACTACAAACTTGAAAGGCTCTTCACTGATTTAATTACGACATTGCTTCAAGTGGAAATTAATGCCCTGAGTTTAGGGAGCTTTTTTTTAAATCGCAATTCACACTCAGTTATGTGAACTGAGTTGAATGTCGGGTTGAAAAGATGGTGAAGAAAGATTAAGCCTCTCATCAGGAGTATAGGCAGTCGAATGGCATCTTACCCGAGAAGTTCTGTGAGCCCTCGGCTCGTGAGTATGTCCAATGACCTCCTGAGGAGTTCCGTCGTATCCTGCAACAAAAAACAGCGCATCGTTGAGGAGAGGAGATCGTCGACTTCTATCGGATTCTTGGGGCCGACGTCGCGACTCGTACAAAGCATCGGCGACGGCCACTATACGAAGACGAAGAAGACGAGTCGGCGAGAAACTCGTGCTCCCGCGCAATCGTTCTCGTACGTTTTATACGCGTAAGGAGAGACCACTACGGTGTCGTCTATGGGAACAAGTCCGCGACCGGTGTCCCTTAGCAGCGATACACCAGCACTCCGGAAAAGGAGCTACTCGGTAGTCTTTAACGAGTATAAACGACTCGTTCCTCGGGAACGAAGCGTGCACTTCTTCAATTCGACCGGGAGCACTATAAGAGAAGAATTCCGGAAAGCCGAGAACACCAGGACTCGATGATGCTCAATATCGCATTTTTCTCAGTGCTTCTTCCCGTTAAAAGCGCATTCGACCTTTCGCAAAATGGCTTTTATAATTGAAACGTAATCGCAAGCGTACACTGAGAAGAAACATTTCATTGACTCCAAAGTAATGGGCGAAGGGATTTTTTAAAACGAGAATATCATGATATTAATTTATACGGTGCCATGAAAAATGTAAGTCTGGTACAGTAATTTCAATAATGTACTTTGGTTTTATTGTAAAGATACGCAATTTTTATTTAATATAATTTGACATTCAATTTTAAACATTTTCTCTCAGTGAATTGGACACATTTCTTGTGAAACAGTTTTCACTGTATTTTAGAGCAATTTGAGTAAACTGAGATGAAAATGTGGGCAAAAAATGGCCCTGAAAAAAAGGATTTACTCGGCTCTACCTTAGTTTTTTATTGGTCAACTTCCATTTCATTGTCGAGACAAAATAACAATATGATATAATAGGAAGCTTGTTTCTACTCCGCGAACGTACCACACGTGTTATTGGTGATGAGATCACTCTGCTTGTACACGTAATGCACGGAGTCCAGTGATTCTCTCTCAGGATGTATGTGATGGAGTTCTTGGCCGTCGAAGACAACGCCCTTGAGGCCCTTGCACGTTGAAACGGCCACCCAGGAATCCGGTATCCCACGAACGCTGCCTTGATAGTGACATAATTCCTGCGGGAGAAACACGACATTAAATTATTGAACTGACAGACGTCCTTAGCAGCGTTCAAGCAGTTTCGAAATAGTAGAGCAGAACAAGGGCTTTCGAAACAATGAAACAATGTGATAATGCGTTTTAACAAAACGTCCGAAATTTCGCGAGGAAATGCGAATTATTAATATAGCTCACGTGCTTGTCCGCAGTAATTATATCCGGCCACCAAATGGGCACAAAGAGTATTCTGGGTAATTAAGTCAATTATGGAAAATGCAAAACAGCTACAACAATATGAGAGGGTTCAGTGAACTTTTGTCTGGGAATAATTCAGCACTGCAAAAACGAAATTTACGCTGCTGTTGAAATCATAAGCACTGTCACTGCTAAAGAATGCAGAACAATTATAATAATTGGCATTTACAAAAGTTCTGAATAAAATATTGTGCGAATGAACGCATACAGAAGTTTATTAATCATTTTTTAAATCCATTCAATTCCTTGTTTAACGAAAAACATTATTGAATAAAAAAAACGTAAAGCTAGATAAAAAATTCGAAATAATAAAATTGTGAGGGTAAGATTTTTTATTGTTGTTGTGAAGATAAAGATACGAATTTATCTGTTACTGGGCCATCCTTGAATCAAGGGTAGTTATCAATAAAAAATATCCAAGGTAAACGACAATGGAATCGACTAAGCAAGCATTTTTTCATTGCTGGTGAGTCGAGAGGTTGTTGTAATTCTCGAGTGAGCTTGTGCATTGTCTTCGGCGAGAAATCGATCGGGCATAGCTTCGGCTATACTTGTGTACTCTATACTAAGCAGTCTTGCTATAGCTGCACTCTACTACGAATACAAGTGTAAGTGGTTGAATATGAAACAAAACATGTTAAATCGGCCACCCACATTTTCTATGAAAACAATTACAAATAATTCGCGTAAATACTCTTTCGACTGATTAAGGATTTCAGATTTTTTTCATGTACATCTTAATAGTTAAAAAAATATTGAAAATGATTATTGCTTATTTTCCAACGCAAAATTCATAAGATAAAAAAAAGATTTTTAACGATGTTTAAAAGTTTCAAAAAATTTGTTTTCTCTGTCGATACAATTTAATGCTATTTTTCCATCAAAATTCGAATGTTCTTTTCTTCGGAGATTTTGTCATGCGTTTCTCAAAAAATTTTAAGTGAAAATTAAAAATCTGGGTGAGCTTCTTGACGAGCTTTGCTTCTTATATACTCACGACTGTCTCCGGCGTTTCGGTCTTGTATCCACCCTCATGCTGGCGTCTTTGCTTGTAGCCGACAGGGATGAGGTCGGTGTTCAACCGAAGATCCAATAGCCTCTGTACACCGTCAACTTCAAAGCCCACGGTTAGCACGTCCGCGTGTCGGAGGTCCTGCAAAATACGTGACCGAGATATCCAATGAGAATGTTGCTCTTTGATGCCAATTGTTATTATAAATTACGATTTCGAAGGTAATATGTAAGTTATATAATAATAAAAATTATAGTGAAGTTTCGTATAAATAAAATAAATGTTATGTTGGTTGTACCATTAAACTTGTTATCGTACACTTAAGTTTAAAAATTCATAAAGTATGAACAAAAACCGACCCATTCTTTATGAATTGTTTACTCTATAAATATAGGCTGTATCGATATCATTTTTGTTGTTGTTGTGAAGAATGAATTAAAGAACTTTAAAGAATTCTTTCAAAAAAATGTTATTATTGTTAAGTATATTGTGGATTTTCTTTAGATATGTGCTCATGTTTTTACTACTTTGAACAAATACATTATTATTATTATCGTATTTTGCAGAAAAATTGTATTTCACTGGTACTAAATTCAAAGTAGGTTTATTACATTTATTGAAATTTACGTTATGCGAAAACAGATGGTGCCACAATATCCGAGCGTCGTAGTGGCTGAACATTTGTCTGACATTGAATCGATGGTGAGATCAGAGTCTGTGAGATTCTACGCCGCGTGAAACACGCCTGGAATTATTAATCGAATTCGTCTGACCATATTCGTTGATCTTCGGCAATATGGGGAGTCCGAAGGATTTTTGCTTGATTTTTTTTAAATGTTACCTCGAACGTTTTTGGAGTTTTATTATAGAATAAGGTCGAAGGAGGAGGACAAGGCCGAAAAGCGTGTGACTGAGACATGAAATAGTAACTGCACCTTATTGTGAGACACACTCTGCAATATTTTTTTTCTTACACGACGACTTTACAATTGGCCAATACAAACGAGGGTCTCTATCATCTGATATTTATGAAGTTTGATATAGCGGATAAAAACGAGGGCGCCAACGGAAACGGAGACAAAATAGATCGATTTGCCTCGAGCCGTGGACATAAGAGCCATCGATTCAAGAAATTTATTCTCGGATCAGGTTTCGTTTGTATTTCAACATAAAACACGGAAAGTATTTTTATAAAAATAAAGTGATAAGATCCAATTTTCGATCTGCAAAGAGAAAAGGATGAACGACATCTTTATTTAAAGGGGTCAATGAATTGGAGATGCAGTTCGAGGTGAAAAAGGTTCTATTTTTTTATAAAAATAAAGTATTAAGATCCCATTTTCGATCTGCAAAGAGAAAAGGGCGAACGATATCTTTGTTTAAAGGGGTCAATGAATTGGAGATGCGGTTCGAGGTGAAAACAGTTATATTTTTTTAAACACATTTCACTTGTTTAGTTACTGAAAAAATATCGGCTTATGCGTAAGACAAATAGTTTTTTGTTGACCGGCGGAAAACCCTCAGGTTTCTCCCCAGTCACTCACAATTTTTTTAATCATGTACCATTTTACCAGAAAATCTGTAGACAAAATAGTTTAGCGCTACGAAAAATACTTTCTTGAAAATAAAACGACAAAAAAACCGCATGAACTGAATGCGACAAAAAAAATTGTTGAAAAGGATACGACAAAAGGAAACTTCATTGAAGATGAGGAAAAACTATCGAAAATCATTTTCATGAAAAGGAGACGGCCACATTATCATTGAACGGAAATCACGGATATTCTGAAGAGCTTCAAGAGCTGAAATGTAACTTTCTTGCTGATTGATTGGCCCATTCGCCATGTACGAATTGCTACCCTTTGGAGACCCGATTTTTACATTGCCAGACACACTTTGTGCAGTGAGAGAGTAATGCACATGGGTTTACCATTTCACTCTCGGTTTCTCCCTCCGCTCTCGTTGTTGGCATGTAGCCTATGTGCAAGATTTGCCTTTAATCGAATGCCCGCCTGCCAACGGGCACTTGACGACCCGCATTCGGTCCGGACCATGATAAATTGATCTCGAGCAGCATCCAGAAGCGGCAAATCGCGAGTAGCACGTTCCAGCAATTTCGAGTTATGTGCTTTCGTACACCGCACCGAGAGGAAAGATTTCATTGACTCAAAAAAAAAAAAAAAAAAAGGGAAAAAAACTTGTAACGTTTCTGCTACTTGTAAAGAAAGATTTATTTGCCCATTTAAAATCATAGCTTTCCCATAAACGCCTGAAATAGAAATTCCTACACGTATACGAAAATGCACTCTTCGACAGATAAAATAAGACATAGAATACCAAAATTTGTTCACCGGTTCGGTCTGAAACTTACGACACGTGAAATTTTTTACTTTTTACACCATTTTGGTGCACTGAGTCCCTCCCCCAAAACTCAATGGGTAAAATATTTCGCATTTTCGATATAAGTTTAAATTGAAAAATGTAAATTTGTTGTATTTAAAAATGTTGAATATCTAATTAGTGAGATTTAAGTGGAAATTAAAAAAAAAGGTATCGTATACAGATTTTTTTGATGTTTTTTAAAAAATATATCACATCAATTTATTCAATTACTAGGAGCGTACTTTTTTAGGCGACTCGACCCGCTTGATAAGACTTTACAAAAACACCTTTATTTTGCATGTCCGCTTGCAGAGTTGCAGTGTTTCCGGAGAAACCAAGTTGCGAGCCATTAGAATAGTGAAAAAGCATTGTATAACGAGAAGTAGAGAGTAAGGCAAAAGGTGCGGTGCCCGCGAGAAAATAGCCCATTACGTTGATTAACCCATAGGAAGCTTCCTCGTGGGAATCCTGTTTCGAGCTCCTCTTCCGTCTGCTGCGTCCTAAAGGGAGAAAGATAATTTTGTTCTCGTGCAGAGTTCACGTGCGCGCAAAAAACTTTTTCCTCTTTCTTCGTGCTCGTCGGGTAGTCGACGCCACCCTTGCTATTTCATGTCAGAATTAAATTAACTGACTTATCACCACGGTCGACTGTCCAGGAATAAATAATGCTGGGGAGATATCGAATAAGAAGTTGTCCTCTTTCGACAACACTTTTTATTCGGTTCCAATACAAATGCAAAATACTTTCCAAAATAAATTTTTTTGGCGTAGTTGTTTAATGGTGACTGAATTAACAAATTTTTTCTTTATGCAAAAGTTACTTGAAATAATTTTCCAGAGTTGGAAATAATAATTATTGTTGTAAGACTATTAATAATATACACTGAGAAAAAAGTAGTTGGATGAGCGAAATTAGCGGTCGAATTTGTATGAGCAACAATGTTAACTTGTAAATAAAAATCTGGACCAATCGATGCGCATCACTTTCGAACAAAATAACAATTGGAAGGCATAGGAATTCATGTGAGAGATAGAAACTATTTACATCGTTCTGGCGCATAATAATAGTCCAGAATTTCATACGAATCGATAGTCCGATTTGATAACATGCCGACAGCAAATATTTTTTTCTAGGGTACGAGATGCAACATAATATATTTTTTCGTGTAGCTTGTCTTTGCGAAAAGATTTGTCTAGGGGGTCGGCAATTTCCTCTGTAATTTGCCTGGCTTACATCCGAGGAATCGCATTGAAAATTTATTCTTTCCGACGAAACCCTCGGTCCTTCTCGTTCCAGGATGATAAAAGGAGATAAACATTTTACGATGGGTTCGCCGTCGGTTCCTGAATCCATCCGCCTCCGCGTTATGCTCTCGTAGTCCAATTCAAAGCGAGCTTTGAAATCGACGGACGTGCAGCCCATGTATATGGGGCACTCCATTCCAACTCGAACAACCATCGGTCTCCAACTACCCAAGTACGTTTCCTGATTTTTTTGGCTATTCTTCCACGAAAAAAAGCTTTTACAATTTTTTTAAACAAATTTCTATTCATCGTCGTTTTTGATACTAAACATTTGAGGCTAACCGAAAGATGAAATATTTTTCCGACATTTTTATAGAAAATTACTGCGATGAACAGCATTTTTTTGTTCACAAGCCAAAGGGAAGAAATAATATTTAGTATTTATTTTGTGTCTTTATGATTTATTAATATAAATACATCTACGTAAAATTACGAATTGTATAAAATTTCTCAAAAAATGAGAGAAAATGTCACCACTGGGCCATGTGAACCAAAACCTTCCTTGTCCATCCCAGTTTCTTTTTTCAACAACAAAAAATTGAGATTTTGAGGGAAATTGCGCTTTTTGTTGGGCTTTAAATATTTATAACTAAAAAAAGACACTGGTTAAAAATCTGAAAAAAATTCTACATGCATTTTTTATGTGGGAGAACAAAATAAAAAATGGCTAACCATATTCGGAAACTTGTGGGTCGACCGTTGGTCCGGTTGGTACGGAATGCCCTATGCCCTATATATATATCCATCCATATATATACGTTTAGTGGAAGTCATATGCATGATAATAGTTAAGTCAACGCAGACCATAGAAGATACGCTTCATGGCTATCCATCGGTATACACGGAGTGTATTTATTTTTGCAACGTTGGCCAAGTTCGCAGGTGCGTTCACCGATGCGTGTGTGCGCTCTCGGTTCACGAGTTTGCTCGCCGTGCATCTCGGACAGCCTCGCGCACCGTCGAATAAACTGAAAAAAAAGAAAAAAGTAAAAACACATCCGCGTGTTGGCTTTTCCCTATTTCACCACAGAGAAGTTGAATTTTCCGTTCGCGGTGCTTTCAACTTTCCGAGGAAAACGGAAACGACTCGTTAAGCAAATCGCCGTTGCGTAGATATCGTTCACCGGTAGAAATTTGTTTGAGCTTTATCACGTCAGTCGACTGGCAATTAAAGTGTGTTATCACAAACGTGCGAAGTTTTCTCTATCATAGTTTGGTCTTAATTTGTTACTCTGAGAATATCTTTTTTCTCCGCCGGAAAAGAAACATAATTGAATTGATTGAATAAAGTCATCGGGTTTTCATGTTAACCATATTACACAGTTTATTTAATAAAATATTCTAGCGTCGAAACAGGGACTTGAAGTACCAAAGACTTTCAGTACAGTACTTGAAGCACGAAAGACTTTCACTGCGGTACTTGAAGTATCAAAGACTTTCAGTGCAGTACTCGAAGTATCACGAGCTTTCGGTGAATGGATTTAAAGTATTTTTTTTGAAATCCATGAAATCAACCATCAATATTAATGTCGATCAAATAAATTTTGCTTCCTCACAGAGGAATCTTTGGTCTTTTTCTGTATAATCATCATTTATTAACGAAGGATCAAGACTTCATTCTGGATCATGGAAATGAAAAATTATGCAAGTGAAGTGATAAATACTTGAGAGTGAAAAACTATAGAAATTGATTGCAACGCGGCTAGAGTAAATGCTCCAAAAATTGTACATGAAGTACTGTACTTATAGCATTTTTTCATACGCATTAATTTTTTAGATAAAATTAAACAAATGATTTTATACATTTTGTTTTCTCAGTATCCATGAGATCTTCGGCGATGCATCGTGAATGAGAGTTATCGTTTTCAGCTTGGCTCATTCTGTTCGCCTTGTTTCTTTGACAGTTATATTAATATGTATCGCGCACGAGAATAGATAGGCAAACTGGCGTAAATTCCATTTGACGATTGATTCAATAAATCAATGCAAGTGAAGTGATAAATACTTGACAGTGAAAATCTATAGAAATTGATTGCAACGCGGCTAGAGTAAATGCTCCAAAAATTGTACATGAAGTACTGTACTTAAAGCATTTTTTCATACGCATTAATTTTTTAGATACAATTAAACAAATGATTTTATACATTTTGTTTTCTCAGTGTCCATGAGATCTTCGGCGATGCATTGTGAATGAGAGTTATCGTTTTCAGCTTGGCTCATTCTGTTCGCCTTGATTCTTTAGCAGTTATGTTAATATGTATCGCGCACGAGAATAGATAGGCAAACTGGCGTAAATTCCATTCGACGATTGATTCAATAAATCAAAGTTGTGGTGGTGGTTCGTGTATTCACTCGTTAATACTCGTTTGATAAGCAAATAACGATGATAGGGAGGGTCGTAGTCATGAGAGTAGAGCGAGGCAGTCGAGGGAGTCGAATAAATCATCGTGCACAGTCTGACGAGGCAATGATGATGACGATGATGCGTGATGAGGAGCGTAGACGCGTTGTAGCATTGCTTCATGGTGTACGGGACCGACGTCGATTCCCGTTACTCACACGCTCACGAGATTAGCAGGCCAGCGAGCAGCAAACTACTACACGGGAGAGAACCAAGTCCTGGTCCAATTGTCGGATGAGAGTACGTTTGCCTTCGTACCGGATAAATCTCAACGTCTGCTGGTCTATCCGATGTTGCAGATACTCTGCGGTTTCGGTGCTCTGGATATACGGAGAAAAATAGTTGGTCACCGAGAGAAAATCTTTTTTTTTTATCCCGGCCCAGCGTATCAACTGCTGATCCAGGAAAAATATTTGCTGGCCTAGCGGAAAATTTATTTAGTCCAGCAAAAAAGCGACTAAGCTGGCTCGTTTAACCAATTTTGTTGATCGATCGACTAATTGGTCAGTCTAACCAATTTTTTGTTTGCCCAACAAATTCGTTGGTCCTGTCATCCAATTCGTTGGTTGTCAATCAATGGAAGTGTGGGCCCAACCAACTGATTTTTTGGCCCAGCCAACAACCTCATTGGGCCAACCAGTTCAATCGCTTGGAGCCTATCCAATCAATTAATTTTGTTTACGTGCAGTGAGACATTCTCTTACGTTTATTCGGATTACGCTCACGTAGAAAAATGAAGTTTCCGAAATATGAAAATTCCCCCGTTTGGTTAATCAATTTTTGTTGTATCACCTATGTTGTTGTTTTTTTTTTACTCATGCAGCTACCAAATTGTCGACCTGACAGACAGGCATTTTCAAACGAATTATTTGTTAATCTAAAATTATTTTTGTTATCTGGATAAAATCACTTAGCTACTACTAAAATACAGCGAATGAATTGCTAAAGCAAAATTACCATTGCAAATGGGATTTGCACCCGCATAAAAAAAATAACCCCCGGGTATAAATACTTTGAAAATTTATAATGAAATGCAAATTCTGGTTGAACAAGAAATGGGAAAAAGTTGAAAATTGAATTACAAAAATTAGATAACGGTGTAATTGCGCAACGGCTGCAAGTAGCGAGGCTCGGTGACGAATGCGGTGGGTCGATAGAATAGAGGCATGAAAACCGAGCGGAAATCAAATGCAACACTAGGAGACACAGGAGTCCAATTTCGGAGAGGTACGAGCAGTGCGAGTTTGGCGCACCGCTAGCAACCAATTGTTGGGTGTGCAAGCACGTTCTGACCCCGTTCTTCACTAAATGCCAACTCGAACGACGCGACCTGCGCTCATAGAAATGTTGGTCCGTCTTTCCGGGAGTTCATACGGGACAATTCACACCAATTCGACCTGCGGCTGACCCTCGAACTCTCGGAACATGTCAGCGAATTTTGCTATGGTTGCCCCAATCCTAAAATTCTAAACCAGATTTTCTTCAACATTTTTGTACCTATCTCTGTTTAAAAAAACAAAACGATACTGTCCGTGATTTAGAAATATGAAAAATCCTCAAAAATTAAATTACATAAAAGTTAAATTTTTTTTAATTCACGGAAGTAATCAATAAATTGTGAGATGATGCTTAATCATCTATCAAGAATTATCTACGATTTTTTCAAAGTCATTTCGTTAATGTAAAAGTTACACACATTTTTCAATAAACATTTGTTAAATAATCCAAACAAATACAGGCCCAGTCTGGGCTTAAAAAGTTGGAAATGTGGTAAAGGATTTTTTTTAAAAATATTTTCATTCCAGTCAACATCGTTTTTGTTTTTTTTACGTAGAAAAGATTTTAAATAGATGAAATCTAATTTCCTTTTTTAGTTGGAACAATAATGTAAAAAAATCATGAAGCAAAATCGAAAAATGAAGCTTCAGACCTGGCTCGAATTGACGTGGACTGCCCCATATGCTCTCCCTAGAGATTCTATGGGTAATCTCACTGGGCTATTCTAGCCACCTTAAATTTTCAGATGCAGATCGCGTCTAAGCATTTGCATCGAAATTGTTGCATAGAGACAGGCAGGCGCAGTCTGCAAGTGCTCCAGAGTTGGCGTCTCGTCTTGCATATAGAAAAACACCGAGTGCTATGCTCGGCTCTATAGGTGAAGACGTCACGAGTACAGATAGCCGCACATTCGTGCTCGAATGTGCAATTCCCTCCCCCTGTTCTCTCCGCAAATTCCCGTGTCTTACGCGTACACATTTCTGCTAGGTGCTACGAATTTCTGAACATGGTGGCGCCAATCCGGCGCCACTGGTCTAAAAAGGGAAAAGGTCTTATTAAATGCATAGGCAATCGAGGTAAAGCTAGCATCAACTTAATCCCGAGTGTGCACGGCATTTTTTAAACGCTATTATTTTTATAATCTCTCTCCGGTTTGTTTATTTGTGATTTTAGGCAACATATTGCAGAACGTTTGATAAATTTAAATAATTTTTATTATTATTGCATAACCGTACAATGTCATCTTCGTTATTTTTTCTTTCTTAGATTCTTCTCATAAAATTGGTACGACTGTATTGTCTTCACACTATTTTTTTTTTTCGACAGAAAAATGGATGGAGATGGCATTTTTTTTTGCAAAGTAATTTTGTTGCTGGGCTAACAGATTTGTTGCGACATTAAAAAATGGCGTATGCTATCAATATGTGTTATCAACAAATTAACTGGATTAACAGAATGGGGTTCGTAATATAGGTCGACACGAAAAAAAAAACTTTTTTGACCGAATTGGTTGGTCTATTTACAAATATAAAATTTACAAATACATTTTACAAAAAAAAAAAACTTTCAGGTTCATGTCGAAGGGAGGGAATTATTTTTTATTTTTTTATTTGGTGGAGTTATCCTTTCCTTATAATAAAAAAAAGAACTTTTTGACTTAATTGTTCTCCTTAAATTGGTTCATCTTTTGATCTCTTACGTACGGCGATTGTTTCTCATCGTTTGAAGCAATAATACTTACATTTTCTCTCGTGTCGGTGATTTCTCTTTTGCTTCGAGCGTGGTATACCCTCGGCCTCACTATTGTGTGCGTACTGAATTCCCTGGAAGGACCTGGAAGCATAAAAAAGCAAAACAACGTTGTAGTATGGTGTTGGTTGGTATCAAGTACTTTTTTATTTGATTATTATTATATGTGTGGTCGTAATTACGTCCGTGACCGGGTGATACGTACGTCACCAGGCTGCACGTGCTCCCAGCACTTAAGGGGAGAAAATACGTTAGCCCAAGTGGAACTGACGTCACGTTACGTACGTGAGAGTGTGAAGAAATTTTGATGGCATATTAAGCCACCGAAAAGTCTCTGAACCGAACTGAATGTATTATAGCATCTCACAGCTAATGAAATATTAATGATACACGATTGCTATCAACAGATACACCGTTGAGAATTATTGCGGATTTATATTACCGGAAGTCTTGTCCGTCAACTGATACGAACGAATCCATGGGCGTAGTAAAATTACAAATATTTGTATTTAATTTTCTAATTTTAACGGGATGTTAATTTGAGTAATTTGTAATTTTACATCTCACTTGTATACTTCATTTGATATATCAGTTCACGTAGAAGAGTCGCTTTTACCTGTAATGCAGGTATATACTAAATAATTTTGTCACGAAACGTATTTAAAAGTATTAAAGAGAAAAATTACGTTGAAAACGTACGTTTGTCTTCTGAGGAAACTTTTATGTCGAAAAGTCGATCCACTTGTTGCTCGTTCGAGGGTGAGCAATATTTCATTTCAAAATTTTACAGTACTTTACAAATTGTATAGACACGATTCACTCTCGAATACGAGAAATAACGCGATGAAAATATTGATTCAGGTGGAAGCCTCTTAGCAACTACATCAGCTACGACTGTCTTTCTATTTTTCGGTTTATTGTATTTTACTCACGGTATCCAGTGAAAATATGGATGTGAATTAGTGTTTACTAAATTTTTCAAAAGGATCTAAAAATTTTTAAATGCGTGCTTTTTTTTTTCGTCCTCCAAAATAAGGTTTATAGATTTATAAAAATAATTATCGAAGTGGATCATGATAAGAACCAATACATATGATATTTAAATAATATTTGAATTCAAGTTAAGTTAGTTCCATAATTTTTTATAAATGGAATCATTAGAGTCGCGACTGTTTTTTGGTTAGTACTTTGGTTAGTTTAAAAATCATATAAAAATTCTGTATAAATTGGATTTCATTTAATGGTTATTAATAGTCACAAATTTTTGAAAGCAACTTCAGTATAATATTTCCTTGTGGCTTCTTCATTTCTGTGCACAGTGCTTGCAGTTTCTGAGAAGCAACAAGTTCGCTAGAATACAACTAACGCTTCGAGGGCCCAAATTCCCTTTGCTCTAAACTCAGTGGAACCTGAAACTTGCCTGAATCATAGGTAACCACCGTTAACAACGTCGACGGTCTTTTCGCAGGGTTGTCGCGTTTTAATCACAGCCAACTCCGAGAATCTGGGCTACAGTTTCAAGCCTCCGTACCATTTCAACGAATTAATTAACAAACTTTACCCGAGCTAGTTTCCCGAGTTTCCATTAGCTGCTCTAAAAGTTTGGAATTTCTCAGTGCCTCTATCTTTCCGTACCGAGAAAAACTATTCGGCATTCTTGACAATCGATTATCTCGAAAAATGTTCATTGCCAGTGATCCGGACTCTGAAAGCTCACTTAGCATTCAATTGAAATTAAATTTATTCCCAAAGTATTTTTGGATTGAGGTTGGGAAAAAGAATTCTTCAAAGCAACTGGCAAAAAAACTTTATTTTAATCAACATATTTATCCGCCACTTCTTTTCTGTATTCCAGATTTTCTTTTTCTCCGGAAAAATAGTCGAGATTATTGATACAAAAAATATGTTGAATACAATTTTTAACAAATATCGTCCAATTTTTTATTCTCCTCATTACAAAACGGTCAATATTATAATTTTTTTAATTGCCTCATTCATCGGAACTATTCTAAATATTTAGTAGAAACTATTTAGTAGTTTCCATAATTACGGGATAATTTATTACGTAGCCGGAAATAGTGAAAGCAACGATGAAACTAGACGCGTAACCGAACAATTATTGGTCACGACTTTTGTTTGCCAGAAAAGAAGCGACATTTTTCTGAACATCTTCTGTGCTCCGAGCTTTGACCTGGAGCATATGTTTTCGGCGGATCCATCGTGCATTCCCGTTCCCAGCAGAATGACGCTCCTAACATCCTGGATTTGCCAACATGTGCGATTTGATGCGTGCCATTCCACTTGAACGTTCAATGTTATTCAAGAATGTGTCGAGAAGAAAAAAAAACTGCCGGAGAAATAAATGACATTATCATCCGGTGGCAAAACGCAAGATTATAAACCAAGCGTTTATTACGACAATCATACAATGTACTACTATAATTGTAAAAATTCAACGACACTCAGGAAAGTCTATCATTATCCTGAGATTATTTGTTTTGACTACTAAGAGGCGAATACAAAATATTATCAGATTTGCAGCATTTTTACTGTACGAAAGTGTATTAAATTTGAAACAAAATATAGCAAATAACTATTCATATACATTGTTAAAATTAATGAACGTGATTAATGACAATATACCAGATTTGGTTAACAATGTAAGCTAGAAACTTATTATGCAATTTGCATGATGTACTACCATAATTGTATCAATTCAACGTCATTTGGTGAAGGCTATTATTAGCCGGGGTTTATTTGTTTTGAGTGCTAAGAGGCGGATATAAGGAGTCGAAGACTAAGAATCAGGGCGAATTGCTATCTTCGTTTCTGTCCATCTATTTGCACTGACTGCTTGGACCGGACTATGTCCACGCTCGTTAGTCAATTAAACATGATAATTATAGTCGCGTCAGGCTGTGCCAGTACATTTACTCGGTATTACTCCAACGCTGTGCAGAAGAGGCGCGGTTATGTGACTCACCACCGGACGTTGCTGCAACTCTTCAGACACTTCGCTGTCATAAGCGCAAGTTTCTATGTTGCTGCTCCTCTCGGCGACGAATTATTAACTTTCGATCGCTTTAACTGTCAATAAACGACGGTAATTAACGCACTTTTCAAAATGATATGCATTCGGTACAGAATATTACATTTTTATTTGAAAGAAGAGCAAAAAGATTTACTTTATAGAAGTTGTAAAGAAATGGATCCATTTGTCAATAATCGATTTCAACGAAATAAGTATTTGCTTGGCTTCGACGAAACGTTGCATTTGAATTTCAAAGAGAATATTCCATTGACTGTAGAGAAATAAACAAAGGAAATCTTAGGTAAACATCTTTATCAAACTTCGTATCCCTGTTAAAAATATTGAATTTGATGTACAAGTGAAATGTAAAAAATTTCCCACAAAATCCTACGAAAGTTAGGAAGTCTAATATAAAACTTAAGTATTTTATTATGTTTGTGGATTAAAATTAATATATCAGCCGGTGAATGAATTTTCTTCTATGAGGCAAATTTGTGAACGTATTAAATAGCGTATACGTGATGCTGATTAAACAAATTCTCACTCGATTTTTAGTGAAAATCTGAGGTTATTGGAAAAATGAAATATTCGAATAGGCCGCGTTAGAAAAAAACGGGAGAAGGGAGGGGAGGATTTGTTTTCGTGACATTGACTGCGTCGATGGCGCTGCAGTGCCCGGCGTTCATTTCTTTGTTTTCTCAGTTTATTGTCTCTCGATGCGTTCCCATATCGTTGGCAAACACGTGCCGAAACACTCCCCGAAGTGCCGTGCAGTTCTAATCGTAATCACTAGTCAAGCGTTCTTATTAATCTCGCGAGTTTTCGTGAGTGGTTAATCCTCGCAGCGCTATTTATCGCAACGAGAAAAAATGGAAGGCTCTCCGCCTGTGAAACACGACGTACCTATAAGGGTTGCCGAAAAATTTACACACACTGCGCATTCACAATTTCAGTATCTATAGACTGTATGTTTGAAGAAATTATGCAAACAGGATGTTCAGATCTCGCCACGATTTTCGACCACTAACGACGTGTGGGGCCTGAAAATACGTTCGTCGAGCAACTACTCATTTTATTTGTGCCTTTTCTTTTCGAAAAACTCCAAGGTCGAGGCAGAATACAAGATCTCGATTGTTGACGCCAACAAGCATAACATTTATACACTTGCAGGTGTAGATAACAATTTTATACCGAACGGAGCTGAACATGGATGTCGCCCATGTTTGAATTACGTTCAATTGGAGAACGCTCGGGGTATAAAACTACAGAAGGAAACAATCAATATTCTTTGTGAAGTTAATGTCGTATACACAAACTACGGAGATTATCCGTTGGGCATGCCGAAATGGCCGATCGTCAAAGATATGGCAGATTTACTTGCAACAGGAGAATTCAGCGATGTCACTATAACCATTTGTAATCGGCAAATCGCCGCGCATAAATTGATCTTGGCGATGCGTAGTCCCGTTTTCAGGGCGATGTTTGGACACGAAATAGCAGAAAAAATAGAAAGTCAGGTTAACATAATCGATACGACTTACGAGGTCTTCCATGCGGTGTTACAGTTCATTTACACGGGCGAAGTAAAGGATATTGAAAAAATGGCCAAAGAGATTTTACAGCAGGCAGATAAATATCAACTCGACGGACTGAAGGTCAAGTGTGAGGAACCGCTAACTTCAGACCTGACGGTCGAAAACGCTGCGGAAATGTTGATATTTGCCGATCTCCACAATGCACAAACACTCAAGAGAAAAACCGTGAGCTACATTGTTCGCAATATCCGTCAAGTTTTGGAAACCAAGAGCTTCCTGTCCATGACTGAATCACATCCCATGTTGATGCTTAAAATTCTACGTGAGTCGGTGGGAGACATAGAATGGGGCCAGCAATTCGGGTCCTCAAAATGAGCTAGAATGTCAAGCTAATATTTTGCCAGGTATGTCAGGGTTGTTTAATTAAGGGAACTGTGTGATAAGAAAACTGGGTTGCGATTCATTACTATGAAGTACAGATATTTTTTATGTTGACATGAAAATGTATATCTTCATTACATTTTTTTGCCACAGGCAATAAAGGTTTTAAACTTTTTATTGAGATTTTCATGCCAAAACAGTAAAAATTATCCAGTATACAGAAGAAAGTTATCTAAAAAAAAAAGAGTATATGTACTTCAGAGATAATTGTATTATGCGAAGTAAACAAATTTCGGAAGTCTTTTTTTTGTTCGCGAGCTTACTAACTGCCGCACCGCAGACACTAATCAATGTTTTCACGAGATATTCATGTTAGCACAAAAATATGACATATTTTTATGAGTGGAATTTGTTTTTCTTTTTTTTTTACAGAAAATGATTTCTGCAATTTTATGTAAAAGGACAAAAAATTGTGCGAATATCGAAATCGACAGAAAAACGTCTGAATGTGTGCGTGGGCGACAATCATTTAATACGAGTAAAAAAATGCCGGACTTGAGAAATGCACAGACTCTGTCGCTGCATTTACGAGACAAGAATGCTCATAGCGTGCAGATTAAGGGACAGGAAGGACCGGAAATCTTCTTTTTGTTTACGACCGTATACCAACTTCCACCGCATTTGGTATCCGCACCGCAGATACCAAATAATGTTTTCGCGAGATATTCATCTCCCCATCGTCACAGAGACAAACACGTACGGAAGAGTGTGTCGGGCGTAATAAAGATAAACGATGCAGCACGGTTCGAGTCTCGGGCGAGTATCTCCGACGTGTGTACGGCTACGGCAACTATGGAGACTAAAAGCGCAGGCGAGTTTTCGTGGGAATTTGCTGGGCGTAATATTCAAAGCGACACTCCGTTAACCCCGTTCCAAGGATCTTCCGTAGAACGCGAGCAAAGTCTTGCAGTTGTGCAGCCAACGAGCTTACATAGCAGCTTGTTCCATGTGCCATCGATGTGACTGAACGAAAGTGAGAAAAAAGGAGAAAACCTTATCATTAGATACAGGCCGATCTATGCCAAATCTACAGATTTTTTTTACCCGAAGAAAAGTGCCAAAAGAGTGGAAAAGCTATCATATATATATATATATATATCTCTATATGAGCCATTCTAAAAAAATACCCCATTCTCATGTTCAGAATATTCGGGAAATTGCAGCCACAATGAAAAACGTAATTTTTGTAATTCTTTTCTCTCTGTATTTTACACCGTTTTGCAATTAATCAATGACAATTTTTCACTTGTCTCCCACGCATTGTAAAAAGTGACATGCAATATCGACTCTCAGCGAAAAATAATATTGGTAATTGAAGTTTCTAATAAACAAACACGTCACAAGATACGTTTTTTCGCAAGGAAAACAAGAAAAAATTGAAAATGCATAAAGGCGCATATTACAGATTTTTTAATTTCTTCTTCCACCAAAAAAAAATACTGTTTTCCCGCAACGAATTGGCTGTCACGGTATTGTCTTAAGTAACCAAGGTAAAAATTCTACAACAGATATTTGTGTTTTTTCCAACGTCCTGAAGTGAACTAAAAATTGAAAATAAAAAAGTAGAAGAGTTAAGGCCCCGTCGATTTGGCCTGACAGTCCCCATATACGTATGTACAATGTATACGATAATTTGATCTCTTATATACCGACTATGTAATATATTATGCGGCGCACAGAATTAATGAAGCCTCGAGTGGAGGAGAGCCACCGGCGAGGTCACTAAAACTGGGTTTGGACGTCCGCGTCGATCAATCACGAATATTAATCGAAGTATTCACCCCCAAGGCGACTCAGCATCTTGACTTTTCTATTTCGCCACCCTCGGCTTTCCGGCATTCAGATTCGTCTCCCTCTTTTTTTTTTCTCGCGTCAATTGGACACCGGGAATGTCGTGATTTTTTTCCCGATTCAATTATCCGCATCATTCGAAGTCGTCCGTATTCGGCTTCGCGGATTCGATGCCTTTCCGCATCGACCGAGGGGGATTAAAATGGTAACGATTTATTCCGGGGCTTTACTCTCGATGGGCTTCATACTTTCTCCCTCTTGCTCGTTCAAGGGACGAACCCGCGACTGTCGCATCAGCAAAAGTTCGCAGAGTCACTCAGTCATACTCGATCCGATTTTGTATTCAGCGTTTTAACGGAAAGCTCGAGTTCCGGTCAGCAATCTCCCGTCGCAACTCGAAGCGATCCTTTTACCCATTTCACCCTCTCTAACGCATTCATTTCCACTCGAGAATTCTCTCTTTTCATGTGTAACAAGGCTGCGACAGCCACGCACAAGCCACCATTTCAAGATAATCCTTTTTCAAGTGTTACTTTTTACTTTCACTATCTCCGTCGCGCTGTTACTAATTCCGTTTGAAGGGCATTGTCAGATTTAACGATTAAATTCATTATTAGATTATCCGTCATTCACTTTCAAGTTCGCCGGGCAGCTGGTCGAGTGAGATGTCGTTAAATTCACAGAGAGAAATTGTGAAGTGATGACCAACGAGCTCGATGCTCCAAGTCCTCTCCTCTCCCTCAATTTATTCAGTCACTGGGTAACCATTTTATACCAAGTGCTCATAACGACTTTCCTAAGACATTGTTAAAATACGGAGGAAAATATCATAACACTACATTGCGTTATATTTCTTAATTTATTGAATATCGAATATCCTACTCGACTTTCCTACGATATTATTGAAAAAATGTATAAATGTCCAAAAGCGAATGTAAAAATTTTTGGTAAAAAAAATGTATTTCATTCTGCAGTATGATATATTGGGGGAAAAAAAATTAACATCGCTTTTTATTGTAAAATAAGGACAAGTTAAGTGAGTTTGAAATTTGAAACGAGATGATAATAAGTATGACTCGGTGTAGAGTAAAAGTGGAGAGAGCACCTTGACGGCGCGAGGAAAAATGCCCGGCGTATCGCTCGCCCATCGAATTAAAGCGGAGTTCAAGTTCGTCAGCATCTTCCTCGTTCGCTTCTTCGTATTCATCATCGTTCGGGGTTAATTACCGTAATAGGCGTCAAGTGGTGGTTTCGCGTTCCTTAGCGCATCAACTTCACCCGAAGGAGATGCACTGCGTCTGGTCTCGCTCTTCTTGGAGTCTTCGGCTCCGTGTATATACAGAGATTCTTTTTGCCTCTCCGGTTGCCCCACGTTTTCGCCTATTTTCATTCGTGTCCGCGCGTTATTTTCTCCGCAGCTTTTTTTTTCCTCCGTGCTTTCTCTCGTCCCGACTTTCTTTTATTCCTTGATTGCAGACTATGCTGCTATTCAAGCGCCCCGAGTTTTTCAATGCCAGTGGAATTAAATGGGATGCTGAGAATTTGGTGAAAAAAAAATTCAAATGAAAAAGAGAAAAATCTTTCTACCAAAACTACCGGCTCTATTTCGATTTCTTGCAATAAATTTATTCACCAATTTGTTGTTTTGGTAAGCCTGAAATTGTAGCGAGAGAAAAGGTTTCCCTAATCCACTTTCGATACTATATCCTCTATGGACTATTTTTAAGTCAATAAAAAATAGTAACATCGAATGAAGGAAACATTTCTTCGGACCAATGGACCATTTTTCAGTGATTTCAACGAAATCGTATTTGAGTCACTGAAAGTAAAACGTAACTTTTTTCTCGGTGCGCTTTTTACCGGTCATCTCGAGTCGTTGAATCTTCGAGTTACTTTCAATTCGCTCAACGTGATAAATCTTAAGGTCTTCACTTTTTCCCGTGATGCATTGTGCATCATTTGGACGATCCTAATGACTGTAAAAAAATATGTAGCCTATCTGGCTATGATTGCTTTTGGTCCATTAAGAAGACACGAGAAATCCATTTTAATTGTAACCTTTAAGGTAGTGTGCTGTACCGACAGAGTTGCAACGAGTGGGAGAAAGATCTCGGGTTTAACGAGAGAGAACGACATAAATTTGTAGCACATCACGTTAATAGGGCTTCTCTGTACCGCCCGGTGATTGATGGTTTAAGGAGATAAAAGAAGTGTTTTCTTGTGGCTCTGCAGAACGCGACTATTCCACGGCTTGAATGTACCGACGTCTCTCGCAACAGTTTATGTCCTGATTTTCATCCGACACACCATATCGCGGTGCTGCCCATGTGTGATATCTTATCGCTGCCCCTTATCACAGTTTCTCCTTGGAACTCAGGATAAACGAGACCATTCTCACTCTCGATTGTTTACCACACGAAGATTGCCCTAAGTTTCTTCGCAGAATAGAGGATATCCTGGAATGTGTAACCTTCACGGGTGATTTTTTTTCTGTGGTTAAGTAACGACAGCCTCTACATTCCCAACCAAAAGTTTGATTCGTTAACGAAGCTGAAATTGCACAAAAAGTAGAAAGTGTTGAGTGTAATTTATTAAGCTATTTTAAACACTCTCCTTTTCACGCGAGTTAATACTGACAATATTTAAGCCATTCGTTCGAAATATTAACAATGCTTGAAATTCCACCAAATAAATATATTTCTCAATTCTTGTCACACAATTAATTCTCCGTAAAAAATTAATCAAGCTTATTGTGAGCATAAATATTGTAGAAAATGCCACCGTTTGTGTTCTCGACATATTTTTCTGATTATTGTCCCTTGATGAACGAAAAATTCGAGTCGAATTACATTTTTGGGCGTGAATTATTCTCTTTGGTATCCGTAAGCCATGGAAAAATACGACGGAATTCAGTTTTAGAGTTAAATTGGAGCGAATCTGCGGTAAAGAGAAAACACACAAAGACCTTGGCTAGTTGAGTACTGGTAACCAGAGAGCTATCCTAGGCTAAGCAGAGACGTCGGAGCGAGAGAAAGAGAGGAAAGAGCGCCTACTGCATGACGAATGAAATAATTGAGCGATTTTGTCGTCATCCAACCCTGGGATAGTAACGATCGCACTTGGTTCACCCCTGTGCTCCAGATTCTGTTGGTCGAGGAACGACGACGATGCAGCAGTGCTATGCGCACGATAAACCACCAGAGCAGCCAGATATAGTGAAATAGCTCAGAGCTTTCTCCGCAGTCACCAAATTCACCGGACGCGTTCCAAATATCTGTTGCCAGGCTTGCTCTTAAATTCGCAACCAGATCCACTCTCTTTGAACCGTTTTCCCGCAAGCACACACCATCTCTGGTGTTTACTGTAACCACTCTCCGTTTCTCGACAGCTGTACCGAAGTTCAGTCCTAAATAGCCCACGGAAAACAGTTTTCAACCGTTTAAGGAAAATCATTGATGCTATTTAAAAGACCTTCTTCCTGAATTTTTCAAAGCTGCAGAGCCCAGAAATTTTTCCGGATTAAAAAAAATATCGATCCAAAGTATATAGCAAAATTCAGAGAAATTTCAATATACAATAAAAGTAATTCGGTTGAGTTAACAAGGTACTTGAATTTGGAATCTTTAGATGCAGAGAAAATGTGGACCTCGTCTGGAAAATATGAATACACAGAAGGAAATTTTCCAGAGAAATCTTTCAACGAAAGCAGAATATTTAAGTTAAAATAGTTGAATAATAAATCACAAATATTCAGCGCGACCCGAGGAATATATTCCGAATCTCCGGGGAATGGCGAAACAGTGGAGAAAAGTATTTAATATCGGAGAGCGGAAATAAAAATGAATAATGGAAGTGGGAAGGCCACGAATGTCGGAAGTAGTGAAGCGTCGTTATAATTCAGTGTGAAGATGAGAAAAATTGGAAGGGTTTAGTAGAGTGCGGACTGTTTGTGGTGTGGACTATGTAGACGGGAGTTTCGAGTGTTTCACCGCCGAGACGGAATTGAAATTTTAAAGCCCTCGTGTGTTCGGAACGCGCAGTAGAAAGCAATGGCTGAGAGTCGGTCTCGTTGCTCGCGGGGCGATGACACACGCCCAATATAACTCACGCATTGGTGCGTGTGCGTCGGTGCGTGAGAGCCGCGTGGGTCTCTCTCTCTTGGCCTCCTCCTCATCATCATCCTTTTCGCTCTTCTGCACATCTCTCGCGGATGCACATCGTCTCGTGCTGCAGCTCGTTCACTCGCTTGTCGTTATCTCTGGTGCTTGGATCTACGAGAATCGGCGCGGCCCAGAAGGGAAAGAGACGAACGAGGAGATCGGGGGAGAATCGAAGAGCCCTCTTCGCTAACGACGTCTCCTTCCAATTTCGAGATGAGCATCGCCGTGTCGAACGTATATTTCTCAATACTTTGCTGTGTTTATACACCATTAATGAAAAATCTGCGGTAAAGAAAGTATTGTATAAAAAGTGTCGAGGATTTAAACGAAAAGACTTATCTCGAAAAGCCTGAAGAGTGACTCGAGGAAAAATCCGACATGGTAAAATAGAGGAGGAGGTAAAAAGCTCGCGCCGTCGATAGCGCTTATACTTTGCATGATAATGCGAGCGGACCTGGAGATTGAAGGCTCCGTCCCGTCCGGCGTGTCGTCGCAACCGGATGTAGAGGGTCGTAAGCCTCGGGGAACGCGAAGCTGTCGTTCGATCCCGTTTCTTTTCTCCCGAGAAAATACAATTTCCCTATAGTGTCCTATAATATCTTCTCCATGAAATATCGAACAATTTTCTTATCTCATTCTCCACTCGTTATTCGCCAAATTATACGCCCATTTGCAATGGTAAAATTTTGAAAAAAAAAACTCCATTGCAAATAGGATTTTGTCGATTCATTTTTATTTGTTCTATGTTTTTAAAGCATGTTCGATACAAAAAAAAAATTCCTATGAATCTCCTCAAAATAAAATTTAGCGGGAGTAACCGATGGCAAATCGTAGACTAAACTTTAGCTTGACTCGTCATTGAAACCTACTGGAATAACACACTTCAGTGACAACTTGCTTTTTTCATTCAGCGCTAAATTTCGCACTAATATGTTCCATTCCAGTGGCTTCCGCGGTAGTATTACGAGGCTCGAAAGAGAAGAAATAATTAAATAGCGAAAGAAAGAAAAGAGAAAGTGAAGAAAAAAAAAACTCCATTGCAAATAGGATTTTATCGATTCATTTTTTTTTGTTCTATGTTTTTAAATCATGTTCGATACAAAAAAAAATTCCTATGAAGCTCCTCAAAATAAAATTTAGCGGGAGTAACCGATGGCAAATCGTAGACTAAACTTTAGCTTGACTCGTCATTGAAACCTACTGGAATAACACACTTCAGTGACAACTCGCTTCTTTCATTCAGCGCTAACTTTCGCACTAATATGTTCCATTCCAGTGGCTTCCGCGGTAGTATTACGAGGCTCGAAAGAGAAGAAATAATTAAATAGCGAAGGAAAGAAAGGAGAAAGTGAAGAAAAAAAAAACTCCATTGCAAATAGGATTTTGTCGATTCATTTTTTTTTGTTCTATGTTTTTAAAGCATGTTCGATACAAAAAAAAAAAATTCCTATGAAGCTCCTCAAAATAAAATTTAGCGGGAGTAACCGATGGCAAATCGTAGACTAAACTTTAGCTTGACTCGTCATTGAAACCTACTGGAATAACACACTTCAGTGACAACTCGCTTCTTTCATTAAGCGCTAACTTTCGCACTAATATGTTCCATTCCAGTGGCTTCCGCGCTAGTATTACGAGGCTCGAAAGAGAAGAAATAATTAAATAGCGAAAGAAAGAAAGGAGAAAGTGAAGAAAAAAAAAAAACTCCATTGCAAATAGGATTTTATCGATTCATTTTTTTTTGTTCTATGTTTTTAAATCATGTTCGATACAAAAAAAAATTCCTATGAAGCTCCTCAAAATAAAATTTAGCGGGAGTAACCGATGGCAAATCGTAGACTAAACTTTAGCTTGACTCGTCATTGAGACCTACTGGAATAACACACTTCAGTGACAACTTGCTTCTTTCATTCAGCGCTAACTTTCGCACTAACATGTTCCATTCCAGTGGCTTCCGCGGTAGTATTACGAGGCTCGAAAGAGAAGAAATAATTAAATAGCGAAAGAAAGAAAGGAGAAAGTGAAGAAAAAAAAAACTCCATTGCAAATAGGATTTTATCGATTCATTTTTTTTTGTTCTATGTTTTTAAATCATGTTCGATACAAAAAAAAATTCCTATGAAGCTCCTCAAAATAAAATTTAGCGGGAGTAACCGATGGCTAATCGTAGACTAAACTTTAGCTTGACTCGTCATTGAAACCTACTGGAATAACACACTTCAGTGACAACTCGCTTCTTTCATTCAGCGCTAACTTTCGCACGAATATGTTCCATTTCAGTGGCTTCCGCGGTAGTATTACGAGGCTCGAAAGAGAAGAAATAATTAAATAGCGAAAGAAAGAAAGGAGAAAGTGAAGAGGAAAAAAAAAAAAAGATTGAGGGCGGTGAACATGAGCTAAGTCCGCCGTAGCGTGCGCTAATGTTATTGTCGGACAAGAAGAAGAGCAGCGGAAGAGCTCGGCGTTGCGGTGCTAGAGGGAGGAGAGACGAGAGGGAAAAAAGGAAGGAGAACCAGAGGGATAGACACTATGAGTCGTCCGTGGTGTTGGTAACCCCTTCGGGGTTGCGGCGCAGGGTCATTCAAAGACGTTGTAAGCAAAGGGGCTTCTCCTCTGCCTTTTACAAAGGGTCATCCAACCGCCGGGGCAAACGATGTTCACGACGACGTCTACTACATTTTTTTTTCCCTTTCAAACTTCACTAACCTTCACCGAAGTACGAAATTAAGAGAGTTGACTGAGGAAACATAAAATCCCTATTACTTAGTGGACGAGTCTATTAAGAATATTTGTCAGGCATTGTAAAGTCATTTCAGAACTTGATAAACAAAAAAAAAATCATGTCTAACTAAATTGACTATAATCTTCAGATATATCGAAGAGTCTTCTCTTGAAATTTGATTATTCCATTTTTCAATGCAAATTTTCATTATTTTACGCAACAATTTTCACACCCGAATTTATAATAATTAGGAAATGGAGATGGGAGGTTTTAAAGACGTTACTTTATCGTAACATGGATAAATTAACGTCTTTAAAATTGTACGCAATATTATTAACTCATTGACTGGGTTAAAAATATATTATACTGTAAAACAGTCATTAAAGCCATTAAACTTGATGACGAAAAAAAAAAATTATTCCCCATCTCGCAATCCTAATTAATGACAAACGTCGGTGTCATCGCGAAGATGACACGTTTCGCGTATCGAGCAATGGGTGACTGTGCCTACTTAGAGAATGAAATTAAATTATGCGAGAGACTGCTCGTCCGGCGTTTGGCTCCTCAGAAGATACTGTCATTTTTCCCGTGACAATCGGTCACGTATTATCCACCAACTACTCACGTAAAACGGCTTCCGAGTATCGGCGATTCGTGCTTGAATACTATGTGTATTTATTAGTAGCTGCGGCTACATTTTCATACGGCGCTCGTATTAAAGTGTAGCTGTGTAGTGGAGAGTACGCGGCACGTGGGCGCCGCCGGTATATGAATCACTCGCAGGCGCCTGGGCATAAATAATTTATGAAAAGACGGAGAACAGAAGAAATGGATAAGAGCGCGGAAAGAGAATTTCGAGAGGACCGGAAACGGGACTTTTGGACCGCGCCGGACATTGCGGTAGTCGACGCAACTTCGGAAGCTTCTGACTTTCCGTACTGCAGCAGAGAGTACAGTGCACCCTCGTCTAACTTAAGTCGAGGCCAACTTTTCAAGACTCATCCACATTTTCATTGTCAATTTTTATTTAATAAATAATTCTACTGGATGGCAAAATTTCAATTACGAGAGAAAAACTTCGAAAGGATCAACATATAATGTATGGATTTTCAAAAGAAATTTTTTTTCCTCTCTGGAATAAATTCTGGAAAACAGGAATTCGAAAGTCATTCAAAGTTGGTATACGAAAATAGACATATTTAAGAAAGTTAAATCAACGAATCGATTTAATAATTTTTCGCTTTGCTGAATCGAAATGCATTTTGCTGTTCCACTTTCATTGATGTTTTTCTGGTTTACCGGAATTTGAATTGGCAGTGTGTGCTTACATATTTCGTGTGAGTTATGTGAGATTTTACTGTAGGGAGGTATTGGGAAAAAAATGCAATGTTGATTGATTTTTTATTAGCGCGTTCTGAGCAAACAGCGAATTCTGTTTTGGTATTGGCTGTAATATTGCTATAGGAGTAATAAGCTTTTTTTATGGGTGCTCGGTCTGGAACTGAAAATTTTATCGCTACGATAAACGGTGCAGTCTCCTCGTCCGCTTTGCTTGAGCCTATATTCACTGCAGCAACGTATAGAAAGTCTAACGCACGTATATACGCACTACCACAGCATTTCGATAAACAAAGAATTCCGGCGAGGTACAATGAACCGCTGACTCACTACGTGCTGCCCCCTCGTTTGCAATCGCTATTCTATACATTTCCGTCGAAGCTTCGAATACCATGTTTTAAAAAATGAAAAATTAAAGAGGGCCGGATCGGCGCCTCCAGCCGCAGCCATGAATCAATATCCTCGTGGCTCAATAAGTCACGTTTTTGCAAGTTACAACGCTCTCAATAATTCACGTATCCGAAATGGTCCATGGGTACACCGAGAGAAAAAAATGTCCTTGATTCACGTTAAACTTCACATATGAAATGGTACATTGAAATTTCAATATTATGCTCAAAAGATTTAAAACTCAATGAAAAGTAGTGATTTTGAATCAGGGAAAACAATTCTGTAAACCAATGAATCGATTTTTATTGATTTGAAAAAAATTCGTTTCCGGATACCTAAATAAATTTTTTGTTATCCATCCTCCAATTTATTGGGCGACAATAAAATATTATTTACTGCATGTAGAATTAATGTGCACTGTTAAAATTAAAGAACTTTAAAATTTTCTCACTTGTATATTCAAGGTTACGCCAGTGATAAAAGTATCTTGAAAATTGTAGAATTTGAACTTTTATTTACTGTATTATATGTATATATTGTTGTCCATAACTTGGGTGGTTGATCGATGCACTGGATTTACTCATTTATCTTTCTGGCACAGAGTACA
Source organism: Clistopyga incitator (assembly GCA_947507545.1). Classification (NCBI taxonomy): domain Eukaryota; kingdom Metazoa; phylum Arthropoda; class Insecta; order Hymenoptera; family Ichneumonidae; genus Clistopyga; species Clistopyga incitator. The sequence goes on along the minus strand of OX382171.1, from coordinate 15,945,350 downwards.
AACGCACAAGTCAAAAATAAACACGCCACACTGTAGCAGAAGTGCAATCATACACAGTCGATGCTTCAAAGCAACAAAGTGAGAAATCAAGAGCTTGGAGAAGAACAAAGAGATATGAGCATCACTCGAGGGGCTTTGGTAGCAGTGAATGAGAGGAAGGCGTTAATCCCAAACACCGAAGTGTGAACGTCTATGTTACAAGTTTGTCGAAGTGTCAGAAACAATTAGCAAAGCAGAATTCACAGCGTGTGCGAGTAATAATAGCTGCTGAAGGGTAAGCAATAACTGCAGGCTCTGCAAGGCTGGAGAAATAAATCATTTTTTATTGCCAAAAGAGGAACTGAGAAAACATTTATCCGTTGCAGACATCCTCTATTTTTACCAGGACCTTGAAAAATGGTTTTCTCAATAATTCATTATCACTCTCGGTGCATGATTACCATGAGTCAACGAATGCTGATAACGATGACAACGAGACAGTCATCGATCAGAATTGCAGACTGCTCATTGACAAGATTTATCTTCGAATTATTGTCCCACAAAGTCACTCGGAGAAAATGAAGAACGGAGTCCAAGTGGGAGAAGCAAAGAAGCACAAGAGCCAATTATATATTTCGACTTCCCATTCTATTCGCTGACTGGTAATCGACCGAGTCTGACGTCTCAAACGTCGCTCTCACGTGGGGCAGAAGTAGACGTAAGTATATAGTCACTTCAGCATTTCCGAGGAGTTCTCGAAGCTCACACTCCACTAACTTTGACAAGTGACACCGGAGCTGGGTAAATCGAGAATACTCCGAAATCTTGTCTCGAGATTACAGATAGAATTACCACCGGATTGTCCTGTAGAGAGAGAAAAAGAGAGAATATTTTTTTGCTCAACCACGTTGGCTCTGCAGCTGCAGATGATCGTCAACATTTTCTCTGCAACATATTATGTTTCCAAGCGTTTTTATATTTCCCTCATATTTTTGGCAACGGATTTCATCCCATGAATGTCGTGGCTTTCTGGAACTTTTGCTCACTGATCATTTCTCTTCGCAGGAAAAATGCTCAGTGAACCAACAGGAAGAGAGAAAAGTAGACAGAGACTCCAGGAAGGAAACCCGATGCGCCAGGCGGCAGCTTGCAATTTTCGATAAGCAAAGGGCACGTGCCAGACGTCGACACCCTGTGGCTGAGCCAAGTCCTTGACTTGGGAGCCTTTTTAATCGTCGCGTGTTGAGCCGTGTGTCCTGAAGAACTTGGCAGCTGCTCGAATAGAGTGAAGGAAAAAGAAGAAGCGGAGGGCGGTTCTTCGTTCTGGGTTTTCCTCTCTTGTTGGAAGAGTGAGAACCACTGCCTCGTGGAAGAGGAACGATGGTTCGTACTCAGGGGCGAGGAAATGAAGCTCGGAGAATATATCTCTCTCGGTCCAATTCGTCAGGGAATAACTGGCGGAGCGGAAGAAGACAGCGAATCGAAGAAGGGGGCGCGACAAGACGCCGCTGTTTTCGCTCTCTTCAAGTATCAACTATGTAGTTCTGAATGCGCCTCGGGTTGTCCTCCGCACCGGGATCTCCTCCCAATCCCATTACGAAAGGTCTGACGTTAGCAATCACCGTGCTGTACTACAGAGAGGGCCATCTCCTCGGAAAATCATTTTTCATCCTCTCTACGTGAAACTCGCGGTCACTGACCTCGTTAAGAAGGCTGAGTCACCTGAAATCCATCAACGTTGAATTGTATCTCAATTGTACGTGTGTGTGTGCAATATCAGAACTTCACGAGAAAATATTATTCACGAAATATACGTAATTTCGATGATGAATGTTTTTTGTAGATTTTTTTTTTTTGTTTAAAAAATATGTATTATTATGAAGTAGAATTGAATGTGCACAGCTAATAATTACATCTGAGCTATTATCGAAATATTGAAGAGCATGAATGGAAAAAAAATATTGACAGATTGAAAAATCAACAAATTTGGCCTTGTCACTGGAAGAACTATCTTGAACATACTTATTTATGTTTCACTGGTCCTGCTGCAGGAGAACGCGACGTTCCCAGTCTCTGAAAATTTCCGACGACAGATATATCGAAACCAGAAACCGCACGTTAGTGGCACCTCGTTCAAAGGTCCCCAGACACGAGGAGACATAAACAACCGATGGTCTCCCAAGTCCCACGAGTTTTTGGAGCGCCAAATAAATCTGAACAATTCGGAGAGTCATCCATCCGATGTCTCAAGTTTCGTTGTACTTTACACGATTTGAAAATCACTACGACTTTTTCGAAAATCGCCTCTCTCTGAAAAGTATTGTTAGCGAAGAGCTATCACTAATTTAAAAAAAATCGTCTTCGAGACACTAAAAGCAAAAAGTAACCTACAAAATAATTTCATAGATTATTTTTAAAAAATAACTTTCCTCCCCGTACAAGACTCAACGCGACTGACACGATCTCGTCAATAATCGGTAAACGAGACATTTCTTTGATTTAAGGAATCTGCTTCTTTATTACTGTCAAAAAGGATTGGAAATTTTTATTCACAAACTGATAAATTGAATTTAATATACAATTGTAATATAGAATTAATTTACTATCGTGCTAAAATTAAAGGGTTTTTAATTGCACTTATATATACGATTTAGTTTACCAGTTTATGAATAAAAACTTCCACCACTTGTGCATCAAATCAAGTAGATTTTTTTTACCGTGATTATATGCTCATTAAATAAATGTTTCTTGACACACAATGAAATATTCTTTTTAATATAAAAATGCACAACTTTATTGAAATTAATTGTGGAAAAAAAAACTGGTTAATCTAGCCAAGTTTGGCGTTCGTTGGTTTTTTATTTTAATTTAGCCATGCGAGTTGGTTAGGGCTACACATTATTTCTTTCCGTGTGGCGTGCATGTGTAACATTAGACCCGCGAGCAGCACGCGTGAGTTCAAAACGTGCTTACAGGTCCAGGGCATCGCGCATAACGTATCGAATGAAGCCAGCACGCTACGCGGCACGGTTCGTGCTGTGGCTTAAGGGTGCGGTACGACGAAATTTATTGTGTTAGGAACGAAGGGTGAATGGACGAAGAAACGGACAAAACTCACAGAAGAATCTTTCTTTTCTGTGGATATAGGTATAGTTACGTACGTAAATTTGAGCTGTAGCTATACGAACGTGCCTAACGCCGGGGCACTCTTAAAACTGTGGCCCATTGTTGGAGAGCCGGGAATAGATTTGGATCTGTGTGGCTTTGGGACCGCGTGGCCTGCGTCGCGAGAAACGATCGAGGGTTCTCAACTTCAATACCAACTTATTATAATGTGCTCGATAAGAAATTTGACTCCCGAAGGGCGAGCAAGGCTGGCAAGCAAAGAACGCTAAAATATATTGAGCAATATCTTTTTTTTTATTTCTTGAGTATTAAAATTTCAGTCAAAATTCAATATTTTTATAATTTAAAAAATTTTTTTCAATAAGGATGTTGATTTGATTTTTCTACATGACTTTGACTTTATTTATCTTTTTTTTGCCGCAACTCAACGATAACAATATATGTTGGATGATTTGAATTTACGGACCACGGAATTTTGTATTTATTTTTATTTCGATGGAATATGAAAAAAGGCAGAAAGACTTGAATGTAATTTCATTGCAGTAAAATTCATTTCTATCCCAACAGTTCAGAATTACGACACAAACTTTAGGTCAGTAAAAAAAAATGTAATGAAAAAGTCTAACGTGTTGTTGGCCAGAGACCAATTTTCCCTGCCTCTTTTTCTCGCATTCTCGCATTCGAGACCATTTTAACCCTTCTTGCATGAAATTCTCCAACTTTTGTCATTCAACGAAAACAACGCTTTCTCTGTGAGGAACGAAACTCGGAGAACCAAAGAAATGCTGTTATATCTTCTTGCTGCAGATGAAAGAAGCATAACAGAGCAGACGGCGAATGTAATTCGGCCGAAATTCGACGTTTTGCATAATCGTCGAGGAGAAAACGATTATTGTCAGCTTATGTCTGGCTGGTAGCTCGGTTTGACGGTGATTATATTCTTTCTTTTCTGTTGCAGCCTCCGGTCCTCAGCAAAGAAGCGAGAGCCTTGATGTGGACGACGGCGCCGGCGTTTGTGCGAAATGAGAGTTGGAAGGTGTCGTTTACAGGCATCAGAAGAAACGAGTGGGAGCGAGAGGTTACTAATTATCCATGAGAATTATGGCGAACCTCCAAACCGAGCCTCGGAATAGAAACGGAATAGAGAAGAGAAATTAAAAAAAAAAAGGAGAAGAAAAAAGCGCAGCTGAGAGCGAGAAAAGCAAAAACTGCTGGTTGCGAGCCAGTCGAGTGTAGGCGATTGCCTCGAGAGGAATGTTTAAAACGAGAATGTTTAAAAAAAAAAAAAAGGCCGTCGAAAGGTGCACTCTATTGTAAAGCTCCGACATTTAATGCGAGCTTAGTGTGCGCAGTTACGACTGTTTGCTTTCGTTTCCATGCCAAGTGGGACGAGACGAGTGTTGGATTTACCTTTTTCATAGTAAACAAAAAGGAATCGTCGTTTACCCTATGCTCCATGTTATTCTAGCACAAAAAGCTAAAGAGACCCGAAGGACTAGCAATACTGCCAGTAACTTCCTTCATTTAATATTATTGAGTTACCGTTTTAAGTCACATTATTATTTATTATTATTATTAGTTTTAGAATACGTTTATGTATTTTGTTCGCAAAGGATTCTAATATGTTTTGTTGAGTGTAAACAAATTCAAGGTCTTTGTTGTACTTGCTTCATTCTTTATCAAGGATACTTGTAATATAAGTTCTGAAAATAAATAAGAATTTGCCAGATACCTGAATCTCATTTTTGTTGTGTTAGGGACACTCACTTTCTTGTCACGACGTTAGCAGTGCTGGTTGACATTTAAAAATGTAAAAGTCCATTGCAAACAAAGTCGTAAGTCTCCTTTAATCCTTAGTCGTAAAATTAGTCATAAAAAAATCTTATTTTTTGATTCATGAAGTTTCGTGAAAATTTCATGAATTAATAAAAATGAAGAATTTAAGCCTTTACTTTGAAAAATAAAAGCGACGGATAATTTTGATTGATTATTGCGCGATAAATATTTACGAAATTCACTAGTGAAGTGTTCAAACCGCTGACTTGAATCATTTTGGCATTTTGAATAAACTTTGCCGTGCACATTTGGAGAAACGTAAGCAGTTGGCCTCGATGATTGAAAATCAGAAGCCATTTCCGGCCTCGACGGCAAGCCCTGGTAATCGAGTCTTGAAGTATCGTCACCTTTTCGAACAACTGCCTGGGCAGCCTAATCAACGTCGTCGTGTGTATAACCGGAGCTGTAACCCTGGCCCATTTCCGGTTGAAGGTACGAGCGGCACAATGCGTAGCACGAGACGATGCAGCCTAACGTCATAGAACATCATAGTCCGCAGGAATGCCGAGAGGAGCCACCCTTCGTATTTTCGGGTTTTGTGGAGCATATGGCAAGTTCTGAGGCGGCACGCGTCACACAAAAGTTTGTTTGATTTTAACGTTGTCCCTCAATGAGTAAATACAATCGTGCCCGACCAACAGTCATCCCCTGCACACGCAGGGGCTGTAATAGATTTAACGAATATAAAAGGACTTCCGGAAGTGGCTCTGGCATTTCAATGCAACTCCTGAAGCGCTCCTATTGCGGTCCTCGAGCGGTACAATCAACGGGAGTTCAAGTATTATAGTACATAGGAAAGAATAATGGCTGTTGGCAAGCAAATGGAAAAAGTAATAACGTAAAATGGCCCGAGAACTCTGCCGCTCCATTTAATTCCTCCACTTACATTTTATTCAATACAGTTTTACAGGAACATCGATAAATTTGAATTTGATCCTCGAGTCGTACAAAAGACTTTTTTTTTTTTTCACATACCGACAAAATTCGAGGTCTTGACTTTAAGGCACACGGATACCTACAAATGAGAGTTAGACAATATAATGAGGGTTTGGCAAGCAAACAAAAACTTTGATAACAGGAACACATATTGTGTGCTCGTAATTCTCGCTCATTTACTCTACAAACTATAATCTCACAGGCGAAGCAGTATTTCGGCAGACCTGGATTTAGTCGAAGAACAAGGTAAACATTTTCAAACACCCACTAAATGGGAGCACTCAAATTTTAAGCGTGCCTAACGAGAGTTAGACAACACAATGATTCCCCGGCAAGTAGAAACTCCAATAAAAGGACCACATGTTCAACTTATAGTAATTCTTGCTCATTTGCTCCACAAACTATAATTTTCCAACGAAACCAGTATTTCAGACGACCCGAATTTATTCCACGAGCATGGAAAAAGGTACTCGCCGAATTCCCGAAAAATGGTAGAACTTTTTGGTAGAAAGCACGGCCACGCGTTAGCGATTCGGTCGTCCGTTCCGGAGAACAGACGCAAGTAGCACACGCGCAGCTCGAAGCGTTTGTATGTGTGATCTGTTACATTACAGTATATGCGCTCGATTCTGTTACGGATATAGATGGCGGCTCGCTGACGGCATGGCGCGGAGAAAGGGCGAGGGAAAAGAGTGCATGAAAAACAAGGGGGAGGACGGAGAGTGAGAAAGAAAGAGTCGATTCTTATTTTCGTAACGGAGACTACTTCGGTTGCTCGCGCTGCTGGTGCGATATGCTGGTTGGTTCTCCTGCGGCGAACCTCGAGTTCTCCCGTTTCTGTAGACTCGTGTAATGTATAGTAACTCTCTGAGATACGAGAGAGAGACGGTCCCCTATATTTTCCGTGCGAGACTCGCTCTTCGAAGCCAGGGAGAAAAATAACTGTGGATTTGGGGTGAATGGCGGGGAGCCGGGATTAAAAAGGACGTTCGAGTGAAGAAAGACGAGGCGAACAAGACTAAAGAGAGCGAGAGAGGAGGTCTGATAACATTTGCAAAAGCAACAGCGCTTGTTGCAGTGCTAAATAGGACGAACAAGAACGAGATCAGCCGAAGCGGCGCAGCATCCTTTTGCTCCAGATGCTCGATGTGCCAAGTCCACTGGCGTCGGCGAAAAAGACTTGTCTCAACTTTGGTTCACTGATGCAAGGAACTGTCGCGCAAAGAGAAAACATTTCATTTACTCCCAAGAAGTGAATTGATTTTTACTTTATCTTAATGAAAGATATTTGAATTTTGCAATTAAAAAATTTTTTTAATGTAAAAGACACAAAAAAAAGCATTGATTGACAGGGAGAAAAACATTCGGCTCTGCCAGATAACACACTCTCCACCATTTACTTTTTTCCCGGCCAAAAAATTCTTTTCGGGTCAGCAAATATATTTCCTGCACTTACAAAAAATAGATTAGATTATCGGGGGGAAAAAAAATGATTTGCTGCCGGTGAGAGAATTTTTGTCTCCGGGCTTTTCGCGTCGTTAAAATAGGGTGAAGGATGTCGCAGAAGGAGATGTTACTCCTGGCGATGGTCGATATGCGTGGAGCAGCGTCAGTCACGCCTCCCGAGAGTTCCTTCAAAGTTATTCCACTCCGGCGCTGAGCTAGGCAAGGAAATATCGGTATACCAGAGTGAACGTACGACCTTCGTCGAATATTACACCGCGGCACAGATCCACTTATCTCTCGAGCGTGTAGTTAGATAAAAGTCTGTGCCTCCTCGCGCTTTTGTATCTCCCACAAGCGCAGCCTAGTTCTCCTATCTCGCGGTTCATTCGTAGCACTCTCTTCATCTCGCATGGAAGTGTTCTTTGATGGAAAGACTCGAGCTCAAAGCGTGGGTTGTCTCGTCCACGTTTATCCTCATACGTGTCCTTCTTCTCTTTCGCGGAGATCGTATGGACCAAACGATTCGCGAGATACTGGACACATCTGTCTCGACGAGAAGATTTCGCAATCGCTTATCATCTCTCTCTCCTCCTCATCGGTCCAGAGCTGCGACACCATCACGTCCGACTTTGCATCGTCAACTCGGTGAAGCAATAGGGCCACCCACGCTTTACGATCAGGCACGAGCGATTCGCGAACGGATACCTTTTCTTAACAATTATAATGCGATCACTGCGTTGCCGAGCAAAAATTGCACAATTTTACTCTTGCGATTTGACAATATTTCAAATTGAATGTTTATGGATAACGAAATTATAAGTGAAGTTATCGGTGTTCGGGTGATTTGGTGCTGACGAACTGCAGAACTACGTTAATCAAAAAGCGCAGTGCAACTGCAGAGAGAATGAAACCTCGCGAAAGCCAATTCTTCGAATAGTCTTCCCTGGATAATGCGCACGGTGTAGAACCGAATCTGGTTTCTATGCAATCAATTGATCCAACCGGTTGATCAAGGACAAATAACAAATAAATCCTTCGGGTTCATCCTGAAGGCGGGAGTTAATAAAAATTTTCACAGTATCAGAACAGCCCCCATGATAAAAAAAACATGTTTTGCACACGTCCCCCTAAAGCTTGTGGCGAGCAGTAAATTTTATCGAAAAATCATAGTATATACGTTATAGATTCGTAAAAATCGAATAAATAACGTGCGGAGGAGTTGCGCCCACGATGCCAATGAGCGGCAGCACGAGCCATAAAATACGACTCCGCTCCTCGCACTTCCAATACAATCATCGCATCATCGAGCTTTAAACGCTCTTGACCCGCCGGGGAGTACGAAGAGCACACACAACCCACGAACTCCGTCACAGGCCGGTCTATATGTGCTAATAATGCAGAATCGAGAGTAACGGCCGGTCTAATTGAGATTTCCTTCGAGACTCGTGCTTCAATGCACGTTATTTGCCATAGTCACACATAGACACACACGCACAGAGCGATAGCAATGTGCAATTTCATCAGTAGCGAGCAATTTTCTGCATTCGCCAATGGCTTCTAACGCTAATACCTAGCGAGGCTTGAGTCTTCTAGGCAAACACATAGCAGAGCACAGTAGCAATGAGTATAAAAGCGCGAGAGATTCCAAGTCGAGACTCTCGAGTCGACAGCTCCACTTCGCGCGCTTTAATATCCAGGCAACTGGTAGCAGAGGCAGCGGCTATTCTCGTTTCTTCGTCTCCTTTTTCCTTCCTTTTGTGCAGTCCTCAGAGAGTCGCCGAAACGAGGTAATTTTGCTGTGTGGTCGACGAGAAATGTTCTCTGGTATTAGCACCGTCAATATTCGCGTCCCCGGGGGAGTTATTATCGCTAGCGAGCGAAAACTAGGGCTTCTCCGATGCTCTTCTCTATATAGCCTCGATCGTACTGCACAACGAACGCACTCAGCGCGCGCGACGACTTCTCACGACCGAGTGGCGTCCACTTTTTATGTTCGGCTTCCAAGGACAGCCACAACAACAATAACACGTAAGGGACAATATCAAGGACAGCAAGAAGAAAAACAAATGTTTATCATGCCCTGGATCATTCTGAGAGGGTAGATAGGCGACCACTTGACACTATACGTTGTTAATATATTGCGAATGTACTTCAAATTGCTAGGATTGTAATATCAAAGTGATATCACGGCGGGTATATTAATTTTCGTTTATTCGACCGACCCTTTTCTAGTCATATTGCTTTTGTTATTTTACGTTTTTATTTTTTTGAAGTTGAAACTGAAACTGAAGTTTATCAAAAATTCAGTCAAGGAATGATGATGAAAAATGAAGAACAAAAAATGTAGTATTTCGTTTGCAATGTGAACATTTATTTATTTATTTGTTGTAGCCGCTGAAAAATAATTTATGTACGATGATTTTTGTATGGATTGAAGACCACTTATTGAATTATTTTTCAGAGCTTCGAATATAAAGTGATTTGTTTTTTTTTTGTCGTACATCGTTATCGGACAATATGCCTTATTTTTTATGGTATATTGATTAGTAATACGGCAATCGCAGTTCGTTTTTCAGCTGAGAAAATTAATTTCGGAAAAAGAGGAGGAAAAGTAACGTGAAAGTTGTCGTAGCCGGTGCAGTTTTCTCGTAGCGAAGTCCCGAGTCAACTTTCCTTTGAATAGTCAGGGCAAAGGTAAGGGCGATTAAGCTATTAGTGGCCGACAATGGACCACTTTGCGAACACAGTCGCGACTGTACCTACGAGTACCATAGCCTCGACTCGGGCTCTCAGAGTCTGCATCTCACGCTGTGCAGAAAAGTTTTCGAATAAGAGAAGCCGACTGCGATACTTTGGGCGAGCCATTCTCGAGCGGCCGCTTCCGTCGTCGAGCGTCCGTTTTTTTCTTTTTTTTTTTTGCTCCTGGCGACCGTCTCGCCGCTGCTTTTAGGTTCCAACGTCAATGGCTGTGGGCCATCCGACCTCGAGGATCATGCGCACACTCACAGCTTCCACATGTTATAATAATTACAAAATTTTCTATTAAGAGTCTGACCCTTTTTTTATGTCACCCTTTCTTTCCCCTATTATAACTTATAACGACAAAAGTGCAGTTCCCAACTGAAAAAGTACGAAGAAAAATAACGGGCACTCGATAGCAGCCCAATTATGTTGAGAAACACGAAAAACTTGTAACTACAGAATAAGAAAAGACAAAATAATAGTAAAGTCACAAGTAAAAATTCGCAATACCAACATTTTTCAAATAACTAAAAATCTTCACAATCTTTACAATCGCTTCTCGTTACGATATCAAATTTACTGATAACATGGTTTAGAAATTAAATATACAATTATATCACGTGCACCCGACAGATTCATACAAATTTTGTACCAAGTATTTACGTTGACGGTTTTGTTTTAATTATGTGCGCAGGTTTTATATCGATGCCAATATCGCTGCAAATGTTTATCAACATTGAGGCTCTATTCGACAGTGTCTCGTGTATCTACGATACATTAATAGGAGGTCACGAGGACGTCGACCCTCGCGGCTAGACGTCTTTGACGTAACAACGCAGCTCGTCAATGATCGTGTACGCGCGATATTCCGCATCGTGTGCAACTATGATTATATTATATTTAAGCTTCGTGCTGTATACTGTTCCGGGTGGGACATGTGTGTGTATAGCAGAATGCACGTGTATTCCGATATCTCGGTTTCGAGATAGGTTGCGATGTGGTAAAAGCGTTGTGCTCTACATTTTCATATGTCGAAACACGAAATCCTTGTTCAGCGCTTTGGATCTACAGGTATATGCAAGGCAGTAGACGTAAACACTGGTTTCATGAGGAAACAGAGCAAGCGTGAAGGTACCTTTGATTTATGTTGCTTTCAAATTTCATAACCGATAATAATAGTATTTCCGTCGGTTGAAAATTTTATCGCTGTACGCAGTCAAAACGATTTGTGAATTCACCAAAAATTTTACTGAGCTGATCGTTGGGTTAAAAAAGCAAGTGTAGTTAAATTCCACATATCCTAATTTTCCAAATTTTGATATTGAGTGCCCGACTTTTAATAGCATTTAGTAGAGAATAATGTGGTTTTACAAAAGAGAATAAAATGTTGACGCAGAGATTAAAATGATAGGAGTAAGCAAAATTGTTCTTGACCTTCGTGCAGACTATAACCTCACTTTCACTAGCACACAATTAAACAGCATGTTTCCATGTTCCAGCGGGAGAATCCTGCTTAATTCTCATCTTTTGTTCTCCATCAAGGTGTGAATTTCTCTATTCTTAGATATTTATGAGATATTTGTGAACAAATAACAAAAGCAACAGTACCAACACCTTATTTATTTTTTATGTCGAACTACTGTGGCTATTTTTGCAAAACATCTTTCAGCATCGTAGTTGAAATATAAGTTTGATTTAATAGTAATAATAATAATACCTCTTTTTTGCCTAGTATATATAACACTTACGTTATTGTGAGTTTTATTTTCTTAGTTGTCACATTTTCTTGAACAATGATTTTATCATCTTGATTCTACGAAATTAATTGTTTATTATTCATCATGCTCGTATGCTGTACGTAGTTTTCATTGCAACCTAAAGCTCATTCATAACTGAATATAATTATAAAACTGGTTTTCTTGTGTATCCACGAGCGTTGTTTTTCTTGTGGAATTCCTCAAGGACGAATCGCGTTAATGTTTCTTCAGTGGCTATGAAAAATACTCGTGATATCCCTATGTACTATATACATAGATACATACGTTTATATACCTACGTAGTATATATTTAAATGTGTGTGTATGGATGTTTAATATCACGCTGTGAGACTTTATCGAAGTAAACTCTTCGTGAAAACATTAATATCACTTGGCACAACTGATTTTCAATTATTGTGATCAAGTGGTCGTAAAGTTTATTAGCCCATGCAGTTTGTAATAATAATTATCGTCAAGTGCGGATTTAAGTGACTATCCATCTGTTGTCGGTGGTTGGTTTGATAGTCAAAGCAAGCGAATAGATAGAAAATAGAGGTTCCGTTAGAAGCTCCTTAATCAGTGAACCAGAGGCTTGATGAGATTTACAGTTATGCGCGGTGCGCTACATCCGCGATTCGCATTCGGACACAAAAGAGTCGGGAAGTGGAGGAGACTCAAACTCATTAACGAATTCGTCGACCCAAATCGAAATTAATTGACGCAACTCTTCACCATGTACCCTGAAATATATTAATAATTTTCCAAGTGCCACTCTCAAACTGTGAGCACCAATTTTATGTGCACTCTCGATTGAAAACTGAAATAGAATTAATATACGAAGCGAATTTGGGTCTAGGCATTTTTAATAAATTCCCGCACAGTGTAAGATATATATTAATAACATGAAGACAATAAATTTTTCATCGCATTTATTGAACTATTTTTCTAACCAATTTATTAATCACTGTTTTTGACGATCCCGATTACGTAAAATTAACGTTTTTAGCGTCTACCGTTTTTTTCAAATTTGCTTTTGTCGCACTTTAATTCTATTCCAATCAAAGTTTTAGTTGTAAAAAAAATAATGGGTTTCTAGAATCGCAGAGTCAAAGAGAACAATACTAACGACAATAGTGATTTCCTGTGAGTTTAAAGCGATAATATTCGGGTTCCGGTTTCAAATTGTAAACAAGGAGCGAGCAATACGAAAGGGAGGCAGTAAAACCGTGAAGAATAAGAAGAGCGTTGTGCGACAAAACGATGAATCTTCTCCCACTTGAGGCTTACTCCCCTCGGTCACTCTCGATCGCACACGAGATTTCTCAGAACGATTTCTACTCATTTATATGTAATGCGCATAAGTTTCATGATCTCTGCTCATGACTAAAAATTGGTGCTTGTGGCACACGGGAGGGCTCGTGCTCTCGATTCTCAACGGACTTCTGGTGCATGGGGCATTCCACGGTAAATCATCCAATAAAACGCCCAACTACTCTAACCTTAATTTTAAAAAAATGTCTGCTCCCTATAATAAAAAATTTATTAATTTCGGAATTTGTACAATATATCTTTCATCAGACACAACATTTTTCAGGCTATTCCAAAAGTGGGCATGGAAGTGGAAACACAAAGAAAGTCGAAAATTCGTTTTAAAAATACTACACTGCCTTTTCACGGATACTCTTTTTGGCATTTGGGAAATGGTTCATCAAAAACCGACAAAATTCAATTTCAAAGCATGCACATTCTCCGAATGATAGCTAAAATGAATTTCATAATTTCCTCATACCAAAAGCATTCACAGCGCTGAAAACCCTGCATTTTGATATTATTTATGTAAATGAAAAAATACCATCGTATTCGGTACCAAATTATGTACACATAAACATTTAAAAAACATGAGGATGCCGATCGTATCGGTTTGACCTGAAATCGCCTATACAAGTATATATCTCGCGGCGTATCCGGCTTCAGTAGCAGTCCGGAAGTGCCAGGCTCGGTTATCATCGCCGGAGACACAGACGAATTACGCGGAATAAATAGTCACAACCGGACGATCGAAAAATCGGCAGACAGCCGTTGCAATCGCTTTTGAGGCTGGCGAGTAACGAGTCACGATCGGACGTGGGTACTGCCATCGAGTGACGGCCCCGAGTGAGTGCAAGCGTGATTAATCCGTCGCAGGTGACGTAGAATTTAGTTAACACGCGCCACAGAGCGAACGATAGACAGATAGAATAGGGAGAGACGTCAACATCCCGGAAGTGGGATAATATAGGATTCCGCCAGTATAACAGTCGAAGCGCTCGAAAAAAAGGAAAAAAGAAAAAAAAATTCTCGTTTTGTGTACAAAGCCTGCTCAGAGGCGTGGAAGGATCGAAGCCAGAGGCTCTGACGCGTCACGCGTCGCTATAGGTAACCAGCAGCGGCAGCAGGCGAGAGCCGAGAGAGAGAAAGAGAGAGGGATGATTCACTCAAATCGTTAAAACGGCCTCTCGTCTATAGTTGCGTCGAGCTCGTGACTCAGCGGAACCCCATACCCCATATAATATAATTTATATAGTGACTTATGGATTTAAAAAAATTGAGAGCACGTTTTGTGCGTCGGGTTTTTCAACAGTATGGATTATAGCGTCGAGCACAGGAAACAATTTTGGAAAAACATTTTTAGGTTCAATTGATTAATTATTATTCGTTAAAAGATTTCCGATAGGATAATATTCACATTGTAAAAACACTTTTCTATGACTGATTTCTATGGTTGATAGCTTGATGAAGAATCAACTGAGGTTTGAGCGAATTCTGTTGAATTATTGAGATAGAAGCTATGGTGTATCGAAAACATATTTTCATTGCATTTTAACGGAAAAAAAAAGTAAAATTATTCACCTAAAGCATTGCATAACGGGTGAAATGAAGCGTGAGCGCGCATCTATAAAATCACGAAGACCGTCGCTACAGTGCGGCAAAGATGGAATTTTTTGCGATGCAGATATCTTCAGGGTCACAAAAAGAAAGGTATTCGGATCGATTGGCACAAATTGAATATTCAAATGAGCGTGAATCAGAGATTTCGATTTCACATTCGCGGACGAATGACATTCACGAAGATACGATACACATGAGCGCGTTTTTATGAAATCGCGGAACAGGAATACAGCGATCATGCAACTAGCCGATAGAAAATTGAAATGCGAATGTTTTATGTAATATTTCGTTGCGCGAATCCAAACGTACATACGAGAATCTACACTGATATTGCATTTGCATTGAAACCCGTTTTTATTAAACTGAATTAATTATCTATCCTTTGATCTTCATTAAGAATTCAAAGAACCAAAAAATCGATAAACGCCAACTGCGCTGCTATTTTTGTCGGGACTATATCTAGTTTATGCTCTACTGTAAATATAGAAACAAGAATTGAAATTGGGCGAGATTCGACTGCGCTCAATGTCAGCATCTGTCAATATTGAGCGTCCCTAAATATTAGCAGATGCGAACGTCAAATGCTCGCAGTTTGAGACACTCTCGAAACACCGCACATTATTTACAATATTTGACGATAAATTGTGGGTCTGGCACGCGCGAGCTTTGTGCATTGTGAGCCCGCACAGAATAGCAGGAGAAGCGAGGAGAGCACACGTTGAAGCGATTCGGGATCCAGGAGCAGCAGTCCATGCGCGGACCAGCGCCGCGTCGCCACCACCACCAACAACAATGGACATAAATTCTCCGAAGAGCTTTTGTGCGCTCGCGGACGATACCATTCTTCGCAAGCCAACCGTGTTGCTGCTGTTACGGCCGCTGCTGCGGGGCTTCGCTCGTTCCGGACTTTATTTATTTTGACGTTGAACATGGCAGTCGACGACGACCGATCCCGAACGATCATCTATCCCGCCACCGCAGCGAGTGAAAACGATTCGCCTCCCTTCATACCGACACTCCTAAAAATTTTATGAAATCTACTACATTTTTACTGTACATAGGTATATTAAATTGTCTGCATCTTTGTTGTACAAAGATGCATGAAATTTACAAGGCATAGTAAATAAATTCATGCCCAGGCAAGTAAATTAATGAAAGTTTAGTATAGTCGTGTAGAATTTAATATGCAGGAGCGTTAGTATGAAAAAAAGAGCTGAAATTTTTTTTTGTCCATATGTAATATAAAAATACCATATATTTGTATATTACTTATGAGTTACTGCGTTAGTTTTTTAATATACCACTAATTGAAAATTGAAGTACCTGTCGTAAATTCAATGGTTGACTGCAAAAAAATTTCTTACGGGTGTATGTTCAAAGATTTTTTTTACGGTGCAGGGAATCGCTCGGCACATTTTCTTTTTTTTTCAAATTTGTTTTTGGTTTGGATAACGTTTATAATAAATCGCCCGAGGAAAATGTAAATATTAGTGTTTTTTTGTTTAAATCAGTAAAGGTCATTCGGCATTATTCATCTTTCTGAAATCTTTCGGTATTTATATTATTAATAAAAAAGCGAGATAAAAGTTTTGTCACGGTTCATTTTAATAATTGTCGGGAAGTTTTTGTTTATTATGAAATACAGCGATGACGGCATTGAAAAAAAGTTTTAATCTCGTTAACGCGCACTGGGAATATATATTCCCACTAGTTATTTTCGTGTACCGTAATTTCTCGGAGCAAGATAAAGATCTCCCGATGTATGGACACTATTTATTTCCCGAGACAACTCTTGATCCCGAAACTGTCCAAGAAATAATTTATTATCTACATAACTGCTGAGTGGGTGGAAAACCATTATTACCAGAGACGTTTCAACGGGTTCAATTACTATTTTTTGTATTATACAAAATTCAGAAATCCTCGAACCATCTCAATTATCTGTTGAGTTAAAAATTCAGTAAAAAATTCCATTTTACGATTGAATTTTCGACGAACTAGATGGAAATTTTTGTTGTTAATTTCCAGTATCATTAATCAATCGAAATGGACCCATTATTCATTTTTTTTTAATTTATTCTTAAAATTAGAGTTAAGGGCAATTTTAATTTGAACTAGAGATCAATAATAAAATCGAAAAAATATTTTTTGTGTCGCGAACCGAGATCTAATATTTAGTCGTAATTCACTAAAATTAATATACACATATATAAATTCCTCTACTGATGTATCGAGTACATTTCAATCGAATTTTGGTCGTACTTTATAATTGCGATTAATGAACGGGAAGGCGATTTCCACTTCACATAAGCCGCGAGTGAGGCGCTCCATATTTAACAAACAATCGAGAAGGAAAGTGCTCATATACGGTCATAATTGGCTCGAGCGAAAGTTAACAATTATACGAGCACTCTCATCCGGAAATAAAAAAAACACCATCGCCACTGACTCACGATAATTCGTGTTTCTTAGACGCGTCTGCCGTATTACCTTCAGACACGTTTTTTTTTTCATCGTTGTCGACCGGAAGTGTGACGAAGCAATTATTGCTTTGAAAAATACATGTGCATCTTTTCCAATGCAAATATCTCGGATACGAGGAATGCAACGATGATGCATTATTAGTCGTAGGAATTCCACGCAGCGTTCCGACGCTGACTCGAAGCTGTGCGCGCCGAGAAAGCCTCGTTGGATTAATTCTTGGTGCATAAAATCAGCGGAACCTTTGAGAAGCTTTGTACAACCTCCGTACATTTTTTTCCATGCATATCCCATTAAGGAGACATCAAAGGAGACAATAAAAAATTATCAGCGACGTTTCCTCAAGATCGAATAACAATAAAGAATATACGTGAATTCATACCCTTCAATTTACTAGTGCAAACTGAATTATTTTTTTATGAATTCATTGTTTTTTTTTTTATTTTTAGATTTAATAGTAAAAAGTGTATGATAATTTTTGTTTTATCAATTCGATTTCACCTCAGGTGCTTCAGTATATTATGATAAAAAACAAATGTTGAACAGCATATCCTGAGAAAGTCGATCTTTTGCAATATTTTTCGAGTGAAATAACCGTTATTCCGCTCGTCGATTAATACAAATTGCGGTCAATTCTCCGAGTAATGGGGCAACAGAAGCCATGTCGACGACTGCAATGACCGCGAGTGCCCGCTTGCTCGAATCCACTCGTATGCATCGGGGGGATGCATCGTGAGGTACGACCACTGTTTTACTATGTATTTCACTCCGTGACAGAGATGGAAATTCGAGTGGAAGTTTGTGTGAAATATTTTCCTTCCCGAACTGCCGTCAACAACTATAAAAAACGAGCAAGGATAACTTTCGACGATTATTTATATCATATTACTTTCTGGCTTAAAAGAAAATACCATCCATATTTATAGAGATAAATCATTGTTATTGATACTGTGAATAACAGGGGAATATAGTATATTACATAATAAAAGTAATTGAAAGAATATATTCCTTTATTCAAGCGGATCTGACTGCGACGCCTACACGCGATGGGTTTCGTCACGAAGAAGCGACGGGCAATTTCAAAAAAAGCATTGAAAATATTTCTAACGTCATTGACGCAACGATAATTGCGAAGTAAATTTTATTGTAATTTTTTATTTATCAAAATGTCGTAAGTTGGATGTTTTGTCGTTGAAGAAACTAATGCTGACCTTGAAACTAACAGAAAACAAATCGCTCTCGCTCGAGCTAGCATCATTATAAATCCATTCCTGGTCGAATGTCACTTCCAAGGTAAACAACCGGAAACTTGTCTGCCCGTGTCACCTGGCGTTTGAGTTGCAGTTCCAAAAGTCGTTCAAACTAACTTTGAGAGCAGTTTAACGAGCGAAGATCGAGTTAAACGACCTGAGGTAAACCGAAGGATACAACTAATTTCGCATCGCGTTTCGGTGTATCTTTAAATAACCGCGTTACGCGTAACGAGCCCTCTTAATTATTATTTACTAAGCTAAATTCGTTTTCACATGACTAACGCAGGTAAAGTAAAAAAAAATGTACCTCAATTGCCCGAATTACATCAAGAGATAAACAAAGGAACATTTTCAAATATTACGAATATTTTTAATTAGCGTTACACATATTGTAAGTTAATTAGCTCGTTCTCATGATCGGTCAGTATTCTATATTAATTAACTCGTTCTCGTAATCGGTCATGAATACTACCAGATAACCAAGTGTTAAATTCACGAGTATTATAAATACGAGAGCGGAACGAAATCTAGAATCATGAGAGAGAAACGAAACGCTCGAGGCTCTGCTCGTATACGAAGAGATAATTGTTTGTTTCCAAATTTTGAAATATGTGCATTCGGTATTTCAACGTGAAATATCGATTAGACGAAATTCACAGGAAGTCAATTTTTAACAACTGTTAGATACGTCATTTATAACCAACTGTTAAATTCACCAGTATTATAAATACGAGAGCGGAACGAAATCTAGAATCATGAGAGAGAAACGAAACGCTCGAGGCTCTGTTCGTATACGAAGAGATAATTGTTTGCTTCCAAATTTTGAAATATGTGCATTCGGTATTTCAACGTGAAATATCGATTAGACGAAATTCACAGGAAGTCAATTTTTAACAACTGTTAGATACGTCATTTATAACCAACTGTTAAATTCACCAGTATTATAAATACGAGAGCGGATCGAAATCTAGAATCATGAGAGAGAAACGAAACGCTCGAGGCTCTGTTCGTATACGAAGATATAATTGTTTGTTTCCAAATTTTGAAATATGTGCATTCGGTATTTCAACATGAAATATCGATTAGACGAAATTCACAGGAAGTCAATTTTTAACAACTGTTAGATAGGTCATTTAGTACCAAAAAAAATACACGGTGTTCCGGATTCTAGATATTATCTTATAAGGAATTATGATTCACTTGCCATAAGTTACATGTTGATAGTTTTTGATTTTTAGCATTTGAAGCGCGGAATTTTGCGCGACGATTGACGCGCAGAAAATGGATCTTCAAACGCGATTTTCTCGAAACTATATTTTTCAAAACGGTGTACACAACTATCGAGACTGTGATTGTCGATTCAATTCCAAGCTATGTACAAATGTTCACAGAATGTTCACTTTTAGCGTGACGATTTTCTATGCTGTTATTATTATTGACAAATAATTCCTATTTTCCAATAAAATGATTTCATAGTCTTCATAAGATGTACGTTAAAATATATGGAAAATTTTTAAAAATTGCATTTTCAATTGAACACTTGTTTATACAAATTTATATACTGTGCTCGGCTTAGCTTTTAACCTATATCACATAATACATGACACGTATACCAAGAATTAAAATAATCAACGTACCGTGAATTGAATTTATACGCGCTATCCAAAACAACAATGGATATCCTAAAGAATATATCCATTTAAATAAAAACACAATTTTCAACAACGCTTCTTGGTAGAAGAAAAACGCTTGGAAACAGCTGTCAGATCGACGAGCATTGGGCAAGCCGTAGGCTAGAAATAGATTTATTAAACGAAACATTGAGTGAGACTGGAAAACCTGCGTACGAGGTTATGTTTATGTATAAACAAACAACAACGCTTTGTTTGCGCTCAGGTACACGTGGATTCGCTAGAAATCAAAACTTTCAGTTATATGATTCACTCGTCAGATATGCAAATTTGTGAATCAATTCTTGATAAATGCCTTATTCCCTAAAGCAAACCTGACGTCATACAAAGAATTTTATTTAAAAAATCGCCTTAATGATGGTGTTTAACATAAACTCTTTGTAATGGAAAGTTTTGAGAAAATCGTAAGCTGTCGATCGAGCAGGCGACGATGGCCGAGCTGTCAGTAGAAACGATGATAAAAAAAAGAGAGAGAAAAATGCGAGAGCCACCGACTCACCTTGGCCTTCGGCGTGAGCTGCTACAGATGCTGCAGTGATCCAGAGAAACGAGGTGAGGAGCACAAATTTCCACCGCACCGCGGCACTGCACTTGCCAAAAGCCCTCGCGTACACGAGCCAAATGTCACTGGGCATCGTTTTCACGTGTGTGTGTTTTATTAAATCGGCAACGCTTTTGTCGCGATTCGAATCTCCTTATCTCAGGCAAAACACATCGCGTCTGTGACACACGCTCTCACATACACTGTGCTCACACTTTCAGTCGGCCACCGTTGTTTCCCGTTTTTTGTTGTTCACTATCCTCTCGCGCGTACACACTCCGCACCGAACCGTCCTACGTGCCCGACTGACACGACAATGCTGCACCACTCGAATGCTGTACTCCGAGCGTTCGAGTATCCGCGAAGCGCTCGGCTCCACTCGGACGCGTCCGAGACTACGCGAACGGCGGCGCGGCAAAAATTCAAACGTCGTGCAAGACACATGCGCTTCGCGCTAGTCAAATCAGTTCCAATGTTTGCTCCGCAAGGAAAATGGCCGGATTCGCTTTTCAGACGTTACATTGATAAGAAGCGGAATAAATATAGAGGGATTTTTCAAAAGAATACATTAAATTGAAACAATTGTTTATTGGGTTTGTAAATGGAATATTGATGCGATTGGCGTAAAACGTTTTCCTCAAGGTTATGAAAACCAAACAAGTGGCTGGAGAAAAAATGATTGGCAGATTTTCTTATCGACCGAGCCGAACACTTCGAGGCGAATCATTGATTTCGAAGATGTCTGACGTTCTGAAAAACAGTTAGATATTAAGGTCTATTAGAATAATTTACGTTCACACCAATTAATTGACTGTAATTCATTCAAAAATATTTGGAATTGTATAATATTCATTCGTAAATCCAAAAAATACCAACCGACGATTCTGGAATGACTATTACGGATTAATTTAAGCAGAGATGGCGACACTATTATCAATGGTACAAGCTATTCGATATAATCATTAAGTGAATTCTGTACATTTATTTAAAATTGTTACAATTTAATAACGGCTTTCTATTTGTTCTGAAAACAGTTCTTTTAACAAATGAACCGAAAATTATTTTATTTATTGCTCAAAGCCACACCAAATAATTTTTTTTATTAAAAGATATTTCTGGGAGTGCATAAACGGAGAGCGCATTAATCTTTTAGATGAATAAATTTGTATTTTTTTTTTAATCATTATTCATTTTTATTGAAATATTATGATTTTTTTTCACATGCAATTCCTAACTTTTTATATTATTTGTGATCGTTGACTTCCTATTCCAGTTGAACATCCCCGTGTAAATATCGATCAAACGGTTCGTGGAGTCGAGTGTCGGACGAAGAGTCAGAATCATTGTCGGTGTCTTAAGTATTCACAATGAATTGCTGGCGAAAGCATTTGATACAAACGATAGCTACGAAATGTGCCGAGAGGGAAGTCACAGTCTCAAAAGATTTGATCTCATTTTTGGTATGAATTATCATTGTCCCTTAATTGTATTATCTTCCAAAATCGCATTACGGGAAGGGAATTCAATCAAGATATCTCGCTATTTTTAAAGGATATTAAATTTTTTTAAGTTATGGAACATTGGTTTAATTATATAAATCATATATTCAATAGAATATTTAGTTTCATAAAATTATTGCTGCGGACTCATAAAACTTTTTTTTTAATCATTCAATTATTATTTATATCTCATTACACTTTTTTATATATTTTTTTATACAGTATATAATTGAAAAACGATGTTGCAGCTGACACTGTGTGAATTAAATCCTCTGTGCCGAGTCGACGAAAACGACGAATCAGGAAATGAAGAGGCCATACGCTTTGTGACCGAAAAATTGATAGCCCAGTCGAGTCCCAGTTTGGTGACCCTAAAAATTCAGCTGTACTTCGCAAAGCATTATTCCAATCGCAATGAAACCATCAAGAAGCACCGACTGCGTTTGCACAAGAAAACAGGACCTCTCGTAGCGGAAATTTGCGAAACCGATCGTCTTGACGGAGACAGAGACATCGAGAGATTGTATCAGAAGATTTTGGTGGTCGTGACGCTGCTCAGTGGACTTGGAAATCCGATGATCGCTTCTGTGCTCAAGTTAGCACTGTGCTCGTTCACTTTGAACTCATGGAAAGCAATTGAGGAATTTCCCAATTTTTTTTTTGTTTTTTCACAGGGAAGTAGCAGTCGCGTTGCAGAGCGTCTATCAGCCAACAGAACTAACGAATTATGTGACGTTGACGAACCAGGAAAAGGAGGAACAGTTGATGGAATTAATGTGCATCGTAGCGGGAATTAGGCTGTTCAATCGGGATTGTCAACGTGGCGGTGAGGGAATCGACGATCGTACGTGTTACATAAATTTTTCACTATCAATTTTCTCCACATTTTGCCGCCGCATTCTAGAATTTTTGTTTGTATGAAATTTTTTCTTCATAATTAAATAATAATACCTCTGAAATGTTTTCAAGTGCCTGGAATTCTGCACGATGCAGTAGGCAAATCCAGAGATGCAATTCTCGAGCTTCTGGAAGAGCTTATGAAAACAGTTTATCGTTTGACTGCTGCTGTGGAGAGAATTGTTGATATCTCTATCGAAGACGAGAACGAGGCCTCGACGTCGACAAAAATTTTGCAACGAGGTACGAACGAACAAGACTTTGCATGGGCCATCGAACTACTGACTGCTTGTCGACAGCAAGAAATTTATATCAGGTTTGAGTCTTGTTTTTCATGAATTTTAATAGATTTCACGGAATTTTTAAATATCAAATATAGAAAATACTGCATTCGATTAATTTGAGTATTTCGAGAACAGAGAAAATGCGGAAAGTTCTGTTATAAAATATTGAGAATCATGTCATGAATTGCTAATTGCAGAGCCGCGATGCATTTTTATCTATCCGCGGGTATTTTTGTTAGGAAGCTTCTTGCTGATTTGGAGACGTGCGAGAATGAGATAAAGCTGCTTATGAAGCGTCTTCAAGGAAGGCTCTTCAAGCTTCATGATACCGTACGGTATAGAACAGCAATACCTACTCTTCAAGTCTATCCCCAATTTATCGATCTCGCTGATATCTGGATGAGACTGCAGGACGAAGTCATCGTTCTCAGTCATATCAACAGCTTTCTTTGGCAATTGAGAGTATTGTGCACTAAAGTAAATAATTAAACAAGTCGCAATGCTCTACCCGGGAAAAAATAATTATATATAAATTTTTTCTCTGTAGAAACATTTTTGACATACACATGTATTGAAAAAAAAAAATTAATCCTATTCAGAACGTGAACATTCATGATCACACAAAATTGGACGGTATTCTTCAAGATCGTGAAGTCCTCACCGATGCCGAAAGATTGGAGCAGTCAATGGGAAGATTGATAAGTAAATTATCTCACTGATTAATCGTTTGTCGATATGCTCTTTATATATTCAATTGCATTGAAAGATAAATTTCTTTTTAGCGGACTGTGGTGACTGCCTAATTATTTATCCCAACAACACTAAAGATTTCGAGCAAATAAACCTGCAGGTAATATCTCGTTGAACTGGCACGAAAGGCTTCGACAGTGAACGAGAGAGCTTCGATCATTGTCAAAGCCTTTCACAAATCGATAATTCTCCAATGTTCTCTTGAATCGCATTACGAATTCACCCTCTGAATTCTTCGCGGTCGCGTCGTGAAAATTCGCTTTGAGAAACTATTGTTCGCAAAGTTCTTAGGCTTCTGCGCCTGGACCTTCGTGGCCGGAAGAGGCTCGCTTATCCCTGGAAATCCTAACATAGGCGTTCTCAAATGGAGAACGAAGTATTTTGCATTCAGCTCGGCAGAGGCGGCACGAAAATTTGGAGAAGATCCAAACAGGTCGGTGCATTTGGTTAAGCTTCCGCTCTTAAGATGATGGGAAACTCGACAATTGTCTTGCTCTCTTGCTCGTTGGAAATACTATCTAATTCTATCTTTCTTGGACCAGAGAATATTTATAATATATTTAAAATATTCAAAAAACGAAAAAAAATTAAGGAAGTAAATACCGCTAAATTCTTAGTTGTATGTTGTATGTGAAGGGATAAAAGTTTGTGTCTAAACGGAGAACTTCTTAATTCTCGAAATAAATTTTTACTCTCTTCACTGAAGAAAAATTATCAGGAATCTGAAAAAAGTAAATTTCCTATTTTTGGCACTGCAAGTTTATGAATATAAATCAAATATTGTACAAAATCATACGATACTCGGTGAAAAATATATTTCTTCCTCGTGTCGTAATTTGCTATTCATGAATAACTTGCGCCCGTAGATTCGTCTACGAAGCTCTGGATTTTGTGCGACGGCGTCCTGAATACGTGTACCTATTCCAGTTGTACGACGATATAGAAACAATGAAAAGCCGTAAAGAGTAAGTATTCTCCCAAACGCCCGTTCTCTACTTATTTATAAATTGCAATAAAATTTTAGAATCACCGACGAAGACTGCCTCTTGAAGATTCAGAAGGATCAAGGAGTTCAG
Source organism: Clistopyga incitator (assembly GCA_947507545.1). NCBI lineage: Eukaryota > Metazoa > Arthropoda > Insecta > Hymenoptera > Ichneumonidae > Clistopyga > Clistopyga incitator. The sequence goes on along the minus strand of OX382171.1, from coordinate 15,920,128 downwards.
ACGGATCTGCATGTTTTACCAGCACACATAGACAAGGAATACTCGCACAGTATCTGGGAGTACAGACGAAGGGCCCTTCGATTGGTAATTGCATGTTTTTCAATTTCCTTTCGCCCTCGAGAGGTTTTATCTAAGCTTTCGAGAATTCCCTATTGGTACAGAGGACGACTTTACACGGATTAGCGATACGCGAATTTAGAGCAGAAACCTCATTAACGGAAACTGCAAATTCTCAATTATTATGAAAAAGCGAGAAACCCATTGAATATATTACAGCTCGAAAAATCGAAAATTATGTTTTAGATTGACTAACGTTCACTTGGGGATAATACAAATTAGGCAATTAGATTATATTTTGTCCGATGATTTGTCAAAAAAGCGATAAAAAGAAATGTAACATAATTTCTCATGAAAACAAACTGTCTTGCAAATTTTTTTAGTAAAGAGTTGTGCATTTTTTTCTCGAACATGATGGAGAATTCGATGGAGCGAATTGTTTCCAAATTATCGATGAAACTATGAGAACATTATTCGACAAATATCTTGACAAAAAATCTATCGGGAGATAATAAGCTTTTTTTCCCTCAGGCAACGATAGCTCAGTGCGAGACTCGTAGTACCCAGACCGCAAAATCCCACTTCCGAAACGGTGTCTACGTGCAAGCTGCGCTGCCTCAAGACAGAGGAGTACAAACTCGTCGCGACGCCCAAGCAAACACAACGAAGTTGAAAACTTACATCTTCGGACTTCGCGGAAATCGCGACTCGAGCGAACCGCATGTACTTTCATTTGCGGAGGACGAATTGTTCGCGCGATTGCAGTGATTCGCCTCGTTCACGATTGGTTTTTCGCAAAATTCTTTGGATACTTGTAACTGCCGAATGATTTAGTAGTTTGTCGCTTTATTTTGTGTTTTTCTTTCCTTCCTATTCCCTTTCGTGTTGATGATGGCTTTCATTCAAGACTTAGGCCAGCATTTAATTAATTTATATTCAAAATACACAAGTATATCACACGCCGAGGAGCGATATAATTTCGTAGAATCGAGCTGAGAGAGTTCGGCACCTCGCCGTGCGAACTATATTTTACTTTCTAGTCCTCCATAATAATATGCGGTGTGCGCCGCGCTGACTCGGCGTTTTTTTCCTTTTTTGTTTTTTGGGGATTGGGTTGCGTTGCACACATCGCACGCATTCGCGGCTCAATAATTACGCTTACAATCGTACCTTTCCGTAATGAATACACACAGTCCATTATCATCACTTCAGCATTAAATCTTAAACATTAGGTCAATTTTTACACCAAAAGAACTACATTACGACGATAATTATTAATTACACGTGAATACAATTAAATCTTCGCTTAGTAATTAATTATTTTTTTCAGTGTATAATGTAACTATTATACAGAAGAGGTACAGGATGTTGATTTCGCATGTGTCTGTGTCTGTGTGTTATCGTTACTTCTCTTTCGTTTTTTTCCAATTCACATTTCTCAATGATCATCGTGTCTTCTTCTAAATCGACATTTTCTTCACTTTTATTTGTTTTTTTTGTTTTTCATCAATCTTTTCGTTTTTCTTTTCGCGTGTTTAGGTACGCGCGGGGGGAGTCTCTATGCCCGTTCTGCAAACACCTCGCATTGAAGAGTCATGAGTAATAAAATGAAGGGGCACTGATTTAAAAAAAAAAAAAAAGATACATGATGGGTGAGAACGTCGCTAATGCGATTAGCTCGTGGAATGAGGGATGGGTTGGGACTCAAGGCGCAGTGACGTCATCGAAAATTTCGTTGGCACAGAAAATTTCATTTTTCTTTTCTTGTTATTTCGTGTTTTTTTTTGTGTTTTCGTCACTGCGTTCTAGATAAGCCTGCAGAAATCTTAACGCGAAGTATAACGATATATACTCGAAAAAATGCTCGTTTCAATGATCTCGAGTCTCTTCCACGAACGACACTAGACTTTCCCGCAACATTAAACGGCTATTCGTTCGTAAGTGTCATGATACCCTTAATATAATTGCGGCAGAGACCTTTTCGAATTCGATAATGCCCATAAATTAATGCGCTGGAGTTTCTTTTCAGCTTTTTTGTCACATACGTATTATGTGAAGAGAAAGATTATGCAATAATCGATGGGACACTGGAAGCGATCATCCGGAGAAATGGATGTAAAAGGTAAATGTCCCAGCCAGTAACTTGATTAAGCCCTGAGCGGCGCTCGAAGAATAAATATAAAACGTTGACCATTCAAAAAAAAGCATCCTTCCACCTTCGGCCGATGTTTATCAGCTAAAATAAGCCAATCCGGATTGCTAATTTTAGGGCGTCAATACCAATTGGGACATTCACCTCAAACGCCGTTGGTTCAAAAAAGAAAAAATTCTTACAACTATACGGCGAGTCAGTCATGATTTTGTTCAGTGTCTCTGCGTTTTCTTATTTTGTTGTGTCTGTGTGTAAAATCGATTACAAACTATGTGTCGCGGTGAAAGAGATGGAGATTATGATGCATCCTTGCGCTGCATCGTGGAATAACTTTTACAATAATTGTATAACCTTGTCAGATTAGATCGGGCGTGTCGTCGAAGGGCGATGGGATGATTTAGTCTACGAAGTGATTTTTGAGGTATTTCATCATACCGAAGGTCCTGAAGCGCTTCACTCCAATAACCTTGAAGAGTTCGTCGTCGCAGATTGCGAACTGCTTGTTCTTCGGGTCCTGTAATGAAATAATAGAAGAAAATCGTAAGACTTTACTGCCCGCTTTGCTTTGCTATCAAAATATAAACATTTTTCTAGAAAATCAGTCGATGCTACGCAATATTCAGTGGTCAATCCCCTATCTTTCCCAAGTTTCCCATATTTCACGTAATTAACTTTTCCTTTTGTTTTATCCATTTATGTATATACATACACATATATAAAACTTATTTTTCATTATGACATGTTTTGGTGATGCGTTTCTCAAATATATCTGCATGTAGGTTTTTTATGGAATGGAAAAGACTTTCTGCGAATGCTAGTTTTTAAAAATATTCCGACTTTTATCCCTTTTCCGTAACAATATAACTAACGTGCCTTGTTACGAAAATTCGAAATTTTTTTGCGGATAGTGAAAAATTGTACGTACGTAGAGATCTCTCTCCTTGATGATACTCCAGACTTTCTTGACGACTTCGTGTCGAGCCATCTGTTCCGCGCCGACGACGGCCGCAAGTTCAGGAGACAATGTTATGGCGCGCGTATATCCGCCACCTCCCTTACCCTTGCCTCCGGCTTTCTTTGCCGTGCTCGTTGATTTTTTGGATTTTCCCCAGTCTTCGTCACTGTCGCTGTCGCTACCCTTCTTTTTGCTCTTTTTTCCGGGTTTACCAACGCCCTTTTTCGGCGTAGCCTTGGCAGCCTTCTTCGGGCTGTACTCCTCGTCGCTCGCGTCATCGTCGCTCGCGCTTTCCTCGTCGTCCGAAGAGTTCTTCTTACGCTTGGCCGGCGCCTTCTTTGGAGGACTTCGTTTCGCGGGCTTCTTCTCTTCCTCCTCCTCCTCCTCCTCCGAAGCCTCTTCCTCCTCCTCCTCGCCGTCCTCAGACTCTTCGCTGGCAGCCTTCTTCTTCTTCTTGCCGTCTTGTTTCTCTTGTAAATGTTCCATCACTAAATCGTCGACTTCCTTCTTCCTAAACATCACAAAAAATACATTTCTTTATTTGTGCTCTTCGACATTGAGTTTGTTGCGTTCATTTTTTCAATATTCTCCATCGATTCCAGGCAAAGAAAGCGTTCATTCTTCTCGTCGGTAATGAGATCAAATATTAAAAAAAAATTAAACTAAAAAAATTGTAGTCCTGGAAATGTTATGTTGTGTAACTGTGAAAATCGATTGGATCAAATTAGCCGTTCGATTTTTTTTACCAATAAGGAAATAAAAGTGAATTGTCTGAAAACGATGCAGCCTTAAAATATCGCATATTTAATTTGTTGTTAGAGGGGGAACGAGGTAACAGCTTAGATTTATTCAGCTTCACGCAGAGTCCCTCGATATTGATTTTGGACACAGTAAGCCTCCCTGTTGCACTTTTTGGCAACAGATTTTGATCGAAATGCCCGAGAGCAATCGTACATGTGTCCGTGTAAATTTAACATTGAGTACAAAATCGACAGTAATTATCATGTAATCATATACAAAACAAAGTCCAAGTACAGTTCACAAATTTATACAATTCCCAATGTGTATACCTTTCAGTGAGATCGATGTCCAGCTTCTCTTCGATTTGTTGTCTCACTTTCTTAGCGGACATGGTCTTGAGGTCAGCATCCTTGAGGATAGCTGTAATAAAAGAAAAAAGAGGTCCAATGAGTATCGACTTCGAAAAAAAAAAAAAAAAAAAAATCGTGAAAAATCGTAATTATAATAATAATATGAGCTAAATAAATCCAGGGTGGGGTAGCATAGAATGGCCGCTAGATCGGGTTGAATAATGAATATAGGCGTCAGTAATTGGTTTAATAACAGAAGCTGCTCCTCTCGATGACACGAGCATGCAATTTGTCCGAGCAAAGTTCATCAATCAGTGCGATGTATTGATTTTCCATCGCTGAAGTTGATATCCGTATTGTCGAGGGCGAGAGTGAGAGAGAGAGAGAGAAAGAAAGAGAGAGGGAGAGAGAGCGAGCGAGTTTCTCGGGGGAAGCGGAAGTCGGGTATTTTGTAGATTCGCAGAGCCGTCTGCTGTTACTGCAGCGAACAGAGGATACGCATCACTTCGTCTTTCTTCAGCGCGAGCGTTTCCTCGTTTGCTGTGCTTCGTCCGCGCGCTCTCTCTCTCTCTCTTTCTCTCTCCCTCCCTCTTTCTCCCGACCCTCGACCGCACACGGGTTACCCACTTTCCCGCGGCGGGAAGCGGCGAAATATCGAACATAAATGGCCGCGCGCGCCATAGTGTGCCAGCGGCGGCAACGATCGACCGAGCATCCGTGTTTATTGTAAAATGTCTGAAAGTAAGTCGAACGCTGTTATATCGAAGCGACGATTGCATCGGTATCTCCCGGCGCTTCGCCGAGCCAGTCACCGCGAAGCTTTAGTGATGTTAAATTCATAATAACAACAAAAAAAAAAGAAAAGAAAAAAAATGCAAGATCGACTCGCATGTAGTGAGGAACTGCACTCGAGAGAAGAGCCTATATACAAATAACGCTCGCGGGCTCGCCGCATTTTTCAACGAATGAACTGTCGGTCGATGCAACGCTTGGGATAAAAGTAAAAGTTGGAAAAAAAAAATTTCGCTATAGCGTCTCGCACGTATCAGCAACGAGCTATTGATCGAGAGCTCGAAAAATCGGTAAACACATCGTTCGAAATAATGAAATTAAAAGTAGAATTGAATTCTCTGGTCTCTTGTCCCCGGCCAAGCAGCCGCGGGTTGTTGGGGGTAAAAAGTAAAATGGCGTTTAAGCCCGGGAACGCACAAACGGATAAACGATTCGCGAGGCTAAGTAACGAACGGCACAGCGATACGTAGAGTTTGGAATGGAGTCGGTGATAAGCCGAGACGAGGGAGTAGCACACAAATCGTCGCTTTGCGAAGCATCGGGACGAAGAGAGCGAGAAAATCCGTAAGTGGAGAGGAGAGCAAGAGACTCCGTCTCTGTCTGCATCGCGCGCTGCTAACCGCCAGACGCGTCACAAGACACAGCAATCAGACAAGGACGCAAACGCCGCGCGCACGTACAGCCAACGTCTTCGCATTTTCTCCGTAAATCAGTCAAAATACGCGAATGGCCCAGGGCGACGTTAAATTTTATGAAAAAATCTGGAACGGTTTGCACCAAACGATATAACGAATAATCCACTCGTTCGAGAGATACGTAGATGAAATATACGACGAAGCCTCGATGTAATGGCCGGCGTGGGGCACGCCACTCAGAAAACATGTACGCGCTAATGTTCTATACCAGACAAGAGTAAAGATGCCTATTTTCTACTATTCAGCCGCCGCGAATGATCCCGAAATATTTCCGATAAATATACTCGAGCACGATTGTCGATAAATAACACGAATTAATAACGTATATCAATGGCTATCGTGACTTACCGGCGATCTCCTTACGGAGCTCGTCTTGGGAAATATCGGCCATGGTAGTAGATGCTTCTCACTGTGTGTTCTGCTGCCAACTGAGCCGATGCCGGCCTCGGACTCCCGTAGCGTCCGTAGCGTACAGTCCCCCACAAAATTTTCGAAACTCCTCGCGTCGCTTAGCCACCTTTAAACGAGGATAACTCGATAATTCAGCCTCGAACGGAAATACAGTATACACAAAATCCTGTCAGTTTTTAACGTTCTACAATTTTCTCATGACGCCCCGCACGTTTTAATGCGCTCCGTAGCTTCTACTTTATCGCGATATTCTCCGAGTGCGGCGAAGCTTTTCAGGGTGACTGTACACCAAGCGACTGCTCGTGGCTGCCGGTGGCGTCCGCTGTACAGTCACGTTCTTTCGTAGCTGCTAAACTCACCGAATAATGGATTTTTGAAAAGCCATATCTCTTAAGGCGTACCTCAAAAATCCTCACAATATACACCGAATCGTGCCAATTTTTAATTCTCCACAAGTTTCTCATGACGCCCCACACCCAATATTGCAATGTAACATGTCGAATCATTATTTTTCCCTGACAATCGACGATTATTTTTTCACCCAACTGTACCTCAGAGCCAACACTCGGCCGTTTCGGAGCATCGTGTGTACAGTCGCGTCACGTGACAAATGATTCACTCGCGCGTTTTATACGCCGAGGATCTTTGCTTTCAAAAGGAAAAATAAAATAATAATATTGAAAGCGTTTATTCAACAACCGATTAATCTTCCGACTAGGTTACAATTAATTCGGTATATTATTCGACGCTCTCGAGATGATTTTTCATCAGCGGAGCAAGCTTCGAATATTCTTCTCTTTTCCGACTACGCATTTTGGGCTTTCTAATTGGTTTTCCGCATTATCTACATCCTGGACAGGACTCGCGGGAAAATTATTGGCTCGTCCATGGTGTCCGCTTTCTATCTATCTCTCTCTCTCTCTCTCTCTCTCTCTTCCTTCCCCCCTCTTTCTTTCTCTTTCACTATCCCTCCCCATTCCTTCCCATTACGCATTTAATGAACTGCATACGCATCTGAAGTTAAAAAAAAAGCAACGGAAAAGAAAATATTGAATAAACATTTTAGATTTCATTTTGTTGGGTCGTTCGCCCGGCGTCTTGAAAATGGACTCGCTATTGTCGCAGCTATTTTCATGGCTTCTTGCTTTTCTTTCTCTCTCGCTACACCCCCTGCTTCGCAACGATTGGCAGGGTGTTTCGCAGAGGCAACGATTAGCATGGTGCATTTTCCTTTGCCGTGACTGTCCCGAGAGCAGCCGCAGCAGCGGCGGCGGCGGCGTTACCGGCAAGTCGAGCGTCATCAGTACAGTAACGACAGGAAACGCTGCTGAAATTTATCGTGCAGAGCCAGCTTCGAAAATCGATATCAAGAGAACGATAAACCGATAAGCAACGACATGTAGACAAGATCGTGTCAGTTTTTAATGCTCTAAATATTTGCTACGATGCCCTATACGAAAATCCGAAGATTTAACGATTCTTCGGCATAATTTCGTCAGCCCCGTACGAAAAAATTTTAGTTGCGACTGTACGGCACTAGCGCAGCTGCTTTTCCATGCGAATTTCCACGTAAAACTTTATATAAATTTGTCCCATAAAAATACACACCGTAATTAATATATTTTTTTCATTCATCTGAGACCTTAAGAGTCTTATATTCTTTTTTTTTTTTCATTTTATCGCATACGGAAATGTGATGGATGCGCTTTGGCGCCACAGGTGTTTAAATACCTTGCAATATGGCGATCTTTTGATGCAGTTAAGCGCACGGTCTGACCGCCCCTCGAGACTTATATTGATACTACATTGGTCGTATTATGTTAAGTACAAAACGGACTTAATAAAAGTATACGAATTGACAATAAAAGTATTTTACGAAAGAGTTAAGTAAAAATCTGGAAAAATTCTTAGAGGGTGCTTTTAAGTAGTACTGAAAGATAGCAAAATATGGGAGCAGGATCTGAAAGAATTCGGAAAAAAGTGGCCCATTTCGTGAAGACTACCATATAATACACCTTCGGTGAAAATTTTATTTTTTCTATTGTAAATTCCATACATTTTTTTACAGTTTAATTTTCATCAATCATATGTCGACAATGTGGTAGTCTTATGATAAGATAGGTCGCTCTTTTGTCGAGCTGGAGTGCAATGAGGTTCGGCATTCGTCCGCCTTCGTTTCAGGCATTCCAGGAGATGGATTATGGGGATTGTGTTCAAAACGTACAGAACGCTTAAAAATTTATAATTCAAATACAATATCATTTAATCGACAGACTTTCGGTTTAAACAATAGATTTGCTCTCGGAATCACAAGATCGTTCTAGTGTTACAGTCCGCTCAAACAATTCATAGAGAATTTTTCAACAAAATTCGAAAAAAATCAAGCACTTTGAAGGTGCTATAAAGATCGAATTTACGTAATAATGATTCTAAAATGTTATTAACAAAGTGATGGAAAAAAAATTGTTCGGTAAACTTATCGGATTAAATTCTTTAATGGAAATAATTCGTTCATTTTTCCGTACACGTATACATTTTTTTAGAAGAACTTTCCCTGATTCTTGAAAACTGTGGGTTTTTAAATGTTTGAGCTGTGGGAATTCATTTGATCAATAGATCGGATACTTTGTGGGTGTAATCCGTGATTTTATGACACGCATATATCCGTAATTCGTGGCTTTCCACACATTTTTCAATAAATAATCGAAAAGCGTTCGAAATCCTTTCTGAATCCAACGTTTAACCGAACTGCACCGTTAGAATTGCCTTAATGCTAGGAGTTGTAAAATGTCATGCGCCACTGATCACCTTGGCACCGTCGACAATGGAAAAGATGAAGACGAGAAAAAAATTGCTATTAAGAACGAACACGAGGCTGCCTATTTAATTCTTAGCTCTATTTTCTAGGTTGAATAATCCGTGAAATCGCGCAATTTCCATGAATTAATTTGTCGGTACGAATCAGTCATTACAAAATACAAAGTTAATAGGCTAATTGATATTAACAGAATTAAAATGAAATATTTAATCTTAATTTGTTCATGTTTCTTTTTTTCTAAATGTGCGAACGAGGAATACCTAAAAAGTCCCCTGGTTTTTGGGTACGGTTTGATTTAATGGTTTTGTAGAACGTAATACGTAAACCGGAATGTGCATCAAGTTAAAATTCGATTAACCGTTCCGAAAGCTAACGTTGCAAGCACAATGAAAATTGATTGGTGCATCGGAGATCCTGAAAAAGTATGCATATGAATATATTTCATTCTTATCCAAAGTTTAGTCAGTGTTAAAGAGGTCGCTTTCAGTGCAGTACAATTGAGTTCAAACCTTTGTTGCAATTGGCTTCGCCTTCGCGACATGCACACTCTCCCTTTCTGCATTCCAGTGCCTTCGGATTCTTCTCGTCTAGAAAGCACTCATAATCCTTTTTGCAAGGTTGATACAATCCTGTACAGATGCCAAAAAAATTAATACTATTACCAAAAAGTACGTCTTGATAAAAAAGCGCAGAAACTTGTCGTACATTTTTTAAAGTAGAAAATAAAATTCTGGGGTTATGGAAAAAGCACGAAAAATTCCAACTTGGTTCTCACTGTGCGCGCTTAGAGTAAGGGTTTTTTAATGAAATAACTGGAACTTCGTACCTCGCACTTTCAGACATGTGCCAGTTTGATTGACAAAATGATGATCGCTGTAGCATTTGCATTTGTTATTTATGCAGTGAGCCATTTCCATCGAATCGCTGCAATCGTCATTGCGTTGACAAAGTTGGTTAGGCCGTGTTGGTCCTGCAAGAGCGTTTTTTAACATATTACAGTTGAATTAATTAAGTACATTCGAAAAGATATGTGTTTATAAAATACAAAAAATAGTAGAAAAAAAAAGATTTCTTTACTCTCGCTTGTAGACGAAAAATGTTGTTGTCTATTGTACTATTTTTCAGATTCCTTTCAGAATTTTCATTTCAGTAGTTTTTATTTAGTTTTAAGAATTTATTATTAAGAAACGACATTTAAAAAATCTGAGTCTAGTTTTGCATGCTTTTTCTAGTGAATATAGTTCATATAGAAATTTTTCTCCCAATTGTACCAGAAACTATATCAATTACGCCAGTCGCCAAAGAGAAATCAAATCTTACTCACTGACAATGCAGTTGGACGAGTTATTAATGTCAATCATAAAGTTGTCTTGGCAGGTGCAAACGCCCTGCCTGCACTCGGCATTCGCCATACTCGAGCATCCTTCCGGTTCGAAGCACGGTGCGCCGATGGCTAAACAATTCAAAGAAAAACATTTAAGATTTAGTGACAAAAAACATGTTTTTCAACAGAAACTCGTATCAATGTTGAGATATCGATGTCTCTGGTGTTCTCATTGAGTCAGCCTCGCTTTTCCCCTCACTCTCAATCTCCCAGAGCCGAACCAATGCCTTGCGTTATAGATAAACGAGAGTTACTGAGACACTGAGTCACTGGATTTGCTCGGCGACGTTTGTGAATCACAGGATATTGCAAATTTCACCGAAAAACATGTCAATGGCTTCTCAAATATTCTGCATCATTTGGTATTCCGACAATAAAGTGTGCATAACACAGTTTCAAATTACAGAGTCATTCGATTAGAATTCTGAGCATTTCGTGACATGAGGAAAGGAAATCAAAGATGAAAAAACCATTTAAAGGCTTGTTTCTCAATATTCAATTAAATTGATTCAAAGATTCCACTATTTTTCTCGTTCGAATTTATTTAAACATTCGACTGAGAGTGAATATGCATAACGTTCTTAAGATGCGTTTTTCACTATCACATGGCAATTAGATTTATTTATTTCCTAAATCGACTGAAGATATTCAGGGACACTCACTCACGTGGCAAGATGCTTGATTGAGACTCGGCGCGTAAAACTCATCGCAGAGACATGTCATTTGATGTCTGCAAAACGCGTGAGCGATGCAGTGAATGTCCCTTTCACAAGACTCGCCCACTTTTCTGCTGTGATTCGCTGCAGCGAAGAGATCTTCCGCTGCAAAAAACAGCAATAATAATTACGTCGGCTCATCACTAGTCTACTAATTACTAATCGCTATAAGTATAGCGAAGAAAATAATGCGAGCATTTATGGAGATTAAACAATTATCCTATTGTGAGTCACGACTCGGTGTGGTTGACTATTCCATTAATACTCGAGCACAAAAAGAGTTACAATTTCCACTCACTCATTTGTTGGGATTTTATTGAGCTCAAGAAAGCGACAAAACATGCTAACAAGTAGATAATACTGTTTCCGTTCGACATCGGATTTCGCGAATTTTATAACTTTCTTCGCGTGGAAAAATAATTTGAAATCGAAGAAATTGGGGCGAATGTTACTCTGTTGCTCGGTATCGCGACTAAAGAATACTGAAATCACGATAGCCCTCGTTTTCTCGTTCAAAGCTCGACAGTGACAGTACGTCCTTATCTGATAACTGTTATCTCATTGCCTCGTTGCACCGTAATAGGTTCCCGTACTATAAATATGGACACGGTGCTACGTGAGTAATTTTTATTCTCCTTATTTCAACCTCTTTCTTCGATTTTTCTCTTCCGACGTCGAAAAGAAGCACGTACTGCCGGTCGCTTCTTCAAAAAATCAATATACTTCCTTGGGCTCAGTTATCGTCATTGATCTTTGCAGTCGCGACTTGTTTCCTTAATTTCCTAGGGAAACATCGATGCAGGGGTTGTTACGGAAATTGCAGTGTCCCGCTACGGCCAAATGTCTGCCTCGGTTGTCTCGTCGAAGCCTCGAAAAAACAAAGAATAACAAATGATCAATAAAGATTGAACATTAAAAAAAGAAGATTCTGTATTAAAAGCATAAATTATAGATTTATCGTATGTAGTAATAAATTCATCTTTTTGCATTGGAACTAATATTACAATAAATAAACAAGGATTTCATCAAATGCATTCAATAACTTTAACCTCGAAGAATCCAAAATAACCATCATTAGCATAGATGATTTCCATACTGATTAGAAACTTCCAACTGCAATATGTTCATCATTCCGCATTATTTCATATACGAAATTCGTTTGTAAAACTTTGTTTTTTCGTGGGTTCTTTTGAATTACAAAATGATTCTGATTTCCCGTGGCATTTTCGTAATACCGCTTCTGCACTATGCAACGTGTTTTCTAATAGCACTTTGTGTTGCTAGACGAAGCATGTAGCTGCAGACATTCTACGTACGAGCTTCGCAGAACCGTTCGTCGTAACCGACCACGCGAATCGAGAAATCCGCGCGGTTGGTTCGTTGGTGGTGGAAGTCGTTATACCTGATGATTCGTCGCCAGCACCGGCGAGAGGTTCGATGCTGTGTGTACACACTTCGCAGGCTCCATGGACTCGCGCGGAAACCAACGGAGAGACCGTCCGGAGGGAGAACGAAAGAGAGAAAGAGCGCGCGCGACATCGAACTCTCGAAGCGAAGGTTCGCCGTGCGATTTCGCAGCGTCCGTGAGTCAGTCGCGCACCGCCGGAGCCAGATCGCGAACCGATTCCTCTCGCGAGCCTCTTTTCTCTTCTCACCGGCGCCGGTGAGCACCTCGCGACAGCCGAGCTATCACTTCCGCAACCTAAACACTCGAATCAATTGTAGGAGATGCAAAAAACTCAGATACATTAGAGATAACATTGATCGAAATTCGAATTCGATCTCAGCTCCAGTGACCGCCTTACACATTTGTGTAAAAGTACTTTGAACGGCTAAAGGACCAATATCCTCCAGCAGCGATGAAAATGGAGAGCCGTATGGTGCTATCACTGCCGATAGTTATCGGTCTCGTAGGAATCCTCAGTCACCCAGCATCGTCACAGAAAATCAGTGAGTAGAATAAAAATTTTAATTCGATGATCGTCGATAAACATCGCGTTTGATCGTTGCTATTGTTCACAATTAGTCATGGGATCGATAACATTTTTCCTCTTGATTGTGAATTCAGTTTGAAGAAATAATTGTTTCTTACAAGAGACTATATTCCTTTGTGAGGCTTTTTTTTGTTCGCGTCTCTGTTATTTTCCTGCGGGCGAATTTATCCTCGTGAATCGGCAATAAATCGTAATCGCTAGAGATTCTTGTGTGTTAGACTCGTACGCGAACTTCCTCAGGCAATATTCTTACATAGATTTTTTCGCTCTGATCGCGGTACAATTGTAATAGCTTGGTATAGTTGGATCGCCTATCGGGAACAGTTGCACGGGTTTTCGAAGACTCGTCAACGATGTGCCTCGAGAAGTCTGAAGGTTGTCTATGTTGATAAACATCTCGCGCTCTTCGAAGAAACGTTGAGGCGGCAGGATATCGATCCCTCTATTGTTGCGAACACAGAGGTCGAGACTTTGCTCGAGCGAGTGTAACACCGAGAAACGTTCGACTTGTATTCGGTCGAATCGGACATCAAACTATCTGTGATACATAACTACTCTGCAAACTTCAACTGTCGCAATTTTTTCTATAAAACGTTCTAAATCGTTTGGGTTGTCTGTAATCAATTTTTTTTTCTTTTTTTTTCTTTTTTTTCAATACAACTACGAATTAATTGAAATTACTCATTTTTTACATAAAAATGTTATTTCTTGCTGAAAATATCAATTTCCTCTAAACGATACTAGTTCATTAAACAAATTGAGATGCATAGCTATTTTACTAAGTTTCACTAATAATCAACGCGATCTTTCTTACGAAATTTTCCAAATCATTCGAGTCGTTAGTAATGAATAGTTTTTGTTGAAGCAATAATGAAATTGGAATTTTAATCGAAAGATCAATGAAATTTTCTGCCTTCCAGTGTAAATACTTGCTGAAATGATGAATTCATGACTAAAATTTCAGTTTTTGCTCAAAGTTTCGGTTCTCGCTGCGTAGATCGCGATTTTAGGTTCATTAATTAACGAATTTATAGCGTTCGTCGCGGTTGCTCGTTATTTTGGGAAAACGGATATTGCTCTACGTCCGCACACGTGATAGAGAGAATGTACGAGGAAACCTGAGAGGAGCTTTAACGAAACGGGGATACAGAACTCGAGACACCGAGACTCGGGGAAAGCGACAGTTTCGCTGGCATTGCTGCGGGCGGGAAAAGCATTAAAGTCTCTCGCATCTACTAATTCAACCACGCATCTACTAACGCAACTACGTATCTGTTAGGAACTGGTGCCGTGTCGCGGCGATACACGAGAGTACTGTGTACTGCAGTAATACCGTCCCTGTATAAAATCACCGCCTCACACCCGCGCACAGTTCTTCAGCCTAGCGTAACGACGCTAAAGTACCAATGCGACCGTCGCTCGTGTAATGTAATATACACCGCTACTAATAAGCTGCGAGCATTGCGCTCGGTTGACAATGCTCATTATACGTCGATGTCATTTTGAAAAAAAAAAAATTATTGCTTCCCTGTATCCCGTTACACGATAGTTTATACCTGTTTTAAGTTGAATGCTTTTTTCGCTTCGGCAGAAATAGAAATTACTGAATAGAAGCGACTTCGAATAAAAATAAAAATACAACGGCTTGAAAATCATATTTCCTGGCGTCGAACATTGGATAGCGTCTCTAGGTTTGTCAAAAATATTAATTGGGTCTAGGATTGTAAATTTTGAAATGTGACATCGAATAAATTCGAGGGTCGGGGGTCACATTCAGGTCGAATTTCGGTGGATTTTGCATTTGGTTAAAAATGTGACCACGCCTACGTGGAATAGCCTGTATATAAGGTGAGATATAGTGAATAGAGAGTTGTTCACAGTTAATGAAACTGTTGATTCACCAGCGCACTCACCTGTCCCTTTTTCTGACAACGAAAGTAGATCTCCGTGTGGACGTACGTGCTTATCGTCCACAGAAACACCGGAACGAATGATAGGCCGATTGTTCTGTGCTCTGAATTCGTTCCAGTATGCGAAGTGTGTTTCAATATACGTTTCTGCTCGGCGCAGGGTACGAATTCAAACTACGAAGGCATAGCAGAATATAATTTTTATTCAGGGGCGAAAAAATTCTTAGCACTGTTAAAAAGTCATTGGCCTCCTTATCGCGCTGCACTTTACACTAAATTAGTTTCGAAATTATACTAAATGCAGCATGGCGAATAGATAATTTGTTATCAACTTTTAAATGCCGATTTACAATCTAAAGTCGTGAAAATATTGAATACGTGATTAATCTGTACACCGACTACGAATCACAAGTTTATTTATCCTTCACCTAAAGATATGCAAAAGGTTTCGAATTTTACGGGAATTAGTTTTTATCTATAATTTTTCCACTTCATATTTCTTATTTGTTGTCTTTTTTCTTCACAGGCAGTCCTGAAGTACCCTGTACTACAACTGCGAACTGCACTACATACCTTCACTTACCACCAGAGGCTAAATGCGTGTCAGGTTTTTGCACTTGTAAAGATGAGAATGGAGAAAATCAGGCCTGCTCGACGTCTCATTTTCAGCCAAAAGCTGCAGGTATTATTCATGAAATTAGTGACAACACTTTGTTTATTGTATTTGTAAATGAAAAATGATTCTGAAAATTAATATACAGTATATAAAACCCGGAATTTTTTTTCCTGTAAACAATTGTGTATGCATTGATAAATATTAAAAAAATCTCGTTCATTTAACAGTCCACAGTCCCATAGCGGCCCACACATGTACTTTGGATCAAGATTGTTCCATCGAACTTGCAAATGGCTTTTGCAACAAAACGATAAAGCAGTGTGATTGTTCTGAAGGATACGTGATGTCCAGCACTAGTTACAAATGCTTACAAGGTAATAAGCTACCGGCAATTAATATTATTGTTAATTAATATTATTATTATTAAAAAGCTACTTCACACTCTATCAGCATGTGTACAACCTTAAAGACAATTTATTTGATGCCTTTGCTTTTATTGTGCAGTTGCGCGCTCGGTGGGATCGTCCTGCGACCAATCAGAGCAATGCTCCATTTCAAATAGCACGTGTCGCAACAATCAGTGTGTCTGTGACACAGGTTTCCATTATAGCGAAAACGGCTGCTGGCGAACCGTTGGTAAGTTTTGTGCAGTCGCAAGAGCCGCAACACAAATATATGTGTGAATTTTTAATAATTAAAGTGCTGCGAAAGCTGATTTTTTAACCGACATTGCACCCAGAAAAATCGGTTTGAGGAGCTTATTTCAATCCAATACGGGATGTATTTTACATTAATGAAAATTGTATTTCAATCAATTAAATTTTATTATATACAAATAAATTATATTCATTTCAAATGAAATTTATGTATAGAACTTATAACTAAAGTTACTGGTGAATGAAATATTTGAATATTCCAGAAATTGGAAAATCGTGCGGTATGAACCAAGAGTGTTCGCACGTAACGAACGCTATATGCAACGAACAATTGATGTGCGCGTGTGCCAACAATAGCGTACTCAACTCTGACCGCCGAAGATGCCTGCCCGTGGTGAAGAATTTGCTGGGAGCATGTCTCGAGTCAGTTCAGTGCTCGCAATTTTTAACCGACGCTGATTGCATCGACAAGAGATGTGAATGCAAGGAAAACAATCACTTCGAACAAGATATGTCACGTTGCGTGCCCAGCAAACGTAAGAGTTTCTCCTGAATTTACCAAACAATTAACAGACCACACCAAAATTTCAATAAATAAGTCATTGTATTTGCCGCCGCAGATCTTAACGACGCTTGCGCAGCGGATTACGAGTGTTACCAGGATTTGGAGGAAGGTGAGATGGGCAAGCCGCAGAGTTGCATCGAAGGTGTTTGCACATGTAACGAAAAATTCATAAAGGACGGAGACAAATGCGTGAGCTCGGGTAAGTTTTCGTCGTCCTATTTACGAGATAATGAGTCAGCGTGAGGGCGTATAACGCGATATTGCTGGTGAAAGGACACTATGAAATTGAATGCGTTTCCAACACTCTCGGTTTCAGTTGCCTCATCGTTCGGCCCCGTCTTCTACATGAGCCTTTTACTCTCGGCCCTTTTGTTCATCAGGTCGTGAGTTGCGCGGGTGTTCCGTGCAACTGTTCCCTTTGTTCGTCAAACCATCGGTGCTTTACTAAGTAAATCTAATCATAATTGTTCACTGCATATTTAAATGTGTTTTTTTTTTTTTAAGAAAAAAAAAAAGAACAAACTGAGTAGATAGATCTCTAAAAAAAGTAAAGAAGAGAAAAGGGCAGGAGCCTTGAGAAAGAAAGCAATAATTTGTAAATACACGATTCTATATTAGTTAATGTACTACGAAAATATTCTACGTGTCTCGAGGAGCTATCGAAGCATACGCGCATTTACTAATGCTATTTTCGGTTACGGAAGATTAATTGTTGTCTCTATCCGATATTTTGAACGATAGGACTTTTTGCGTATGTACTTAGCTTTCGATTTTTTCAATACTGTTGATTCATGGCCTCTGTAGTACTTAGCTTTAAAGCTAATTATATATAGATATATATTAAAACATAAATAAAAGAGAAATTGGCTATATCCGCTTAGTCTCGAAATAACTTATCTCCACACGTTTTTCCCCTTTCCCACCGGACGTGTGTCGTGTACTTCAGGAATCACACTCGCACTTTTTATCTTCGTAATGCATACGCCGCTCGTACAGTCACCTGAATCTTAGTCCACGGCCGGGCGGGTACCCGCGTCTCGCTTTGCGCCTCGAATTGCCTTCCGCCGCTCGAGCGAGAGATTAGATAATAGTATTGTTTGCGATAAGGAGGAAAGTCGCGTAAGTGCCGCTGTGAATTCGTGAGCGGGGGAAGATCTCGCGTCATGTCCCTTCTCAGAGCTCGCTCGCGACATTCTCTCACGATTTGTCAAGTTCGATTGTAATAGCGAGGATGCGCGAGGCACAAAAATCAAATTGATTAAATTAAGTTTTCAAAAGATTGCAAGCAGCACTTTTGATTAACTATATTGGCGTAAACTTGCAGACTGTACACACAATTGTTCATAAAAAAGGCTGAACTTTGTATAATTTTATTCGCATTTTACTTTAATATTTCCATTAAAAGTCGGTGGGCAAAAAGTGGAATTTATAGTGTTGACCCATTGTGAATGAGTGAAGCTAATAAAAAATAGTAACAGTTTCCTCGTGAAAATAAAGGTAAGTTCAGAATTAAATATATATTGAGACAGATTCTATTTGCCGCGTGTAAATATTTTATGTAAATAAAATAAGTCGTTTCGATACAAGATATTAAACAATATATGATTTCGACTTTCGTTCTTGAGAGATAAAATAGGGAGTGAAGTATAAATAATTATTTACAGTTATTCAGCAAATTTTGTACTTATATGGAACATTGATGAAATTTACGAAAATATTCTACGTGTCTCGAGGAGCAAAACTAACAATTTTTGTCGCGTTGCGAAACACGACAAATAAAAAATGCAATCGACGAATGGAGAATGGATCGGAAAAACACAGAATTCAATTTCATACGAAATTGATGATGCTTCCGGTCACGATAATATAAATCTAGCCTTATTTTCTAAAAAGGATTTCTCCTATCACGATAGGATATTTTAGAGGTGATAAAAAAAAGAGTCGTTTTTTAAGTTTCCATGGAGAGGAGGAGATTTATTGTCGTTTAGTTGCCTTCAGTTGGTCTCTGACCGGTAACAGGTCGGTGATTTTTGGAGAGCCAGTCAGCGTGTTCCTGATAAGGAGCCGATGAGAGTGGCTGATCCTTCCAGAGATCAGGAGTCAAGTACGCGTAGGTCTTGGCGATTGCGGCGTAGGTGGCCTTGGCGAAATTACCGAGAGTACAGGTGGAGCCTCGGGCCGAGGTGTAGCAATCTTCGATACCAGCCATGTGCAAGAGCTTCTTGGGCACAGGAGCCGAGACAATTCCGGTTCCTCTTGGCGCTGGGATCAAACGCACCTGCACGGAACCGCATTTGCCGGTGACCTTGCAGGGTACCGTATGGGGCTTTCCGATCTTGTTACCCCAGTATCCACGACGAACGGGCACGACCGAGAGCTTGGCGAGAATGATAGCTCCACGGATAGCAGTGGCTACTTCCTTCGAGCACTTGACTCCGAGACCAATGTGGCCGTTAGCGTCTCCGATGGCGACGAAAGCCTGCAAAAATGCAACATATATTTAGCAATAATCGCGAGTAACTTCAAGTTAAAACAATATAAAAATTGGCTTTCGTTACATTCGAGAAAAAAATGGAAATGTCATGGAGGAAGCGAAATATTTTTCGAAATAGAACGAAAATCTCTTGAATAATAAAAAGTTAATTTTGTCTCTCATCGATGAGTAAAATTGAAAAAATTTAGCACCACTTTGAACACAAAAATATTCTAGCGCAATTTCAAACCATTCCAACACATTAAGATATTCATTTTTGTTATTTCATTAATTCCTAATTTAGTACAAACTTTGCTTATTAACTTTGGACTATAAGAAATATATATCTCCATGATTGATTTTATTGCCCGTGTTTAGTATTTAATGTTCACCCCGAGAAAAGGGATGGTATGTTTCAAAAATATCGTACCTTGAAACGAGTACGCTGTCCAGCACGGGTCTGCTTCTGGACGGGCATGATTTTCAGGACCTCGTCTTTTAGGGACGATCCGATGAACTGATCGATGATCTCGTACTCTTTGATGGGAAGAGAGAACAGATAGATGTCCTCGAGGGAGAGGATCTTTCCGTCTCTGACGAGACGTCCCAGTTTGGTTACAGGAATCCATTCCTTCTGGTCTTCCTTGCCACGACCGCGACCGCGTCCGCGTCCACGGCCTCGTCCACCACGTCCACGAGGACCTCCACGATCTCCGCAGCCTCCACGAGACCCAAAACCTCCACGAAATCCTCCACGAGCGGCTGGAGCAGCGTCCGCCATTCTGTCGACAAGAATATTGAATTTACACTCATGTTATCGAAGAGTGAACGATCGACAAGCTAACCAAGCGGGAGCATCACACGTGGCGTCGCAAAACTTTCCAAAATATAATAATTATTCAAATGAAATCTGTGAATTTTACTATTGATGCTTATCGAAGAACAAAAAGCAGTCGTTTTGATTTTAATTGTTGACCAAATTGTTGATAATCTTCGAAAAATTGAGGATCGCACTTACGTCGCTTCTTTTCTGTGAGTACGGTCACGAAAGAAAGAGCAATGGCTTCATCCGCTTCCCTCAACTCGAAGCGTTCGAGATATCTCGAACACGTGATCGATACGCAAACTTCGATATCATCACTTCCGGCTTTTGAAAACCTACATTCATTTTTTTGACGGCGGGATTTTACAGTTTTATTTAAATTTGTTGACGTGGGCCGTGATGATGAAATATTTTTTAATTATGGGGTTAATTGGTTTGTTAAATTATGCTTCAGATTGAAGCATGTAGGTTTATACATTTACTAGAGGCATTTAGAGATTTTTAAGAGGATGTAGAAAATTATAATAAATATTACATTGGTAATTCAACCTGAGTTGTGTGAACCGGCAGGTTTTAAAATAAATAATAGTTCTACGCTATGAATAATAGTATGCGTGAAGCATACGCGCATTTACTAATGCTATTTTCGGTTACGGAAGATTAATTGTGGTCTCTATCCGATATTTTGAACGATAGGACTTTTTGCGTATGTGCTTAGCTTTCGATTTTTTCAATACTGTTGATTCATGGCCTCTGTAGTACTTAGCTTTAAAGCTAATTATATATAGATATATATTAAAACGTAAATAAAAGAGAAATTGGCTATATCCGCTTAGTCTCGAAATAACTTATCTCCACACGTTTTTCCCCTTTCCCACCGGACGTGTGTCGTGTACTTCAGGAATCACACTCGCACTTTTTATCTTCGTAATGCATACGCCGCTCGTACAGTCCCCTGAATCTTAGTCCACGGCCGGGCGGGTACCCGCGTCTCGCTTTGCGCCTCGAATTGCCTTCCGCCGCTCGAGCGAGAGATTAGATAATAGTATTGTTTGCGATAAGGAGGAAAGTCGCGTAAGTGCCGCTGTGAATTCGTGAGCGGGGGAAGATCTCGCGTCACGTCCCTTCTCAGACCTCGCTCGCGACATTCTCTCACGATTTGTCAAGTTCGATTGTAATAGCGAGGATGCGCGAGGCACAAAAATCAAATTGATTAAATTAAGTTTTCAAAAGATTGCAAGCAGCACTTTTGATTAACTATATTGGCGTAAACTTGCAGACTGTACACACAATTGTTCATAAAAAAAGGCTGAACTTTGTATAATTTTATTCGCATTTTACTTTAATATTTCCATTAAAAGTCGGTGGGCAAAAAGTGGAATTTATAGTGTTTACCCATTGTGAATGAGTGAAGCTAATAAAAAATAGTAACAGTTTCCTCGTGAAAATAAAGGTAAGTTCAGAATTAAATATATATTGAGACAGATTCTATTTGCCGCGTGTAAATATTTTATGTAAATAAAATAAGTCGTTTCGATACAAGATATTAAACAATATATGATTTCGACTTTCGTTCTTGAGAGATAAAATAGGGAGTGAAGTATAAATAATTATTTACAGTTATTCAGCAAATTTTGTACTTATATGGAACATTGATGAAATTTACGAAAATATTCTACGTGTCTCGAGGAGCAAAACTAACAATTTTTGTCGCGTTGCGAAACACGACAAATAAAAAATGCAATCGACAAATGGAGAATGGATCGGAAAAACACAGAATTCAATTTCATACGAAATTGATGATGCTTCCGGTCACGATAATATAAATCTAGCCTTATTTTCTAAAAAGGATTTCTCCTATCACGATAGGATATTTTAGAGGTGATAAAAAAAAGAGTCGTTTTTTAAGTTTCCATGGAGAGGAGGAGATTTATTGTCGTTTAGTTGCCTTCAGTTGGTCTCTGACCGGTAACAGGTCGGTGATTTTTGGAGAGCCAGTCAGCGTGTTCCTGATAAGGAGCCGATGAGAGTGGCTGATCCTTCCAGAGATCAGGAGTCAAGTACGCGTAGGTCTTGGCGATTGCGGCGTAGGTGGCCTTGGCGAAATTACCGAGAGTACAGGTGGAGCCTCGGGCCGAGGTGTAGCAATCTTCGATACCAGCCATGTGCAAGAGCTTCTTGGGCACAGGAGCCGAGACAATTCCGGTTCCTCTTGGCGCTGGGATCAAACGCACCTGCACGGAACCGCATTTGCCGGTGACCTTGCAGGGTACCGTATGGGGCTTTCCGATCTTGTTACCCCAGTATCCACGACGAACGGGCACGACCGAGAGCTTGGCGAGAATGATAGCTCCACGGATAGCAGTGGCTACTTCCTTCGAGCACTTGACTCCGAGACCGATGTGGCCGTTAGCGTCTCCGATGGCGACGAAAGCCTGCAAAAATGCAACATATATTTAGCAATAATCGCGAGTAACTTCAAGTTAAAACAATATAAAAATTGGCTTTCGTTACATTCGAGAAAAAAATGGAAATGTCATGGAGGAAGCGAAATATTTTTCGAAATAGAACGAAAATCTCTTGAATAATAAAAAGTTAATTTGGTCTCTCATCGATGAGTAAAATTGAAAAAATTTAGCACCACTTTGAACACAAAAATATTCTAGCGCAATTTCAAACCATTCCAACACATTAAGATATTCATTTTTGTTATTTCATTAATTCCTAATTTAGTACAAACTTTGCTTATTAACTTTGGACTATAAGAAATATATATCTCCATGATTGATTTTATTGCCCGTGTTTAGTATTTAATGTTCACCCCGAGAAAAGGGATGGTATGTTTCAAAAATATCGTACCTTGAAACGAGTACGCTGTCCAGCACGGGTCTGCTTCTGGACCGGCATGATTTTCAGGACCTCGTCTTTTAGGGACGATCCGATGAACTGATCGATGATCTCGTACTCTTTGATGGGAAGAGAGAACAGATAGATGTCCTCGAGGGAGAGGATCTTTCCGTCTCTGACGAGACGTCCCAGTTTGGTTACAGGAATCCATTCCTTCTGGTCTTCCTTGCCACGACCGCGACCGCGTCCGCGTCCACGGCCTCGTCCACCACGTCCACGAGGACCTCCACGATCTCCGCCGCCTCCACGAGACCCAAAACCTCCACGAAATCCTCCACGAGCGGCTGGAGCAGCGTCCGCCATTCTGTCGACAAGAATATTGAATTTACACTCATGTTATCGAAGAGTGAACGATCGACAAGCTAACCAAGCGGGAGCATCACACGTGGCGTCGCAAAACTTTCCAAAATATAATAATTATTCAAATGAAATCTGTGAATTTTACTATTGATGCTTATCGAAGAACAAAAAGCAATCGTTTTGATTTTAATTGTTGACCAAATTGTTGATAATCTTCGAAAAATTGAGGATCGCACTTACGTTGCTTCTTTTCTGTGAGTACGGTCACGAAAGAAAGAGCAATGGCTTCATCCGCTTCCCTCAACTCGAAGCGTTCGAGATATCTCGAACACGTGATCGATACGCAAACTTCGATATCGTCACTTCCGGCTTTTGAAAACCTACATTCATTTTTTTGACGGCGGGATTTTACAGTTTTATTTAAATTTGTTGACGTGGGCCGTGATGATGAAATATTTTTTAATTATGGGGTTAATTGGTTTGTTAAATTATGCTTCAGATTGAACCATGTAGGTTTATACATTTACTAGAGGCATTTAGAGATTTTTAAGAGGATGTAGAAAATTATAATAAATATTACATTGGTAATTCAACCTGAGTTGTGTGAACCGGCAGGTTTTAAAATAAATAATAGTTCTACGCTATGAATAATAGTATGCGTGAAGCATACGCGCATTTACTAATGCTATTTTCGGTTACGGAAGATTAATTGTGGTCTCTATCCGATATTTTGAACGATAGGACTTTTTGCGTATGTACTTAGCTTTCGATTTTTTCAATACTGTTGATTCATGGCCTCTGTAGTACTTAGCTTTAAAGCTAATTATATATAGATATATATTAAAACATAAATAAAAGAGAAATTGGCTATATCCGCTTAGTCTCGAAATAACTTATCTCCACACGTTTTTCCCCTTTCCCACCGGACGTGTGTCGTGTACTTCAGGAATCACACTCGCACTTTTTATCTTCGTAATGCATACGCCGCTCGTACAGTCACCTGAATCTTAGTCCACGGCCGGGCGGGTACCCGCGTCTCGCTTTGCGCCTCGAATTGCCTTCCGCCGCTCGAGCGAGAGATTAGATAATAGTATTGTTTGCGATAAGGAGGAAAGTCGCGTAAGTGCCGCTGTGAATTCGTGAGCGGGGGAAGATCTCGCGTCATGTCCCTTCTCAGAGCTCGCTCGCGACATTCTCTCACGATTTGTCAAGTTCGATTGTAATAGCGAGGATGCGCGAGGCACAAAAATCAAATTGATTAAATTAAGTTTTCAAAACATTGCAAGCAGCACTTTTGATTAACTATATTGGCGTAAACTTGCAGACTGTACACACAATTGTTCATAATAAAGGCTGAACTTTGTATGAGTTTATTCGCATCTTACTTTAATATTTCCAGTAAAAGTCGGTGGGCAAAAAGTGGAATTTATAGTGTTTACCCATTGTGAATGAGTGAAGCTAATAAAAAATACTAACAGTTTCCCCGTGAAAATAAAGGTAAGTTCAGAATTAAATATATATTGAGACAGATTCTATTTGCCGCGTGTAGATATTTTATGTAAATAAAATAAGTCGTTTCGATACAAGATATTAAACAATATATGATTTCGACTTTTGTTCTTGAGAGATAAAATAGGGAATGAATTATAAAGAATGATTTACAGTTATTCAGGAAATTTTGTACTTATATGGAACATTGATGAAATTTAGATAGTGCCCTTTTTTCAACAACAATGACACATTATTACACTAGAAGCTATCCTTTTTTTAAATTATTATTTCCAAACCGGTGAGAAAAAAATATTTCTAACAATGAATAATATTCTATTATTCGTGAACAATGAATGTTGAATATACACCACTATTTAATTAATTATCTGTTCATTTTATAGGGTTTCCGGATCGTGTAACCCAGTGTTGCCGCTGCAGTCCTTCTATACACATCCTTCGCCCTACCTCCAATTCGGCGAGTACCTACTCAAGAGTAAACAGCGTGAGAGAGTGAGAGAGACGTGATCGTCGTGCTGCTGAATAAAGGGCCACGACCTAGTGGCTGCGAAGACTCATTCGGCCTCTATGGAAACAACGAGGGAAAGGCAGCAAAACGAAGAGTGAGAATACGAAGAAGCGAGGAGAGCTGCAGGCGAAAGAAGGAGCAGCGCCGAGAAGCTGAGAGTGAGCGGGAAGAAGTCTCCACGAATCTCAGCGCTCTTTGGTCCGCTGGCTGCTGTTGCTCCTGCCGTTGTCGTGCGGGTGGGTGGGTGGCTGATGGTACTGCGTTCTACCGAGCTGCGACGAGGAACCGGTGCGAATCTTCAAACACGACCAGCGCCGAGTCGCGTAGTCTCGTTGTACGAACGGACTTTGTTACCGCGGAGATGCCGCGAAGAAGCGCTCGAGAGTACCGCGCGTCTCTGGGACGGCGGCTCTCGTATCTCAGCCGGTTGTTGATTGTCTGCGCCCTCGGTTCAATTTACAGCAGTGAAAAACGCATGGTTTTCGCCCATTCCGGTGAACACGGTCATCTTACCTCGAGACGTGAGTTTTCTTTATTTTTTCATTTGCGTAGTCGGGTTATTGTCACGGAGAATAACATTGTAAAGAAAAAAACAAATCTACCGGAATCTTAATGTACAAGTAGTGGAAGTTTTTATACGTAAACTGGTATACTAAATTTTGTGTAGGAGGGCTGTCTAAAATTAATGTATGGTCATTTTTATTATTTACCGTTACTTCAGTATGAAAGTTCTACAATTTTTTAAATACTTTGCTCTAGATTTGGTGTAAGGGTCACAAGTTTTATATCATGATTGTATATCACATTTAACTCACCAGCTTATGGATGAAAACTTGCAATATTTTCTAATAGTGAAGCCAATGGAAAGACTTTCAACATAACACGGGAACGTCTAAAAGACGTCATAGTCATCTAAATAGGTGCTAAGAACGTCGTTTACGGTGTCAGAAGATATCTGTGCCACGTGGGAAGATAGCTGTGGTGAAATCATAGCAGAATTAATACATACCCAGTAAAAAGAAGAATGTAGTGCTGTACATTTCGTTGAAACGTCCAATTATTTTATTGAATCGATTGTTTCAAACACACATCACCTGCAAAGTCAGCAACTCAATAAATTCATTCATTCAACTATATATTATTTCATGATTAAATTGAAAGCATATTTTAAAGTGTTTCTTTATTCCCACTGTAACACAATAATTTTATTTTCAAAACACACATTATTGCTTACGGAAAATATTTTGTTGAATAGACATGAATATCGTTTTTTAAATTTGATTGTTTGAGACACACATCCCCTTGACAGTTAGCAACTCAATAATTTCGTTGATTCAATCAGGATATTTAATACATTCAATTACACCTTTTTTCTCGTGATCAAATTGAAGCCAGATATCAAAGTGTTCCTTCGGTCCCATTGTAATACAAACGAGGTACTATAGCATAATATTGTAGTGGTGTATGTCTGTAATAGTATCGCGTGGTACGAAGAGGACTGCACAAGCAGACCGTGGGAGTGAACGTCCAAGGGGGGGCCCTAATGATTTTCGTGAGTGAGTCGCGTCCTTCGAACGGGTTCATCGCCGTGTGCTAGTCTGCTCTACGCTCCGCGGGAGTTTTGTTCTGCTGGCCTGGCTCGAAGGCCGACTGAGCTCTCGGAGAGCCGCCGCACGGCTATGCTTTCCGCTCTTCCGGGGACGTTGCCGCAAAGCACGCTTTACTACTTATACCACTATAAGTACTCTACTACACAATTCGTTCGGTCGCTCGCTCGCCCGCGCCATCACCTCTTCGCTTTCGTCTTCTTCCTCGCGCACAGTCGGCGCCGCGCTTCTCCGCTACGAGGATCCGCGACTCTCGGCCTTCCCGGCGCGTTCAGTGTACCTCCTGCGGTTCTGCTTCTTTTTTTTATCGGTGGACTTGGACTGTGTCGATCGATCAATCGGTCGGGCGTTAATATTTCGGCAGTGCTTCTCTTTGTTATCTCGAACGTTCGGATTAAAGTTCATTCAAGTGCAGTTTTATGTTATACTTATAATCACTGAAATTATTTTCTGTATAGAACAGACAAAAACGTGCAAGGTAGAAATTGGAAATTGCTTCCTCGATTTTTTTTTTTCATGCAAATGGAAGAAAAGTCAAGTTTTTACGGATAAAGATAAGAGCCTGTGCAGATTACAATAACAAGTACATGGATTTTTCGGACGAAATTTTTCCAGATATCTCGGCAATAAATACCAAAATTCCAATAGACTTTAAAAATATTTTAACAACAACGATTGCTTCATGCTGACTGATCGTTTTCGAAGCGTGCCTTGCCCGATTATTTCCTTGGGATATTTTTAGACACGACTCAAGACCTAATAGGATTCGAAGATAATGCACTTAGAACAGAGATGATTGTTATATTTATAGAGACGAAAATCCGTTCGGTAAAAATTTATTAAAATATATTGAAAAATATCTCTCACATATGTAAAGATATATATTAGCATGAGCTTTTTTTTTTTCAAATTACAAATCCATAAGTTTAATACCAAATGTGACAATTGATAAACAAAAAGCAAAAAAGACTGTGTCTCGATTATCCACTTAGGATATTTCTATCCGCTATTTAAGAAAGACTTTTTTTAAAAACGAAAACAAAGTTTCGTTCATGAGATAGTAATATCGAAAAATCTCAACATTCCTCATAAAAATTATTTTATCGTGTTTAACGATTTTTTGTCGCGACCGCAAAAATGTATAACGCTGCTTAATCTTCTATAGAATCGTGACATTGAGATTTAAAAAAAGAGGCTTTTTTTCATCACAATGAACACGCGTGTCGCGCGTAAAGTAAACACAATAGAGCCGGGCCCGAGGCAGTTGCGTAACTCGACGAGCCCCAGCAGCAACATCACCGACAGTCGCGCAAAGTGCGTCGTCGTTTATAAACAGTGCGTTAAATGCTTTTAATTAATCGTCATTGGCGTACACGACGAACTACTGCAAAGGTCGGATTTGCGGCTTTTCTCGCGCGAATTGTTGTGCCAAGTGCCAATTGGCAATGACAGTCGCTTCCCGAGATCTCTGCGCAAGTCGAGAACGTTGCGAGGTCCACTGCGAGAACCAGCGGACAGTCTTCGTCATTGGTCCAGCATGACCAGCGGAAGCTGTGCCAGAGAAAACGAAGCCGCGCTAACCCGATGAGGAACCACCGCTATTTCGAGTCTCTTTCCCTGGTGGACATCGACGTACTCGTACGCGCCCTATTATTTTCCATCTGCCTCGTCGTCCTGTCATGCTGTCATGACAGCCATGCCGAGACGCTCGTTCACGAAGATACTCGCTGCACCCTCCGGAAACCTACCTCCCGTATGTACGCTTTAATGGTTGTGGAACATTCAAAGATTCAAGGTCACAAAGAAGTGATTGGGTACAGTGCTACAAAAGTTATTAAGTTACACTTGATATTTTGAGTGCTTCGAGGTTTTTTTTTTGTTTTTTTCACAAGCTATGAACGAAATTTAAACATCTAGGATGTAAAATTGGTAAAAGTGGCAAACCACGTCAAGTGAGTCACGAATCTCTAGGTTTCATTCTGTTAAAAATGCTTGAATATTTAAATTACCAGACATTTATTCAACAGCTGATATATTCAATACACAGTAGAGTTACAAATTTTTTATAATACATTTTCTGCGTTCAATAAGATTTAATAATTTGGGATTTGTAATTTTCCATCTTATTTGCATAGGGAATTAAATATATCAGTTATTGTAAAAGAGGTGTCTCTGATGCTTGTAATGGAAGATTACGGGTAATTGGGAAAATCAGACTCTTGGAAAAACTGTCAGGGGGAGAGCGTTCTAAAACTTCCTAGGCGTAACTGCAAAATCAACAAACCACGAGAGCACGAAGTGTGCGAGCTTCTATAATCTGCCAGTAAAATGTGGAATTAGCGGAAGTTAATTGATCTCTCGTGTCTAATTATGGTCCTCACTGTCTCGGCACACTGTCATTTCTTCATCATGTGTCTTGGATAAAGAAAGGGAAATAATTTTTCCAATTTCCAGCTTGAGAAATGTATGACCTCAATAGTCGCGTTCAGAATACCGTGAATAGCGTGATACCAACCGTTTATTGTACGGACTAATTATCTAAAGTCTTCTTCCCGCTTTGCGTACGTTTAATAGAGTGAATAACAAATTACACAAACGGCAAATTACGCTATTTGAACAGTGAACAAATAGAAACAATCGGAGTTTAATTATTGAGTAATGATATACTATGAAATACCTAGTCAGACTTATACCACGTATAAACATAAGTAAAATTTCATGAACCTCAGGAAATTTTAAAAAAGAAAAATAGTTATTCCAAAATTGTTTCCACTTGAAAATCGAATCCAATATTACTCAGTGAGAATATTTTGCGACAAATTACTTGAATGATACTTGAAATTATTATTCCTGGGTTTGATCTCAGTTAAAAATAAACTTTAAAAAAAATTCAATCAGTCATTTTATATTTTAAAAAATGAACATCATCATTTGTTGTATAAGTGACCTTGGAGTTCACTCCAATCACTTCACCGGACATTAACGGGATTTTAATTTAAAAAAAAGATCACAGGTCAATGACTTTCATTACCTTAAAAATAATTAAGTAAAAGTCATATTAAATTCGCCAAGGATTGTGCTCATATCTACAAAAAACACAGCCGCGTAGATTCTCGTTGTGAATTTCTCATGCCCGGCAGTGCCACGAAGAGGTCTACGGCGGTAGACAAAAAAAATCTCCGCTGCAAAAGAATACTGAATTGTTTGTAAAAACGTCCACGCCGATCCTCACGATAGTGCATCACGATGTAGTAATACTAACAAGAATTATTTTAATGAATTTCCAGAAACTCTTGCGGCGTGCACCTACGACAGGGATTGCGTGGAGAACGCTTATTGTTGGAACCAAGAAACCTGCTTCTGTATGGACGGTTACCTCGTGGACAGGAATCGCACTCACGTTCAGTGTCTTAGAAGTGAGTGTCATCATCAAGCAAGGATATACATGAGGCAATCCGCTCCAATTCAGCCTGGGACTGACTCTCGACCTCTCGGACCTGGTCGATGATTTTTTATGTTGTTTTAACGTTAAAAACAAAAGCAGATGCTTTTTTAAGATTCTTTTACTGATGTTTTTTACTCATTACTTTTGAAAAAAAAAAAAAAAAAAAACAGTGTTGGCCGTAATTTCAAAATTTGGAAAAGTTCTTAAACGTCCTTTGTTACGTTACACACTTTTTTAAAGCGTGATAAATGATAATAAGAAAAATGTGAAAAAAGTGTCTTTCCTTTCAAAGTTGGAAGAAGAATAAAAAATCATTGACTCGATCCGAGAGGTCGAGGGTCAGACCCAAGTCGAATTGCATCACATATTTCCAGTGTATTAGCAAACACTCGTAACGCTTAGAATGTTGTTTGGAAGTGTTCATCATTCGCTTTGAGAAAGGCGTTGTTTCACGGGGGAGTGAAGAAGCGACGTCGGCCGGATGCCATACCTCCGGAGCATGATGATAACTATACTAGTAAGAGTATACGGGAGGGCAGACGAGAATCATACTGAATCGAGAATCTGTCTCACGCTGCTCGCCGGCTCGCTTAACTTTCGTATATAGTTTGCAGGAGTTGGCGCGCGGTAACTCCTGACGGTAGTTTCTCGAGCGTGTCAGAGCTCAGAGAGCCGTGCTCGTCGAGCCGCGGCGAATTCTCCCGAGGCCCGACGTCCGATACGCCATGCCAACCACGAAGAAGATATCGCTCCTCCCGCAATTCTACCCTGCACTGTTCTACCGCCGCCACGACTCTGCAACTGTTCTACTCGGAAATTTAATGAAATTCCTTCTTTCTTCATTCTTTTAGTCGCCACAGACATGGGAGATCCCTGCACCGAGGACGTGCAGTGCCGTGTGACCTTCACCGCCCAAGCGGAGTGCCGGAACAACGTGTGCGCCTGTTCGCCAGGCTCCCATTTCGAAGAGGGAAGGTGTTACGAGTCCGTCGGTTAGTTATCCCTCGCTTCTGTAACCTCTCTCATTATCACACTTTCATCTTCTGCTCGTGTTCTTACATATGAGGCAAGACACGTAAAGTCGGGCAACGACGATTTGCACGTCCCACAGACAGAGCAAATAATTTGGGTAGATAGTATTATAAAGAATGGACTTTTTTTTCAAATGGAAATTTAAAATATTAAAGAATATTTCGAATAATTAGAGTTTACTCACAACGCGAACACGAGTATTTTCAAAAACGCAATAAAATTCTATTTAGGATTTGCTAGTACGAGTGAAATAATATAAAATTTATAAGGGAGCAGAAATTTGTCTTGCCTCATGTTTTGTTCATCAAATAAAACAGCCCAGATATTGGCTTCCGCTAAGGAATATTTCCGTGGAATGCGACAAACATGTATTGGCCTTCAAATATAATTTATTGATCTACAAACAAAATTCGTTTCGATAAAGAATAATGTTTGTACATAACATATGTTAATCCCGAGTCAGCAAATAATAAAACTATTGGCGCGAAAAACTATGCGAAGGATGAACCGATGATAACAATTCTATGTACAATCGATGATTCATTACTAATGTTATCGTCACACACCTTGTGTGCTTTATTCATGTAACGCAGCAAGTTTCGAGTTGATACGGGGGATCTTTAATGTGCCGCGTTCTCTACACGTAAATGATATCATCGCCTATCTTGTATCAGTAAGAATTTGGTTTATAGAACAACATTGAAGTGAATTTTTATCTACTTAATATCTTTCTCAACAATACATGAATTTCATATGGCTTTAAGGCAATGGACTGATTTTTTACCGTCATCAACATCTGAAATGCTATTTTCTCAAGGATGATTCATGTTATACAAGCGAATTATTATTATAAGTAACGAAAAGCAGAATGATTATCATGATCAAAATATGCAAACACTTCCGTACACTACGAATCTGAATATTCTTTATCTTTTTCTAATGGAGAACCGCAATAAGAAGAACTTTATTAAATTATTTACAATCCATTTGTTTTGTATGAGCAGGAATCGGTCACGTGTGCCAAACGTCGCACAATTGCTACGTCGAAGGATCAGCAAGCTTTTGCGTCGCCGGATACTGCACCTGTCCATTACAGCATCATCAAAATTCAGACGGAACTCGTTGTCTAAGGAGTTCTTGTAAGTATCACAAAAAACAATTTACTGAAAGGCCTTTTAATTGAAAAATTCTCTTTGTCTACACGTCAAGTTTTGGGCAATGAATGTTCGAACGACGAGGAATGCATAGCATTGCACTCGAGATGCTTCGACGTCTGCGGATGCAAGGTCGATTACGTTCTGTCAATGGACGGTAAACGATGTCTCAAAGCAGCAAACCTAATCGGCGACCCTTGTGAAGAAGACTCGCAGTGCCAAGAGTTCCTGAAGAATGCAAGATGTGGTGACGAGAAGAAGTGCACCTGTAACATGAACTTCAAACGTCGAGGATCCGTTTGTCACAGAGATAACTGTGAGTCCATCATCAAATAAAGATGCATTTTTTATTTTAGTCTTAGTGCCAAAATGAGTGTGCAAAATACGTTTTCTGTTTCGAAAAAAAAAATTCTAATGTATAGAATATATTATATTTCTTTTTGCGATATGCAGATACTCGGATGCTCGGAAAACAATGCGACACATTTAGTGATTGCGTGCAGGGACCGATCGACACGGAAACCGGTCCAGCGGAAGTCACAAGAGTCGGTTGTATCGATGGTGAGTTATTCAGAAATTAATTTTTTTTGGAAATTAGGCATGAATATTAATTTTTTTCTTTTTTTTTTCAGGAATTTGCTCGTGCACTCAAGATTATACGTTGACAGAGGACGGCCACGATTGTATAGGATTCAGCGATATCAGCGAGATTAACGGTAAGATTTATTATAAAAAATTCCACTTGGGCAAACGTAGATGATCCGCAGTTACAATTTATTATAATAACATATGGCTTCGCAGGTTCGATGATATGGAAAATGCAGTGGATAATACCGGCATTCCTCTTTACAATTTCGCGATTCCTACTGTGACCCTATGATAAAAAACGACGAATTTCCTTGTGAAACGGCCGATCGATGTTTGACATCACGCGGTGGTATTTTTTTATTTTTATTTAATGAGATTCTGCGTTTACAGTATTTATTATTATGGTAAAATGGGAACAGCCATCAAATTACGCATACTATAATAGTATATTATGATACCAGCGCGCAAAAAATTGTTTTTACGAGTGTTGCAATCTCACAAGTTGAGAAAATGATTTTCCCTCGAATATTGTGCAACATTTTTCTTGGCAAGGTGTGAAAATGAGGGTTTACGCACCAAGCGTGCGTAATTTGTCCATGATTACACAGAGTAAATACAGTAAAGTAAATACAATTATAGCTTAAAGTACAAAACGTGGCCTACATGAAACTAAATTGACGATATATTATAAATTGTTATAATAATATATAGTGGCCAACATAAAATTAAGTAGATTATTTATTATAATTCAGTCAACTGGCGCTTAAGGAAATTGTAGTCTACAAAGGATGCTCGATAACGTATATCAGAAGCACGCTGGCGGATATTTATTAGCTGCAACATTGCACAGCATTTACGCCAAAGATTACGTCGTAATTATGTTTCGTAGTTGAATGAGGAATATATTAAATGTCCGTTATTGAGTGCTTCTGCGAATGTCAAGGATATAGTGCAGAAATTAACTTCAATCCCTTTAGAATTAAAGTGTTAATTTCCGTCAAAATAATTTACTGAAGAATAAATTTGGTAGTTATCTAATGAAAATTGGTAATGTGAAAAAAATAATTGTTGAATTTTATTAGTTTACACTTGCAATGCACTTTTGAACACAGAAACAAGAATGATTAAATGCATATGTAAATATTTGTCGTTTTGCAAAACACAAATTCTTATAACGAAATACAAAAGCTTTGTAATATTCATTAAGCCATTTGTTTCTAAACAAAAATATTTGAATTTTCAAAAAAGACAATATATATATTGTGAATAAAATATAAAAACTCTTGTCTACTTTTTCACGTTGACGCGTGAAATCCAATATGTGTTACGACTAATAATTATTCGTAGGCAGACAAAAACATGAGCTTTAAAAATAAGTTCCTTTTATGTACAGAATAATTAGACGTGTGCAGATCTGATTTACTTTGGTCTGAGAATTCGGAGGTCTCTAAGAAAAAAAGTAGACTGTCATATTTTACCTTAGTGTGCCACAAAGAAAATTTTCAGTACAACATAAGTCGATCTTGTGACATGAGTAAACTCCAATGCGAAGTAGGACATTTGCTGTGTTATCGACTGCGCCAATTGCCCTAGGATCAATTAATCATCTTTGAGAATTCTCTCATTTTAACTTAGAGAAGATGCATTGATAAATCGACGGGCACGCTGACAAAGCACAATGTTTTATTCTTGTTATTGTCGATGATCTCAGCCCGCCGATCTTTGAGCAACGCCTGTACCCGGCTGCAATTAACTCTTTCGAGTCAATCCAATAATCCGGTGTGTTCTAATGAATTGAGTAACATTAGCTACAAATCTCCATATATTATCTCGTAAATACTTTGGTAGGTTGCAGCCACTCGTCCTTGATCATGTCGCTCGCTTTCTCTCCGATCATGTAGGTAGGAGCGTTAGTATGACCCGATATCAAGAGTGGCATTACGCTAGCGTCCACGACTCTGAGCCCCCGTATCCCGTGAACCTTGAGATTCGAATCAACAACACCGGAGTCTTTTCGCGCGCCCATTTTACAAGTACCGACAAAGTGGCCCAAGGTTGTAGATGTATGGCGAGCGGCGCAGGCCCAATACTCGTCTGTATCGAATTGCAGATCACCACAGCCGGGAAAACGTACGGGCAATAGCGTTGCGTTGAAACGCTGAAAAGCGCGGGTCGATGCTATTTCCAAAGCCTATAAATAAAAACGTAACATTCAAGTTCAATTTCCTCAAATAAAATTACCAACATGTTTTTTTACTAATTAATATAATTATATAGACAGCACCCAATTCCTAAGGATATCAATGCAAGAAACGGAAACTTCTTTTCGTTGTTTCGCCCCAAGTTTTAGAAACTTCCCAGATATTTTTAGTTATCCAATTTTTAGTGGTGAATTATGCGAGAACCGACCACAAAGATTTTCACGAGAAAATAAGATGAATATACGAAAGTTAAACAATGTCGAATTTGTTGTTACCACGAGGAGCTGTGTTATCGTAGCGTTAAAGAGTTTTCATAAAGGTTCAACGTTTGTTCTTTTAATTTTAGTACAATCATTCAAGGATGCAATTACGCAGCATTTCCGGCGAGATTAATCTTATACTCGTGTGTAACAACTTCGAGATGTTGTCGGTGGATTCGCACAAACTAATGTGCAGATCCGTATATTAATAAAGAATACGTACGCTCTAATCGTGACGTGTAGTAAAAAATGAGAAAAAAATGATAAACACAACATTGTGAGTAGTACAATTTTATGATTAATTTACCGCTCAAGCTAAAAGGCGTTTTTTCTCTTAAAGTCATTCTGTGAAAGGACCAGGGTGGGCATTTATTCAATGAAAATCTCGTACCTTCCTGATGCCCCGAATCATAGTCTTCAAGTCTTCCTCGTCGTCGTAGTAATTAGCCTCGAGAACGGGCCAGTAAAGTGGGTTCCTATTTCTCAGGGTGACTCTACCTCGACTCTTCGGATGAAGCAAAATAGGAACAAGGGTGAAGGCATCCACGCCTTGGTAGCTGCTAAACATTTGCTCGTAATATTTGTCCGATAATCCGAAGATGGTCTTCATACTGCCAGAAATATCACCAGTCAATGCTCCCAAGCCGAGGACAATTTCGATATCTGGATTATTGGCATTTCTCGCATTCTCTTCTTTATACATTTTTTCGGTAGAATTTTCATTGTTCCACCCTTTTGGATCATTCCAACTGGTCAGTGTATTTGACGGATTTTCTGAGATGCCATCAAACGATTTTTTCGTAGGAGTTCCTTAAACATTATTGTATTTGATAATAAAAAATATACATCTTATGTTACCTCAGAGTCTACATTTTGTTAAAACTTATTCAGTAAACATGTTTCATTGTGGCAACATAACATGGAAGTTACATGCAATATAACAATGTTATCCTCTGATATGTAGCGATTAAATAGCATGGTAGTAACACATAACATAACAGTTGCTGAATATAAACAAAATATCTATTACATGTGGTTTTTGTGTTACTGTTATTTAACAAAAATTATTACAATTATTACAATAACATGCTCGTAAGAATTTCAATATAACTCGAGTGATACTTAGGCAATCATAGTGAGAGTATAAGATCGTTCTGACGATGTTACGTCCGCCAGATGGCCAACGACTCGAACACTTCTCGCAAGCCATTTGTGAACGCAATCGCGGTACCTCGGTAGTAAATCGGTAAAACATAAATGTATTAATTGTTCATTGTTACCTAAATTTTTTGCGGGTTTGAGCTTCGTATTCACAAATGCTATACCCTCAGCTCCTCCGGGAATCGTAAGTGGCCCTGTTCCCTGCATTAAATAATCCAGCGTATTTGCCGGATTGGACACCACACGTGGCTCGACGATCGTAACACTGTCGTTGACGAGAAACGTCAGGCATCCCATGCTCGTGTGATCTTGCAGATTGTACCCAACAGGCAAATCTTCGATGACCCGTATTCCCAGCTCTTCCAGATGATCCCTCGGTCCTACTCCCGAGAGCATAAGTAACTGCGGCGAATTCAGAGCTCCGGCGCTCAAAAGAATCTCTTTCTTTGCCTTGACGAAGTACCTGTGTAAGCAGATTGCATTTTTCTAAATCGTCTAGTGTCGCCACACCTCACATATTTCCCTCCACTGTCACACAGTTTTATTGCCCTGCGGTCACGCAACCATTCATTCAATCACCGAGAAGATTAGTAACTATTAAGAACATGCTACTAATTCCCGCGAAACGCGAATTTCAAAGCAAATTTTCAACAATTCACGATGGAATAAACATCGAAAAAAACATCACGAATATGCGAAAAGACTGATGATGCATGATAATAATTCCACAATGTTATTAACAAATTCACAAAAGACAAAACTACTTAACAAATGAGCCGGCAGCTTCTTTTTTCTGACCTACGGTTTTTACCACAAAATTTATTCGCTGAGAAAAAAAAATCGTCTTTTCAATAAGTCTGTCAAACCATTGAGTCTCTGCGAATATGTTACCATTTTTAGCATTCATTACCATTAATAATAATGCCACAAAGAGATTTGAAAAGGTAATAAAAGAATGTATATTTTTTTATCACCGGTAGCCCACCAAAATGCATTATTACCGTCGCCTGTCCTTGAGAAATTCCACGCCGATGGCTTTTTTCGTCAGGGGATCAATAACGATCTTCGTAACTCTCGAGTGCTTGGAGAGATGCAAGTTCTTCCGATATCTCACGGGCCTGAGGAAAGCTTTGCTCGCGCTAACGCGTCTGCCCTTTCGAAGGTTCGCTTGTGCCACGCAGAAGCCGGTGACATCTTCGTCGTTGCAGTCGCTTACGCGATATCCCATTTCCTCGCCGGCTTGGAGAAAAGGTTCTCTCAGTGGCGACACGTACGGCGAAGTGGTGACATCGAGATATCCGCCTTTTCCGTGATATCTGCCGGTTTTATCGGCCCCTCGAACGTTCTCATCGAAATAGGCATTTTCCGATTTTCGGAAATACGGCAAAACTTCGTCATAAGACCAACCGGAATTTCCCAACGCTGACCAACTGTCGTAATCGGTGCGAGAGCCTCTCGCGTGAATCATGAAATTGATAACCGATGTACCGCCAACGGCTTTGCCTCGTGGCCAATTGCAACGACCTTCAGTCATCGCCAAACAGTAACCACCGCTGCCGTCTGCCTTTTTTCGGCCGGGTTCCGTCTTATAACCCCAATTGTACGCACTCACTTGCATCGCGGCCGCGAGCAGAGGTATATCAGTGAGAAACATTTCGTCTTTGCCAGCTTCGAGAAGCAACACGTTCCACTCGGGCACCTCGGTCAGACGATTCGCGAGCACAGAGCCACCGGAACCCGCACCTATCGATTTCATGTCAAAATACCACGTCAAAATAGGTAAAAACGAAAAATCGCAAAATCACGTGCATAAAAACGTTTATTCACTGGATTTCGTCGTCTGCGTAGCCGTCCAGTCGCTAGTCGTTGAAAAATAACTCATCTGGAATAGTATATTTCAACAGCAGGGAGAAAAACCTTTTTTTACACTCGCCATAAATAAGTATTTTGCCCCTGATAT
Organism: Clistopyga incitator; assembly: GCA_947507545.1. Lineage (NCBI taxonomy): Eukaryota > Metazoa > Arthropoda > Insecta > Hymenoptera > Ichneumonidae > Clistopyga > Clistopyga incitator. Next base: position 15,881,388 of record OX382171.1, on the reverse strand, counting down.
TGAAATGTAGTGTTTTACACGTGCTGTTCAAGGTCGCGTTTTCTCGACGTTTGACATTTAGAATATCTGTATTTTTTTTTCTAATGCTTGGGATTATATATATATGATATGTAAACGTAATACCCACCGATTACCACGAAATCGTACTCGGCATTAACGTTGCCTTTGTCGTCGAGAAGGCCTTCCGGTAACGGTGGAAAACCCGTGTAAAAATCATATATTTCCCTCAATATTTCCAGAGGCACTATACAATGGGCTGTCTGCACCAGCAGAAGAAGCAGAGGAATCATCATTGTTTGGTGTGAGACACGGCAGTGATCGTGCTTGGAATGACTTCAAGGTTATTCTGATTCTGCGAGAGTTTCGCGGCGTCTTCACTGCTTGGACTGACAATCGGTGAATTTATAGTTTTGACGATAATCGAGGATCCATTCGGTCTCTTGCCTCGATGCAATTCCCTCGTATTGTTCTGGTGCTCGTCGATAAATAATTCCGAGGCTCAATCCAAGTTCTTCCTCTTTCCTTCTATTGAATTTCTTCAGATTATCTCTTCCACTGTGTATTAACGTTTAGTTTTGATTAAAATAAATGCGTGGTATAAGACACAAAAGTTTTCGATTTTTTTTTGGCTTTGACTTAAGATTGTGTGAATCATAAATATAGCATGTAGACAACATGTTGAAAATTGCATATTATATCTGATAACGCATTTTGGCTTCCTCTGCTGTGAGAAAGTAAAAATACTTGATATCAAAAAGTGTTTCAAAAAAGTTTCATGATCATAACTGAGAGAAAATGATGGTATCAGACTATAGAATTATAACTTTTCGTCTCTAGTTCGTGCGATCAATTTTTGATAGTTATCGTGTCTATGAAATAATTACTACTTACCGTGTAAATTAATAGTTGTCACTCTATAATTGAACGTTATACTAGGATTTCTTTGAGTCTGCGAATCGTAATAAGTCGTTACATGTGATCATCGACGATCATATTTAATTATGGGTAATCTATGTGTATAATCTGCTTTTCGCACGCGATGACGTTCGGCGAATGCGTGGATGGACACCGAAGGAATATCAAATACTTTTGGCAGACCATGCGCCACGGGAAAACTTTAATCAGGACGGTGTATCACGCTAATGATGCGAAAAATAGAGTCTATTGTCATGGACTGTCATGACGCTATTGTTTTGGGGGACCGGAGACTGATCAAAAATTCAGGGGCCAACACTTGATGAAGTCGCCGTTAAACATCGACGACGATGCGGTTGAACGACCGTTCATGTCCGAATATAACGGTTGCCGTTACGACAATTCAACGCCCACGTTTCCGAGCTCTCAACGTTTTTACATTAATTCAAGTTTCGGCAATTTCTTCCCAAGCCATTTTCCGTTACAAATTATCGTCGCGGTCGACGCACATTTCAGTAAAAAACCGAGCGATCTCCATTTCTGGATCACGTTCTCCAAAGTGAAGAGCGCTAAGCGTGGGCAGTGATTTCACTGTTTTTATTTATTTAATTTTTTCGCAAAAGGACCTTAATATCACTATAAAAAAAAAGTATGACAGGCTTCCTATTTCCGTATGTTTATACTTTGCATCCAGAACACATTTTGGTGCGCGCTCTTAATTCGTAATTAATTAAAATTTTGCTTCGGACGTCGAATCGTTTTTTTTTTCTTCAAATTGTGGTTTTCTACTATTTTCTGCTATTCGCTGAATATGCGTATTCAGCATGCGACTACACACCTTAAATATAATAATTATGTCGTCGTTACCAGCTAAAAGATCGTTATCGAGTAAATTCCATTTCGTGCATTAAATATTTTTTTGTAGACACTGACTCTATATTTCTTGACGAAGTTTTATAAAATTTTTTATTTCTTCTCCAACTCATAATTCACACGTCGTGTGAGATTACTTGAGATAAAACAAAAACCGACTTTTTGAGCCGTCCGAAATCATCGGCGCTCAACGAAAGCGCCGAGTCTGTACTGAATGCCCGATTGATTTTCGAACTTAGCGGGGGCCCGACGATAGCAGCGGTATTGGTTGTTGGGAGCACGTAAGACGAGAGAAAAAATCTGAACAAGGCCGACCGGTAACAAGGCCCCATACCGACGGGCGTTAGTCGATCAGTGCGTCGAGCGCATAATCGCTTTGCGACAAACAACTCCTCTCGTGTCAAAGTAGGCCGCTCCGTATCATCTCGTCGCATCGTTGTTATATGCACTTGCATGCGCGCCGAGCGAATAGTTTCAACGGCAGCATATCTCGTTAAATAGTTGGTGATTCATCTTGAAGAGAATAGACAATTATTTGAAGAAGTTCAGCAAATTCATATAGGACATTTTTTTTGCAAATACAGCGTATATTAAATATTACATATTAAGTATAATGTAAAACTTAATGTACAATGCATAATAAAAATTATACGTGAGGCCAATCGCACACGTAAATTGCACAAATTGTTTGTACGCATTATCAGATAGTTTTTTATTAATATGTTGGACATCATCATAAACGCTTACTAGTAAACCTGATTTAAGGGGAGGTAATCAGCATGCATTACGCGGTATATGACGATCCGATGAAACTGCATTTTTTTTTAAATCGCCATTCAGAGACGACTATTCTTATTTCGAGAAAAAAAAAACGAATGTGTCATTGCGCGGACAATTAAATTGCGCTTCCGGTTGTATATTTCTTTTTCGAAAAATGTATAAGGTTCAATCATATTATTATTTACCGTTTTTGTTACCGATTAAGTAACTCTAAGGGACGAAATCTGCTCAGTTGGTAACAAAAACTGTAATCAATTTTTCCGGGGCCACCGAACGTTTCGGAATAAAAGAAACGCCGTATATCATTCCATTTCAAATTCTGGAGGATGTAAGCCTTTTTTCGCAAGGAGGATCAATCTTCAGAGAATTGCTAGTCTAAATGTTATTCGCTGTCTCTCTCACACTCGCGGCCGTTTGGCTGGTAATTTAATCATCTTCATAATCTTAAGAGGCCGTACTTCTGTACCGAACGAGCTGCGAGTCTGGCAAGGATCTCAGAATATGGTATCGAATGGAGTTTCGTAGTAGGTGTGACCAACGTGTAGTCGAAAAATACTTAGCGAACAAACGTCGAAAAGGAAGTGTCAAAAGAGAAGTGTCGTAGGATGGACTTTGAGAGCCCGGACGTCGAGAAGGAATTTCCGGGGCTCTATGCGTCCGAATCAGCCCGGAAAAGTAACGAGAGCGACTGTAAGTAAAATCCTTTCGAATGGCATTAAAAAAAAAAAACAAATGCCTGTCAATCGGCGATTGACGTTTGACAGGTCGACGGTATTGTAACCTCAAAGTGACACCTCTCGCGAGTATACATCTAAATAAAAGTTCATTTAGAAATTTCCATTACCGATCCACACATTTCCTTAGTTAGAGTTGCACTCTGACACAAACCAATGAAAATTTTTGGAGATTTATCTGATGGGATGTACTTGTTCTTTATACAGTCAGCGACGAAGGTGGCCACGAGAAACTCTCAAAGAAAGAATTACTAGGAGGTAAACGCAAGGACAAAAAGGATCGCAAAGATCGTGGCTATGCTACTCTAGAAGGCGAGAGCTCTCCGGACGAAGAACAAGAGACAAAGTAATCAATTTCATGTAATCTTGATCCCATTCCTATCTTACCTCCAGTTATAAATGATTAGCATGACTGTCATAATTTGCTTGGCTCTTGTCATCTAATTGAACCTTTTTAGCGTTCTATAAGAAACTGGCAGTCAATTTGCAGCAGCGTAAAGCTCTACTACACAGTTATGTTTTATCTCTTGACCATGACTGAGAATCGCTTAATAAGTGACTGCTACGATTTACTAATTTTACTCCTGCTGATGTTTACTTGTGTTGTCAACTGGTATTTCATTGTCAGAGTTTTGATAGCAGTAATCAGTGATTCTTGTACGTAGAATTTTATCTCTGCTCATAAAAACTGGAGAGGAAGACAAATTTTAAAGTAATTTTTAGTTTTATTTTTTGCATTGCAACGAATAAGAGCCTTCAAACTCAATGTGGAGATATAAAAAAGCTAGCATAATCATTTGTTCAATTGTTCATTCATCTTCATTTTTATTTTTTCTTATCGATTATCGATTTATAATACTGATTGCAAGCCTGTTTCCATTGTGGAGCATTTACATGACACAAATAAATATTTTAGAAGTCCATCCAAATCAAAAAAGACGAAAGCCTTCAAATTTCCCTCGAAGAAAGAGAAACGAGAGAAATCACGAGAAAAGGATGGAAAAGAGAAGGAAAGCGACAAGGACAAAGACAAGAAAAAACGTGACAAGGATGAAAAAGATGTTGACAAGGAGAAACGCAAAGAAAAGGATAAGGATAAGTCTAAGCTTAAGTTGAAAGACCGTAAAAAGAGCAAACATGGCGAGGAGGGTCTCGACATAGGTGGTAAGGATAATAATAAATATTATTTTATAATATTAATAAAGATAATAAAAATTATTTTCTGATGTTTTGCTTCATAGAGGAAGTTTTCTTTCCATGAAAAATTTTCTTTTTCATACTTTTATACCAATTTTTTACCAAGCTTTTTTTATGAGCAAGCCAGGATCGATGAACATACTTCCTCATGGCGGTAAATTTTCATTAAATTATCACTGTGCTATACTTATTTTCAGAGGCGCAACCGATTTTTGGCGTGAGTTTGCACCTCGCGGTTGAAAGAAGTAGATGCCACGATGGTGTAGAGCTTCCTCTGGTCGTTCGCGACTGCATTGATTACGTTGAAGAATTCGGGATGAATACCGAGGGCTTGTATAGAGTTCCGGGAGTTAAATCGAAAGTGCAACACCTTAAGAAGCTGTATAATCAACGTGAATCTGTAAATATATCTGAAGCCGACCCTACGGTGGCTACCAGCCTGTTAATACTTTTTCTTAGGTGCGTGTCGAATTAATTTGTGATTACAGATATTCGTTATTTACTATTTTATTGTTTCTCTGGTGAGTATCCGCAATTAACTAGTTTTTTCATTCAGGGAGTTACCTGAGCCTGTACTGGAAAGTAGCGAAGTAATATCGCGATTCGAACAAGCGGCATCGACGAAGGATTTAGCGCAGCGAGAAACACAACTCGGCCAATTGACCAGGCAACTACCGGAATGTAATAGGGTTCTCGTTGCGTGGGTTACGCTACACCTCGATCACATAACGACTAGGGTATGGTCATTATTAGAAACGCTGTTTTTAAAATAAGAGTGTATTTTGGCGCCTGGAGACTTATGGGCATGAAGCAATATTCTATCGAACAGAGACCTTGGTTACATCAGAAGAATATTAATTCGGCTTCGCGAAATTTTCGTTGGATTTATGTAACAACGACGTAATTCATTTGACTTTCCTATTCATACAGAAAACCTGTTTTTCACGATATGAATGTTGAATAATTTTGTCTTTATAGGAAAAAACTACGAAGATGAACGCGCAAACGATTGCAATGACACTTAGTCCGGTATTGCAAATGAGCCATCGTTTGCTCTTGGCTTTGCTGTTTCATTGTAAATCGTTGTTCCCCGAAATCAAGTTGACGAAATACGTTCCGCCGCTACCATCGGGTAGCATTAATTTACCGGACGGCGCTGAGAATATAGCCGCCGAGCTGGCCAAGCAAGAATCTCTCTTGTCACAAATTCACATGCAAATGAATGCTGGATTTGTTACGAAATCACGCGAGGAGCAGCTATGGGAGGTCCAGCGGATAATCACGCAGCTAAAGGTTAGAACTTCGTTTGTAGTATATCGAAATCAAAATTGTTCCAAATGTATTTTATTTTCCCGTTTGTGCGAATAATAATTCAATATTGATGTATTTTTTCATTAAAGACTTGTGAACTTTGTACAAACATGGTGGGAATTTTACAACAATATTTTTTGCATATCATTTTCAGAATTAATGAATGAATAAAGCATATTCCAAAGTAACGATATGATTGAACGCTGACTGAACGCCACTATTAGAATCTGATTTATAGCATATTTTCATTATTACTTTCGCAGAGAAAATTCAAGACTGTACAAAAACTTGAGGGAGCCGCTCAAAAGAGTCTCGACGAGGAGGTAAAGCCGAGGGAGGAGATTCAGCGAGAAGCGAGAACCAAGACTCTTTCTGAAAGCGATGCAAGTCACGTAAAACTCGAATCCCGACAGGCATCGATAACATCGATGAAAAAAGAAACGGAAGTTCAGACAGACGAGGAACCGAAGGAAAAACAACTTCAGAGGCGGCGAGTCTCAGGAGCGAGCGAAGAAAATGTGGAAACCGAGCGAAAAAGTTCGATTCAGGGAAAAGATACTGTTGACGCTGCGACGGAAACGCCTACGCTCGTACGAGCTTCATCAAAAGGGGTGGAAACTTCGGAATCGCCACAAGAGGAGGAAAAAGGTAAGGTTTCATTTGCAGCATTCACAAAAGGTGAATAGGTCACTGAAAATTCTCGATCCGCACACTGAAGAAAAATTAATTTGTTTAATGCATCAAAAAGACATTTTAAAAAGGAACCAATCTCTCCCTTTGCGAACAAACTTCGTTCTTTGTTATATTGTAGACACTATTTACAGTACTAGCAGCACCGAGTCCTGAAAACGAGGTGGAAAAGCTCCGCGAAAGTTTGATTCACGAAGAACTGTTGAATATGCAATCGCAACTTATATCCCGAATCGCCCAAGAGAGAAACGAGATTAAAAGGCTGATGGAAATGATAGCTGAAGCAGGACCAGAGAAGCCGAAACCAAAGGAACGGATACATTCGCCAAACGAAGCGGAAATGACTGCCATGATTCAATTGGCCAAAGAAAATCAATTGCTCGAGGTAATGGTTATTGAGATATACATTAAACAAACCGAAGGGAAAGAATGTATCACAGTTAACAGGCAACGAACAACATCTTCCAAATTTCTAGACACACATTTTTTAATTTTTTTTTTTTTTTTTCAGAAAAAAATGACGACGCTTATACGCAGTATCATCGAAGAGAAGGATGCCTGTGTGGAGCTTCGGGTGCAACTCGCGATGCACCAACTTATGTCTCAGAGTACACTGACCGATATAACTACAAAGATCTAATTATTTATTCTTATTGTACTGTCTATTTGACTGGCCTCGTACAGTAATTCTAAGAAAACCGTACGGAAAACCAATTACCAAAACGCCGTCAATTTTTTAAAAGTCGATTTGGAGTACTTGCTCCAGACGAATCTCTGAAGTATAGAGAATCTTGTAATATAATATATAAGATATGCAATCGTGTAGAGGCATCGGAGTGCGCGATTGGATCTGTATAACTTTTTGTAAAAAAAAAAAGAAATTTATTCATTAAACCTCGACTTACAGAATGCATTACACTGTAATTTCTGTATACTTATATCGATATCTCTCTGATTTTCATTAGCTGCAGTAACTCTTGAAAAAGACTGGAAGTTTCGTTAATAAACTCGTTAAATAAATTTACTCTACAATTGTGGTATAAAATGAGTTCAATTCTAAACAAAATGTACACGCATTCAGAAAAATTAACACATTATTTTCATTTGAAAAAAAAAACCCATTCACTAATAATAATTTGGTGAAAAATTTTTTTCTTCCTCTATTTGTTATTAACATTTTCGAGTCATTATTGTGGAAAATACATGTTTTTCAGTACTTTGAGGCCTTAGTTTTTTGCAGATTTTTATCCCATTGATTAATATTCAAATCGGTTCGTTCGCGTTACCTACAGACGATACCGAAGTTGTTTTCATTCTTACTCTCTTACCGCCACATGTATTCACACATTACACGTACATCTTTACCGAAGCTTTGGCTTTATTACGTATAGAAATATATAGACGTGCGAGAGGCCACGTGAGGTTGCATGCGGCTGCAAGTTTGACAACAATATTCTACGAGTGTAATCGAATAATTGTATTATAGAATCAACAAAATATGGCGGTAAGTCTTTAAGAATATTATTATGTGAAAGGACTTGAATTGTTCTTATATTTTTTTCGGCGAGTCAAGATGTAGCTTAACCTCCAATGCGGTGTTTACTTGCATGAAGAACCGCTTAACACATAGAAGATATTCTTTTAACGCTAGAACGTTTATTTTCTATTACAGAAAAAGAAACAGTCAAAGATTAGTAAAGTTAAAAGGAACAATCAGACGAAAACCAAGTTAGCCAAGCAAGGAAAACTCAAAGTCAAAAGAAATGGCAAGCAGAAGAAACAAGTGCAAAAGCCAACACCTCCTAAACCCGAGGAACCTGTTGAAGAGGAGGAAAGTGACCACGGAGAGGATATGATGGGAATGGTGGAAAAAGATGATTTGGAGTTTCTACAAAATGCTATTTCTAACAAATCTTACAATTTGTTAAAACATATACGATTAAACAAGTATGTAGTTCGCTATACACAAAGTGATTCTATATCTCTATTAAAGAGTCTATTATTAATAAATCAATTTATTACATTATTCATAAAAACATAACTTCTCTAGAGAACATTTAATTTAAATTAAAGAAATTTTTTAATTTTTGATTTGGTGTTGGAAAAGTCAAACTCCTACTGTGGATGAATAATTTTTCATTGAATGTAAGATTTGGATAATTTCTGTCCAGACCTTCAACAATATATTTATAACGCTTACTAATTTATTTATTATATATACAATTTAGACCTGATCCAGAAAAAGGTCGAAAGGGCAAAAGAAAAAAAGAGGAACCAGCAATAGAGGACAAATACGAAGAAGAAACTCTTAAGGAAAATGGAGATGGAGGCTCGAAGAAAGTTCGTCTTCTTTTGCCCGTGAAAACCCAAGCTGGAATTATCACAAGACAAGTTATCGAGGAGGAGGAGGAGGAAGAAGAAGAGGATGAGCCGGAAGAGGCTCAGAACGGCGACGCGGATGAGGAACCGGAAAATAGCGACGAAGAAGTTATTTCAGAAATAATTTCCGAGGTATAAACCACAATTTATATTTCATGGTTGGAAACAAGATATTCAAATTTTCTTTATTTATTTACAGTATTTCAAAGGATAAACCAATATTTTCTGAACGCCACGGATTTTTATTCGGAACCAAATCATTCCCTCTTTTCTTTGCAGGTAAAGACAGAAGAGAATGCTGAAGCGCCAGTGTCGACTGCTGAGTTGTTGGCCTGCAGAGAGGAAGTTTTAAAATCTAGACGGTTCAAAATCGGCCTCCTGTCGAGTAGTCTTCTCGAAAATCCCGAAATGAAGTCGGGCAATTTTAAGATTCTCCTGGAAATGATGGACGAGAGGAATCCGGAAGTTTACATAACTGTTCGGAAGTTGGCGACGGTCTCACTTCTTGAGGTTTTCAAAGATCTTTTGCCGTCTTACAGCATTACGCAGATCGAACAGGAAGGAGTAAGATGTAAGTGAAATATGTATAGGCCCTTGACAATTTTAATTTTTTCCTGTGCCCGAAAAAAACTCCAGACTTACTATAGACAAAAAGTTTCATTGATAAACTTCCCTATGAAAATTATATTTTTGATTCCGTAATGATTGTTCTTTATTAATTTTTTTCGTTCTGTTGCAGTCAAAAAAGAAACGCTGAAGCTACAGAATTATGAGGCTGTACTTCTAAGGAGTTACAAGCATTATCTACAAAAGCTGGAGAAGATGGGCGGAAAATTGAGAAAAAAACGCGGTGACACTCGGGTGATTGGTGAACGCGAAATTCAGCTAGGAGAACTCGCTGTTCATTGCCTATGCGACCTTCTCGTCACTCATCCTTACTTTAACTTTTCCGTGAACATAGCGAATTTTTTACTACCCCTTTTAGACAACAAGAGACATAATGTGCGAGAGACTATAGCGGCGTGTTTTAAGCAAATTTTTAAAGACGACAAACGCGGAGATTTATCGCTGACGGTAAGTTAACATAACGCGTTGATGTTCGATAGAGTGAAAATAAATGTTCGCGTTCTGAGGGTTCTGTGCTATTTCAGATTGTTCGACGTCTGAATCAATACATAAAACTTCGAGGGCATTCCGTGCACGTCGAGGTAATCGCGATACTTCTTGCCCTTCGCATCAAAGACATTGACTTGGACAAAGAGCGAGAAGAAGAGGCGAAACAGAAGAAACTGATGAGTCACAAACAGCGAATTCTGGCGTTGAGTAAGCGCGAACGTAAGAGAAACAAGAAACTAGAGCATGTAGAGCAGGAGATGCTGGAGACGAAGGCCGAGGAGAACAAGCAAACGAAGCAAAAAATTCTTACGGAAATAACGAGTGTCGTGTTCACGATATACTTCCGAATACTCAAGCAGGCACCAAACAGCAAAGTTTTGTCTTCGTGTCTAGAAGGATTAGCCAAGTTTGCGCATTGCATTAATCTCGAGTTCTATCAGGACTTGGTCAGCGTGATAAACCGTTTAATGGAGGAAGGTAATTTAGGTCAGAGGGAGCAATTACATTGCATTCAAACGGTTTTCACGATATTATCGGGACAAGGATCGGCGTTGAACATAGATCCCTACAGGTAAGATGTTCAGCTTCATAACTCTCTTGGTTCATTTTATTCCCCCTTCATTTTTATACTCAGACAATTTTGAACTTAAAAATGGTGCAAAATAAGGAAGTATTGTGGGAAGTGCAACTTTATGTAACAAATACATGGTGCTTAATTTATTGATATTTCAGGTTCTACTCGCATCTCTATAAGAATTTGCTCACGGTCCACGCCGGAAAAAATCATGACGATGCGGAGATCATTATTCGCACGCTAGTCGAGGTTCTCATACACAGGAGAAAACGAGTCACTCAAAATCGTATGATCGCGTTCATCAAGAGGATCGCGACGATGGCTCTGCAGCTACAGCACAACGGATCGCTCGGAATACTTGGAGTCATAAAGTCGATAATGCAACTTTCAAAGAGCGTGGATATCTTGTTGGATACCGACGCTCATGCGGGCGATGGTTTTTATCAACCGGAACTCGAAGAGCCTGAATACTGCAATGCACATTGTTCGGCGTTGTGGGAACTCGTCGCTTTGCAGGTGCGTTTCGTCAATTCATCTTCGCACTTCATTTTTTCAAAACATTTTTAGCAAAAACTCTTCATATCTAGACTTGCGAGCAAATAATTATTGGGATTCTTAGAGTTAATTTTATAAGTAAAATAAAACAAATCGGTTATCTGATTGCCGTTTTATATCGTAATTAATTACTTCTCGACAGAGGCACTATCATAGCACAGTTCAAAAGGTAGCGAAGAACATCGTCTGGGGCGTACCAACGAGCGGCGAGGGAAGTTTACCTCCAGAAATTGGAAAACTGTAAGTCATTTATTAACTGCGCAAATACCGAGCTCGCCGATGGGATAAAAAAAAACGCTAAAATGCCACGTTTTTTATAGCTCCGCTGAAGATATATACCAGGAATATGACCCTACCGGAGTCGTATTCAAACCGGCGGTGCCGCTGCCAAAGAAAGCCGCTCAAAAGAAATTCCCGAGTGAACACGAATTCGGAAGAAGCACTCTCGAACAATATCTCGAGGAGGTTGAAAACGAGCCGATATTTGTCCACGGATACGTCGATTTTTACAAAGCTATACAGATTAAATAATGTTAAATCTTGTAAATTTACGTGAAATAAACTTGTGTCACACGACATAACGATGTATTTGATGTACTTTTTAAGGAGATCTGTACGACAAAATTTACTTTCGTAGATTCACAGAAGGTTTATCGAAGTTTTGATAAAGATGTACAGATTTATTCACCGAAATGTTTTTTGCGAAAAGATACGGAACATTGTAGAAGGAAGTTTTCAGTTTTTTGCCCACGGTTTTTCGTTTTTTTTTCTACTTCTGAAAATCCTTCTACTAAAATTTAATACACACACGTGTATTTACAAGATAACAAAAAACGCCTCAAAATCGTGTGATCCTGCTGTTTTTGAACAATTTTTTCACTAAAAAAAAACACGGTTTTCTCTAAATCGGTAGGTTCTGTCGACTTACAAATTTTCTTTGCAATTCAGCATTCCCAATGGCAACATGTGGTGATGTTAGAACATCTGTGACGCAGATTCGTCTCTGCAGGACCACTTTCTTTTTTAAATATGCCACGCAACATTGCACATTACAATGACTCATAAATGTAGCATTGAAATTGCAGGCACATGAAAATGTGAAGTGAGGTGATGTCACAGCGGCTGCAAATCCGGAGCGCATATGTTTACGAAGCGCAAACATTTTGTGGACGTCCCTGTAGGATTTTAGTGCGCATCCCAGCGCTGATAGATCGAGGCGCTGCTCTCTGGACTGTTAGCTTGCTACTCACACATGACGTAGTATAGATTAGTGGTAGTAAATAGTTTATATATACACACCCGCGCAACACTATTGTCAGCGAATGAATTCGTTGCTATTGCCAGAGAAAAGAAGAAGAAGAAGAAGAAGAGAAAGAGGAAGAAGAGGAGACTACTAAGTTATTCGAGGGAGAGAAAATTGAGGAACACGGCTTTGTTTTTCCATGAAAACCGTGACAAACAAGTAAACGCTGTGCGAAAAATGTGCAGCCGCCGAAAACCGCAGTGACAAACGAAACCCAACCTGTGTATTTGATAACGAACAACGTTATGACGAATAACATTGCATCGATAATTAGCTAACATTTTCGCCACAGATAGTGAAGATAGGTGTTAAAGTTATCATTCATGTGATAGCCCACTGTGTGTGAAGTTTTATCGAAAATAATAAGTGTCATCGTGAGAGAGCCTCGCGAGTACTCGACACTCGACACGAAAGCGAACCCGTCGATCCGTCATCCGAGTGTTGTCATAACGTCGAGTGCCAAGTTGTCGTCGAGGTTATTCACATTAGGAATACGAGCCGCTGCGTCGCGTTATCATACCGTGAATGCGAAATCATCGAGCAGCTATTCTACGCGCAGCTGACGAATTTTCGTCGCAATATTTTATTCCTGTTTAGCTTGAGAGAGCTGAACTGAGTGAAAAAGGAAAATTTTAATCCTTCGCTCTGTGTTGAAACAGAAGTACGCATGGCCAGAAGAGTATCGCTAGATGGTAGAGCATAAGAGGATAGAGCGGTTTGGGGCTCGACGCAGAGGCAAGACGAGAGAAGTATCACCTTCACCCAAGCGGAATAAACAACTGCCGCCGCCACGGCTTTCACAGAGATGGTTGGACTGGCGGGTGGGGGAGGTCACCTTTATCCCTCACCCCCCATGCAGCCAAATTCAGAGTGTGAGTTATGGATTTTGAGTTATTTCAAATTATCGACTTCTCTTATGTAACGTTTATTTATTCGCTCGTTTCAGTGAGGGAGATGACGGGCATTACGCCCAGTGCACCTACCAGTGCGGATGCTTGCCTAAGTATTGTTCACTCGCTCATGTGCCATCGACAAGGTGGCGAAAGCGAAGGGTTCAGCAAACGTGCCATTGAATCTCTGGTCAAAAAGCTCAAAGTGAGTAACTTCGCAAAGGCTCAAAAACATACGAACTATAATTTTTATGAAATTCACAATGGGTATAACATTTTCTATGAAGTACGATTTCTGTTTGTTTATGCTCCATTTAATGTCATATCACACAGGAATTTTAATAGTTATTTTTGTTTTTTCATATAATTCTCATAAAAATATTTCCAAAGCGCTCAAAACCATAAAAATTTACCATGATTCGATGACTGGAAGATAGCACAATAAGTTGAGAAACAGATGCTTAATTTCCTACTGAATTACATTCAGCCCAATGTTGGTTTTTTTTTTTCAATTTCATATTGCTTGTGTCATAACGTATTTATGTGGTGCTGAGAAGCACAAAAAATCATTGCATTCTTTGATTGTTTGATTTTATTTTTGCATGTAATCTTATATTTAGTAGCCTTAATAATTCAGAATTATTCAGCCATGAAATTGTTTAAAATGCATTTTTGTTCAATGAATCCTTATCTCTGATAATAATGAGCAAACGTGTACACATTATAAACAATACTAATTGATTAATCATTGCACATAGGAAAAGCGAGATGAGCTAGACAGTCTGATAACTGCAATAACGACGAACGGTGCCCATCCCAGTAAATGTGTGACTATTCAAAGGACGTTAGACGGGAGGTTGCAAGTGGCAGGCAGAAAAGGTTTCCCCCACGTAATTTATGCACGAATATGGAGATGGCCGGATCTTCATAAAAATGAACTGAAGCACGTCAAGTACTGCCAATTTGCGTTCGATCTCAAGTGCGACTCGGTGTGCGTCAATCCGTACCACTACGAGAGAGTCGTATCTCCGGGAATAGGTATGTAGTGGATGGTCGCTTTTAAAAACGCCCGAGCGCAACGTAACCAAGGAACGTTTCGATCTCTAATCCGCGGTGGCTATTGCAACCACCGAAATCATCGAAAATCTCTCACCTCAACAATGAGTCATTGTCTTTCAATTCAGCTGCATCGATGTTGCCTTTCTCAGACATTTTTCATACTTAGCCAAATGAAAATTTTATTCTGAATCTACAAAATGTTCCATCCGATATTACAATTTCAGTTCTACTCTAAACTTTTCAGAATTATCAGGAATGTGTGTAGAGTCCGTAGACAAATTGGCATGTCACGAATGAAATATTCAACTAGACAGGAAAGAAACGATTCGATTATTTTGCTTTTTACGACTCAGTATGCAAATAGTAACAAATTAGTAAACGTTCATTTTGAGAGAACACGTATAAAAAGATGCACAGAATTTTTTAGTCGTTGAAATATGTGGCCAGTAATGTGGAAAATATCTGAGAGGGTGAAAGAAAATCTCGGGATCAGCGCAGGATGCCTTCTATATTCTCTGTACTTTCTTCAGCTGTAACGCGTTATTACAATGTTATTTGTTTTTATTTGAACATTCGCACGATAATTCTCGCTTTGCCGCGCGGCTTTTCGCTCTATTCGTACAGCTATTGTGATAATTATCCATAATTATTGTTATTGTAACAGTTATCGTGAGCGCTTTGTTGAAAAACACTATTATTTCGTTGATTTATCATTGTTGCATTGGTGTATGACGAATGGGTTGGTTTCCCCCGCACAGACCCGTTCTTTACAGACCTTTCGGGCCTGACATTGCAATCTGGAGTCGGCGTCGGACCTGGAGGAAGATTAGTCAAAGATGAATACACGGTCGGTGGCGGCGGTGGAGGCGGTACTTCCGGAACCGGCGTTGGTGTCGGTTCCGGTATGGACGTTGACGGAGAAATGAATCAAACGATTCAACATCATCCACCTGCACAACCACCGGCGCCGAATAATTCACAACAGGCTCAACAAACCTTCATACCGGGATTACCGCCGCCAAATTCGAGTGAGTTATCCTGGTTTTTCAATACGAATAACGTATCATCATCGAAAAAAGCTTCCCGTCGAATTCAACGAAGCACAACCGATTATTACTGTGACAAGTCTTGATCAACCCAAAAAAATGTTTACTTATGCAATCGTAGAATAATGAATTAACATCAATTGGGCCGTGCATTCTGTCGAGCCGATTGAGATCAATAACGTTGCAAATGTGTTGTGATCTGTGTATTGTTTTCATTTTTTTTTGCTCCGCTCTTTCTTTTGTTCCTTTTATCGTTGTTTTGCACAGCTAGTGGTGAGGGTATGTTTGGCGGGGGCGGGGGCGGTAACGGTGGTAATCCGCACGCCAAACTCGAGGACAATAATTGTCCCCGGCAGACCTGGATTCCCACGCCTCATCACTCCACGTCACGTAATATGCATCATCGTACGTATACGCAAAAAAGCTTATTTATGCTCTTCTTACCTTGCCACATTACCACAAACCCAATTCCCCGTATTTACGTTATTTATTCATATATTTATGTTCAAATTCCCGTCTGTAATTATTTTAGCATTTTTATTTTTCTCGCTTGAACGGAGATTTATTTATTTATCGAAAGAATGAAGTTACCGAAATGATTTTTCGCCTGTAAGTAATTAGAAAGGATATTCAAAGTCCGCATCCAATCAACCCAAACCCCCGAAATTCAGTTTTGCGCACCAGTTAAGAGTTGTTGAATTTCGTAGCGGTCGTACATCCGATGGGCCACGGTGTAAGTAACCAGCAGCAAACCCTGAATACAGCAGGCAGTAGCGGAGGTGGACAACTTCTGAGCCCAACACAGGGACAAACTACTGAACCGTTCTACGGTACGACGACACCTCCTCAGGATCTCAATCAGCCAGCGACGAATGTTGATGCGTTGACGGCCTCGCTCGGAGGAACTCAGAGTTCTCCGGTCTCGCCTGTTCACCTCCATCACCAGAATGGCTTTGCTGTAGCATCTGCCGCGAATCCGTACAACACGGGCGCTCCGCAATGGACCGGTGCTAATACACTCACTTATACCCAGAGCATGCAACCACCGGATCATCGACATCTTCACGCAACCTCCTACTGTGAGTCGTAATTTTTTTTACCTATTAATTATGATTATTACCCATCGTCGCCGACAAGGTCGTATTTTAAGTAGATAAAGTTCGCCTCGTTTCTCTAGCAAGTTAAGTGTTTACAAAACGGACACTTACTGATGTTTTTGAAAATGTACAGCGATACAGTATCGCTTTCCATAATCGGAAAAATAAAGATTTTTTTTTTGCGGAATTTATGGACAGGTTCATGTAGCATAGTTAACGTTTTCACGTTTTTTAAAATCTTAAACATACAGGGTTTTTGGAATCCACTTAAAAGCAAAAAATAGTAAACTAATATTTTGGTAGCAATCATTAATCGGATAACGAACTTTACAATGTACTGTAACAGTATGCTTTAAATGCTCAAGATGAAGTAGCAGGAATGACCGAATACAAAAAAAAGATAGGGAAATATTAGTCAATAAATATACAAAACGATTACTAAACAGGGGGTGGTCATGGTGGCGAAGTCGGGGGCAGTATAGGCGGCCTCTTGTCGACTCAACCAGCTCCGGAGTACTGGTGCTCGGTGGGCTACTTTGAGCTGGATACCCAGGTCGGTGAAACGTTCAAAGTGAGCAGCGGCTGTCCCACGGTGACGGTAGACGGCTATGTCGATCCCAGTGGAGGAAATCGCTTCTGTCTCGGTGCATTGAGCAATGTTCATCGCACGGAACAAAGTGAAAAAGCACGCCTTCACATAGGTAAGATATTTCTCAGGTTTTTGAGCGACTATCGAATGGAATAAAATTAACAGGAAGAAAAACCGTGCAATGAATAGACCGTTAAGCAGATGAAAAAACTCAACGTACGGACGTTTTTTGTTCACGTGCTTTTATTAACTTTTATTAACTGTGTCCACTTATTGGCGGTTTAATACTAAATAATATATAGACAATAAAAACAAAAATATTACCGTAATTCAAATGCAATATTTGCAATTAAATGTAGGCAAAGGAGTCGTACTAGATCTGCGAGGCGAAGGCGACGTGTGGCTACGGTGCCAAAGCGAACACAGCGTTTTCGTCCAATCCTATTACTTGGACAGAGAAGCTGGTCGAGCGCCTGGTGATGCGGTACACAAAATTTATCCATCGGCGTATATTAAAGTCTTCGATCTCCGGCAATGCCATAAACAGATGAGAGGACAGGCCGCAACTGCACAAGCAGCAGCAGCAGCTCAAGCTGCAGCGGTCGCGGGTCACTTAACGCACGGAGCGCCTATTACTAAAAGTAAGATTTTTGATATATTTATTTATTTATTAAATTCAGATGATATAAAGCATATTCTCCGGGTTTTTCTCTCACTATGCAATGAGCGTACCCGGTTTTTTTCTCTCCCGCATCCATGTATTGTTCTTAAGAAGGCTGTCTGCTGACATCGAAGTAAAATAAGTGTCACACACACACAAACAAGGGAATATTATTATGCGGAAATTAAAATTTCTACGTATTTTAAAAGGTCTTAGTGCGGCAGCTGGCATTGGCGTAGACGACCTTCGACGGCTTTGCATTCTACGCTTGAGTTTCGTAAAAGGTTGGGGTCCAGATTATCCACGGCAAAGTATCAAAGAAACACCCTGCTGGATTGAGGTGAGTTATATCCCTTAGAAAATGAAAATTAAACGGCGGCGATTACTACTGACGAGGCATAATTTAACACTGGAGTGTTAAGGTAGATCTACCATGAAGGCGATGTTGTGTGGTGGTTGATTTTTTTTTTTTTTTTTTTTTTTTTTCAATTCAATTTTACACATCAGAAAATGCCAAGCTTCCCTTCGATTTACATAGTTAAAAAATATTTAAAAAAGGATTGTTTCTGTATTTGGGTTACAGGTTCACTTGCACCGAGCCCTGCAACTTCTTGACGAGGTGCTTCACACGATGCCAATAGACGGACCTCGGGGTATTGAATAACTAGAAACAAATTTGAACGAACCGACAGAAATCGAGATTTCGTCAAACCAGGTATGACGCAAAATCGATTTCCGTAAACGAGCCGATGAATAAATCTTGTAATCGCGAGAGTTGCCGCATCAAGATGGACAAAGCGATGGGTAGATACGGGAAGAGGCTACGAAAAATGTTTAGTTGGCCACCCAAACGAAAATTTGTATATTTTACACGTGATATAATGACGTAGAAGAAGTACGTGTGGCGCCATGGCCTTGCTCTAACAGACAAACGTACAAAAATACAAATCGTCGTGTCGTAATAACGGGAGAAAAGAATAACTAAGTCTTATTTTTTTCTTGTGCAAAATTATTTTTTAAGAAGAGACGATTTCTGAATGGGTATGAAAGAATAAGGGCGGTTGGATGGATTTAGAGGATAAAAGTTATATTTTACTAGACGGCCAAATGCAATCTCGCGTAATGAAAGAAAGATAATAAACAGATAGAACAACAATAAAATGAGAAAAGAAATTAACAAAATTTTGGCAGCAAAAGTCTGGCGTGTGCGGGAGTAAGTTGTTAACCAAGTCGCGCCACGCTTTCGGTAATTACCGATAATCGTTTTCTCAGATTAATTCTTGTAAGATAGGTTATACGATTTGAAGAAGGAAAAAAAATCCCACGTATATAAATAATGTATTGTATCGTTACTATTTACTGTGAATTCTAAGCTCAATAATTGTACGAACTGGGAGGTATGATTTCACGAATACTAGTAGACGAGAAAGATAAAGATAAAGAAGAAAAGAATTTTGAGGCACGTGTAAATATGCGGAAAACCTTCGCTGAAGGTTAAAGAAATGTTGGAGGACAGTACCTATTGGAAATAAGGGTGAAAATCGCAGTTATTCACTGTGACAAGAAAATCCCTGTGGCGCAGCATAGGTACATATATTATACGCTAATATTCAATAGTTTGCCACCAAAAAGTAAGGAACGTACCTATGATACCTTCGGGTCTTGGTTGACATTCGTGGTAATTGTTGGTATTCGTTTTATCTTTTTGTCTTTTTTTATTTCGATCAATTTTATCCTCTTTTAGAATGATGTATTAATAATCGTAACATTATTATCGTTGCCGTTGTTGGAGGTGAGCCAAAGCCCAGTGATGTCGCGACCATCGGCGAGATATTTATCCTCGTCCGCGAGAATGACATTATCACAATGGGGTGGTTAGAAAAGTGGCTGTTCTATCACTCTTATAGTTGCTTATCGAGATTTCATGCCTTGTCATTAATAGCTAAGTTCATACAAATAGGCCAAACTTTATAAAACTCACTATGGCTGCACTGGATATACTAAAAAAATATCAGGTATAATAAAATTCTGGGCGTTGAGCATATTTATTTGAAGCATATTTATAGCATAACTACAAATAGTGTAAGGTACGAAATTTATCTTTTTTATCGACCTTAGTCCGTAAAAAAAACCTATGACGATAAGGAAATGGCTCGATGAGCAGCGGAAAAAAAGAAACCCGTTTTTCTAACCGCCCTATTATCGCGGTGCAGATATGTTTGTTGCTTTTTTAAAATTCTGAAGGTTCTTGCGAATGCAACTGTCCCCTCCAACGAACAATCAATTTTATTACGTGGTACTTGTTAAATAATTATATTTACTGTTTCACCTACCGTCTTATTATTATTATCATTATTATTATTATTAAGTATTGTGTGAGATATTTCGTAATATTGTCAAGTAAAGTAAAAAAAAACGTCGACCAAATTTTACACCGACAACACATTGATACAGATATTTACATACGGATATTATTATTATTGGATGGAAAAGAACATCTATGATTTTTCGGTAGACGAGAGCTGTTTTATCGCTTGTTTCGAATATTATTATTAGAGATGCACTATTAGAAATCTTTGCTGTGTTGTAATTGAGTAGAGATTATGTAGCTCTTTTTTTTCTTTTTTTTTTTCGTATTGTATGTTTTAAGCGAGTCCGGGAGGTTGGAGACACCCGCCGTTAGATGCTTCCGCGATATGATTTTATACGTAAACCGTGAGAAACGTGTAAGTTATCCGTAGTCGAACGAAGGTAAATGATAAAGTTGAATTAATTTATACGAAGCTTCGAGTTGCATGCCGTTTTGTATGATTTTCGAGCGATGTTAAACATCGCCGCTGGGAAACAACTCGAGGCGGAATTTATCCGAATCGAATGGCAAATGCCGCTGATTAATTCTCAATACTCTTGGCAAATGGGTACAAATAATATAATACGAATTGTACGTCAGGTATAATTGTCGCCAAGTCTATACTCAAAAGACATGAAGATAAAAAATGAAGATAAAGAAAACAATGAATGAAAATAAGTTATCGCATGTGCCATCTTTTTCTTACTGTACTGTACACCGAAATAAGATCAGGAATGTAATGTTTAGAATTTTTTACGAAACTTATATTTTTAACTCGCTCGACGATAATGAGCGGAAATTAATCGAGGCGACAACTCAGCTTTACACGGGGTGCCGAGTAACATCATATTATATATTATTATATAGTTAAAGCGCATAAATTTAAATCACGTCTCGATTGCACCACACACATTTGTACGCCTATCTGATAAGCAATTATATTAGACGTTGTTACTGAATGCAGAAAATTTGTTTACTCTAGGGTGATTCAGTTTCAGCTTCAGTCCTTTCTATCTTGGCCTCTTAAATCGTGGCGCTAAACACATTTAGGAATCGAAATTCCCGGAACTTTATTATTTACATCAATTTTTTCTGACCTCTTTTGAAAATCTGTGCCCTTGACGACTTTTTTATTGCGAGATAGATTTTTCTAATTTTTTCCTGAATTAACTTTTGAATAAGCCGCCCTGACGCAAACTGATATTATTTCTTATCTTTAATATTCTTTTGTGAATGGAAAATATTTTCTCACAGGTTGAACAATTTTTTTGCGGATTCGAAGCCGTTTCTTTGGGTAGAAAACAAAAAGAAAAAGTTGAAATGGAAACACCCTAGTAAACCCATGAGGGAGAAAATTCTTAGAGTGAGAGGAAGAATGAGAGAGACAGAGAACGAGAGACGCACATTAATTGAGATTTGTTGATTGCATCGTCGCGTGTTAAACAGTAAAATGAGATCTATAAGTGTTAAGATCAGTAACGCATGAGCCGCAGCCATGGGTGTATTTTACACGGACCCCATAGCGCGTGAAGGCTCTCTGAGTGGAAGTGTTAAGATATCACGAAAAAACTGAACAGGCTCGACGTCGTATGTGTGATTGAGCAGTAAAATCCCTCCATCTCACCTTCTCATAGTGCAGAGAATCATTACGAAACTGATAAAAACAGTGCAATAGTTCACCAATACCCAAAACATTTATTTTTAAAAACTACAATAGCCCGAAACTTACGTACTCTCTACGTATCTTCTGTTAATTGATTACGAAACCGAATGAATAATCTGAAGAAAAACAAATAATCGTTAAGTTATACAATATATTTAAAGAAGAATAGCCGCTGCCGTTACATCTTTTACCTAATTATTTATTCTGCAACGTATTCATTGTCTTACCAACCATCGTTTTTTATCTGCCAATGAAATACCTACTTTATTGCGCTTGAGAATACGGCGGAACCTTTCCTTAGTGTTTAATTTTCGACCCCTTCTCTCGACACTCTTATCCTTTTTCTTCGTTAGACGTAAGACGTTAAACCGTCTCGAAAAATAAGAAAGATCTCACAGTAAGAACATGACAGTAGCGTTTTTACCTGTATTAAGTGGACCAGTAATATTCGAAAAAAATAAATAAACAAATAAAAAGTCTGCTTTTATCTTAGGACGGCAGATATACAGATATTTTCGAATATTGTACTACAAGTCCTACGATGATATAATACTTAATATTATTGCTTCATGCAGGATCGAGTTATAGGATCATAGTACTACTTATTACCAGAAATTGTCACCATTCGAATAAAAAAGTATTTCAAATACTTTTTTGTTTGAATGATTATGGTTTATCATACATATTATCACTGATTGTGGAGTAATGATACAACATTTTTTATTCGTGTACAATAATTAGTAAGACGGTTGAAAACAACGCGATAGTTTAAAATAGATTTTGCTCTTCCGATACATTCTTTCACCTTTTCATAGAAAATTTGCTCAAATAAACGGTGAAACGTTTCTCGGAGTCCCAGAATTGGAACACCGTTAAATCCTTAAGCGCGTATCTTTTGTGTCACTAGACGGGAGATATTTCCGATTTTCTTAGCCTCGATATTGGCAATCTCGCAATGTAGTTTTTTTTTTGTAACTTGTAAATATTTATATATTTAAGTTATCATCTATTTCCCCGTTCTTTCCCCGAAAAAATTGATGGGACACGAAATATATGAGTATTTAGAAGTTAACGAAGCTAGATTATGATTTTTCAAAATCTTTGTCCGACCCTCTGCTCAGAAAAGGAAAAACCGCACTTTTCAAACGTCGTGCTGAAAAGTACGAGCGATGATTTTGTTACACGACTCATACATCGAAAAATAAAATCATATTCAAATTTGAGATTGAAAAGAAACATTCTTAAATAGCGATGAGTAGTAAAAAGTTTTTTCCAGGGCCTAAGCTTTGACTGAATTAATTTTTAGTAAGACAATAGCAACAATCGCGATAAAGAGCAAACAATTATTCCATCAAAAATCCCTTTTCAAACTACCATCATAATTAGACATGAAAAAAGTATTTTGATGTTTTCGCAATCGAATGGTGCCTATTTCTGCTTATTAATGTATCTTCGAAAGTTCCGCCGTCATCCACCGAACCCTGAGACTCGAAGACTTGTGTTGCCGGACGATTAGAAATAACGAATACACCTACTATACATAAATGCACGTACAACGGATATAACCGTAAATAGGGTTGTGCGAACACTTAGAATTTATTGAATAACGGAGTGATGAATTTAACTGTGAATTAATATATATATTGTAAAAGGAGCATTCGCATCGTTTCAACGACCATTATATCACAAACCGACACCACAAAATATTCATTCGGCGACTACTTCGTAAGTCCTTATTAAAGGGCCGATGTTTCAAAGTTTACGAGAGAGATACTATATCACCGCGTCTATGCCAAAGATGTTCGACGATGTAATTGTAAAACACAAAAAAAAACACAAATCATACAATACACACATAATACACACTCCATCTCACCATATACTATATTAACTGGAAGTGTAGAGGTATACAATGTCTATTCTCAATAATAAATTGTGTCGTGATGCGCAATGAAAAGATTAATTTGTGGGATATTCACTCGCATTTGTCTTTCATCTTCTACGTACATTTTTGAAATGTCCTGACAACTGACTGATCACCGCTCAGCTCAAACGTATGAATCTCAAATGTATTTTTCTCTCACTAAGATATCAATTTCATTCGTTCTTTCAAAAATGACCCACAAAAATGTTAAAAATTTTTATCTCCGATTTTATGCCAAAAAACCGTTAAAAGGACGGGTCGAAGTTCGAATGTAAATCATAGAACCCTTCGGATCTCAACTAAATCAATGGTTTTATTTATTTATGAGGTTTAGTTACAAAATTCTGACAATAGTTAACGGTGATCTGGGAGCGTCTACTGATTAGACTGTAATCTTCGTTCTCCTCCCTTTATTGCTTCCTTTCGCTCGTATTTACCCTCGTATCTATTGCCCTCGCTGTCGATAGCCACATTATAATTAACGATGTTTGCGAGAGCCTCCTCGATCGCTTGATCGATGTTTTTCTCGGTGATGAATGTCGCCGCTTCAGCTTTAGCTTTTCTCACTTTTTCCTCCACTTGCTCCATTATCATTTTGTCCCTCTTCTCTTTGGCGATTATATTTTGAAGAACCTGTTCTTTTCGTGCTTGCAGTTGTGCGGCTTCCCGAGCTTCGCGACTCTTGGCCACCTCCTTGTTCCATTCCTCATTAAGTTTCAAGCAACGCATATAATCTTCGTCTTGCTCCTGTTTTATAGACTCCTCGTCGAATTGGACACTGTTCTCTTCTGATAATTTAAAGTAGTACTTTCTAAAAACGAAGATCATACGAGATAATAATATGATGTGTATATCATGAATAGTATAATCAGTTCTTACTTTGTCTATTCGCCAATCATTTGTAATATCCAATGCGATATGTTGCATATTTGTGAATAGTTTGAATATCCAATGTTACAGTTTAAACACTTGCAAATAATTGATAAATAATTCAGGTATAAAATTCACAGAGTTGAAAATCCACGAATAATTGGAATATTCGATTAAAAATATTGAATAGTACATGTAACTTGAATGTTCAATTGGAAGAGAAAAATATTTGAGCCCAATTCCAATATCTAATTTTTTATTTCCAAAATCTTGCAAGTATTCAAATATTCAACGATACTATGTATCCTTTACAAAATAATACTTTTCTTTGTAATAAGACATATGAAAACATGTAAGAATGAACCATCGTAGTATATATTGCTGACCTTATAGACTCCCTATACGTTTTATAAATATTGTGGAGACGCTGAATCTCCACAACTTCTTCTCTGGGTATTACTGGTCTCGTAGGTATTCTGAAGAGTTTGGATTTGGCCGTCCCCAACCATAAAGGCTTTCGCTTCCATCTTATTAATTGTGAGTGAACTGCATTTGGTCCGAGGAACTCACTGGCAATGAAGTGCCTTGTTAGCAGTGCGCCAGTTGAAACGGGCAGCATAATTCAGAGTATTTTCTCTGCAAATGTTTTTGGATCCAATAGAGAACCTGACCTGTAAATTAGGGTTTTTCTCACTTGTATCCATCAAATGACAACAATTACGCTGTATATTTAAGAAAATGGTGTAGAAAACCGATTTAGAGCAGACGAGAATTGTGATAAAATCTCTTGAAACAGCACATCTTAGCTTACCTGGGATTGTCAACTGGCGTTTCAGAAAAACGAATCGTTTCTCGCGTTGCTGATATTCCTCGCGCCTCCAAACAACCCTTTTCTCACATAATTAACGCAAAACGGCGTGCCGAAAACATATGAGAACAGGTTATACAGGCACATACGAAAAAAAAACTGTAACCTGTGAAAACTTTGCACAATGACTGTACGTTCGGTAGCTCGCAATGCACGGACTGTACACGCCAAGCATCGCGATATCATAAATACCGGCATTTTTATTTGCGGTAAATTGACCGGAATATAATCGTATTTTGAATTACCTACGGTGCACCTGTACTTTTTTTGTGTATTTCATTTTTACTATGCAGGTACACGTAAAAAAAAAGTTTAAGTTAATTTGCCGGTTGTTTGGTACAACAAATGTAGGGACTACAAAGCCTGTAAAGTATCATATTGTTTATGTCTTTTGGACAAAATTTCAATATAGCCTTTTATAAGTTTATTTTTGTGAAATTTTTATCAGACTTCTTTCGCACAGGTATTTACATATCCAGCAAAAACAAAATCAGGAATCTAACTGGCAGAAGTCACTAGTGACATCTAAACGAACAATAAGGAATCAAGCAACAATCAACGGATACACGAACAATAATCTTGTAACGATGGGGCAACAAACGATTTACAAAACGATAACTTTTTTTTTTAACATCATTTATTCACCGCAACACGTAACTTATAAATTAACATGTTTTTGAAAATGCAGTGAGGCTAAACATATGAGTTTTCCACGAGTTAAACGTAACTGCGCCTCGCGAATGAGATACACAGTGTTTTTAAATCCTTTTATCGATCAGTTGATAAAATATTTCATTTGTATCCTATTATTAGGATTCCTCTCAGTGAAATCTTTAGTATCCGATTGTCGCCGATGAAAAGTGGATTTCGTGGTGCACAGCGCGCGAAAAAACGCGAATATTCAGAATATTAAGGCGCGCGAAGGTAGAATAGTGGATAGTAGTACAATAGAAACGCATGTAGGTGAGTCTTTTGGAATCACTGCCTCCCGGCGCACTACACGGTGTACAAAAATGTACAGTGAGCTCTGGAAAATCGATAAAATTTCGCTCGTTTCCAGTTAAACAGAAATCCTCCACATTTTTCGATTTAACGGTACTTGCGTATAATTTTAAGTTGAACATTTCCTTTTTTTGGTCTTCAATTATACTAACAAAAAAGCGCTTAGTTATAAGGGAGCCGCTCGCGAAAGATCGCCACACTGTGTACGCAACAGAGTGCGACAGACCCGCAACCGCAACCGCAACCGAAATAATTAGTCTCGCTTTTGGAGTACCTCATTAACAGCAAGGAAAAAGTCGCTACCCTGTCCAAGTACTCGCTACACATGTGCTCCCCTTTTAAAATGCGAGTGACTCTGGAAAAAAGAGTCTATTTCTGTTAGTCCGAATTTCGCAGTCGAACCGGCCGCGCATTTTTCCTTGCTCTTAACTCCATGTGTAGATTCTTAAGAAAATCGCGATTAATTCAACAAATCTCAATCACAGCGTCAATAATATATCACGGTAAAGATGTACAGCGTCCACGTGACACCGGGAAGATCTTCCGACAGGCCAAGCACTTCTAGATCCCCGGACAGTGAAATTCTGTTCAAAGGCCGTCGACGAGAATCAATTCCGTTGAGACTCTTGAATTACATTCGGGCGCAATTTCAGCCTGAGGTAGTGGAAGGTAAGCAACTGAAAGTGTGCCCCTCAAGATTTTTGGCAAATTAATACACATCTATCTCGAGTTTTTATGCAAAAATTTACAGATAAAGTTGCACGTACAACGCAACACTTAAGTGCTTTTATATCATCCATTTTCTACCGACGTACCGTTTATTAACTTTGCAGCATAATTGTATATTAAGGAAAGGTCGAAATCTGGAATATTCATTGATGAATATCTCGTTTGTTTGGCTACTATTAAGGAATATAGCTGGTATATAACGGAATATGCGTTGCTGACCCTTTAAATAAAAAGTTTCTCATTGGGTGGAAAAAGTATCTCGCCCGTTTGCCAACTAGTAGAAAAAACTTTTTAAGCGTTTTACTACACATATTTTTTTCATAAATGTCAATGAATAGTACAAATTTCGGCACCCCTTTGACTGTCATTCCTTCAATTCAATATACCAGTATTTGCATTAATATTTCCGACAAAGTGTATCAACTCTCATAGAGAAATACGTTATAACGTATTTAATACAGTAGTAATTCCTTCTTATTGAAAGCATGTTGCAATTATCACAGTTGCACGTAGACCTACGGACTCACGTTTTTATTTTTCATGATTGAAAAAGCTTTCGTACGTTTCTCCACGTAATGAAGTCACGGCCAATGTATGGATTACAAAAATATATCTCATTTATTGAGATAACTATACTTATTCGTGTTTGTATGATTATGAAAATGAAATGAGCACCTGATGTCGAAATGACCAATGTAGATCACGTCGCCATGGATTTGTATTTGTACTATCCTCATAGATTCATGGATCCTCTTATGAGCCTGTTAACGGCTAACTGTTGGTGTAAGCGATTATTTCAATTTATACTTTCCTTATCACTGTAATTACTATTTACATTAACATTGGACAATGTTAATGTGAATATAAAAATAGTTTTCTGAAGTAACAATTGGTAATTACCATTAAATAACTGCTAACCCTAAAACGATTTCTTTGCCAAGAGAAAATTTACAAATGCCTGATTCCGATTTTGTTTTTCCGTTTCCACGTTGCAAAGTAAAAAAAAAAGTTGCACGCTTCTTTATTCCGAAACTTAAATGTTTGCGAGGGAATATAGCGAAGCAAAGTTTGCAAATTCCTCGATAGAAAATGGAACCTTAAAGCATATTACGTTTTTTGTAATGATTTATTAATTACTTAACCGTAAATATTGGCTATTTCTTGTATTATATATATTGTATGAATATCTCTAAGTCTTTTTGAGCTCTGCAACTATCGGAGTGAATAAAAACGGAGTCAGGCACTTGAGTATATTTCTTCATGAGTACATTATAAGTCAATACTTTCGCCTAAGGTGCGCCCAAAAATGATACTGGAGTAATACTAAATAAAGGAACATGATTATTTGTACTGATGGTTTCCATTCGCTCGAAATCGCGATTACGTTCTTCGATACATTGTTTAATTTCGCATCGGATTTTTCAATTATTAATTCCGAGCGCGCTTAAAGCGCGAACAAATCTCTTTCATTTTCATCGATAATGAGGCTGTGCGAGCCAGTGTTATCTGAACTAACGGCGTACCTCGAATAGTCGTGGATCCAAACGTCGTTGATTGAATTCTCGCTCGACACTGTAGATCCAACAATCGTTTCCGATTCGCCTTCGGTACTAGAGTTCAATCGTTCTGGCGCGTAAACTTCGACTGGAGATACCTCGTCCATATTCGCCATTCTCATACCCGTTGACGCGTCGTTGTACACCAAACGATTTGGGCTGAATACGTGTTGCCTACATTCAGCGACCAATCGCTTTTTCTGCGTGCAAAACGTATTCGGAGCGTCTATCCTCTGCGTTACCAACGGTGCTACGTAACAATACACGCAAGACGTCTGATCTATCTTCGTGTAGTCCACGTAGTTGCAATGGTGCAGATTTAGAATCGGTTCAAGTTGTCCGTCAGACGTTAAGGTGCCGTTGATCGGCCATCGAGGCCAAAATGGATTTAGAACTCCTTAAAATAAACGTAAATCATTAAAATCACAGTTTTCTTATCATTTCGAATCGAAATACGTTTGTGTTTGCATAATTATGAACAATTATTAGGAAAGAAGCAAGAATCCGTGCGGAACTAGAATCACACATTGAGATAACCTCAGAGGTTATTCTTGTTTTCCGAAAAAAGGAAAATCTCACTAGATGGAGAATGAAATTGCATAGTTTTATGACTTACTGACAGGATTATCAACACTAGAATTCATTGCGAACGAACAATTCAACTAAGTTTTGCTCGATAATTGATCATAGTTATTTTATACAAAAAGTATTTCGAATAAATTTTCATTGAACGAATCCCCGTATCCCTGCTCATAGCAATTTTCAATGTTATAATAACATTTTATAGGAGGGAATATTTCAATTGCTGTTAAACACACCGTTTGAAATAGGCGGTAGCGTCTGCGGCTCTACATTTGTTTTACGATCTCCGCTCTCTTGTACTCCATGATTCTGTGGCTGCTGTTCACGATGGTGATGATGATGATGATGCTGCTGCTGCTGTTGCTGTTGGTGTTGCTGATGACTCTGATTAATCTCCTGCTGATTCGTATTTTCCATGTAAGGAAATCCGCCCACATTCTGATTATTATCGTGTTGATACTGCTGATAGTAGTCAGCGTTATACTGCATTCCGTTATTTTCAACGTTCGAAATGCAGCTTCCATTTTCTTTAGTATAAGCGTTGCCGCTGAACTGCGTGGAAGAAACATCATGATGATTGGCCAATGCTTGATAAGGATTTTGCGCGGCGTCCGTATTACCGTACGAAGCTTGCCCAAAGTATTCATGCGTATTTTCGCCGACACGTTTAGCCATTTGCTGCGAATAATAGACATCGATAGGATTAACCGGCGCGGTCGTGGCGCCACTATTGCTCTGATAATAATTATGAGCCTCGTTGGAAATTTGTCCCTGCAGAATCGTTTGATTAGCTTCATAAATAAGATTCTGATTTGCGACGTTGTACTGATTTTTTCGGTCGAGATTAATCGGTCTCGTTGTCGTCGAATTGCCCGAAGTTTCTTCGTAGTAAATCGGATTAAAACCCCGAGAATTTTCCGGCATCTGGTCCGCATAATTAGCGTCTCTGCCGAAGCTATTCGTCGCTATCCACTTTTGGCAATTGGCCTGAACATCGGAAGCGGGATATACGACGTGATAATGATTCGTGCTATCCGTTAGATAATTGTTCGCTAATTGGGCCTCTTGAAACGCTCTCTCCTCAGGATTCACCGGATTTACGCACGTGGAATTCTTGTTGCTGTTTACGAGGCAATAATAACCGTTACCGTCGTTGATATTGTTCCCATTTGGCCAAGTATCTTCATTATCCATCTCGGAATCGGCTGTTAACGTGCCGGAGTCGTCCAACACGTTGTTGCTGTTGGGATATCTCTCGGAGGACCATATCCTGTATGGAACTCTATCAGGGCTCGCAATATCTCCGAGATTGGCTCCCACTGGAGCCTCCAGCATCTTTTTCAGGAGCGCAGGCCCTTGATTATTGCCATTTGTATGTTCGCTCATCTGAGCCTCTCCTTCGCTTGGACAAGCTCGAGCGTAGCTATTCGTATCTATCATAATATTGTTGCTTCTGGCACGACTGGGATCCAAGACACTTGGCTCAAGCGAAGATGATCCTGCGCCCATTCTCAGATCCACTATAGTAGAAACCTGCGTCTGAGCATTATCATTGAGAGCGTAAGACTGATAGTCTCTCTGTATTTTGCGCAGGAGAAATCTCTCAAATTCCTCATAATCAGGAACTCTCATGGTTTCCTCCTCTCTGCTTGCAATCTCCTCCACCGCACCCACCTGTAATTTTGTTTTAAGCTTGTATCCGTATCGATATGCATATGCAAATTTTGTTGAACAATTTCAATAATCCTTTTTTGTACGACAAACTATTTGAAGAATTTACAGAAAAAAACTAACAATCATCCTACATCGCGAATGTAAGGAAAAAAAAAAAAACGGACGTTCACAAAGTCGATTGCATTAGTACATCGCGACGCCATATTGGTTCACCCTCTTGATTCATCCAATATGGAGAATTAGAGAAAAATCGATGAAGATCAAATGCACGATTTTAATAACGCAATTTAACGATCGTTAGTGAATGGCGATGAATGCATTGATGTTGCGAAAAAAACGGACACTCACCCACTGATACGGCGGCGGCTGTTGAGGATAGTAACAATCCTCGGACATCGCGTAACTCGGGCTGTGCATGGGTGTCGAAATAACGCTCATTTTGTCACGCTTCAATTTCTTTAATCGTTTCTTCTTGCGGGCCTGATGTAACTCGCCGAGTATCTTTGAAACCTCAGCTTCATTTCCATTCTTTACGGCCTGCAGCACCAGTATCAGTAGATGCTTCTGTATTACGACAAATTACATATTATCAGTCCGCAGAGATACCACGAGTTTGATTCATCGATCACTCGATAATCGAGCGTTCACGAATATTCCCGGATTTCGCGAAAGTCCAATGAAAAAGTAATGTATTAATTAAAACAACGTAGTCACGTACTCGCATTGATTATTTTTATTTACAATGTAAATCGCTCGAGAATGTGATGTCCCTTGATAAAGCGAAAGCGCGCGAAATTACCTTTATGTTACCGGGCACCCGGCATTTAACAGCCAAGGCCTGTAGCTCCTTGTACGACAGGCACGAAAGATCCTTCTCGTTCATCTTGAAAACCGTACTAATACCTGATAATCTGCTACTTGACTTGTGAACTAACACAATAGGGGGGTGCTTTGTCTAATGTAACGACTCGCAGTACATCGTCTGCTATCCGACGTGCTGCCTAACCGCGCGGCGTGTCATTTGCGCGAACACTGCGCGAAAATTTTTGTCGTCTGCCGTCTTAATTTCCATTCTTTACGTTCTGCGGCACCAGTATCGGTAGATGCTCCTGTGTCGCGAAAGTTACTGTATTACCCAAAGTAGCTGTTTTTGGGCTGTCGCGAAAAAGTTACCCGCTGGGATGTTGTCTCTAAGCTATTCAGAGTCCTGAAGCTCATTTTTGGACATAGGATATGTTACGGATAACATTTTTTTCCCCTAACACAATAATTGTTACTTGGGTAGTCGGTGTAATACGCAGCACAGCCGTTAAAAATGTTACATTGCCGCGGAGATACCACGAGTCTGATTCACCGATCACTCGATAATCGAGCTTACACGGAAATTCCGAAATTCAGCGGATTTATCGAACGGTGAGAATGAAATGTCAATTAAAATTATGTGAAGATTTTTCGAAATCTACAATGCAATGGCACGAGGGCGTGATGCCCCTTGATAAAGCGAAAGCGCGCAGAATTACCTTTATGTTACCCGGCACCCGGCATTTAACAGCCAAGGCCTGCAGCTCCTTGTACGACAAGCCCGAAAGATCCTTTTCGTTCATCTTGGAAACTGTACTAATACCTGATAAACCACTACTTCTCTGGCGAACTAACACAATAGGACTTTTACACACACACAGAAATTAGGTTTGTCCAATATAACGACTCGCAATACATCGTCTGCTATTCGATGTACTGCCTTACCACCCGGCGTGCCATTTAACGCCGAACACTTCCCGGAAATTTTTGTCGCTGCCTTATTGTAGCGATCGACATACGTATATGTATATATACATGTTTAGTAGGAGATCGTAAGACGCGAAATATTTGAACACGGTAAACAGGCTTTCAGGCCCGCTCATTGCCAGTCTTTAATTAGATGCTTATCGATTAGTGCGGAACACGAGTATAAAGGGTAAAGTGGTTTATTTATATCGAAATAAATTCTATAAGCATTCATCGTTTACTCGGCCCCCTTGCAACGATCCGATGATATTTCTCAACGTAAACCCAAGATTTCAATAATACTTGGGAGTATTTATGAATGCGGAATTTTTGAAAATGGTTTTTCTTGCGACTCTTGTCAGTAGGAACATTTTTCGCAGTTCTCCCTTAAGGAATTTTTCAGTTCCTTTCAAATATTACTATATTGATAGGATATTCTAAAATGTGTTAATAATATCAATGAATTATTGCAACAATCGCGCAATTTTCGCCGATTTGTAATATAATAACAATATTACTCAATGAGAGAATACACTGAGAACATTTTACATAATAATTATAAGGGCAGTTTGTATTTTATAAGTCGCCAAAAAAACATGAAGTACAATATTTACTAATGTAGTTAATAGCGCATAGCGAATAGTTATACTCTAAATCTTTGTTTTTCATGAATAGAGGTGAAAGTAGCCCGGAGCCCAGCGAAAAAGAAAGGAAAAGAAACTGTCTGAGCCGAGTGCGTGTTTAGGGTCATAAGAGAGCCATAACAAAGAAAGACTGAAT
This sequence comes from Clistopyga incitator, assembly GCA_947507545.1. Classification (NCBI taxonomy): domain Eukaryota; kingdom Metazoa; phylum Arthropoda; class Insecta; order Hymenoptera; family Ichneumonidae; genus Clistopyga; species Clistopyga incitator. The sequence goes on along the minus strand of OX382171.1, from coordinate 15,847,854 downwards.
TTACGCGCAAGCACAGCATTTTTCGGATCTTTTACAGAGACTCCTAGGCATTCTCTGCAATTTTTTCGGACCTTTAAGACGTGTCCTATTATTCTCCAAGGAGCCAGCACCCTTTTTATCTTTTTCATGGTCAGAGCTTTGTTTTCACGAATCCTTTTTTCCCGGAGATTTTCATGTCAGGATATTCCTGGTCTGAAGCCGGAAAAATTAACAGAGAAAAAAAAAAGCTTATTTCTACTTTTTCCTTACTTATTTCCAAATTAGATGCTGTACATCTTCGAGCACCAAGGATCTCCTTAATAGAGATTCATCTTCATTTTTACTGAAAAATCAACGAAAACCGTCTTTCGAGCTGCAATCCTGAAAAGTATAGCCTCGCAAATTGCTTCCTCATTATTTTTCGCTTTTGAGAAAGCTTCCTCTGTGAGAGAGCCAAAATCGCTCAACCCACTTGCGCAGAGACGTAGCTTTGTAAAAAGCGAAAAATAATGAGGAAGCAATTTGCAAGCTTCTACCTCGCAGCTTTTCTCTCTGCAAAGCTCTGTCTCGATATATCGAAAGCATCGATCATTAACGAACGATCACGTAAATTGTGCAAAGCATGTATGGTGAGTGGTAGGGTGAGCCATTCATGAAATTCCCTTGCATTGTCCAACTGGGATTATCGAAATTCTTGAAGTGCACGAGTGGACGAAGAAGGAAGTGAGCGCGGGAAGGAGACCCAGAGAGAGAGAGAGAGCGAGAGAGAGTGAGGAGAGGGGAATACGACGAACGCGTCGTTACGACCACGAGAGAGAGCTGTAACGAAGCGAAAAAAAAACCATCGGACTTGCGCGCAAGCACGCCGTGCTTTTGCGTGAAACGCGCTCAGTCCCTTGTCGTATCAGAAGCGGACTCGCGCTGTTCTCGGTTGTCTGGGCTCTCGCAGGTTATTAGAGTAGCAGAGTTGAGAAGCACGAGGCAATAACGTGAAGAATGTTTGTTTATATTGACTAAAGCCGCTCTATCGTCTGCACAACAACAAAAAAGGGCATTCTCCCAAGGAGAGTATACGTAAACGAACCTGCAGTGAATAATTCTACAAGCGTGCAGGAATTGACAAATACAAAGAGGAACGAAAGAGCAACAATATCTCGTGTGTATCGTTGATCAGCGACAATAATATACACTCAACATCCTCGAGAGACGCTGAAAGCGTCGAAAGCCTCAAGATTGATCTTCCACAGCAGCAACAGCAGCGGCAGCAACAGCCTCAAGGGATGAAATCACGTAAGGGCCGCGAGAAAAGTAAGTTAGATGCACACAATAGCCATCAGCAGCACATGTATATACATAGCCCTCTCGCTCTCCCTCTCTTCGCATCGCTCTCTAACTCTCTCTTGACTGTAGTGCTCGCTCGAGAATTTCCTCACCAAGTAATTGTACCAGTCGATACTCGAGACAACGCCGACGAGGACGTCGCCGCCCGGTATTGTGTCGTCGTTAATGCACGACGTTATTCTATCTCCATCTCTCTGTCTCTCTCCTTTTCGTCTTTCTCTCGACGACGAGTTATCGCTGTGTGCAACCGCGGCGTCGTAATCCCCGGTAACCGCTGTGTCGCTAATATCTCAACGGCGGTAGCTGCGAGACAGGCGACGTATATATAGAGAACAACAGTCCGTGCGGTCGTCGAGTCGTGCCGAGGCACGAGGTGTGACAATGAATAACTTAATAGAGAGAGAGTCCTCTTTGGCCCTCTCGTTTTGACCTCTTCCCTTTCACCTTCAATTTTCTCCCGCCACTTTAGTATTGTTACAAGCTTTCGTCGCTTATCGCTTACATATGCGCGAACATCAGAGCCGCCTTATTATCACCTTAATTGAGAGTACATATATATGTGGCGGACACCCGGGCGAAAAAGCTCGATTACAAGGGCGACAACGACTTTATTCGTGTTCAAGCTTTCATCGCTCATCGCTTACATGTGCGAACATGAGAGTCGCCTTATTATCACCTTAATTGAGAGTACATACATGATGGACACACGAGCGAAAAACCTCGATTACAAGCGCGACGACTTTATTCGTGTTACAAGCTTTCATCACTCATCGCTTACATGTGCGAACATGAGAGTCGCTTTATTATCACCTTAATTCACGAGCGAAAAAGCTTGATTATAAGCGCGAAAACGACTTTATTCGTGTTGCAAGCTTTCATCGCTCTTCGCTTACATGTGCGAGTCGCCTCGTTATCACCTTAATTGAGAGAATGTATATGACGAACACACGAGCGAAAAAGCTCGATTACGAACGCTACAACCACTTCATTCGCGTTACGCGCTTACGTCGCTTCTCGCTTACATATTCGCGAACCTGAAAGCCACCCTTTTATCACACCAATTGTGAGGATATGTATGGCGGACACACGAGCGAAACAAGTCGATTACAAGCGCGATAACCACTTTACTCGTGCTATAAGCTTGCGGTGCTTATCGCTTACATATGCGAACATCAGAGCGGCCGTTTTACCACCTTCATTTAGAGCACATATACGACGGACCCACGAGTCGTGGAGCTTGATTATTAGCCATATGCCTACTTTATACGTGTTAAAATCGTTCGGCGCTTAGCGCTTACATATGCGAACACGAGAGCCACCTTTTTATCGCCTTAGTTGAGAGAATGTATACGACGGACACACGAGCGTAGAAGCTTTATTATCAGACCTAGTATTCGTGTTACAAGCTTTCGTCATTTATCGCTTACATATGCGAATATCGGAGCCACCTTTTAATCGCCTTAATTGAGAAAATATATCCGACGGACACACGAACGTAAAAGCTCGATTATCAGCCCTACTATTCGCGTTACAAGCTGTCGTCATTAATGGCTTGCATATGCGAACGTCAGAGCCACCTTGTTGTCACATTAATCGAGAGAATAAGCACGACGTCTGACATACGAGCTGAGAAACCCGATTATTAGCCCTGCGGTCGGTTTAACTATAGATGCTACTTAGTCTGAAAAGCCTGGGTAAATTTAATCCGCTAAAACACACAGCGAGAGGGAGAACTCTGGTTACGCTAATGAAATTGAGCTACTCTCAAGACTTCCTGTGACAAGAGAGTATTACTATATTCGAGGGAAGCACTCGCCTTTATCATAGCTGACTTGTTTTTTTTTTTTTTTTTTTCGTTCTTTTTTTATACGAGGGCTTTTTTTCTTTCTCTCTCTCTCTCTCTCTAGTCCTCCTCTCGTCCTTGTCCTCTTCTGCCTCGAGAGAAATCCACTCAAGGATCGCAGCGTGATCGCACAAAGTGCTGGCTTGTGTGTTGATGCTCGGGGGTTGAATATGCAGGCCACGGGGTAAGAGAGCTGCTGGCACGGTTGTCATGGCGACCCGGATGCCCGGGATCGGCAGCTCTCTCGCTCTCTCCCCGCTCTCTTCGGCGGGCCGCGCGCGTACGCTGGCTACGACGTCGTAGTAGGAGATATATAATACGATAGCGCCTCTATTCTCATCGAACCGCAAGGATACGTATGTGCACGCAAAATGCGCGAACGACCGGTCCGCGTGCGTTTATCATAATAAAGAATGTTTTTTTTTGTCGACTTGTTTTTCTTTTTTTTTTTCCAACCCACTTTCCGCGTTCGTGGAGTTTGGATTGTGCTGTTGTAATTGGCAGCCAGAATAAATATTTCGTACGCAAACTATTCCCTCTACAAAATGGAACGTTGAAATATCACGCAATACTTCACGTCGAAATTGTAACGGAAAATAGCACAGCGGCGAAATGTCGTGGGATTTAGGATCGTATATCATTTTTAATTCGAAGTTGTAGATTGAATTTGGGCGTTTTTGTGCTACGTTTTATGATAACGGATATTTTAACGGGATTAAAAGGAGGGTGGTTTTTTTTGGCCGACAGACGCTTTTATTTATTAAAGTCACTCTGCTCGTTCACTGGATGCATTAGTTTATTACGTGCCTTCGTAACGAGAATTAAAAATTAATGAAAGCGATTATACCCACGATTTGATTTACCAAAACTTTTTGGCCGAGCTTGCGTGCTTCGCATTAAATCCCCACGACCCGGGGGATTTAGCTACATCGGTAAATCTGTATCTCATGGCGCATAGTTCGAGAATGGTGCAATCATTTGCCGCATGCTGAAAGACTCTCGAGTCGACCTATGTAATCCTCTGTAAATAATGTAAGATATCTCGTTCTATCTGGAAAATGCTGCATGAATAACGCGCGCACACGTAGACGCGTTTTGTACCTTGCAGTTAGAGATGAGGAAATCTCATTCATTAGGATTAGCACCTTTTTTAATACTATCTCATAATTCACTCACTATTAATCGATTTATATCAGCTGTTTCAATTATTTGCCGGGGAGATAAAATTATTACTGCACTAAATTTTATGATATTTTTATTTAATACATCGATTATAAAATTAAAAAATTATGTAAAAATCACGTAGAGTAATAGATGGATCGATCCTGCCAGTTTACCCCTTTCGACTTTCAGACTTGACCTATAATTATACTTCTTTTAGTATAACATGCATGCAGTTTCTGTGAAATTTTTCTGACTTGTAAACTGAACCATGCGGAAAATGCTTTTTTTAAAGCCAAAAATAGGTATCACATTTTTTGTTTTCTACAAGCTAAAATAACAGACTTTTCATGCATTGCCTAAAAGTCTGTGTCTTAGAAATGTTTTCTTTTTTCTCTTTCTATCGGAACAGCAAAAACATTTTAAATGTTTCGTCCAGCAAAACTACTATTTTCGTGTAAATATAATTTTTTTACAATCTCCAAATATTCTAGATATGTTCATTTAAAAAAACTGTTTTATAGAATGTTGGATTTAAAAATTTGAAAAAATGCAATTTGACTGCCTTTGAGTGGTACTTTGATGCTAATTATAGGACAAATCTGCTGTGGACGAAACAGAAAAAAGGCTGAATTGGCAGGAAATGCTGCATTCGAGTGTTTACAGTGCATTTTAAGCAAGGAATTAATACTCGATCGACGGTACACTTGCTCATTTCGATTGACCCACTATACGTAGTGGAGTGTAAATATTTGCGTGTCCTTGAGAGGGCACGTATACCCATGCGATGCGAGAGGCAGCCCTCGTACTATTGAGCCTGTTCCATTTACAAACGAGTAGATGGGATATATATTATCCCCGGGACGTATCAAGGGCCCCCTTCGATAGGAGAACTTCATTAGCTCTCGTAGCCGTAGCTCTATCGCTCAACAAAAAATAACCTCTGCAGCACTTTTCAGGGTTCTTGGTATATTATTTATATATATATTTTTTATCACTTTCTCCCCTTTTCACCCTAACCCGTCTCTCTCTTTCTCTCTCTCTCTCTCTTCTACGTATGTACAATATTATATCTTCGATATCCTCTTCAAGTAGCGACTGCCGCCTCTGGATACTTTGAACTTAGCACACTGTTAGTTTTCTTTCTGCGTTTTCTTCGATGCCAACTATTACAATTGTACTAGGTACTGTCGAATTAGTTTCGAAGAGTCGTGAGGCCTTCCGAAGCTTGAAACTTCAAAACAATGTATTGGTTGTCACTTGAGGAGAAACGGCGTCATTAAGGCACTATCATAAGGACTTGGTAAAAGACAAAAGTCGATTGTGAAAACGTATTTTTTTATTTTTTCAAAGTGTGATGAGAGGGACAGGCTCGAGTACTTACACCCAGTTAATGCAAAGTTTTGCGAAGTTTCAACTTTTTCATTATTGGGAAATATCAATTAACGTCGGGCTCATTATTCACAGACAATGGCGATTAAATTTTTTATTGAGTCAATAAACTTGTGATTTCATTCAACGAAATAACTATGTATATATATAAATAGTTCAAATAAAGGATGCATTGAAATATTTGCAAAGAAATGTTTCACTTGAAAATTTACTGTGTTTCATTGTATATTTCTCTCAGTGTAGCGAAGACTTTGATGTGTATTCTTCTTAAAAGTTATAACTTGGTAAATTTTTAAAAATCTTGGGAAAATTTGGAGGCGAATCAAAATTTCAGGCTGTAAGAATGTGAGAAAAAGAGGAAATTAATTTTTTTTTTAATCACATTTTTTATAATAGTGCCTTAATGGAGAATACCCCGTGTAAATCTCTGTATCTCTCTTGACTGGCATCTACGCACTACCTTTGGCACACCGACTCGCACGTGTCTCTCGAAGACAGAGCATTTACCTCTTGATCGTCCAATTAAGTTCTCTCGGATACGAGATTGACATCCGCTGCACACTGTACATATTCCTGTAAGTAAAGTAGCCAACTTCTCGACTTATTCTTCGACTGGGATAAACTTTTGTTACGGAAGAGCATCTCTCTCGAACGCGTGCGGAACAGTCTTAAGGAGTTGAGGATCGTTGACTCTTGCAGAGGACGAGCTTGAGGATGTCGAGGGCATTTTAGGGAGTACTGCAGCAGCCAGTCTTGCCCTAGGTGGTCGACACAGACCGGAAGAACTGGCGACGCTCGCTGCTACGACGCGATTTACTCGCAAGGAGATCCAGCTCATCTATCGTGGCTTCAAGCAGGAATGTCCGACCGGTCTCGTCGACGAGGAAGCCTTCAAGCAAATATTTTCCCAATTCTTTCCTCAGGGCGGTGAGTCCGATCGATTTATATGGTAATTGCAACATCCCCAATAACAAATAACCAATAATATCGTTATTTCACTAGTTATTGTGCACATTGCAAAAAAAAAACTTGAATTTTAAGCACTGAAGATTTTTACGCAAAACTGGTATACTAAATTTTATGTGGTGTAGTAATCTTTATAATTTTCTTTATATTACATTAATTTACCAGTTTAACTTCAAATTTTTTCTAGCAGTGTACACTGTAAAGAAAATCTCCTTGAAATTCAATGTGGAGATCCCGAAAAAAAAAAAAAAATGATTTGGTACTGCAATTTTGTATGCACAATTGTAGTAAAATAATAAATTTGTATATGAAATTTTCGAATTTTTATAGAACCTTGTCGAGAGTAATGTCATTTTATATTGCACCTGCATATCAAATTTAATATGCCAGTTTTTTTTTTGTAGATTTTCCTTTGTCTGTAATGAAGATTTATACTGGATATTTTTAACAGCGTAATAAAAGGGTGGAAAGTATGTAGTAATAATTTCCACGAACGTCGAAACCAAGTAGGTTTACCTCTTCGTAAACTGTAGCGATACTGGCAGACGTTCACGTCTGACCAACTTCAATTCCATTCTTCCGCTACATATATCACTCGGAGAATTTCCTGTCCTGTTCAAAGCTCGGAAAATTTATTATCGTATTCCGCCAGAGCCCAGCTAAGCCGACCTTAGAGTTTCCTCGCTGTAACTCATTTCCTCACGAGCAACTTTGCTCCGTGGATTTCATATAAATGCGGACGTCTCCTTCGGTTGGAAACTACTTTCATGGAATTGATTTTTGGGCTCTTATTTTAGCAAGGAAAATATGAAAATGCACGTGAAATACTTTCTTTAGATGCGAGTCAGTACGCGCACTATGTGTTCAACACCATGAAGAGAAAACCATCTGGAAAGATAAGCTTCGAGGTAAGAATTTCCGACTTATTTTCGTCAGATACAATTATTGCTTCGCTTAAAAAATTGTTAACTCAATTACACAGTACGTGAAGATTTCACGTTTTGGATTTTTTATGAGATATCTTGTTTTATTATCTCTTAAATTGATTATTTATAAAATAAGAAATTATATAAATACCTTTTGCGGAGGTACGAAAATTGACAATTGATTTTATATATTTTTTTAAAAAGCAAAAAATATTCTATTGCACTCTTGGTGTTTTTTCACAGGAGTTTCTATCGATCCTGTCAAAAGTATCGAGAGGTTCGGTCGAGGAAAAGCTTCAATGGGTTTTCGGTCTTTACGACCTAGACGGCGACGGTCTCATCAGCAAGGAAGAAATGCTGGACGTCGTTGGTTCGATCTACGAGATGCTGGGACGATACACTCAACCACAAATCGCTGAACCTCAGTCAGCAGCTAGGGAGCATGTTGATCGAATTTTCCACGTAAGATTTGACGAACACGGCAAAGACGTGCAATATTTATTCATAAACGCAGTAAAAATTTTGAAAAAAAATGTTATTCCTTAAACAAAAAGATTCTGCTTACAAATGCCTTCAGAAATTTTTCGATAATTGTAGAAGAAAAGCTTTGATTGGATCTGCTTGTTTTCATTCATACAATTAAGTGTTATATTGTACCGGATTGATTTTGCCTGTAGAGTGCGAAACAGTTCATTGGAAAATTTTGAAAAGGAATTTCACGTTTTTTCCATTACGTTTGTCAGCTAATCGATGCGAACAAGGACGGCGTGGTGACGATCGACGAGCTGGTCCAGTGGTGCTCGAAGGACGAGCAACTCCTGAAAAGTCTCGACACTCTCGACACCGTGTTATGAGGTCTTTTAACCGACATTATTACGAGGACCGCCGAGGAAGCCTTCGAACTGTCGGGATCTCCACAACGCAAACTTTCTCGACATTGCTCGGAAGTTCATCGCTCGTCATTGAAACAACGACGGGACGAAGAAGATCAGGAAACTATTGATCGTTTATGCGTTTAACAATCAGAAACGAATTCCTGATGCATCCTTAAGGGCGGTGTGACACATTGACTGATTCCAAAAATAGTATTTCTCGCTTTTTTCAGAAAGTTTTTGAACCTCAGACAAAAGCACAGTAATTTGAAGTAATTTATTGTTTCCGACCACGATATACACCATTTTTGGAGCTATTCGTGAGAAAATACATTCAGCACTGGTATCGGAATCTCAAATAATTCCCTAGTAAGTTGTGCGGCTGCGATTACATGTCTAAATGGCACACGCCGAAATATCACGTCGACGTTAGACGTATAAAATTTGGCTGGGCAGTGACAATCGCCTCTTGTCCCCGTTGATTTGGTTAACTTCGTAAATTCCGATTAATTAAAGAAATATACCTGACAATACTGTTTGCTTTGTAATTATAATGTTGGGATCATCAACTTGCAAGGGAAGCTGCGTCGAAATGTCACATCGCCTTAACGGAAAAGCGAGTCCTTGTAAATACCCCACACACCGCCTACCCAGTCTTTCAAACGCGTAAATGCGATCGCGTTCCATCAATTGACTACCGTACGAAAAATTGAAAAAAGCGAGAAAATTAAAACACAGTATTATCGAAGTATTATGAAATAAATGAAAGACTCGGCGCACAATCTGCACAATCCAGAGATTACATGCGTCGTATATATATATATATATACGTGTTATATGGAGCGTCGATCGTTCCATGTAACAGGAACGAAACGACGTCGAAATGCGTTTAAGTAAATTCGAAATATTCGACTCTTATCGAGCCAAAATCATTATTGATTCGCCTTTCTGCCGTTCTTCGTCGTCCCCCTTATTCTCTATTGAACTCATTTCGGGCGAACAGCAAGACTCAATACGCCGCTTTTCGGATTTCCAATTTCTTCCAACGTTCTCAGTAATTCGGGCGTAGGCTCCTGCGATTTAGCGCAGCCGATGCTGCCAATTATCTGGCCAATGAGAGGAAAATCGTGTGGTACGAGTGAAGTCAAATAACAAGAAAACTTTTCTCCCTACTCTTCTTTGCTTTTCGGATTTCTATTTTTCACATATTTAGGGCATTTCGGAATTTATGACAAATTAATATTTTTAATGAACTTTCGACTCTAAAATGACCATAACGTATAATTCGCGTCACACATTATACGCTGTGATAATGTGTTTCAACAGTTAAAATGAAAAGAAAAGAAAAGGACACGACGGTGTTCCAATTTCTTATTTCGCTTTTCGCCTTTGAAATGAATTAAAATCCTGTCCGTCGTTCTCGATGACTTTTATCTTGCTTTGAGATCTGGTCACGACTTAAGATTAATTAAAAAGCCGGCTAATTTCAGTGATGGAGTTCGCCAGGAGCAAAAAAAAAAGAAAAATTTGCTCGCTATTAGACTGCTCTATTTTATCCCTTCGAATCTTTGGAAGATTAAAACACTTGATGAATTTTGGCCATGTGAGCAATATGAATATGCAACTGAATATTGAAGAGAACGCGCGATGACAACGCGATTGTTAGAGCCGACCAAGCGTAAGAGAAACGCGGCCCCCTGCGGCCCCTCCTCGTGTGATTCTCCTGTACCTTATTACTGTTTAAATGATTACAATCTACCAATGTTGTATAAATTATACATTGTAATTACTACATTATTATCTGAAAGATATATACATATATAGATATATATATATATTAATTTGTTTTCTTTTTCTATTATATATTTATATATATAATAAAAAAAGAAAATTCATTGAACGGATTTACCTTAAAAAAAGGTTCGCAATTCGGTGGTTAAAAACGCGATTCATTGATAATTGACTTGCTTGGGCAATACAAAATTGAATTCAACCACTCATTAATTGCAAAAACTTATTAATGAAGTCACTTGTTGGCAATTCGCGTTTTTCGATCTACCTTGAAGTGCCACGTTATATGCGAATGGAGTGCTTAGGCATTCGCCGTTAACGCGTGTCTGCTATAACGGCGAGACTTGTACCATATATAATACCTTTGTACCTCGTTAACGCTTGCCTCGTTGATAATTATAAATATATTAAATGACATAGAGGTATAAACGACGATCGAGCGACGGCAAACAGTTGCGACGATGAATAATAAAAATGCTGGCAATAATTTGTTTACCCGGAATTTTTGCTTGAATCATTCTGGCCGATTCACAATTGAAAGTACCTTAGAACTCGAAATATGTTGATAAATTTATGCTTATTTTCATCTTTTCACATAACATACATAGTCAGTATAATAAGTTTCCACGTTGCTTTTTTTATCAGCATCGACGATCCCTGAAGAAAAGTGCGACTATAAATAACGAAAATTCTGGCCATAATCAACATCTCTGCTTTCCTCTTGAACGGATTTACTTGAAGCCGGTAGAGCGCGGTTCAAAGCTAAATAAACTATTAAAAAATAATGGGGTCGATTCGATAGCCAAACCCTGTAATCAAGGCTGACGCACAATTGAAAATTCATTATAAAATTTTAAAGTATTATACAAATAAATAAAAACGTTATTAAAAAAAATACGTCGACATGATGAATCTTCAATGTTTTCAGTATTCGTCTTGCGCATCTCGTCGATCGTAGTCGGTTATCAGATCGGTATCTTTGGCCATTTCGTTGTAGTCCATTTCGAGAGCTGCTATATTTTCACTGGCCTCTGTAAACTCATCCAATTCCATGCCTTCGTTCTGATACCAATGAACAAAAGCTCGTCGGGAATACATAAGATTGAATTGCCGATTCAATCGCCTCCAAGCCTCGGATATCGCGGTTGTATTGCTCAGCATTGCGACCGCACGCTGAACTTTCGCCTGATCGCCTCCCGGTATTGCCGTCGGTGGTTGGCAGTTTATACCCACCTATAAAAAATATTAACTATATTTGTGATAGTCCGGATCAATTGAAGTTATACCAGAAAAGTCATTTTTAATATGAAATAAAATATGTCCCGAAAATCTGAGGTTTTTCGTATATTTAAAAAATATTCTTTTTTAAATTACAAAAAATAATATCCCCGTTTGTCGATAAAACAATCGGTGTTACTGGAACGTAGAAATTATTTTAGATGTTCGAAAGCTAACACAACTCTACAACTTTTGAGTTGGGAAATTTTTTTCAGAAATTTTAAGTTTTCGAGACATTATCTAAAATATTAGATTAAAAAAAATGTTAATGCAGTTTTAGTGATCCTTCAATGATGGGGCATATCTGAGATGGTCGAAAGAAAATGTCTGAATTGACGGAGAATTGCTTTGTATTTTATAGTTTACCTTAAATCCCGTGGGACACCAGTCCACGAATTGTATACCGTGTTTCTGTTTTATGCAGGCTATCGCAAAATTCACGTCCTTCGGGACGATATCGCCGCGATAGAGTAAACAGCAAGCCATGTATTTTCCTTTTCGCGGATCGCACTTGACCATTTGATTCCTCGGCTCGAAACATTCGGTCGTGAGCTCGCTTATCGTCATCGTATTGTGATCGACCTTAGCGGCGTTTGAAATGGGCGCGTATGCGCAAAGAGGAAAGTGTATCCGCGGAAAGGGCACGAGGTTCGTTTGGAATTCGGATAGATCGACGTTCAGCGAGCCGCCGAATCGCAGACTCGCTGTTATCGAAGAAATCACTTGGCTGATGACACGATTCAAGCTCGCGTAAGTCGGACGATCGAGATCGAGTTTTCTTCGGCATATGTCGTAAAGTGCCTCGTTGTCGACCATGAACGAGCAGTCGGAATCGTGAAGCGTCGTGTGAGTCGTGAGAATCGCGTTGTAAGGCTCTACGACCGCTGTACTTATCGTCGGCGAGGGATAAACCGTGAATTCGAGTTTACTCTTCTTTCCAAAACGATTGCAAATGTCCTCCATCAGCAGAGTGTGGAACCCGGATCCAGTACCTGCGTAAAAACGATCTTATCGAATCGAGATGGCGTTGGGGAAAAAATATACAATACCGATAATAATAACAGATCCGACGGGGTATTATTGAAATTATGTATATACTGTATACCCAATTTTTCCAGATTTTCCGAAGCACCATTGTGCAGAATAATCATTTTCGAAGTTTTCGATTCTCGCAAATCGACGACGAAATATTTTCCAGTTTTTTTTTCTATAACAAAATCCCAAAAATCGCCTAATTTTCGTACTTCTAAAATATTGTCGAGTTAAAAAATAAAGAAAACCTACGAAAATGAAGATATTCGGTAAATGGTGTTTTTGAAAATCTGAAACACAGAAATTTCTGGGTCCGTATAAACATATTTGCAACTTTTCAATAAAATCGAATAAAGAGAGAGCGGTCAATCATTCTAAGATGCGAATTTATATATTATTTGTAGGTCGACGAATCCGCACCTCCGCCAACCGAGTGAAAGACCAAGAAACCAATGAGACTGTTGCAATTTTCAGCGAGAAGTCTGAGCTTGTCGGCGACCGTTTCGATGAGTCTTTTGCCGACTGTGTAACGACCACGCGCGTAATTATTCGCAGCATCTTCTTTTCCACAGATCAACTGCTCCGGATGGAATAAACGACGGTACGATGAATTTTGAAATTGCCCGATGACCGAAGGCTCCAGGTCGACCATTATCGCACGGGGCACGTATTTTCCTGCAGCTGGGTGCACGAAGAAGGCATCAATTCCCTCCTCGTCTTGCGCTCTCGAGGAATCATCCTGTATCTGACCATCGGGACGAATTCCATGCTCCAAGCAATAAAGCTCCCAGCTGGTGCCACCTAATTGCACTCCAGCTTGGCCCACATGAATGGAAATGCATTCACGCTGAAAACCGAGAATGCAAATTAGAAGCTAATACATTGTTGTCCGATTTTGCTTCCTTATAGTGAAAACTTTGATTTTACGTTTAATAAACACTGTTATTTAATATTGAGATCTCACCTTGCCCGACATCGCGGCGTCTGGACATCCGAATGTTGTACACGGAGATATGTGCAAATATTTACCCTGAACCTTCGGCGCCGCTTTGCTAGTTTATAAACTGTAATTTATCATGCCGCGAGATTTCCAGTCTTCTACGGAAAATTTTTTAAATAATTTTTTAATGACGTTCTGTCTGTCATTTATGAATCCATGAGCTAAACTAAAATAAAACAATCTGGCGATTGCCTTATCTTTTATCTCCAAGCGCTGCATGGCCAACACGAAGCGCTCGAATTTCAAGAATAATTAATTAATAACTAATTAGAAAGATGGCAAAGTTGGACCTTGCCATTTTCTTCCCCATAAAGAAAGCTTTGTGAAAGAAACAAAATCAGGACGCAATGTAAGAACAGCCCAAGAAATACGAGAAAGGTGAAGTCGTTTTTTATATTTTTTCATTTTATTTTCATCCAATCTGCTGAGAATTATATTTTATTCGTCATAACGTGTCGCATGTAACGCTTATTTTCTTCCGACAGTCGAAATAAATACATAAATAATTTGTAGCACTCGTTTTTTAGCAACGTCGGCAAATTTGCCGCAAAGTTTCGAACATCGCACTTTTTGTGAAGGAGGTTCTTACCTCTTAAATCAGTATACTATTTTACCGATGCGCAATTAAGTAACAGTTTTTGATACCGATTAAGCGCGAAATGGACAGAAAAGATATCGCGTTGGTTTCGCAATTGCCTGAGAGAACTCGCGACGATAGTAATCCACAAATTCACCTGCACTTTTTTTTCGTATTATTTACATAGTGGTTAAGGTGGGTTAAGCCACTGTAGTTGTAATGTTATTGTATGAATTATTAAAAAACTGCCTCGAACAACAGAATGATTAGCAATTTTCACTCAAAGTAAATGATAAATCGTGAATTAATGCATAGATATTAACCAAAAAAGTAGAATGTTCAATCCTCAACTTCCGGCAATGTTACAACATTACTAACATTCTAGTCGTGATTTGTGCTGAAAAAAAGGGACAACGATGACGAAGATACGGTGGGCCCTTTTCAGGGCACCAAAGATACTCAGGTATGAATTGGATAATTCAATTGAATTGGATCACTGTAAATACAAACTGGTATTGAACGTACAAGGTATTCGGAGTGCAGATCAAACATTGAAGAGAAGTGGATTCGTTTACGTATTATCATAAAATCATTGTTCTACAATGAGTTCCTCAACTGGGCATACGCTTGTGACATCCTCATGGAGCCTATATTTTGGTTCGTAGAGAATTTCACTGCATGTCTGGGACCTGTAAGTATTTACCGCAAACAGAGAAATATCATATTTGGTTGTGTTTATCGATAATTTCTCATGAGAATCAATTAATACTTCATCGTTCTTCTCAAAGTTTCTTCTTCATTATGATTTACATTTGCAATTTAAGTTACTAATATGGTTTGTTATATTTGTGAACATTGTTTTTCATGTTATAAATAACTAAGTAAATAGAATTGACTGTATATTAAGAAACTTTTTCTCTTCTTAATCTCTTTATTTTGAATCCTCTACTGATAAATTCTGCAGGTTTTTGTCGTGATGGTGACTCTTCTAACTGCAACTATTGTCTACATTGCCTATTGGTTAGGCCTGCCCTACTGGTGGAACAAAAGTCCACTGTCTACGGTATTATTACTTATAATTGGCAACTGGCTGCTAGCAAATGTCTGCTTCCACTATTACATGGGTGTCAATGTCCCAGCCGGTTATCCACCTCAGGGTGGACTTATTCCAGAGGCTGTGAGCATTTGCAAAAAGTGCATAAAGCCAAAGCCACCAAGAACACATCATTGTTCCATTTGCAACAAGTGTGTACTCAAGATGGACCATCACTGTCGTATCCTTTGCAAAATTTTCTCTGGAATCATATTGAATGAATTTTTGTCCATAACTACCACAACTTTCAATCCTTAACTCAAATTTCAGCGTGGCTAAACAATTGTGTAGGCCACTATAATCACAGACACTTCCTCCAGTATATGGCCTTCACAGTACTTGGAATAACTTTCATAATGATTTTTGGTGTTGAGATAGCTTATCAAGAATTCTTCCCCGAAGAGGAACCCGATTTGGACGGTTATCCAGTGCGAATTAATAACTCTCAAATAATACCGATGGTTTGTATAATTCAATATTTCAGTATTCATCGCACATATATTATTATACAGCTCGTAAATCGTCAAAAAATTAAAGATGTTATTAAAAAATCATTGAAGATATGAAAAACATTCATTTTAAACGATACAAATGCCATAACGTTATCGGTAGATTAGTTAAAAATAATTATTGTTTCCTTTTTAATTCAGGATTTTTTAACCTGCCAAACTTGCCCTAATAGTTTCCATACAGCGAAACTTTCGACAAACCGTCAATAATTTCGGAGCTCTCGAGCTATTAAAACTGATCATTTTTAGACGGAATCGTTCGATCACTTGAGCCCCGAGGAAGTGGCTTTTATAGTAAAACAAGCGGCGGAAACAAAGGAGAAAGAGTGGAGACGACGTGTTATCGTTTTCGCCGGATTGATATGCGTCGGTACGTTTGTTGCTCTTGGATCTTTGACCTGGTGGCATGCAGGACTAATTGCAAGAGGAGAAACGAGCATCGAGGCGAGGATAAACAGTACAGAATCGGCCAAGTACAAAACGATGGGCAAGGTCTATCGAAATCCTTACGATTTCGGTCCGCGGGAAAATTGGCGATTATTTTTAGGACTCCGGGGCAGGTAAATTCGATCAGAGAAATTTTCGAAATATTCACAAACAAATTACAAGAAATCGATCGCATCACTGGTATCATAAACAATACAATTTTAAAGAAAAGAAAAAAAAATAAACGAAAATTCTGGTTACAGGAGTTGGAGGCAGATATTATTTCCATCGAGACATGGACCGTACGGAGACGGACTCACCTGGCAAACCGTCCACGATCGCACGACACGGACTTACGAGTGGAGTTGAGATACGTAGAATAATCCAATTAATGGATTCTTCTAGTCAACGACAATATCATTTATACCGATATTCGGTTTGTGATTTCGAGGCGATCAGCTTGTTGAGAAATCTCATATAACGACCAGAGTTGTAATCTGTAATTACTCATGAAGTTCCAATTATTTAGGGCGTAAACAGATCGAGTCAGTTTGAGTGTTATGTGATGATTGAAACTCTAATTTAAACATATTTCATCAGCGCTTACAATAAGGAACCGTGTCGTAGCTAGTCTTTGTATCTCCCGCGTCTTCTCAAAAGGACTTCGACGTTCTTTTTCCAAAAGTGAATTGTAGCATCATGAGATTTATCCAATTAGTTTTTAACTATCCATAAGTATCAAAGTTTTGAATGTTTTTTTTGTATCACGCATTGAGATCTGCAAACTTGACTGTCACAATCTTCGGTATTTGAAGAGTAATAAAAAAGCGATTTTTTAATGTTTCGAATAGAATGTTTCATGGTTTAGCTGCCTAATCGGAGTGATATATGATCGTAGGGTAGTTGAGAAAAAAACGGTTTCTTGATTTTAAGGGAACTCAATATCGACTGTAGTCGAGAAAAATTTTACTTCAGCATATCCTCAAGGTATTTTCAACATGAAAAAGTACATGATGCATTCTGTGTCAATCCAGTCGTTTCTTTTTTCGACCTTCTCAGATATGACGAATTATGAGAGAAAAGATCTATGATTGACAAAAAAAAAGTGGTTTAATTGACATAGAATGCTTTATATAATAAAATCCTACGGGAATTGTACTTTTTTTTTACGTGAACTATTTTTCAGTGAAGAGTGCGAGAATTTGAATGAAAAATGAAAGTGGAAAAATATCTATTTTTAAAAGGACCCTCATTAAAACCCTACATTTAGGTATTTTGAGGCCACACTATATTCTCGATCCAATCAAGATAGTGCGAGACTCTGGTGTAAACGCCCGGAGAAGATGCAACTCCGCACACAGGTCCGAAGCTCGTAATCCCAATTATTTGGAAGCCACAACTAACCGACGAATCCTTGATCTGAAGAGGCCCACCGGAATCTCCACCACAAGTATCCTGTTGCCAATTATTACGAGGAGCTCCGGCACAAATCATGCTTGGAACGATGCCATCCGGCGCCGATATCGATCTATTGTGCTTTAATGCACACTGTACGTTGTCCACGATATCGAGATGTGCTTCCTGCAGCGTATTGCTCATGCCTTCGCCTGGAAACAAGTATCGGTACGTGAGAAAATCGCCTTCACTCTACTATCATATTCAAAGCTTTGTGAAATCGGTTAAATATTGATTACATTAATCTGTAACGTAATAGTATATTGTGATAAAAGTTTGAAAAACTGTTTTCCGACCAGTTAAGAAAGAGTTTCTGAAACAAGTATTTTACAAAACAGGAAATATACCGAATCCAGTAGATCCCCATCCACAAACCCACGCGGAGCTTGGAATATTGTTGTATTGCTGATGCAGACAAGCGGGCTTTATCGTCATGTTAAAAGTAACCGATTTCACGAGTTCCAAAAGCGCAATGTCCGCGTACATCGCCGGCGGCCTATACGAAGGATGACGTATGCTTCGCTTTATGGGAACCGTTTCTCCATCATTTCTGCTCAAGGTATCGATGCCTATTCGGGCAAGTGTTACACCACCTCTGTAATGTATTATAGTTATTGAAATATTAAGTATCAGGAAATATGGGGTCTGATTTTTGATAATCGACTTTCGAGTTTTATTTCAACTTTAACGATAATATACTCACGATGAACCATGAGTGCAGTGTGCAGCTGTTAGCACCCAATTCGGAGAGACGAGAGTTCCTCCGCAGAAAAGATTGAATACGTTGTTTTCGCCCGTCTGGCCCAAAGCTACGACGTGAGGATAACTGTTTGGAACTGCTCGCTTCCCACCCACGACAAGGTGACGTATAGCGTGAGAAGATATTGAAGCTACTGCAGCGGATCGTTGCGATGTTTCACTCGCTGTTCCTATGAGCGGTATAACTTGTCTTATATTGTTCACCTGGTCGCAGTAATCCTTGCATCCTGCAAATGAAAAAAACGCAACTTTGATGGCTTCTGTATATGAAGAATTTTTTTTTCAACATCTCATATATACACCAAAATCGATTATATCAATGGACCACCAAAAAAAAAGTCTATATGAATATTCCAAGTTTTTTAAATCCGGTATGTTAGGAAAAAGCATTTTTGTAACTCGATTTGTTGACCCTTTAAAAAATACATTTCTTCTGGTATACAATGTACGTGAAATTTAGTATACAGGGATATCCGGGGTTGCTGATTACAAATCTTTAAAACTGAATTGAAAACTCATTAAAGTTTTTTATTACTTCGGATATTACTTGAAGCACGATAGTAATTCTAGAAAAGAATCACTTACTATTTTGAGATCGAGGTGTGTTATTTTTTACTAAGTCACGTTGAAATAATGGTTCTGAAGTAGTGCTTGAACTATGCGTAGAGGGAATAACTGCTTTGGAGTAAGTTTTGCTATCAGAAAACTCAGAAATTCTTTCCGGTGATTCCCTGAGGAATGGATTCTGCTGGTATCTTCTGGAAAATCCTTGGCTACCTGAAAAGCAACGCAAAAAAGATAGTTTACTTCTTCCGAAAAATAGATTTTGAAAAAACGAATTACAATGAAAAAATACCAGCCTTACAATATTGAACAAATAAAAACAGAAATCTGTTCTCTGATTTTTCACTCTGGTTAACATAATTGTAATGCGACTAATAATTTTCTAATATCTTGGCGGAGAGAAATTAGGCTTCAGGCAGATTTGAATGAAGCCTGTTCTTATGTGATCTTTTGATGAATAAAAATGTGTTTACATATTTAAATTAATATACAAGCCTGAAATTTCCAGACATCTTCTTTCCTAAAGAAAATGAAATCTCAGAAGTTGAATTTCATTTTAGAGTTTGATTTAAAAGCAGCATTAAGAGAAAATGTTAGATTATTTTTGCATTAATCAGCTACACTTAAATGCTTTTCAGGATTACATATTTACATTTTTTCATCTATATTTTATGATGTATAAACGCAAATTAAAAAAATATATATATGATCAGCAATTAAAAAATACAAATTTTAATCCTATAAAGTTGACTATCCTCTTAAGGATGTTTGAGTATCATAGAGAAAGAAATTTCCTCTATGAAAAACAAATAAACCGAACATAACGTTGTCATTATTACACTGTAAAAAAACGTCTGAACAGCTGCAACACGAATAACGTTTATTTCTTAAGATAAAAATTGCTTGTTTCTATTAACCTCGTGTTTCCTTGAGAGATCTTGCGGAGCAACAATTCAGCAACAGCGCGTAGTAAAATGTGAGCAAAATAAAAAGGAAGTAACTCATAATAAATGCTGTATAAGTTGACAGATCGATTCGCGATACACAGAAACTGCAAAGGCTGCCGGAGCCAAGCACAAGATGACGTAGTCGGGTGATTGATGTATCGAGTGAAGATTTTTATTTCTTTTTCCTTATTTCAGAAGTTAATACGCTATAACTATAGATGATTCGTTATTACACTACCAAGCGCATTTGCACGCGTAACTTATTGAGTTCTTGGAAGTCACGTATTTATATTGGCGGGAAAAAGTGGGCAGAAGGAGATAATTTTTTCTCTCTGCAGAACTAAACAACCGGGTCTATTATCTTCATTTGATAACGCGCTTTCGGGGATTTCATGGACCACATGTGCGTACGCAACGTCGTGCTCAATTATCTTCATTTTGCAATTCGAAATGTGTGTGTATATGTATACGTATTGACGCAACAAACGCATCGGTGTTAAAATAAGAAGCCGCATTGCTTTAGCGTCGGCTGCTCGACGTGACCAAAATGAAATAATTCAAATCTTCCATCAGTGAAGACCGCGGCTACTTTAGTAATACGATTAATCGATCCGAGTCACGCATGGGAGAAAATCTGATGCAGAAAAGTTCCTTTAAAGTATATGGTTAAAAAATATATTTTTACGGCAGCCCGGCAATCACATCTAAATGATCTTTATTATTAAAAAATGTGCACATTTAAAAAGTAATTACTAGAAAACAATATGTAAAACAATAGCACGAATGAATAACAGTCATTCGAACGTAACACGTGCGATATTGCATTGAAATGAAAAAAAAGGAGGGGCGGTCCGCAATGCAATCTGAAGAGGAGGAGACACGACATCGGAAGGGAAGACGGCTGCGGTTCTTATACGTCATTTGGACATTATTTCCATTGCGGGAAAATCCAAAGTGCTAAATTGACGCACAGTTAAATTTCACGACAGAGATGCTTGCTATTTTTGTTCCGTGTTTTTGCCGAGTCAGTAGAGATTGCGGATGAAAACTCTGTGGAATTCATAGACGCTGGTATAATGGAGTTTTTTTTTGCCTTGATTCCAAAAGGTGGCGGAAAATTTACAAAAGTTTTGTCCGGTCATCGATCGGGGAGTACCATTTCACACGTTCTCCGGTGATACAGAATATCACCTACTAATTTATATTGCTATTTGTTTTCCCCGCCTTTTTTACCGACCGAGTACGCTTCGCCGACGTGCGGTTTCGTCGTTCTCTCTCGCTCAACTGCACCGCCAATGTTGCTTTCTCACTCGCACTCACGTTGACTCAGTCGGTACAGTACAACACCAAACGATATTTCCCATTCATTCATTCATTCATTCCCCGATGTGTTGTTTTTTAAAATTTAGCATTATATAATTCTGACTTTCGATTTTGAGAAGTCATTCATAAGATGTGATAAAATGGAAATTATGAATTTGTAGTTTTTTGCACTGTACTATTAGTTTTTCTTATAAGGAGCGTCGTTGAATAGTGCCGTTTTTTTAAAAATGCGATTAATCGATTCCAGCGACGATTGGGGAGTGATCTTATATTAAAATAATAATACGCTTCTGAGAACAAAGAACTCGAAAATCGATAGATCGATGTCGTTTTCGCGGCACTTTTTTTCATCGTCAAGTGTTTTACATATGGCGTCGAGTTCGGCGTGGTGTTCGACGTCGCCGGCCCTTGTTAATCGTGAAACGTAAACGTAATCCATACGTTGCCCATTTGTTTGTAATAACAATAAACGTGAATCAGCAATGACGAATCCCAATGGATACAGTGACTCCCAGGAATCATTGAAAGCGGTGCTTCTCGACGATGCGACTTTCCACGAGCTCCAGGACATGTGAGTCAACCGAATCACGTTCACTCAAATTTTACACATTACGTGTTTAAAATTTAACGGTTTTTCAATTATCGAAGATGCTGTCGTCCGAGATTGCTAGAGCTGTTCGATCCTTGCCATTCAAAATATCAAGCAAACATTCACGCTGTAATTATTGATATCCACCTTTTCGTATTTTTTATTCTGTTACGATTCACCTGTTGGCATGATTGTCAGGTTACGGATGTGAGATGCAAGGTCGCTACCATGGTGTATTTATTGATGCCAAGATTCTCTTGCATCATATATTTTACACATATTCTAGATCGTTTATAACAGCACTAAATCATGATAACACATTTTTAAAGACTTTTGACTGAAGAAAAAGATGGAAAAAAGGAATGAGTGAAAAAAAATTGATGGAAATAAATCGAGAGAGAATTTAATAATTTCTGTAGAACTTAAGCATATATCTGTACTTGTATAAAAAAAGAAATACATATGGAAATATATGATACTAATACTTTTAAAGAATTATTGATCATTTAATTTTTCTGATTTGTCAAACCTCATTTTACGTTTTCATTGTAGGAAACGATACCTTGATATTGCATCATCATAAAATAAATGTACAATAGTTTTCATTTTGTCTTTAATTCACCTATTCAGAAAAAACCTATCACAAAAGAATATGTACATGCTTTAGTATTGCTGTATATGTAAGCCAATGTTTTTAATATAAGTTTCATTTTTAGCCTATTCTTTATAATTAAAAAATTTTCATATGCATTTTGTTACATAGCCACCATAGTATAGTGTGTTATTATTAAATTTATGTTGAATCCTCGTTGTTGATTTATAGAACTATAATTTATTTTATTTTTCCAGGAATGGTATGGACCATTTGCTGCATGATAACATCATGGAAACGGAACAGAAGTGTGCCCTGATGTACACTCAAATTCCTCAATCGATAAACATACCCGTACTTGATGAATTTGCTGGGCTGTACAACTTCCAGCTGGTTTTAAATCATCAGAGCACTAGTAAACATTGCATGGTAGGTATTGTATTTTTTCTACCGTTCACCAACATGGTCAACCTTTTTCCAGAGTAATTTGCATTCGTTTGATTTTCAGTATTCTACACTGCTGGAAAAGATTTTCATAAACATGGAGCAAGCTTTGCCACTGCGTTTTGAGTGGAGTCCGCCTGTGGACGATTTGTTCCTCCGCACGACGATGGTTTTCGCCCTGGACCAATATAGAGGCGAACCGGTCGTCAGATGCCACAATCACATGGCATTGCCCAATCTGGGTAACGCAGGTGTAAAACCTGAGGTTCTTAAGTATGTTGTTCGATGCTTGCATCCAGCGAGCATCTACGATGAGTCAGGCAGACATTTGTCTGTGCTCGTTCCGCTGGGTACTCCGCAAGCGGGCTCCAACTACGTGCCTCTGAATTTCCAATTTTACTGCAAAAATAGTTGCGTTTCCGGAATGAATCGCCGGCCAACTGAACTGATTTTCACCCTTGAAACTCACGATGGACAGGTTCTCGGCAGACGCAGGCTTTCCGTTCGCGTCTGCAGTTGTCCAAAACGCGACAAAGATAAGGAAGAGACAGAGTATTTGAACGGCAAGGTTCATGTTGGAGGCGGAAAGAAACGCAAATTATCCGTACCGGCCGGAAAAAAACTTATGGCGGTGCCGTCGACCGGCGACAACCGCGAGTTTCTCGTGCAATTCAAAATACCCGGCAAGGATAATTATCAGGCTGTGATGAAATACGCCTACGATCTCATGGCCGGCCAAGCAATGCGCTCCGGCCAATCCGAGCCTTACCGCCCTTACATGGAGGATTTGGCGCAAAAGTTGCAATGTTCCCAATAATAATTTCTTACCATCATTTATATATCTATTTTTATAACACGTAGATTGTAGTCTGAGCCTGACGATCCCAGTGAAATAGCTGCAGGGGCCATTCAAAGATTATCTTTCACTCGGGACGTGGCCTCGAAGTTTCGACTAAGTATTTTCCAAGATTAGTTTGTAAGAACGACTATTATTCGTAGCGCATGTTCGTGATCGTAACCCGTAAATCTTATTTGAAACCGTCAAGCATTTGCTCAATTTTTCATGAATGCCAAATTAGTTATCTCGAAAAAGTGAATTTCGTCAACGTAACATCGGGATGTTATAATTTTTAATATCTTTATGGAAAAAGTAGAACAAGTTAAACATTATTATTTGTGATCAGGTTGATAGTTTTTTTTTTCGTTGGATTGAAAGTTTTATCAGAAAATGAGACTCAAAACCAGTGCGTCGACGCACAATTTGACTGCATGGTCCACTAATCGCTCTTGCATCGCATTAAAAAATTATCCAAAAAGATTCAGAGCGCACAGTTTGGTACAATTTTTATTCGTAAAAAGTATATATCATATATATTTGTCACAGTTTTTTCACCGATTTGTTCGTACACGTACGTTGTGAATTGATAGGCATAATTACGTACTGTCATGTCACTATTATCATTATTATTACGTTTTTTAATCACTATGTACTTGACTCAATGAACGAGTGCCTTTATATCTTCGTAAACACGAAAATACCTTGTCACCAGTTGTGTTTGTTGCATGAGAAAATGTGAGATAGACATCCCATTTTCGGATG
This sequence comes from Clistopyga incitator, assembly GCA_947507545.1. NCBI lineage: Eukaryota > Metazoa > Arthropoda > Insecta > Hymenoptera > Ichneumonidae > Clistopyga > Clistopyga incitator. The sequence continues at coordinate 15,823,395 of OX382171.1, read as the reverse complement.
CGAAAAAATAAATATTTTGTTACAATCAGTTAACTTCTTTAAATCTTATTTCAATTCCTTTCCGGTTAAAAAATAAATACTGCAGCTTATTGGTATTTCATGAGTTTAAAAAAATTGAGAAATATAATATTTGAAAAATCTGAGCTGTTTTATCAATATTTTGATAAGATATACTGTCGAAATATGCCAAAATATTGTTGACCTTAAAGATACATGATTCTTAATTAAAAAACTTATTTTATTACAGTTTCAAAAGAAAAGCTTGCCGGTCAATTTATCTATCAAACTTGCAGTCCTTCGCCAAGTCGCGAATCCACCAGTTCGATAATAAGAGTGTTGATACCAAGCGCTTTGGGTAAAGGTGCCAAGTGGCAAGCAAGCGGTGCCGAGTTATCGTCCAGCCTAGCGATTAGCCTCCGTAATTTTACTTCAGTTCCATCGCCGTTTTGTCCTAACAAAGTCCATTCTGCAAGGTTTTCGGTACTGGAAGCGACAACCCAAGCGGCTTCATCCTCATACTAAAAAAAAATAGAATGTGATGCTAATTTACACAAAACGAATAGCACTGGAATCAAACGTTTTTTGAGGTATAAGAAGCATAATCGAACTGAAAATTCATTATTCACATTGATATTGCACCGATAGACTCCATTTTTCCGGGTGGCTTACTTTGTGAAATGCCATTTTTCTTGACTTTAGAATCAACTCGTACGATATTGATGAATTGATATACATCTTTAGAAAACCATAGTAAAATGTACATCGATCCAATCGTCAAAACACGGCAAACCTTTGTTTCTCAAATTAGATTTTGATTTTTTGAGACTGTGTCTCAAAGTTGGTGAGATACGCTCGTATAACTGTACCTGAAAGAAAAAAAGATCTCCTCTATGATGCATAATATAAGTGGCTTCTCGACCAAAAGGAAGGGGCAGAGGAATCACAGCCGTTCTCCCGTGAAAGTGGACCTGAGGATCCTCGTGAGCTCTGCTGAGATGCTCCAGGACAAAATTCGCGGTTACAGTTTCCTTGCAGGACGAAGATTTGGACAGTGGACAGGCAAATGATACGTTGTTGATGGACTCTGTGGAGCCACCCCACGTGGGCGTCTGCGGGACGCTTAAAAATCCGGATGCGCTGGTGTAAGCACCGTTTGCTCCGAGACGATAGGCTGTGGCATCGACTGGAGGTTCATTGCCCTTCGAGAGTTCACCGGTACTCGCAGATTTAGTTCGATCGGTTTGGCACAATTCGCCTAATCTTCTGTACGCCGCAGGACGCCCATCGATCGACGTGCCTTCATCAACGCAAGTAGCTACCGAGAGATTTTCTGCCGATGCTGCCTTATCGAATCCACCTGTAACGGTATTAAGATTACGCTGTTAAAAATATTTAGAATAAATTGTACTTTCAAATAAGGAAAACTCTTTCAAAGGAACTGGTATATTGAATTTGATATGCAAGTTAAAATCACAATATTTTCTTCTAAATCCTGTAATTTAGAAATTATAGAGAATCTATACTAAATTGTAATATTAAAAATCACATTTTTTTATATTGCAGAATTTCAAGTGATCTCAACGATATCTTCCCGGGCAGAAAAATATTAATTCGAGACATTGCCGGGAATGTTTTATCAATGACTGTAAAAGCTATTGAAACAAGATGCGCAATCTATTCTTCAACTTAAATTCAAGATAAGTATGTGAAAATTAATCAAATTCATTATTTTCATTGTACAATATGTATGAATAGTTATTTGCTATACTTTGTGAAATTTTATTAATATTTTCAACAGAGAACGTCTCACCTAGGATCAGTCGAGCCAGCGATGATTTTAATTTCGTGTGGGAGACACGTGAATTATTGCTGCACCCGTTAGCAGCAGCCTCTGACTTCCGGTTGACCCTTCCAAAGAGCTTTTCGCGGAGCGAAGCTCCACTTGGCGAGTTATCTTCCCGAGCTTCTTCGAAGGCCTCGCGAATATTTCTCTGTACCTCATCAGCCAAGAGGCAACGACCCTGACCGAGTCTCACTCTGCAGACAGGACAACGAGGGGTTTTCGCTCTACAATTAACACACAAAATGTGCCCATGGACGCACTGCGAGACCGGTGAAGTCGCGCTCTCCAAACAAACCGGACATTCCAGAGCGCGCACCGTGCCGGAAATCGCTCTGGCTAGTTTCTTCGCTACTTCCGGTAATGGACCAGCCAAGGCCGCGCCGTCCTCCTGCTCTTGATCGTCCGGCCGAAAGCTGCGCCACACCTGAAGCTTCACCGTGCTACCACGATCCTTTCGAACGAGTGAAGCTATGTCTTTGACTCGAAGTCCCACGAGATCCGTTCCATCGATCTCCAAAAGACAATCACCCGCTCTAAATACGTACATTCGTATTAGTATCGATTTGCCTATGTACTCTAATTTTTGTGCAATCACCGCATAACAATAATATGGAATTATGCCAATTTTTTGCATCGTTCATGAATTTTTCGTGACATCAACGAACACTCGGAGGAATCGTTGTAGTTCAATCAAGTATGAAGCTAAATTATGAATGCTTAATATTTGAAGAAATAAAAATTATGACACCATTCACATCATAAGTTAATTTATAAAGTTTTAATAATAATAACGTGTAGCGATTATACTACAGCGTGTAAAACTTCCGAGTACCTGCAAAGACTATTAATTTATAAGATTATTGAGAGGCAATTGTAAGATGTGTGTTTCTTGCAGCTATTCAAATGTGTGTACATCATAATTACAAAACAAACTAGTGCAAATTATTTTTCTTGAATGAACTAAAATGTGCAACTCTGATTTTGTAATCAGCTAAGACATACCTGAGACCCGCGATGTCAGCTATGCTTCCTGCGTCAACGCATCCGACCCACGGATACGGATCCCACTTGGATCTCGAAAGATGAAAGCCGCAGGATCTCTTATTATCCGAATTATTGTCTCCGTCATTGATGTTCAAAATCACGGTGGTCCTACACGTTTCCGTCATAATCACAATGTCTTGATCGGTTTCAGAAGGCGCGGTCATGATGACCTTCACTCCCGCTGCTTCCGTCAGAACTCTGGACCTGCAAGATGAAGCTGCGATTTCTGACATGCTGTTTCAAATTCGTTCGACGAAAATTCAATATTTAGCAGAAAGCAAGAAAATTTTTCTAATTTGGAGCTTCTTTTGCAATCGGCATCGAGAACCCGACTGAAGTTGAGTCTCACTTATAATGCGGGCTGCCCCTGCAGTATGCAAATACAGTCGTTTATTTTTGTGTTACCTCGGCTGACATTCGATTTTGGTCACCAGTTGGCCTCTTAAATTGCAGCTACTTCGTAGGGACACTTATCGTTATTGAATTATTATTATCGTGAATTTTCAGTTCCCTTTACTTGATTATCTAACATTATATCGAGTTTTATTATCGACGATTTTCTAATGAAGTACTATATATTATATTTCCATATTTTATTCGAGATGTCGTCTTATGACTGTTTTATGTCTTACCGTGGGTTCGATCGCAGGCGTTGAGAAACTATGTGATTATTTAACGAGAATACGCAATGCAATCGAGCTGGACCGTTCGAAGCAAGTATATTACGCTCACTGGATGGACCCACATCGTCCAGAGACGCAGTAAAAGTTGCTCACCTGTTCACCTTCACCTAAATATTATGCTCTTGGCATTGATACTTCTTCGGATAGACTACTACTCCAGTGCGCTGCGCAACTCCCGGCTGTTAACAATTACCCGGATGCTCGCTACAATTGCAATTGAATTGAAAACGACATTCTTCAATGAAGTATTTTTTTATTATATACGTGCAAAGACTATTTTTTATATTTTTTATACTGGACTAGGTAATACGGAGCAGCCTTTAGCGTAAAGTACGCTCGATAGTAAAGCAAACTAGTTACGAAGGATTGTTTTAAGATGAAATGTTCGTCAAGAACCTGTTGTAAATTTTGCATAATGCCCAGCAAGTAATAGGGTAAACCGACTAATGAATGGCCGGTTGAGTAGACGATAAAACCCAGTAAATAAACATTTCTTATGCACGTGCTCTTATGGATAGCGTTCATTCACTCGTCGGTTTACCCCATGCAAGGTTCTACTTCTGAACCAAAGACAAGATGCTTCATTAACGTTTTCTTTAATAGTCAATCTATGTACATACATATCTCTTCTGAAAATCCAGAATAATTACAATGAATAGCAGCCATTAGTATAAAGCACTCTTGCTGGTAAAGCAAATTAAATGTAAAGGATTGTACTAAAACAAAAAATATATATATAAAACTCTCACAAATTGCAAACACTTTTCTTCTATATTACGGAACTTGATTTGATACGAAGCCATGTCATAATGTCTTTGATAAGACTTCATATCGGGTATAAAAGAGACAAAAAAATATAGATGTTTAACTAAATCACTCAGTGGTCAGATAAAATTGTTTTGCGATAAAGTCGTGGCGGCACAAGACGAGAAATTGCCCGTGAAAAGGTCAACAGAGCATCTCAAAATATGATATGCATCAAGTCGTACTATCTCCACGATCTGTAATTGAGAATCATCTTCAAGAAAGGCACGACAGTGCTTCCAGATTGTGACTGTGGAGTAAAATTTAAAAAATCGCTTGTCCACTTTTTTTATCGGGTAGCCAGTGCAAACGAAGATGGACGCTTTAAAAAGCTCCTCCTCAATGCAGAAAAAAATGTTTGCCAATCAATATTACGGTATTAACAAATAACTCAATTTACTCTAATAACCAACGGAATTGATTATACACAATTTTTTGGCCAAAATTGTAATTGTAGTTTGCCCTTGACGAAGATTATAATTTTTATTTTAACAAAACCTTCTCATATTATGTGGCATTTTTCCGCAAAATAAATTATTAGCTATACAATCATCATTAGAACATCAAGTAGGATTTTTCAAATTCAGATCTATCATCGATTAAACTGGTCTCCCGTTGAAAATATGTTAAAACAATTTGTGAAATCGTAATACCCGATTGTCCGGACCATCGATACCTAATATCAAACGCATATCGCATCTTTCAATCGGCGAAATATTACGTGGTTCAAAAAAGTTTGTAAAATTACGAGTTTGGAAGAACATATAGATATTTCTATGAGACAGATTCGCTCGCGATGCATTCGTACAAATGGACTGAGGTCCGTCATAAAGATTATCTTGACTAAAAAAAAAAAAAAAAAAAAAATCGTAAATGCTGTTGCGTGGGCCTGCTTTCTTCGTGAGAGTTCATCAGGCGCTTTGGGCAGTCTCGCGATCTCGTATTCTTCGAGCTCAACGATAATTATCGTGGAAGTAGTTCGGATGTCAAACTTATTGGTACAAAATGTTCAAGCACTGATTCAACGTGTGCAACGTTGCGTGGGCTGTCGCTTTGAGCACTAGCAAATCAGGGTCCAGATGAAGATTCGAATTCTCTATCGTCTGGGCTAGAACCTGATTTTGCTTCTCCACTTTATTCAGCTGCTCACGACAATTGGCAAACGCATCCAGTACTTCCAGTTTAGCTACTGGAGGCCGGTTCACGTTGGTGGAATGTTCCCTCGGCGGCAGCGGGGGATGACTGCTCGCTATTGCTCTTGTGTACATCTCAGTTACGGCTCTCAATTTGTCGACCCATTCCTGACGGGCTCTTGCGTCTGTCGCTCTTAATTTTATCATATCACCTGAGAATAAAACAGTATTTCATTTTTATTTATGCAATTCTATAGCATCAACAGATATGGCCATTCATTCAATAAAAATGAATTTGAATATTGTTATTTATTAGATAACTATTATAAATTATACAGTAAAATTCAAAATTTTCACATTTTTTAAACAACTTTTGATGATGAATTTGAATGTATAATCTTTATGACCTTCATCTTCCATTAGACAATAATAAGACACCTTAAAGAACAATCTCAAGTGTGAAATTCAATTATACCGAGTGGAAAGTCATCAGAATTACCTGTCGCAGAGTTGACAGTGAAAGTGTTGGAGTCTTCGTCGCTGGGAGCTATCACTGCTCCAGCGAGATAAATGGAGCATCTGGGTCGCTGATTCTTCTCGGATTCACTGAGGAAGTAGTGTAACTCGCCGGTTTCCGGGCTCAAAATGAACCATCGGTATTGCCATCCTTTCATGGCATTGGTATATTTGTGTAAAAGACCCTCATAGGGTTGTCGTATTTGGGCGTTCATGTTTCTTACTTTTCGTGAATTATTAATATATTTATTATTATTATTATAACGGATAAATCAGAATTCGCAGATTATTACTAGGATTAAAAATAAATTTCCATCTCGTCTTACGAACTGTCATCCAAAGCTGCCACTTTGATTGAGGTTAGAAGAGCGATAAGGATGGGTTAGGCTGAGGGATCAATTACTACTTGCAGCTGCGGCAGTCGTAGCTGGTCGTAGCGCTCGAGGAGACGACCACGCGTATGTAATCCCTCTCAGGGGAATAATCATCGTCTCCCGCCACACTTTTAACTTTCGAGTGATGCTCATTATCACGGATACTACTGAAAGTTGTTGACCTGTTAATTGTAGTTTTTAACTCGGACTTCGTAGTTCTACGTGACGTCATTGTATGCTCGCGTTCTCATTATGCAAATTTCGGGTTTGCCGTGTGAGGTGATTGAACGAGTTATTGAGAGAACTATAAAGCCGTTAGATTAAAAAGTTGCTGATCCTTGTGGGATTAATTATACCCGCTTAAGTAACCTCTGCACAATAACTCTTGTGAAATACGTTTTGAAGAATAACTTTTGTTTAATGTCAATAACAACAAATTCATTAGCATGTATTAATCACTAATTAATTAGACCAAGTTATTGGTTACGACAACCAAATTTATGGATATTTTAACAAATTCATAAGCTAGCGCATATTTAACTAATAACTTTGTCAGGCCAACATTTTTTATTTTGTACACCTTAAATGGATTTTTTTTAATCCGAAGAAAATTCGTCGTGCTTAACTCTGCGATAAATAAAAGTTCGGAAAGTGCTTTGAAACAGTGTTTATTATTAAACCGTTAAGGAAATTCAAGTTTGAGCCGCTGTATTTTCTGGCAATTAAGAGCTAATTTTTGTTTTGTGGTAGCACACCATAGGAACTTATTGTTGCGTGTTTATTAGTCAATGATAACAGTTATACTTATAAACATTGATAGCACGCTCTATTCAATGTCTAGCTTTGATAAAATACAAACTAGTAACCCTTTGGTAGCAGCCTGCGAGCTAACGTAAAACTATGCTTAATGAATCTACAAAAGAATTTTTTTTGCGCTTTCTGAACGTAACAGAAAAATGTGTTTTCTTTTCAATACGGAATTCACTTGAAATAAAAAGACTGTAGAAAAATGCGTTTACAAGTCGCACTTACGTCGTTGATGTTATAAAAAATAAAAAAGGCTCATTCGCCGAATAAATTTTGTTATCGAGATACTAGTGGATAAAACTTCTATCGCTGCTTTATAAGACCCTCTTCTACGAGCTTTTTTCGCAATTGCGGCAATTCCAAAACGTATTCGCCTTCCTCCGGCATTTCCAGAATTTTCACATCGACGAGGTCGTTCAATGGGATTAGAGCATCCAGTCTCATTTTTATATTTGGCGGTACTTCACCATTCACCAGTTCGATTCCTGGATCTGAGAAATTCAGAAAAGTTTTTTTGTTTATTCTCGGAATATTAATATCAATGTTCTATATATTTCACGTACATTATACGAAACGGAAAAAATACAAAAAATGAACGTTTACGTACTTTTAATTTCGCACATACAGGCGAGAGCAGCGGGAGATATGAAATCCTTCGTCATTTCCCTAATGTCAACGTGATTAACGATTTCGATGTTGCCGAAATCGATGAAATGGATCTGCGCTTGAGTGGGTGTCGCGCTTGGATTCAGGCAAAGGCCACGGTACCAGGCGTCCTCGTACACGGCGAGACAGAGCTCAGTCGCTCTCGGTATATAATGTTTATCCGTTGATTTGCAGTATTTTTCCAGCTATTTGTTCATTCAAGCAAATAATATCATATATTAAGAACAATCGACACCAATTCGATATGGGTTTTAATTTCGACCCTTCTAACTTGGTCGGCGATTTTATATTGTATCGTATGGGATAATTTTTTCTAAAGCATGTAGTAAAATTATATTCTTGTGTAATTGCACAATATACTAATTCACTTTGGTAGTTACAAATTATGTAATGCCCTCGGAACCTGAATTTACGGCGCTGAAACTCTAAATTGGCATTACAGACACAAATATCTTACCATCTCGGGCATGATAGCCGTAACGTGACCTATGTGCTCTGGGTCATAGGGACACATAAAGTACTTGAAAGGCACTTGAGATCCGTACAAAACCAGCGCCTGTTTCGTCTCTCCAATTGCTCCGAGCTTCGCGTACTCGAGTTGGGCCATGGTGAAGCAGTTTGTATCTGGAATTCGATTTATGTAAAATCTTAGAGCATCCGAACAGGTAAAAGAGTTTTATATACTGACGAGTCTGGCTTTTTTCGGTGGTTAGAACAAAGCAAAAAAAAAAACAGATTCCCCTTTTTCATTTTCTACCCTTTTGAGAAAATTCTAACGTCTCAGTTGTTTTTCACAAAAATTCAGTACCTAATATTCTTATAGAATATTTTGTATAGAATCTAAACTTCTTTGTTGAACTCCAAAAAAATATACCTTTAGATGGATCTTCTCGTTGCCATGCAGGCGTAAGAAATTCGTTAATTTTGAGATTAACGCATTCCCCAGTGGCGGTGGTGAGTATGACACCATCTTTGGATGGGATTCCTTCGAAAGTGCAGAAAAGCGGTTGCTCTTTGCCGACCAGAAGATTCAAGTATTTATGCACTTCTTGTGTTGGTGGAACATCAGTCTTAATATCCTTCAGGACGACCTTTGCAGCGCAGGACCTTGCCTAAAAAAAAAAAAGCACTACGTTTAGATGCTGCGCGAATTATATGATCTACATTGCAGTTTATTCATCACTTCTATTTAAACCGTACGACTGTGAAGGTTTCTTTTTTATTTATTCCTATTTATAGTTAATTTTCATTTCCCTCGTGTTAGTCACGACCCTAACAGTCGAAAAGTTCAATAATTGATTAGGTAAGAAGATACACTTACAATAGTAAATTCAAGACATGGGGAACAATATCTAATTAGTAAGTGTTCTGAAAATTTTTCTCAAGCATGCCCTTAAATACATATAAGTTTTACGCACCTCCTTGAGTTCGTCAGAGAGAACTCTTAGTTCGTCAATCGTCGTGAAATCGCGATTACCGTAATCGACGTAGGCCACGCCGATCTTGCCATCCTGAAGCTTGGTCACGATAGCGCGATAGAAGTTGCCATCCATAAACTTTGCTATCACCAATTGCCCAATTGCGGGAGGTCCGTCCAACTTTGGTGCTACAATATATTCGTAATCATAAGACACAATCGAACTTATCCTTCTTTTCCTATCTCACGTTCTTACCTTTTTGCGCCCACTTAGCGACATTCTGAATTATTCGGTGAGTGCGTTCCTGAGATTCAGCATCGAGGCTGCGCACGAACATTGTTCGCTCGTTGCTGTAGGCAGTGATACATACCTGGTGCCAAAAAGCATGATTGGTTTTGCATTGAATTTACAAATTCAAATTTTGTGCTCTCTCATATAAAAATACTTTTTTTTAACTTGAAATATAATAAGTCATATACACAAAATAATAATGATTCTAACTACAAGCTTGCACAGTTCTTTTTCATTATTTTTCAGTTTCTACAAAGTTACTTTTATGAGGAAATGTGTTAATCGATTTTCACTCTTTCATAAAAAGAAGCTCGTATTCTACCGAACAACCATTTGAAAAAAATCTTTTTGCATTCTGACTACAATGATTATCAAACATTGTATGATTAATTCGCACATTATTAACTTATTATTTATGCATGACTAAAAAATAGAGGCTATAATAGATTGATGCTAGTTTTAGAAAACATAATAACAAACAAATTCGCACCTCCGAATTGGATTTGAGTTCAGCAAAACCAATGCCCTTTTGCTCCGCCGTCGGCGACCAATTCTTCAGCGTAATGCTGACGTCGTTTAAGTGTGGTGGACTCGTAAGCACAGCTTTAACGATCTTTTCACCAGCCACAGTTTCGGCACTGGTAACTGTAAATTCCACAGTCTCGTCGACCTTTAAAGTGAAGCCAGGTGCGTCAGAAGTGCAGATCGAACCGAAAGTACAAATTTTCTCGTATTCTGCAGGCATAGGCAGAACTGATACAACCGGCAACACTCTGGCTTCGTCAACGAGTGTCAAACGTATCGGTGGCCCAAGCGAGAATACGTAGCCTCGGAGCCAGAAATCATCTCGTTTTCCGCACACGAAGTCGCCGATTTTTGGCTTGAAATCTGCCGGTTTACTCATAGCCGCGCAAGTCTCTGTTAATTTTTCGTAGACCATCTCGTATTCCTCGGCCAAAGTGGGATTCAGGGCACAAACGGCGAACGAGTTGTTATTCAGAGCCATATAAACTTGAAAGTATCCTTTTGCATTTACTTCCAAAGTTTCGATAGAGCTCGGTAATTTAACCGTCGGTTTTTTCATTGTTCTTTCCTCTGACGCGGCAATTTCCACTTTCGCAGCTTTAGATTCGCTTGAAGTCGTAGCCGCAGCTTTCAGCGTTTCCCTTTCAGGAACTGGAGCTTCCACTTTTGCAACCGGAGCCTTTACTTCCACCGGTGCGACTGTTGTTGTTGCCGCGATCGCAGTCGGTGCACTTTCCGGCTTAGAATCAACGACGACTTCCACGATACCGTCTTTGTCAACACTAATCAATTTCACGGGAAACTGACTATCTTCCGCAACATTCTGAAACTTTCCTCCAGCGGACTGACGCATTCTGAAGGCGTACGGAGGATATATCGGAAAATCTGTTAACATCCGAAATTCTTCGGATTGTGGAGGCTCCTCGTTGCCGAAATCTATGTAGAAGACTATCGGAGGGTTTGTAGAAACGAGCGTAGCTCTGTGCCAAAAATCGTTGTACTTAACGGCGTACATCTCGCCAATGACGAGTTTTGTAGCTGCTGGATAACCTGGCGCCTTAATTTGCAATTGTTGCATCATTTCTGCGATCTTATCAACGTCCATTTTTCTGTGAACCCACAATGTCCCATCAGGCATCGGAAACATAACGGTAACATCAGTGAAAGCAGTTTTCGAGAAAAGATTTTCGATCGCTTCAGTTTGTTTAACGATCTGAGAACTTTTAGTTGCAGAAGTCGGATCAGGTGTGTGATTTTCTGCGTTTTCCTGGGGTCGAGCGAAGACTAAATCTTCGTCCATCTGAATAAAACTCTTCTTGGTTTTCTCAGATATTCCTTCGGAAGATCCAGTTTTCGATTGGACATCTTTCAAGCTCGAATTTGAGTTGTAACGTCCTCTACCAGATTGGAGGGTCTCACTTCCGTTGAACGACCGTACGTTTTCTCTGCCATTTCTGAAGCCATTTTGGTCATTTTTAAAGCTTCCTTTTGGTTTAGCGTTCGGCTTGTAGCGGTCGTTAGAATTTTCGTCATATCGGCGATTTATGTACGGGCCGTTTGCGCCCTTTCGCATTTCTTCATCATATTTAAAATTCGGGAACGAATTTTTCTCGGGAGTAGGCTGTAAAGTCAAGTCGATCAACGGTGGCTCTGTTTTGTCTTTCAATGCGATTTCGCGCTGAATTTCCTTATTGTGGCGTCCGCAGTTCGGATCGGTTGTGGGTTTGTCCAACGAAACATCGGTCGAGCGATCCGCTTGTTTTGACGCACTTTTGGGCCGACGAAGAACGGGAATCCCGCGGAAACCTACAACGCCCGGTTTTCGAGGGACGTGAAGTTGTTCATCGCTGCTGGAGCGAGACAGCGTCGTCATCTCATGTCCTCCGACAAGAGCCCTGTGAAAACTACGAATCAGCTTCTCTTGAGGTACTAGGTGAGCGATTAAGATATCATTACAACTCAAAAGGGTGGGAATAATGGGTAAAAAGTTTGTTCGGTCAAAATACAGAATCGATATTTGAATGCTCATCCAAGCGTATGTTTTGATATTACATTTCTGCATAATTTGAAGGATATTTATAGGAGTGCCATAAATAGCGTAAAGCATGAAAGTTGACTTTTTTACAACAACAGGAGGTATAAAAATCTACTTCAGCCCCCGCTTTAAGAATGACAGTAAAAGAATTTTCTATACTAACGGAATGGTTCTGCATTCTATCTTGTGACGAGGCCAGTCACTGACTTGACACTCTGTTGAGCAGTAGAATCCTCCACACAGTTCGCAGTGAAGCGTAGTCAAGCGTGTACACAACTGGCACTTGCCGGCTCTCGAGCGTAATCTGTCTTCGCCGAACTCGTAAAAGCCCTGCGATTGAAAGGCAAGTGCCGTAATAATGGTAGTCGAATAAGAAAAAGGGATGATCAAATTAACAGAATGAATTGCGTCAGAGTTTGACTATTTTGCGGCAACCGAAAAAAACTTATCAAAATTAGTTCCTTCTAAAATGCTGAAATTATTTTTTTAGAACAATGTAGATAATAAAATGAAAATGTAAACAATGTAAGGGTCGAAAACAGTTTATTTTTTAACTTTTATGGAACTCTACATATTGATTAATGAATTCAGTTCGTTAATTTTTCCAAGTTCATATGATTTTGAAGCCATGCACTGCAATAAATTGACCTACTAATACCCGTATTTGCAAAGCTGTTTCAAATTCATTTTTTTCAAAAATCACCATTAATAATTATGAGTATATGGAAGTGAACTTACAGCGCGTCGCTTCTCAAGCACCCTACCAATCTGCTGTTCTATGTTCCGAGGCGGCTCGGGAATATGGTATCGTGTGAAACCACGACCCTGCGACACGAATCGCTTTCCATAGTCATCCACGTTCATGCAACCCCTTAATAATTTGGCAGTGAAAGCAGCGTAAAATAACAAAACACATGTACTCAATCTATTTGGCAAGTTTATTTTCAATAATAAAAAGAAGAATGCAAATTAGGACTGAATCCTTGTTTTAAATAAATAAATAAATAAATAAATGTATTATATATATCTCGACAGAATATTATTCCTAATTGGCAAAAATCCTCTGAGAATGGAGAAAACAAATTGTAGATATTTCACAGGATTTTGGTGCTTACCTGGACCACATGGCATTTGTCTCTGCATAACATCCTACATTTTCAAAAGGATGATACATGTTGTGATCCATGTCACTTGGATAAACAGAATTTGTGTCTGATTCATGATTGTAGCTGGCAGATCGAGCAAACTGAGCACCCACCATAGCAGGTATGAAACGCCTGTATTGTGGATTTGGGGTCCTGTGCAAAAAAAAAATTATATCATTTTCATCAATTGAAGAACATTTTTCAATATTAATTCAATTTTTCAACGACAAATAATGAAAAATAATGGCTTACACGGTTTCTGAGTATCTAAAGTCTTTAATAAGACGAGTCTCTTGTGAAGGGTCAACAGCTGCAGCATTAAAGGGCTGCATATGCTCTGTCTTTTTTTGCTGAAAAGCTACCTTCAAGAAAAGCGGGCTACGGTCGTTAAGAGCCCGAATCGCATGTTCGGCTTCTTTATATGATTTATAGGCAACATAAGCCCATTTAGCATTGGCTGGTGACATAAGTTGAATCTCGCCGAAAGCTTGGAATATTTGAGCTATTCCCTCCTATGGAAAAAAATTATTCATAGATATATATATATATATATGTATAAAGCACCTGGATTTTAATAGAAAATTGATATTTAAACATTTTTTTAAACGTTCAAACGAAGCTCTGCACATTATTTACTGTTATTAGTATGAAATAATGATTTTCTATAGCTGAACAAAAAGAATTACAATTTTTTTTTGTATCTATGGTATGTGTAATAATTATATAACTAAGTGATTTTATCAGTAATAAATATTCTTCTCACCTTGTTCAGCTCTTCTGGCAAATTGCTCACATAAAGTGTGAACAATTCAGTATTTCTGTAACCACAAATAATCATTTTACTGAATTATTATGAAAGCAAACGTAACGATAGTAATTTAAATGATTAAAACACACAATGAAAATATTTTTGGAATATTTCTTGAAATAAGAAAACTACAATTATTCATTTTGCTTTAAATTAAAGTTAAAATGTATACATTGCTGAAATAATTATGAATAGCTTCAATTATTCTGTTGCAGTGGATGTGCATAAATTCTATTAAATAAATAAATACATACTTTGTGTCATTAGTAACTATGATTATTGATGATGCAAAACTGAAAACCTGCATATTTCTAAAATAACTATGGATAGATCAGACGAGGATTTTGAATTTACGATGAATTCTGATATTTAATGAACCTAATCATCCATGGTCATTCAGTTATGAACACACTTCAAATATACTTTCATTGAATCAGTGTCTATCCTCACAATAATAAATCTATTCATCTCCTCATTCTCAAGGTGTCCTCTACACTCTAGTATTTAGTGATACATACACATCGCGCGATAGCGTGTATCATGTTACTTCGCGCTATCACATGTGATATAAAAAAATACCGTAGTTATTTCCAACAGTATTAAAAAAACGTAAAAACATAGAAAATGCATGATAGTATCTTTTGCCTTACCTTCGTTCGACCGGCGGATAATCTCCTCCAAGATAAGCCATTTTATTTCGAATTTCTTTCTGCAGACAAAAAAGATACACGCAATGTCTATTACTGAAGATGTGTCGCTGGAATTCACTTTTTATTATACATAAAGACGAATACAAGAATTATTCGAGATATTTTATTACAGATCTCTAAAACACGTGAGCCGCTCTTTGTTCGTGTGAGGAAAATTTTCACCCGGCCACTTGTTAGATTTGTTTATGTGAAAATCAAGAGAAGAAAAGCTTCAAATACCTTCAATATATATTGAAGAGGCAGTAGGTTCTTCAGCAAAGCGTTTGATGCACAGCACGATACTAATTTTAACGAAGTATCAATTTATCGAGCAATTACGCGTAAAGGCGCACATGCCGGCTCACCGATCATCTATCAATGAACAAAGAACAAAGGATCACTTTGTAGTATCTTATTACCAAAAGGAAATAGCGCGCAGGAAGTGGAGCCGCGACAAAACCTGAATATGACGTATACGCATGCGCACGACCGCTGCAACAAGGCACTTCCGATTATTTGGATCATGTTTTACGCATTGGCTAAACTGATAATGTAATTTATAGAAAAAACAACTAAAAACTCCTGACTGAAAAAGGAGTACGATAAATAAACAAATTGAATGAACAGAAAATTGTGAAATCATTAAAAAATAATTTTTCGTCATTTGGTGTAAACGCCACGTTCCTTAGTAGCGTAGTAGAAGATTCTTTTTTTTTCGCTTTTGCCCAAAAAATAACTATGTTTCGTGCTTGCAACAGAGCGCACGTGCCGAATTATTTTCATTACTATCGTCGGGCAGAAATGACCCGTTTTTCTTTGCAAAAAGTAAAACCCCCGAATTACGCATGCGGATGAGTTGTAGATGAAAAATTAGCGATTTCGCATGAAGTCGGTAAAAGTATTTTATCTAGAACTGACCATGAAATTTATTTAAGGTGACTATAGGATTAATTTCACGTGAAGAAGAGGGTTAAAAAATTGACGTCAAAAGACCTCCAAATGATGATCATTTATCTGTAATTTGATCATCGTCGTTGGGCTGTTATACGGAACGAACAGAGCGAATCTGCTCACCGATTGGTTCAGGAGTTAGGAAGGGCCAATCAGAATCCAGACTTTACATACATCGTCGTCCGTATGTTTTCCGGAATTACCATTAATACAAACGCCATAATTAATTAGATCGAATTTTATCGCTGTTGAATAACAGATAAATCGTCGTTAAATAATCGCTAGGAATTGTTTAATAGTCGCATGCAAACTTTATTAAAGAATAAATAACATGAATCAAACGCACTGAAAGTAGGGAGATTTACCGATAAGTTGGTCCATCAAAATGGTTACGAACGTAATTTACCGGTAAATCCACACTAACTGTCGTGCGTCGGTAAGGTAGGGGTGTACCGTTATGCGGCAAGCCAAAAACCCCGAGAAAAAAGTTGCGTGCAACTAATTTCGATCGATACTAAATCTATAAAAGTATTATAACAATTGATAGTTTTCAGTTGCACATCGTTGTTTTTTTTGGAAGAGAAATTTAATAGTCCTAAGGAGCGCGTTAGTAGCAGAGCAACTGCAAGGGGCATTCGGCTCTGGTTATTCACTTCCGGCTGCGACGGCGCACAAGCGTACCTGCGCGGAACGCACGTCGTTTTCCGTTTTCCATTTTATTATTTCTTCGTCTCGCTGACCCCAAGTGCCCACAGTCCTCCTTGGAACACCTCGCATCACTCTCGTCTCGCCTGGAAAGGAGCGGTTCTACAGTTGTACGTGGTTTGAAGTAAGTGATGACCGAAACATAGAGTTTTATCACATAAATTCACAACCGCTCGGCCGTGACGCCGATAATCAACGGTTTTAGCTTTTTGCTTTCGCGTACTTTCGGCCATCGTGGCCTCTTGGCGCGACCTTAACCTCAGCTAAAAAGGCGATCACGATCGCGCTCCTTTTCTCCTGTTAAACTCGTACTTTTAGCTGGCTCATGCGCTTCATTGCTTCGCGCCAATACATGACGCGTAGCTTCTAGTATATAACCAAAGCGATACCGTTCCTTCGGGATACATCAAAGAGCCATGATCTTAAGGTCAAGTGTCATTCAATCGGGTTTTCGCATGCCGCCTTCTGGTCAACTCACCACAAGGCCCTGCGCGCTTGGCGATACTCGGTTTCAATGCACCGCTGCATCGATGTTGAAATTTTTTTTAACAACGCGTCGGCGGGTGCGATCGCGTACGAAGATTTCGAAAAAATTGTTTTTACTTATTAACGGACGTCACATGGAAATAAGGTGTAGCTATTGTTTAACAAAAAAATTATTAAACTTACGCTGATTACCAATGGGACCTATTACACCCAGTCTTTCGAAGTAACTTTTGTCACGTTGGTTTGATTTTCCAAACAATAGATTATTTCGTTCATTACCGGATGTTTAAACATATATTGAGAAATTTAGCTTGTCTTGTATTTGAAGAACTTTGTTATCGTTATAACTTTGATTTTCTATTCATAGAGCAATAGCTGTTTCTTAATAATACGTGTTATCATAAATGATTACCTGTGCATTTATATAGCATATAAGAAGAAGCTAAACGATCTATTACTTATCAATATAAAATTGCAAATTTGACAATTTGCACTTTCAATGTACAGTTGCATTGTTATTGACATGTTGATAACAACATGGTATTAGTGGTACAATCACAATCATGAAACAAGATGAAGGATTCAACAGAAGAATCCTATAAATCTTGGAGATCTGAAGTAATTTATTGGTTCTGCTGTATTCTGCTGCATTCTTGTCAAAGGAAATTCCAAGCTTGTTTTGTCATTATAGAAATTTTGAATGCTTTTGTAAATTTTAAATTATGATTGACATAATTGCAATAACCATGCAAAAGTACGAGAGTTAGAAATTCAACTTTAGAAGTTTGAAAAAAATTGTGAAAATCTTTGGTTTCAATTAACTAAAGATTTGCACAATCAAACTATTGAACGGATATTGCTATTTCAAACTTCCAAAATTTCTAAAAGTTAACTGCTAGATTTTTCTACACAAACATTTACAAATATCATTGTGAGAAAAAAAAAGATCGACCATTTAACTGTTGTTATCATATCTCAGAGTTGTAAGTAGATAGATACTTGTTTTATATTCATTAATATGACCTCTAAATGATAAAATTTCAAAATATTATATCGGGAAGAAAAAAGGCTATAATTTTTTTCTGCAATGTCAACAGTGGTTTATTGTTTCACTAAGAAACTAACTTGTAAACCACATGATAGAAGAGTCCATTATCATATTACCTGCATCATAAATTGTATTAATCAGGACTTTGACTTGATTTAATTAATTAGTCGAAAAACAAGAAATACCAATGTATCACAAATTATTTGATGCAACATTTGGCACATAATAAAAATTGTGTTTATATTTGTTTATTTCAGAAGGGTGTTGTATGAGTCAAAAAATAGAAAAGCCAGTGCTGTCAGGTCAACGCATAAAGACCAGAAAAAGAGGTACCAGTAGCACAATTGATAATAATACTGCAGCGTATTTGCTGGAAAAACCATTTCTTTACATAATGATTTATGCCCAGATGAAAAAGAGAAGTATGATCCAACTGGATTTCGAGATGCGGTTTTGCTGGGCCTGGAGAAGGCTGGCAACGACTTAGAAGCTATATACAAGTATCTCGATACGGCTGGTTCCAAATTGGACTACCGCCGGTATGGAGAGGCCCTGTTTGATATTCTTATAGCTGGTGGCCTCTTGGTACCTGGTGGATCCATTGCCCAAGATGGAGACAAACCGGTCAAAACAACGGCGTGCGTTTTCGCACAGCCGGAGGATATGGAGTCTATGAAGAATTACGAACAGGTAAAAATTAATGAATATTTGAATTTTGCTATTAAGGGAGCAACATTGTGATGGCAGCATGAGCTACATTTAAAAATCAAGAAATTGACAATGTGTGTTGACCCTGTTTTAGGTATTCACTAAACTGATGCGACGTTACAAGTACTTGGAGAAGATGTTTGAGGAGGAGATGAAGAAAGTTCTGGTATTCATGAAAGGATTCACTCCATTGGAGCGAATCAAGTTGGCAAGGATGACCGCTCTCTGGATTTCGAACGGATCCGTTCCACCAACCGTCCTGTCGGTTCTCATTAACGAACATCTCGTGAAGGACAATTTGGCCCTCGACTTCCTGATGGAAGTCTTTGTAACATGGAAGCAGGAAAAGGGCCTATCCAGTTTGATGACGGCACTGAAACGCGGTGGTATCGAGGGAAGGTAATGTGTTTAGCCATTTGATTATTCGTGTTGGCATACAGTTGAACTTTTTCGAAATAAAAAAAAAACATGAAATAAAACCTGTTCGGCATTATATAACAGAATTTTTCCCAGGGAACGATTATAGCTTATTTCGGGAAGGTCCGAATTTTTTTTACAGCGACCGTCATTTCAATCGTATCTTCACCAAATGCCCGATTTTATACGATAATTTATGCATTATTCTCAGGTTAATGGAGTTTGTGCCGCCTAACAAGAGAACCGAAGAACACTTCCGCTCGGTGTTCGAGGCCGTCGGTCTCGCGGACATTGTTAAGCTGCACAAGGCTCAGGCAAGTCAGGAAGCCAAGCGTGATCTTCAACAGTTGCTCCTCGATCACTTGGCTGACAATCGACCCATCAAAGACATTGTACTTGATCTCAAGGAAACTGCATTAAGATGCGGAATTCCCGAACACGAAGTCATTGGACTGGTAATAGAAAAAAATAAAATATATGATAAGAATACCATTGAAGTGCCGATTTGGACACACTATTAAAGGGATGTTGGAGTCGATTTATTCATCAACTTAATCTTGTATATAGATTTGGAGCTGTAATTAGTAATCACTGCAACCTCTCGACCTTCAGAACTTTGCATATAAATTCCAAAAAAATTGACACGAGTAGAAATTAAGAAGTTATATATTTTATCGAGCGTATAAAGGCGATAAAGAAATCTACTTCAGCATTCCTATAATGGATAGTAAATCTGCATTATCAGGATTAAAAACGACTCTAAAGTATATGTATTCTTAATCTCGTCTTTCGGCTTTTCTTTTTTGTTTTTCGCAGATATGGGTCGTAGTTATGGGCCAAGCCGAATGGAACAAGAAGGAAGAGTTAGTCGCCGAACAAGCACTCAAGCATTTGAAGATCTATACTCCTCTGTTCGGCGCATTCACATCCACTGCCAGATCTGAGCTCGCTCTTATCCTTAAGGTTCAGGAGTTTTGTTACGAAAACATGAACTTCATGAAAGTCTTCCAGAAGATCGTTTTGTTATTCTACAAAAGTACGAAAATCCGTAAACTATTAAAACAGAAAGATTCTCGCGTTATTTTGGACATAATTGACAATATCGGTTTTTGTTTTTTACAGAGGATGTTGTCTCGGAGGAAGTGATTTTGAAGTGGTACAAGGAGGGACACTCGCTCAAGGGTAAAATGCTCTTTTTGGACCAAATGAAAAAATTCGTCGAATGGCTTCAAAACGCCGAGGAAGAATCAGAATCGGGCGAGGAAGACGATTAAAATAATTAAAAGTAAGTTCTCCACTGACACTCGGAATGGGCGATGGTGAATGCCGAGAGCCCATAGATGACTTTCACGTTGAAAATGATTTCATTGTAGATACATTCAAACCACATTGCCAGAAACAAAAAGATCATAAACAAAAAATAAACCAATACGTCAGTATTCTGTCCAAATTAATTGGAACACTCTTGGGGGATAAACATCTGATTCGCAAGTTACGGCGACGGGTGAATTCAATGGTAAATAAATACGAAAACAAGTTGTAAAAATATGAATAACAAAACATGATATCAACACGAGGCAAACGATGCGAGTCGGACGCCGGGACAGACTACGATGAAGCGAAGTTGAAAATCTATTTCAATTGGCCAAGCTCGACAAATATAGAGAAATGATATTTAAAGAAAAAAATTCACTCAGATTAGCACAGGTGATGAGTTGTAAATTTGCAATGTCTCTGAATTGTATTTACTTTAAGAAAATAATATTTTGTGTTACATTTTTATAACTCCGCTATAAAATATATACAGATCGACGATGAAACGTGTGAGATGAAAAAAAAAAAAATACAATATCGATCTAACGATTTTCAAGAAAAAGAAAAAAAAAACAAAAAACGAAAAGTAATACGAACCATGAACTTTATCCCTGTGTACGTAAGAATTTCGAAACCCTGTCTTACTTTGTACGATAATATTGTATTAGTTTATAGAAAAAATATACTGTCAGGTGGTGTTTGATATTTGACGTTTTTGTGGTACCTGATTCCATCAATTATTAAACCTTTCCAGTGTTTCTACCATTATCAATTATTTGTAAGATTAAGGATATTCCATAAATAAAGTCATTATGAACTTGAACGAAAAATTACAGGATTTATAGAAGACCCGATAAACAATTGAAAAATGAATTCATACTATTCAACAATATATTTCAAGGAAACTTTATCTATGACATCTTTTTCTTTTACGAGTCTTTTCGCACAGAAAAAAGTATTAAATGGAAAGGATTGACGATGGTAACTAAGATGGGAATATATCTCTTAGTCTATCATTTATTTAGTCCTTTTTGTTTGTACTTATAATCCCTCATCTTAGCAATCGGTTGCTTTCCTATTACAGTTTTGCCTCTCATATAAGGCACCAACTTATCCGGTATCTTTATTTCCCCATTCTTCGTCTGATGAGTTTCACATATCGCAATGAGCATACGCGGTATCGCGCACGCAGTACCGTTTAAAGTATGCACATGTAATAATTCACCGTCTTCACTCTTGTACTTGATATTAAGTCTTCGAGACTGATAATCTGTGCAGTTGCTACAACTAGATAATTCGCCGTAAGATTGACGACCAGGTAACCAGCCTTCGATATCAAATTTCCTGAAAGTGGAACATTTGGTAAATGACTATGTCAAATGGAAAATAACTCTCATAAATTTTTCATCATGCGCTTGATGATTGTATTAAATTTGTATCTCGTCGAGAAATGTTCGGAAATGTCTCTGAATCTTTGGTTGGACTGTACCGCGAGGACTACCTTAAGAGACGTTTCTCACCTGTACGCAGGAGCTCCCAATTCGTGAGCTGGCATATCCAGAACTTTGTAATTGAGTCCCAAACTCGAGAAAAGTTCTTGCTGAATTATCCGCAACTCTTCCATTAATTGTGAAGAAGCTTCCGGAATGGAGCACGCGAACATTTCGACCTTCGTAAACTGATGAACTCTGTAGAGACCCCGTTCTTCCGCAAGATTTGATATCTCTGCCCTGTAGCATCGGCTAACCGCAGCGATTTTGATTGGCATCTCAGAAGCCGCTATCTCGGAATCTATGAGTTTACTGGCCAAAGCCATTTCGGCCGTACCTGAGAGACTAAAATCGTCGCCGTAACACGAATCCAACCCATACACGAGTGTCCTTTCGCCGTCCACGATCAGTCCACATCTCTCTATGACCTTAGTCGGCAGAATATCCGGCACAGAGACTAATTTGTAGCCGTTTTTCAAAAGTTTACTAACAGTGTACTGAATCAGTGCTTCTTCCAATTGTGCGAGATCTCCCAAAAGAATGTAGCTCTTTTCTCCGGCCAATGGGCTCAAGTCTTCGATTCTAATCAGTTGAAGACTTTTTGCCAATTTGTCAAATGGCAACGGCTCAAAGTCGAACGTTCTTTTAACGCCGCATTCGCTCAAAATTTTCGGTTCGTTTCCGTATTCGAATATTCCTGGAGCTGTTTTATTGGGAATCTTTCCCAATTCATTCAAAAGCTCAGAATGTGCTTCTGGCAATGATGACAATTTCAGCACTTTGTCGATGTCACCCACGCCTTTTCTATGACTTATATTGTCGTGAATTTCATCTCTGTTTGCAGGATTGCACAAATATTCTGTGTTGTATTCGGGCTCTGGAATTTGTAACTTCCAGTCAATGGTTGGAAGCAATTTCCTCTGAAATTTCAGGAAAAAAACAATTTTTCACTGAAGAAGAAATAATAAAGATGTAGTTGATGGATGCATAGAACAATTATGAAGTGGATAACATACTTGAGCGTAAGAGCACAACTTTCTGTAACTCAGAAAGTTCTTTAAGATATTTCTTCCACCTCTGATTGCCATTGAACCAATTGGAACTTGTCGTTGCAGTTCGAACCTGTTAAAAAATGATCAATATGTGAATTAGAATTATTAGTTGTTGCTACAGAGCTGCAACTCCATATATAACAAATTAAATTATCCAAGTATAGTTTTTTATGTTTTTGCCCTGAAAAAAATTCTCCTCACAACGGTACATTTTTCTTTTCAACTTTATATGTACAACTGGTACTGAAAAGTCAAATTTGACACTTCAGAATTTAGTTTTTAGTATGCTGTGATTGCATCACTTGTCTTTTGGCCGTTCTAATAATTTCACAATTATACAATCGTTCATCAAAAATAATATGAATTTGTAAAAAAAGCATATAAAGTAGGATATCTTAAGGGTCCACAAGTGAGTTCATCTACTTTATATTACGAAAATTGATGATTATTCTAAAAGGTTTCTCAACGATGGCTTCGCACAATGAGTCGTTAACGAACAAACCTTCGATTGCATAAAATAATTATTAACAAATAATAAAACATCGAAAGTACCCGTAGTTTTCGGCGAAAAAAGAGGTTAAGTGCCACTTGTATTGGGGATTCACTGTTAAATTACGTTAGTGACGGAATTATCCGGTTATATTACTAAAATGCAAATATCCAACCGGCTCAGTTTTTCAAATAAAAAAAGTGTAATAACAGTCCAATTATGACGAGCGATAGATCATTTGGATTATTGGAAATTCGTCAATCGATAGATCGGGCAGATTTTAGGTAATTTTAGTTGTTCAAAAGTTACAGCCGTTTCTATGCCTCATACTAGGTTAGGATAGCATAATCAAATGGTTGTATCTTTCGAACTACAAATACCATTCAAAATCTGGACGGCCTATTGATAAAGCCTCTCTCAATAAACTGAACAATCTATTGCTCGTCATTATTGGACTGATATTGCGATTTACTTTTTTTTATCCGAATGAAAAAATATGACTGATCGATTTTCAAACATTGCTTAAATCGATACTATCGCTCCGAGGTTGATTTTTATAAGAAACACAGAAGAACAATCTCGCGAAATACAACGAAAGAAATTGCTCGGATGTAAAGAGCTTAACTTAAAAAAGAAGTATGTGTTAAGAAGGGTCCAACCTGACTAAAACATTGAACAAAGTGCAACTAGCCTGTAGATCCACTATAGAAAAGCGATCACTCTACCTACATACAGCGACACGATAATTTAGAAAAAATATTGGTTTACTGTATTTTTGATTTGACCTGAATGATTTTTCCTCGGTCGATTTTTCAGAGCTCCATTGCTGAGTAAATCATTTTGAAACGATCTAGAATGATTTCCCAAAATTGTTTCTTTTCGATAGACAGCACATTGGCCTCCTAAACATGCTCACGAAGAATGCGCACAGGTACGCGCGGTAATCCGACGATAACTAGCGATTTTCGCGCGCATTTGCTGTTGCGCAAATTGGCGTGTATCACGTGGTGAATCGTACGAGATGCGCGCGTCGTGCTTTAGCGTGAAACTTGGTCACGTGGTTACTGGCACGACATACCGCTACCCTTCAACCAGAGAAAAAAAAAGACAGAACGATGGAACTGACAGAGTGTCGCGCATGCGAGACACTCTAGTATACGTTCTTATATATCAATGCACGTAAACGTCTTTCCCAACGTGGCTTTTAACGTTCGAATAAACCACGTGCGATACTTCTCTAAACCGTAAAACTCCTGTGCGCGTGTCAATGAACTATAAACGAAATAAAAAAGTGCATTTCATAGTACTACACCGAGTGAGGTAAGATCTTTCATGAAACGTCATAGTGTTGCTACACAGTAACTATATTGAATTCTTACGGTGAATCGCGGAACCGTTAATCCGTTGAAACGCGTGGCATATCATATGAGAAAGAACGCGACGTCATCGTGTGTGTCTCACGCACTTAGGCTGTCGGAGAGAGTGAGCGCGAGCAGATTTCGAGACGCAGCGAAGAAACACGGAAAAGAACGAGGTTTTTTTATCGTGGTGTTCGGCGCGGCGCGCGATCGTCGAGAGAGGAGGAAAGACAGATCAGTGCGCTCGCGAGAGCAGCTTGTGTCGTACGAGACATGTCGACGAATCGGAAGTGATTGATCGTTGCACCGATTGAAAAGACTTTGAATCGAACGATTTTTTAACGATATGAAGCTGTTGCGTCGATGTCAAAAGCCCAAAGGATGAGCGGATGAGACTTGTGCGACCCTTTGTCAGCTGACTCAACCGGGCGTTCGAGGTTGTAACACTGTGACATTATTGTCAATCTTTAGAAGAGCCGCAACACCGAAGATCTTATGATTTTCACGAGGATACGATTGTCACTTGAATCACTTCGACACAATGTTATCAGGTGAGAGTTTATCATTTTTCCCCTCCTGCACATTTACAATTGTTATCTCGATAACCAAATTGCTCCAATTTTTTTTTGAGCCTGGTTTTTGTGACCGTCAGCTGGGGGATGAAATATTGTTTAGTTGAGGCTATTTTTGTAGCCTTTGCTTCTAAAGACAGTTATTTTTACATGTGCGTTAAGTTATTTGACTCTTGTCTGTGGAATAGTAGCTATCATAATGTTAGCCTTGAGTAAATGGACTTTGGTAAGATGGTTACAAGCTGAGATTTTTTTAATTTGTTGTTTTCTCCAATTTCTCATTTGCAAGTCTTTTTATCTTAATACCAAAGATCTTACGATCTTCATTGGGATGCAATTGTCACATACATTATTTTGATGCAATGTGATCAGGTAAGGATATATCACTTTTTTTACTGCACGTATGCAGTTGTTGTCTTGATAACCAACTGGCTTCAATTCGTATTTGATACTCTGAGTTTTTGTGACTATCAGCTGTGAGGCTGACATATTTTTTTGTCCAGGCTGTTTTTGTACCCTGTGATTCTTAAGACAATTATTTTTAGGTTTGTGTTAAACAATTTGACTTGTATCTATTGAATCGTAGCAATCATAATTTTAGCCTTGAGTAAGCGGACTTTGGAATTTATCGTTCGTTTGGAATTATCACTCAACCACTTCAGTGATTACTCTAAATAGTAATAGCAGAGTTGTGTTGATTCTTTGAATCATAACAGATGTCACAATTTCTAATTGTCAATTTTTTTATTAATGTGCTAATTGGGACCTGATTTTTTGCACAAAAAAATTTAATATGCATGCAGAACATAACTTAGAAAAATAGAAATAATAGATGTTCATGGTATGCATGCAAAAAAAATGTTACAAAAAACATAACACACTTGAAAAGAATAGTATTTACATAGATATGTAAACTTCATTCTGGAAACAGAGTAAAATAAAAGAATGTTTTGAAACTTTTGTGGAAGCAAAGTGAACATAATAATTGTGATCCATGCTGTGCATTGTCCTTACTTCCACAATAAAGGAGATACAGAGAGTGTCGTTAAACAAGGGCCTAAGTAAAGCTAGAGAGCCCCCAAATTCCTTGCCTACTATTAGTTGCATTTTTAGAGCGTCAGCTATAAGGTAAAAATATTTTATTATGTGAATGAAGTAGCAATGAAAATTATTTTAGCTTGAAAAAATACGCATGTGAATTGTGTGAGTTAGAAAAAATTTTACTTTCTGGTCTTTGTGAGTGGTATTGTTTTTATTAGAATTTTTGCAAGCCTTTATATTGTAACAGAGTTTTATTTTTTTATCCATCAGAAAAGACAGCCTTCTTCCAGTCTCTCAACAGTCTTCTTATGCATCTCATGTACATTCTTAACTAAGTTTTGATTGAATTATAAGTCTAGTTTCTTGGAAGAAGAAATCTGAAGAAAACAAAAAATGGATACTAAAGTATACAATAGGAATAGTCGTTTTGAATAATGACAAGGCCAATGTCCTTGAATAATAAATGGAAAAGATTATTTTAATAAATGTAGATTTTGTAGTCCTTGTACTATGTGGAAGTGTTTTTTCAATAGTCACAAATTTCTGCTCTTATCAGTTGTACAGAAACAAATATTGTAAATTCATGGCTGTTTTTCAGTTTTTCACTTTTAACGATTCTCACCCTTATGTCAATACCTTTAACTGGATGCAACAAACAGCGTCGCGCGTGATATCAGCGTTAAGCAAGTGAAATTCGATGAGCGGGAGGCGGACGTTAAAACGACAGTGGGAGGCGCAGCACATTCATCAGTCACGTTTGAAGCATGTCTCTGGCATGTTGTAATCGGTAGACGGAGAGTACTCAGTTTAAAATCACTGCAACAAATGTAAACTTCCTTTTGTCATCAGCGAGTTCAGACGTTAAATTCTTCCTGCTTCAAATCACTGAATTCATACCCAAAGTTTTGCGACATCCAAGAATACTTCAGGCCAAAGTTCTCTCATTGGACTTCAGTGCTCACCGTGAACCAGAAAATAAATTTCTTCACTAATTTAATATCCGTTTCAAATTTCGTTACTGCTCAAACACCGTGAGTGATTTTTTAAAGTGGAAATTCGTATCTATTTCGTTGTATTGCATTTTTTTTTTCTTAAAATACGCAGAGAAGTCAACCTGATTGGTTTATTTGAATCAAATATGGGATCTATTCGAGATAAATAACATTTCATTCGAAATTAATACGATTTATTTATAGGCAATACATTTTATTAAATTGAAATAAAATTTTACCAGCTCGGCAATCAGATCAATTTTTTCTTTGCATTCATTTCATTTTTGAAGAATTTAATTTAATAGGAATAAAATGTTATTAACTTTAAGTAGATCCCGTATTTTAGCCAAATAAATCCATCGAACCGATTTCTCGTGGTTGGGGTGCCGGTTCGGAAGCAAAGGGACTTGTGAATTAACACATCTTTGGGACAGGATAGTAGAGAAGAAAACACAATGATTTTTAGGGTATTACTGGAATTTTTTTGTAATTTTGGTATAGCAAAGAGCAATTAAAGTTGTTCTCTCTTCGATCAAAGTGGAGAATTGTGCAATGAAACATTACATCATGGGCCAAGGTCCCAAGACAGCTTCGAAGAGGGTTCAATATTTTCCTGTCTATCTGTTATCCGACATATTTGCAAATATTTCACGCTAGAATGCTTGGGAGGTAGAATGAAGAAAAAAAATAGTCAATGGGAAGTTCGGGGCGATGGAAATACATGAATATCAAGTGCTCGCAGGTGATGAACCATAGTAGCTACACAACTACGTCGATAGCCGCGCATTCACATTTCCTGCTGATGGCATGAATAATTAAAGAGTAACCTTTGACGCCTCGTTGCTAAAGATAAATACATGTGCGAGTTCGCGCGAGCCGTTGAAAAAACTCATGGTTCTTTCCTAATTGTAGTTTAAGTTCACAAAATATCAGACTCGGTAGACCATGAAAAAGTCCAATCTTCACATCTCAAGAATTACTTGACCCGTCGAACATAAATTAATCGAATGAAGTCAGGACTAGTTCTTTAAATATTTTTCATTAAAATCGATGCCAGGTTTTTTTTTTCGTATACATACATTATAATAGTAAGGTATCTTCTGCCTACGTCAATGTGCATTAAGATTCTCCTTATCGTTTGCAATATGCATCAGGAGACGTGGTCACGTCTCAAATTAGCATATACTGACTCACCAACTAGTTTTTTTTTAGTTATTCGATTTTCTATATTTTTTGTAAACCCAATCTTGTCAGTCCTAAATTTCTTAAAAAAAAAAAATGCAACGGAAAACCTTGCACATTGCTATTATTGTTGAGAACCTTTCCTAGGTGATTGCTATGAGGAAAGAAGATTAGTCAATACACTTCCTTGAACAAGTGACTTCGTGGAAAAAAAAAACAACGAAAGAGCAATGATCGAGGCTATTTTGCATTTTCTCAGTTGTAACATCTATTTCACGAACGATTCCAACCAACAGAATGATTGAGTTTCGGTATATGACTATTTTTCAACTATAGAAAAATATCAAGAAATTCATACAAGCTATTAATAAGACTGATTTTTAATCATATGATAAATGCCAAAGAACAATTTTTTAAAAATTGTTTGGCAAAGACGTAGTTAATTTATTTGCGATACCAGATACGATTGAGTAGAAAGATCTTGCATTATTTATAAGAAGTCTTAGGATGGTTCTTTAACCGTCAGGGAAAATAGCTAGGAAAATGATTTGGAGTAAGTTGAACAATCTCGAATCTCTCGATCGATAGATTCTATTGAAATTTATCCGTCGACTAGGAAAAAATTTGAAAACTCAGCTGTGTAAATATAACTGAATAGCTTTCACTAGTCCTTGAATAACTCTTTTTTCAATTTCGGAACTGAAATTTACGCCATGTACGTAGTTCAAAAATGAAATTTTCAAAGTACTAAATCTTATAATTCCACTAATTCGTATGAACGATTGTTTTTGCGAGAAGTGGAAAATAACAAATATGTGAGTTTTTAATTTGCATCCTTCTTTTATGCTACCACAGCTTGCATTGTTTTTATAAAAAATCGCCTCGTGCTATTTCAGTATGAATTATCACCTACAATGACAATATTTGATGTAATTTACGACGACTTTTTCTTTTTTTTCAGTAAGGACGCATGCCGCTATAACGGAAAAACAGGGAGGAAGTAACCCGAGGCTTGACTATGAGTCCACACATTCATAAGAATCGTCGACGAGCACAAGTCATGGCTTCTAATGGCTATTCAAACACAGCCGGTGCTGCGGCCAAACAACAACAACCGCAGCAACAACAGCAGACGCAGCCGCAGCCTCAGGCACAGCCTCAGCAACAACCGAATCACTCACCACCCTGTGAGTCTGCGAATTGTATGTGTGCCTAGATTAGCCACTTTTATTATTTTTATTTATCATCAACTTCTGCCCCTTATCTGTTTTTTGCTACCCATTTAGCTATATTACTAATAGAGCTGTTTGATTAACTTCTGGCCAATAGAGTTGTAACCATAGATGGATAATATTCGAATAGAAGTCTTAAATACCTTTCTATTTCAACGAATTATCAAGAAATTTCGTGTACGGTTAATAATGCGATTTTAAAAAATACGTAATTCCAGTGGCTTTTTGTTATTCAAGACAAACGGAAAAATAGTTTTTTTTTATTTAAATATTTTTCAACTCTGGATGCGACCAACAAATCACACTGACGTTCATTCCATTTGTTTATTTATTCTATTAACGATTCGATATTAACATTTTGATATAAGATGATATTATCAGGTTTTGTGGAGATATTTGTATACTCAATTTAATATGCAGATAAATATTGACTCGACATATATTAAATACGCTTTACATCAAGGTCGGAATCGGAACCTTAAAATAAAATAAATAAAAATGATGGGCCTCTTAATTTTGAATTATTGATTTCAATAATCGTTCAGAAGGCCGATACGAATAAACAGGGGAATGAGATTTATTGCACGAATTTTGTTACACTAAAAAGAAGAAAAACCCTCCGTTTTTATTCGAAAACTTCTCGTATCAATTTTCATAATGAAAATCTGCAAAGTGATGGTGATGCTTTTACATCAAATTTTTTATGTCAACTTCTTAATAGAGTAAATAAACAAATAGCGTAAGTTCGAAGTAATCTGCGTAACTCTGCTTGTCAATCCTAATTCTATTTGCTTTCGTATCTTAATTCCCTTTTCGAACGTTGCGTTGTTGGTTTATCGTTGATAAGACGGCTTCCCCAATAGTAAGGTAATACACCTTGGCATCTAATGCGACATTAGATAAGTCAAAGCCCGAAGTACTAACGATCGACTTTGCTACCTCTTATTGAAATCCAAATAAATGATTGGCATTTCCTCATACTCAAATCGTTTTTACGAAGTTAGTGGAACTAACTCATACGGTAATTCTTTTGTCTATTACTTCCGCACAGCAATGCCATGGTTCGGTATGGATATCGGTGGAACACTCTCAAAACTTGTGTATTTCGAGCCAAAGGACATTACGAGAATTGAAGCGGATGCTGAGGTCGAAACGCTGAAGAACATTCGACGGTATCTAACTAAAAATTCAGCGTACGGGAAGACGGGTCACAGAGACACGCATTTGCAGGTGAGATTTTAACACTTCGGAACCATTTATTTTTCTGTATTCACAATAACTTTTATCTAGCTGCAATTATCTTGTTTTTTTTTTGCCAAACTAAAAATTGCGTGTATCACCTTATCGCCACTAAACGCGTTACTTCGATCGCGTGATTTGCAGAAAAGCTCTTAAAAACTTGGCGGATCACGATTAAAAATAATTGCTGGAAAAAAATATTCCTTTATGACAAAGCAAAAATGAATAATCTTAGCATTTTGAACGACGATTATTCTTTCCAGCTTTTCCTCGAAAATAATGAAATGTAAATCGTTTCGAACTGAAGGTGGTTAACATATACATGATGCAGCCTTAAAATAGAGCATCGGCTACACGTGCTCAAGGGCAACGATTATTTCGGGCTTCTTTTGCCGAGTCAGATAGGAGATAAGAATTTTTCAACACGCTTTATATCTTTTTAGATGGACAATGTTTCCATTCGCGGTAGAAGGGGTACTCTGCACTTTATCAGGTTTCCGACCAGCGAAATGGGCAATTTTCTGGCCCTCGCGAAATCCAAAGGCATGGCTAATTTGGTAACAACCGTTTGTGCAACAGGAGGCGGCGCTTATAAGTTTGAAGAAAATTTTAAAAAGGTACGTCGCTAACTAAATGCATACATAGAATGTACTCTACTGATAGTACAATCGCTTGTCGAGCTGCCATTTACCAATGTGTCAACAATATTTCAAATTTTCAGGAAGTAAATATGAGTCTCGCCAAGTTCGATGAATTGGATAGTCTGATACGTGGCATGTTATATATAGAAACAACTAACCCACACGAGTGCTATTACTGGTCTCATCCGACCGAAGAAAGTCAATGTTGCCAACTTCCCTATGACTTTTCAGAACCTTATCCTTTTCTGGTAAGCTCACATTTTCGTTTACAGCTGAGAGGTGAAAAAAAAACTGATAGATTCAGTATAATACAATACTTGTGGTAAAAATCAAGTCTCCACATTTTTCCGAAAGAATATTTCCGTTATTCCTTGCCACAAAGTCGATGATTTTCTTGATTCATTATGGGATCAAAATTCTGACAAATTAAATAGTTTTGCATAATTGACAATTAAGATGATTGATATTCGTATAATCGACGTTCTACATTAATGTGGATTATTATGCGCAGCTCGTTAATATAGGCTCCGGTGTGAGCATTCTTGCGGTCTATGGTCCTGAACATTACAAGAGGATATCCGGCACAAGGTTGGCACTCAATCGAATTACCAATTATACACTATAAAAACCCAAAATAAATTGTTGATTTTATTCCGTTTTTCCTTAGCAGATCGAAGAATTATATATCATTTATAGGATTAGTAATTAAAACAAAGTGATTGCAATTTTATTCGTAATCCTGGTCGAATTTAATATACTTCTCAAGTATTTTCGTCGTCCAGTATGTTAACTACAATACATTATCAAAGAATACCCAAATATTTCTAAGAAAACGGAACAGAACAAGTCGAAACCTATTAAGTATCTTTCGCAGTTTGGGTGGTGGAAGCTTCCTGGGTTTATGCTGTTTGCTCACCGGATGCAACAGCTTTGAGGAGGCTATCGAACTGGCGACGAGTGGTGACAATACGAGGGTCGACAAACTCGTGAAAGACATATACGGCGGAGATTACGGGCGTTTCGGCCTTCCTGGAGATTTAGTCGCGAGCAGGTAATTCACCGTCTCCTTTCAAAAATTGTTAAGGAGGTTCGCCTATTAGGTTCTTTCTATGAGATGGATTAAGTGTATTGAGTGTCTAAAGTAATCTAAAAAAAAATTAAATCGCTAAGTTGGAAGTCAAATAAGTGAACCTCCTTAATTATGCGGGAGTCGCGTTTCTGTACTTCTCCATTAGTTCATTCAACATATTGACATCAGTTCGTGCACAAATGCTTTGCGCTATTCCTAACGATAAAATTATCTTTTCATATTGTTTTCCTCTTCATGCATCAAAGCTCGCTCACCCTCACCATACTATATTAATTTTCTTTATCACTTCTTGTAGATGGTCTTTGCAATCTATCGCTTATCTAATGTCCGCCTGTATGTTAAGTTTTCTCAATGTGTACAGCTTCGGTCAGATGAATTCGAAACATCGTCGTAACGCTGTCAGCAAGGAGGATCTCGCACGGGCAACGCTCGTCACCATAACAAATAACATCGGTTCTATTGCGCGTATGTGCGCAGTCAACGAGAACATCGACAGGGTGAGCACTAAAAAGACACCCCTAAACTTATGAAACTTATGAAAAATCAAAGTCCTTCCCTAATGTATACCTTCTTTTTACATTTTTACGTAATTCAGGTGGTTTTCGTCGGTAATTTCTTGAGGGTCAATCAGATCTCGATGAAGTTGCTTGCTTACGCAATGGATTATTGGTCCAAGGGCACGATGAAAGCATTATTCTTGGAACATGAGGTGAGAAATCAATCGCATACACTTCATTATCTGAAAATGTTTACTAATTTTTTTATTAAATATTTAATCATTCTTTTTCTCTCTCTTTTTTCTAACAGGGTTACTTCGGTGCGGTGGGGTGCCTGTTGCAATACAATGGCGAAGCCAGCTAAAAGGCGTTAGGTAGATGAATTGCCTCTAGCATTCCATTTGAGTTATTGTATACACACATATTATTATTATTATGTACAATTCTATCGAACTTGCTAGGCGCGAGTCGTGCGGAGGTTTCATTATTTCTTCTCGTTATAGGTTATGTTGATATTTAAAGAGGGGTCGTGTGCCAAACGCGTGAATTACTTATATTCGACATATCGTCACATTGTAGAAATTTTCTTAACGAGAATTAATATACTTAGGCAGTAAGATTTCGTTCATAAACCGCGTATATTAAATTTACCGTACAAGTGATAGTATTTAAAAGCACCGTCTACGAATTTTTCCAGAATGGAAGAAGCATGATTTGTTTTTTGCTGAAAAAATCTTGTGCAAAACAAATAAAAATATATTCTCGATTGCAATGAATCGGTTATGGAAGAACGAAACTTTTTTCTATATAAAACTCGGCAAAGTATGAGCACAATCTGAAAGGATTCGGAGAAAAATGACTTCCTTTGCAGGAAATGCTTCATATACAAGTATTTCAACCTTGTTTTGCATATTCAATTTAATATACGGGTTTTTGCACGAAAAGTTCCTATAAAAAGTATATTTATTTTGAAAAAATATTTTTCACAGCGCACGTACTAAGGACTCAGCAAATACAAAATTTAGAATAGTTTTCGAGGGATAACGATTAGAGCTGTAATTGCTGGTTGGAGGAATTGAGCGGGCTGGAGGGTCCGAAAAAAAGTAACAAAATTCACGCGATCTCCGCACACGTACTTCCCGAGCACAAAGCTTGTAAAAGATCACACAAAGAACAACAAAAAAGTAAATATAAAAAGATGAACAAAAAAATAAACAATCGCGATGGACCAAAACTCAGACGCATACGTACCACTCGCTCGAATATTATTTTTATTTCATACGGACATCAGCATATCTACACAAAGGCACATGATAATCCCACTGCATTCGTCGAGTTTTATCTTCCAAGCGTTTTGATTTTTTTTAAAGCAATGCTGTGTCGCTTATTCAAATTTTGTTAAATACTTTTATATCAATCTTCATGAATGTATTCTCAATTGCGAACAATGATAATTTTTACTGTTTTTCCCGGACCACGTAGATATTAGGAAAACAGATATTCAATGCGGGCCGCATGGGCGAAATACGTGGCTGTTCGGTGGGTCACTTTGAGGAATTTACCGAAAAAAGGTGTGAGATAGACACTTAAGTGCTTACATCTAAGTAAACGGACGAAAAACGATGCGTACTATATATATATTTGTTTCTCGATAAATATCGGCGCTACAGTTTGAATTTTTCTTTTGTAAACGGGACGTATATAATTAATATTAAAGATTTTTTCTTTTCAAACATTGTAACCGGTCAGCGAAAAAGGCGGTTTTTTTTAAAACGCGCTTTACGTGTTCCTTCCTACAACAAGGATATTCTCTGTTTATTCGAAAGTGATATATCTAATTCAATTTCCAAAAGGTACTATTTATAACAGTATACGTAAAAAGATCATCATTTTTTTCGACACACCAGTGCGTTAAAAAAAGGTGATTTTTTGCCAATAACGTCGACGTCGATCATCTGTTTTCCCAGTTATGCATATGCAAATATATATTATCGTTGTTAATCGACGTTGTGGATGGTAAACGGTGACGAATGTATACTACTGGTTTATTTATTTATTAACGCGATGGGTAAGAACGAAATCTTCTTAGAAGAAATAGAGAAAAAAGGTTTATGGAAAAGCAATCGTTTATTTATTACGGAGTAGGAGTTTATTCAAACACTTAGCGAAAAGTCACGAATGGGATACGTCAACCGTTGCTCGCGGCTTAACTACAGGAAAGAAATGGTTGATCGGTAATATGAATGACATCGAGAGAATGAATGTTGCCTGCAAAACATCGAGTGGAGAACGCGGTTGAATGTATAAATTAAGTCGTATTATGTTTTTTTTTTAAATAATATACATAAGGAATTAATTGAAGTGAAGCAATTACGAGAAAACGCAATATGTACTTTTGTATGTTGCACGTTGATATATAAAGGAAGTAAATTAATCGTACGACGCTCATAAACTGAATTTTATTATTGTGATTAATACCTGTTACGAATGAAATATTCTACGCTGTCTGATATTTCGCGTATCTTTAAAAAAGTTACGAATTGGCGATGACATTCGCTTAAGATAGTGTATGAGGCGAATTCTTCGTTTTATGATAAGAACTGCTATAAACACAACACCTATATATTATATATTTTGTCGCGGGGATATTTTGACATCCGATGACAACTCGTGAAACGATTGGGGATATACGATTTCGTTGCGTGGCAACGTCGAACGTCACGAACGTCAAACACTTTAGGTAGCAGTGTAGAATATTTCGTCATGTGCACTACTCTGCCAGGCAGTAGTGAATATCTTCGAACGACTTACTGCAGGATTGTAATTGTTAATTTGTTATCAATACTGAGAAGGAAACAGAAAATTTACATCCCCGCATAACTGGATTAGAACAAGCGGTGTAATCTTATCAATCAGTCAACACAAACGGTTGAATAATGGTAAGAAAAAAAATATTATCCACTGGTAATGAATTTTTGTGTGCAATAAACACCAATTTCGGGATTACATGTGTACACGATTAATGTAGGGGCCGAAAAAAGCTAAGGGAAAGGCGATGGACTCAGTGGACGGCGTGGACACCTCAAAGATGAGTAGAGAGCAGCTCGAGCTTTACTCTCACAAGATTCTCGAAGAAATGGAACGAGAAAGAGAGGAGAGAAATTTCTTTCAACTGGAAAGAGACAAGCTTCGTACTTTTTGGGAAATAACGAGGCATCAGTTGGACGAAGCTCGGGCAGCTATAAGGTTTTTTTTAATCGATTATTATACAATCGAATTTTATTGGAAAACCATTTTGGTTTGTAGTTATTAAAAAGGTGTAAGATCTTTTAGAAAGTATTGCAAATTATTATTATCGTAGGACAGTTGTGAAAATGATCTTGTTGTTCTTATTTTGAAAAAGCGAATTCGATTATACAGAATATATTAATGTGACGTTCCTATAGAAATAAAGAACGAGAGAAAGAGGAATTATCGGAGAAGCATGAAGCAGAATTGAAACTTTACAAGCAAAAAGTCAAACACTTGACTTATGAACATCAAACGGACTTGTCGGAATCGAAAGCCGAGCATATGGTAGCTCTGAAAATTGCTCAGGATGAACACACCTCTCAGGAAAATGAGCTCGTCATGGATAAAAAAGAATTGCGAAAGATTCAGAAGGAGACGGAGTTAGCGCACATTAACGAGATTCGAGCATTGAAATTGGTTGGTCTTAAACACTATAAATTTTTTTAATTGCGTGGTCCCCAAGGTCTATAATTTACGTGCGAAATCACTGAAGATATCACAGTTCCGAAACTGTGCACAATGAAGAGCAAAATCTAATTATGGCTGTATCGACTTTAGAGTGACCGTGCAGAGTAAATTATTTAAATACGCGAAACCTTACGAATTTGTGTTTGGCAGCAACACGCAGAGGAGACGACTGAATTAATAAAAAAGTTCGAGTCCGATGCAATGGAATTGGAGCAAAAATACGAACAAAAGCTCGCCACTCAGTACGAATCTTTAATGCTGAAGCATCGAATGGAAATCACTGAGGTCGAGGAGCGCAAAAACATGCAGATTGCAAATCTGATAAAAAACCATGAGAAAGCCTTTACGGAGATGAAGAATTATTACAACGATATAACCCTCAACAATTTGTCTCTAATCAAAAGTTTGAAGGTATAAATGAACATTTCATGAGATAGTATAGCAACAATTTATACGAGGTTCGGGTTAATGTATTAATGGAAGTTGTTGATAAAACAAATTTTTATTTGTATTTACACAAGCTTCTGAAGTTTGGAAAAACGAAAGGTTTCGCACAATTGGCACTTCAATGCTCATTAAAAAGAAAGTAAAGCATATTTTATTGCATGTTTATAGGAGCAAATGGAAGTTATGAAGAATAATGAGGAAAGGATGAAGAAGCAAGTACGCGAATCCACAGCTGAAAATAAAAAACTGTTCGTGGACTTAAAAACTGCAGAGGATCAAGTTACGGAATATTCCCGACAGCTCGTGAACTATGAAAAAGATAAACAGTGCCTAGTAGTGAGGATTTTTCCAAACATTGCCGCACTCTAGAAGGAGATTTTTTATTAATTTTTTTATTAACGAGAATCATTTTTTTTAGAGTACAAAGAAACGTTTATCTGTTGTATCAAAAGATTTGGAGAACTTGAAATGGGAGAATGAGGTTCTGGAGCTTCGGTTCGATAAGGTAAGTTATTATATTTAAAAAACAACGTTTTATCTGCACATGAAAACGAACATAAAAATCGTGGTTTTTAAAACATCCTTTAAAATAAAAAAAATACAAGTTTGTTGAAATAAATTACAAAATCGTAGAAAACGTTAGAAAATTCATTTTGCAAGCAAGAAATTAAGTTTGCTGAAAGTACATCGAGCCATTTTTCGTTCAGTGCCAGGCTGAACGTGACGAACTTCACTCCAGATTCGTTTCTTCGATTCTGGAACTGCAACAGAAGACAGGTTTGAAAAACGTGCTTCTAGAGAAGAAACTAGAGAAACTGTCAGATTTATTGGAGCAGCGAGAAGCTCAGATAGGAGAAGTTTTGGCAGCTGCTCAATTAGATCCTATGGCGATCGTAAATGTCAATCAGAAACTCGAGGTAAGTTCATATTTCTATTCTGTGATAAAATAGTGTTTTTACACTCTTGTCATACGAGTAATTATATCACAAATGGTGAGGATCTAATTTATTTCAATATGCTCTTCTCAATAATGTGCCTCCCATCGCCAGGAAATGTTGAACCGAAAAAATACAGCTATTCAAGATCTTCAGTACGACTTAGCCAAAGTTTGTAAAGCGCATGACGATTTATTGGCAACTTACGAGGGCAAGTTGCAGGAATACGGCATTCCGGAATCAGAGCTTGGATTTCAACCGCTGAGAGCGAAAATGATCGGCACAAAAATCGGACGGAGGCCGGCGAGTCTCGTCACTGAAAACCGATAAAGCTGACTGCAACTTATTGTTTTTTTTGTTGCTGTAAACTATATTTCAAAAAATGCATTTTAAAGTACTTAAAAATTATACGTACTTTATTCTTTCGGCGATATGCAGGGTACAGAACATAGCACATGGTCAAATAGAAGAAAAGGCATGCAAAAGACTGTTGGTGACATATAATAATTTTATTTTGTATGACAAATAAATCTCAGAAACAGACAGAGATATTCTTAAAAGTTAGACAAATTTATCACAGAGGATGTACACAATATATTATATTGGTACCTGAAAGTTGTATAGTCTTAGTCTTTTTTTTTATTTTGTTTTATCTTTTCATTTTGTTTATTTCTTTCTCACACGGCCGACGAAAAACGAAAAAGAAAATCAGTAGCTCGCGGGATATAGTAAATATTTATCTTTGTTTACTTTTTGTTGCAGTGAACGATGCATCACATACCTTTGATTGTTTGCCAATAAAACGAGAATAATGTGCTCAAACGGCAATCAGATTTTTTAATTCGCGCCCCTCTTTGCGAACTCTTTACGAACAGTGGTCTCAATTAATATCGTCTTGTTTGTTATTTTTGTCCATTTTAGCTTCTCTCTACCAAAGACTTAACGACGAACAGGCACAAATACATTTAAATTCATAATGTATATCGAAGTTTCGGTACATATATAAATATTTAGATACACGGACATTCATCTAAGCTACACATTATAATACCGGCGTAAGTAATGTCAGGTCACAAGGTTATTAAATTTAAAACACTTATTAAATCTCTGAAATCGTATAAAATACTTTTTCTGTATACCTTCCACTCTTTTTCTCTCATTCCATTTTTTCCACTTTGCCTCTTTTTCTATCATCACCATCAAGCGGCACAAGCTCAATTCTTATCTCGCATGGCAAAAGAAAAAATGTTTTATAGCTTTTCTATACTTTGTAAATATTATACAACATGTGTATATATATATATATTTATTTATTTATATATGAGTGTGTGGATGTTTTTATTTATATGTATATATATATTTTTCATTTTGTAATATATATATATACCTATATTAGGAAATTTGGCACGATAAGAAAGAGAATCACAGATGAAATCATTGTACATTGTGAAAATTGGTGAATCAATAAAATTGGTATTCTGTTTTTCAATCTATTGGCTAGAATGGGATGGGGCACAATTACGATACCACGAAAACGGATGGATGAAGTGCGGAATTAATGCTTACTACGATTGAGAGACAATAAACATACTTTCCGACCTAGCGCTAACGGCTTTTATCGAATCTAAAGCTATTTCCCTTTTTGCCAACTGCTACAAGTGAATTTTAATCTATCGCACCGAACGCAACGATATCAGTACAGAGATTAAACACGTTTAATTGCTTGCAAAAATCATCGTATGATTATTCTTGCAATATTTTTTTCTATGCTTTTTTTAAAATTCTATATTAGTCATTTCAGGGTATCGAGGTATCGAAAATGCGTGTGTGTGAGAGAAAGAACGTATTGCATGTAGTGAAAATAAATCAGGTATGACAATTAACGAATTGTGAGCACATAAAAATCTTATTTAAAAGCCAATTGCAGGAATAACCAGTTGATTATTTTTCGAAATAATTAAACGTGCGTTATCAATCATTGTGTATCAATGACAGGTTATCCTGGAAAGCTCTTTAACAAAAGTTCCGCGGAGTTCCGAGGATATCTGCAATGAAGATTATCATTAGCAGACTCCACAATTTCCTTGCACTCGCCTGCTACTTTTTCATAGGGAACATCCAAACGTATATACCACGGCATTCAACTTTCACAGTCACGGCAACGCGAATCACAGTCGTAGAAAAAATAAGTATTTCCTATTATTTTTCATATTATTTTTGTTACTTTTTTGGTTTTTTTTTTGGTTTCGTAGAGAAATATGGTCCATCGTTCAGTTGTAAACTTCTTGTTTATTGCACTGCGTGCTTGCTCTCTACTTTCTTTTTAGAGATTTTGTGAGATTTGTTTACTGATCGCGTTGACCTCTACGATAATAATTTTGTAAATACCACGGTCTCGAGATGTCAGAAATATTTTGTTCTTTTTGAAGAAGAAAAATAAAACGACTATTCTGAAACGGTGGTTGACTTTCAACAGTCAAGGGGAATTTTATATTGCAGAATCTCACTCGCACAATATACTCGAACGTACTAAATACTTCGTTATTAGACGTATGTACGGTCTAACAAATGTTCTCTCGTCATAGAATTCCTCAACGGGTCGACGACGTAAATACTCTTTGGGCTAATAATACGTTTGACTCAAAGTCTCGTTTAGAAAATCTATCAGTTTTGTTTACATCGACAGAATTGCAAAGCTCTTTTACGAGCACCGTATATACATATATGAGAAATTCCAGATCAAATCAGGATTCGTGAATTTTATAAATTTTTGATTGGAGTTAAATTATCTCGGTTTATCAAACAAGATCGAAGTTGACATAATTTTCAATTTTTAATCGAAATTGCTTAATGGGTACATCTTCGCGTTGATTGATTGACGCGTATCATAAAACTTAATGCCTCCAATATTTGGAAGCATTCGAACTTCAAGTGATATTTTGAAAAAATTGTAAATACCGCAAATTTTTTCGAAATTGTCGTGGTTTCGAGATGTGTACGTCAAGTAACAGAATTCCAGTTTTGATAGTTTTACCGGCTTGCAATTTGATGTTATTTTATTTATATTTTGTCACGACGTTGCAGAACTGGTCCGGAATTCCTCATATATTTATATTGCGAGAGCTTTCTCTCAGGGAGCTACGTCTTTAATATCGTTTTGATTATAGTTTTCAACTCATGATTCTCCAGGTAGGCAATACATCAGCTATGAGGGTTGAGAAATATGCGGTGACATTGTAAACGACGGTTTCGCCAGCGGCAAGAATAGCACCGAAGGAGCCGTAAGTGCCGTAATCGATGATGCTGTGATTACAGGCAGATAATACAGCGAGATCTTTGCCAGGACCTCGACCGTCGACATCTGAGATAAAGCTAATTTTGTGCCGCCTACTTCGCAAATTGTACTTGCACCAGCCGATGCTATCGCTGGCTACGACGAAAACAACGTTTTTGTACTTGCCCTGAAAGTAGTCCATCGCCGACAAATAATAGCGCACCGGCGCCGGTCGTACTTTTAATTTTTGCCAAAGATAGTCGACGTAATCGGTTCGTCGTATGTGGATTCCAACG
This sequence comes from Clistopyga incitator, assembly GCA_947507545.1. NCBI lineage: Eukaryota > Metazoa > Arthropoda > Insecta > Hymenoptera > Ichneumonidae > Clistopyga > Clistopyga incitator. The sequence continues at coordinate 15,781,398 of OX382171.1, read as the reverse complement.
TAGGTCGCATCGCTCAGATTGAAACGTTGGGCTATTCCGCGCAGCATCATTTGGGCGTACAGACGCAAGCTCGGCTTGAACGTAAATTCTCTGCGTACGTCTTCCAGCCAAACGAGAATCAGAGACCAGTAGGCGGCGTGCCTGGAATAGAAATTGTCTTCAAATTTTCATTTGCGAGATTCAAGATTATTCTTTATGTGAGTAATTCCATTAAGAAGCCAGTAAATTTCCAGCAGTTCACAGTATTTTCATAACAGTTAACTAAGCTGACTCCTTAAGGTGATCATAGTGGATTTTTTCCCCAACTTTCGTCAATAAAAGTCTTATCGTTATTAATATCCTACGGATAAATTTTATATGAACATAAATATCTCAGCATGCGTTTGAATTTTCGTAAAAACCTAAAACATTTCAGAGAATATTTTTCTAAAAAGTTGATTGCGACTTATCAAATACTAATATTCAGTGAAAAAATTTGAAACTTTGCAGTAATACACTTAAATTGAAAATTTATTATTTAAAATAATGAAAATGCCATTGAATACCGTGGAATTATGATGTTCTGGTCGGTGCTGTTCCACTGTCCAAGAGAGTTGACGACTTGTCCCACATCCAGAGTACATCGGCCAATGTAACTCAGCGGGGGAATGCTCAAGTTTTCAAAATGCTCTTCCAGTGTCTTGAGTATGCATCTGGGCATAAATGGCTCCAGTCCTGTTCTCCTAGCGGTAGCCCATACAGACGCATATTCCCAAATCTGGTTGCCGAGCCGTCCTCCCTGGACCGCAGAGACGATTCCGTTCCTTGGACACGGGTATCTCCATTCACCGGGAATCCTCACGCTCTTGAGATTCGTTCTGCAGAGGGCCTGCTCGTACATGGAGATCTTGGTTCGCCTGGCTGGCGGACTGGACGTGTACATGGGAAAGAGGAAGACGTGGATGCCGAAGACCACGATCAGTGCGAGGACAATTGCGCTCGCGAGCACATGCTGCTGAGCGTGACTCATATTCTCGTCTCTCTAGCTCTTTCCCAGTCTCGCTCGCTCTTTAGCTCTCTACAGCTTCATCATTTGCTTTCTCTCTTTTTTCTTTATTTTTTATTTTTTCTATTTTTGTTTGTACTTTTAAAAAATGTTTTTCTACCGCTCTTCACTACCGCTCTCTACAGCTATTGCTCTCCCCGGTTGCCCAGCCCGCGTACTAGTCCGGCATTTCGGATCTACAGGCGTGCCGTGTCCTTTGCTTTCCGACGCACATCTTTGCAATGACAATCACGAAAAATTAAAACCAATGTAACTCCAATCGAAGCTTCAATTGATGTGTGAGTAGCTCGACTGACAAATGAGTGTCGGTATCAGTTGTAAAGAAGCTTTACCGTTTGACAAAACATTGTAAAAATGATGTGAAGGTAACGAAGAAATTTAATGCACATGAGACTCGTCGTGTAAAGAGCAAAGGAGGCAGTTGGCTATAAAAGCATTCACGGGTGCTTGTAGCGTGGTGATACTAAAGTAATTGACGGAATCTGTATAACTTATATATTTGTGTGAACCCTAGACGAGCTTACTTGTTTAAGTGCCACTTATTGGACTTGGGAAAATGAAAATTAATGTAATTTTGTCTTTGTGACGCTCATGGTCTGCTTAATTATATTGAGTGATTGATAGCACATTCAGAATAATATTAGAAAATTCTTCTCCAATAATGACCCCAGGATACCCATAGAGTATTAAGTCAGTACATCAGATGTCAAAATATATTTTTGTCCAGGATGAAAATGAAGAATTCTGGTTCTGGATCATTCGTGAAGTTTATGACTGAATCATTAATATCTCTTCGCTAACAATTTCTATCTCGGATAGTCATAAAACTTAATTGTAAACAAAAATATTTCTCTCCATTCTTAACTTTAAAACAACATAAGATTTTATTAAAAATTTGTGTTTGCAGTAAATTCAATGTTCAAATAGCATCGTCCAAATATCAATGACCCAGAGGTACCTGTTTTGCTTTAAGTGCAAAAAGTCAAATATGTTGAGAACGAGACTGAAATATTCTGGTCCTGCATCATGGGTAAAGTTGAAAATGCCTCAACCTGCATTACGATTGAACTGATTATATCCCTTTGACAATAATTTCTAATTTAAATAGTCGGAGTTCAAAAATCAATTGTAAACAAAAATACTCCCCTTTGATCGTAACTTGAGGAAAAAAAAAACCAGAAAATTTTGCTTAAAAAATGTCTATTCCATCTTGAATTAAATGAAATTTCAAAACACCATAGTCCAAATACTAATGACCCTAACGTGTCCATCGAGTGTTACTTCAGGAAGCGTGGTCCCATCAGGCGTCAAAATTTATTGAGTATGAAACTGAAATATTTAGAGAATCGAATAGAAAAAAATGGATGTATTTCAGCTTAAAATGAATGAAATTCCAAAACCCCATAATCCACATACAAGTGACCTCACGCTGCCCGTCTAGGGTTAAGTGATTAAGCGTACAGAGGTGAAAATATACAAGTGTCAAATATGTTGAGAATAATAATATTGAGAGAAGAGAGACGATTTCGCTTACCTCGTACGTTGGAACCTTCATACTCGATTCCAACGAGTCGCTCGTTTCATTAATTCAGCATTCGCGTACTCGAGAGGAGTAAATTTTTCACACGTAGACCGCATCATTTTCGCAGGGAATCCGAGGTGAGCGGCGTTAGCGGTAGGAAAATAATAAATTGATTCAAAAGAGACGTCACTAATTTCGAAGTTCCATGTTGTCTTTTCGCGTCGAGTTCTGTCGATCGTGTTGACGCAGAGATTTTTCGTTCTTTCTGTGCCCCGCACTTTATACGCGTTGTTTTCGATTACCTAACATATATACATATACATATATCTTTTTGATTGTTTAATCGCTGTTTACTGCAGTTACATGCACTGCCTAATAAACTACTACTGCCCTACGACACTCCCACCGAGTGAAAACTAAAACATCATGTACGGCGTTGCTTGCTCCGTGCTTTCGCACAATGAACAACCGCTCGGAGCCTGCCCGAGCCTGTCAGGAGTTTGGCTCCTCCTCCTCGCGCCCTCGCCCCTATCTCGCCGCGTTGATCGCGCGAACGCGACCTCGCACATTCTCTCCGCCGGGTGCACCCGATGTGTTGTCCATACGAATGACGTCAGACTCGTTGAGCCACCAGCCACATTTTCGCGCTTTTATGGATGGACTTTCGGGGTTTATGGATTTTTCTTATTTTCTTCTTTATCCGTTGGAGAAAACGTGACGGGAACGTTAGGTTTGCTTTTGTTCTTTATTCCATTTCTATTCAGCGCTTTATGCGAGGCGAACTCTTTGCAAGAGGGTGACATTTTTTATTTTCTTAGGGGGTGGGATTCAAATGGCATCGAACGTTACAACGTTTCGTTGTTAATTGTATCTATATTTATCATTATCACTGTATATACGCGTGCATAAGTAACAACGGAATGTTGATAATAAACGTTGGGACAACATGCGTCGTAAAAATGTTTCGTTAGTATGTATATGTATGTATATACATATATGGATATACGTAGCGACGAAACGTTGTTAACAAAAGACGTTCGCTGACATCGCAGTTCCAACTCTGGTTACATTGTCTACGTGTCGACAATATTGTGGTTCGCGGGCATCATTCGTAATAGGGGTGCCGCTTGGGTTTCGTTGGAACAAAGTGAAAGTGGTGGTCAACTGTAACGTTTATCAGTGCTTGAGTGGTGCGAGAATGTCGAGCGGCGGGACTACGTTGCTGCGGGTATCTAACGGTTTTCGCTCGGTATGGAATTTGAATCTTCGAGCACGTGAGTTTTTAACCTTACGATTGTTCTTTTTGATTATCATTTACATTTCGAACGTCGATAACATTATCGGCATGACGACGCATGAAGCTCTCGCGAACTCGAGGAGTTGTCCGCCATTCAAGTTTCAACCGGCTTCTTTGTGCAATAAACAAATCCGCCATTATTCAAGTTCGAATCAACTTTAGGTTCTTTGGGTTCTTTGGGTTCTTTAGGTTCTTTAGGTTCTTTAGGTCCGACATTTAGGTTCCCATTGGCGGCAAACAATGCAATGTCGGGTCTAAAAAATATGTTTAAACGAAATAAGTAAATGTGAGGACGTGAACCCGAGTCGTCCGCTTGAAAAGTTACGACTGTATCGACACGACTACCGTGCGCTTTGGAGTGATATGCTCCAAACCTGAATATACTTTATCTATCCACCGAATTTACTGAAAAAAAAAATGTATCATCCCACCAACGAATGGTGAGAAGACACATTTTTGCATGGCATAAATATAAAACAAATAAATCAAAAAAAAAAAACGGAGAGGCGTACGTATTTTCGAGCAACTTGAGCGTTTCAAATTAAATTTTTACAGCTCGAGCAAGGCTCAAAGTGGTACGCCGAAGACCGTACGACGACTGAAACGAAAAAACAAAAAAACGTGGTTCTAATAGCCGCGCGGTGGATGCAAACGTAAACTGAGCTCTCTCTCGAGCGTTCAAATTACCCGCAGATATGCCTCGAAATATCTCGACCAATTAAAAAGGTGGACTGGCTTCGGAGACTCTCCGCGGATGACGCGTCGGGTGCTGAAGATCAAAAGTGCAAACAGGATAAATGGCCCCACTGGCAATCTCTCTACTCATCTCTGGTTAGACTGTCAGTTGGTTTTCCGAATTCGCACCGGATTTCAACCTTAGTAATGTCGATAAACGTTGAGTTTATACTCAAAATGGTGTGAAAATTATGTACAAATGATGGGGTTATTTTTTTACGGAAAATAATAGTTATTCGTGGTTGAGAATGAACGTTCCCTGATTTTTGCATGAGTTTCAATCAACTGAGAGACCATGAGTGCAATAAGCAATAACCAGTGACTACAATCGGCAAAACAACCGTAAAATTGTATTATTTTACCTTGCAATCCTTTGAATATTATCAACCGTGTTTTCAGGAGTGCAGAAACCATGATTACCGATCATTTTCACACGCTGAACTAGTTTAACTCGCCATCGTCCGATGGCACTCGGGTTGTTGGCGAAAAGTTCCGGAGATTTTTCCTAACGGCAAGAAAAACTTTATCGTCACTTTGACATGGCAACTCGCTATAGCCCTCAGTTACGTTCGACCCTCGTTTTACTATCTCTTTCTGCCTCACTCTTTCCCTCCTGCACGTCGTTATAGGGTATACATCCACACCCTCTTTTCTTTTTACGATTAGTTCGCTCCGCCGACTCGGGACTAAAACTCGATAAAAAACTCATTTATCCGAGAATCCACGATGAGCCAGGCAGTGACCAAGCTACGCGACAATATATAGATAGTCCATTACACACGGTAGGTATATATAGTAAACATAGATATGGATATACGATGTATTTAGTGCCGCAGTAAAAAGTTGTTCGAGAAAAAGTTGAAGCGTCACGCATTTACCGAAATGTATCTTTAATGTGGACCTGTTTTGGCTAAATTGCTTTCTTGACGTTTCAAGGTAATGTAAGCAATGTAGTCAACTCGAATCGTTGCGGCAATACAATGTGGAAACAATATGTTATTTATTGTTTCCACGTGGGCAATGTAACCATCTAATGTCGCCTGGTGTTACAGTTGCGTAACAAAAGTTGGGTGATAGTTACATTGCAACTTTGGTGATATTCGGGTTATGGCAATAGAGCGTGACGTAATAACGTTAATGGCAATGTAACGGGATTTTGTAACGTTCACCTAAAATCGCAGCTGATTGATCGAAATATATTTAGTGCGTTGCCGTGCGATAAAGCAATTGTACGATGCAAACTCAAATTAGTGCAGTGTTTTTCGATAAACTTCTGGGACTGTTTCAGCGGACGAAATGAAATTAGGGCGTTGAGTGTACTCCCGCTGAATTTATCGAGGTTAACAACGTAACGCAGTTTTACTGGGTCGCTTTTTTTTGGCGCGCGCATTAATGCGTCGCCAAGTAAACACTGGGCATCAATTTTTTAATATACTTATCAACGCCAGTAGGAGGTATTGAAGCAGACGGAATACAAAGTTGCACAACTTTGCGTGCTTCGAGCCTTTGGTTTAGCGAGAGACCTAATGTGTATTAGGTACATTATTATTAAGCCGGGATTATTCTGAACTCTCCTATGAGTATCATTCTATGCTATGATTTCTATTCTATCCCTCTCAAAAAGTATAAGTGGTATTAGGGAAAGTGCAAAATTGGAATTATGGAAAATTTGCAAAATGCAATAAATTGGCCTCAACAGCGCAATCGCAATGGCCCTTCCGAAGTATTTAGGAAATAGCGAAAGGTCCTTTCAGAAATCACAACAGTGCTTTTCGATAAATGTTGAGCGAAATAAATGTCTTTTAAAATGTAACCTGAATTCCTCTCAACATTTACGCCACGATCACTGTACAAAATAATTTTACACTACACAATAAGTACGCTAATGCTCTAAATATAGTAATATTGACCGTTTCTCTCGTGCTCAGCGAGAGAAGTGCTGCTCAGATTGCTCAGCCATTTTGTGACTCGCTATTCAGTGCAACTCGCTTCTTTCCGTATTTCCATCCTTATTGTTCTCAGCGACGAACAAAGATCAACGAAGTAAAAATGAACTACCAACGGTAGCCACGACTCGCGCGGTCGTCCGGATGACAATTGACTGTCAGTTGCATCCCCGACGGTCGAATATACTGGTCGTCCTCGCGATTCCCGTAGCCACGAATAAGAGATCACTGTATATTTAAAACGAACACAAAGAAAAAAAACGACGGCGATAACTCAGTAGGTCAAAAGTTTGCAGTTCGTAAATATAACGAATATTATTACATCGATTGATTTTTTATTTTTATGAAAATGTGTTTTTAGAGCGTGGATATTAATTGAAAACGCGGAAGAGATCGTATTTTCCTGAAAATTATTTCAAGTGGTTATTAATATAAAAGTAGCATCGATAACCCAGTAGGTCAGAAGTTTGAAATTCCGAAATACCGCTAATATTACCATGTTAATTAATAATTTGATGAAAAAATGTTTTTAGCATGCGAATACTAATATTAAACATGCAAATAATATTTTGTTAAACATCGCAGTTTATGTCGACTCGGTAACAGTAGTTAAAAGTTAGCCATCGTATGTCGTGATGACTTTTGTGATTTTCCAATACATCGTAGGAGAAAGGAGAAACGAGAGACGAGTGAAAGCTCGGGACAATGCGCAGACACGTTTTTCCAATTTTTTTTAATGCTCATTTCTCCTACTTTTTCAGGCTCTTCGTTTGCTGGGCTGGATTTGGGATCTCTCCGAGCCTTCCGTCTTCCTGTTTACGAGCGAGCGGGTGGCTTTCTCGCCATTTGCTATACGTCTTTCCTCCGGGAGATTAGAGGCTCTTATCTCGTATCATGTACTGGAATACTATACGTATCGTCATAGTGAACACAATGGCGTTTCGGTGAAACCGACTGTTGCTGCCACAACTTGCTATAGGATCAGCAATGGCTGAAGCAGCAAGTCCTCGAGCGCCACTGGAACCTAACGGTTATATGTGCTTTACGTATATAGCTTTGACGGACGTTTAATCCCGGAGATCCTCTCATGGCTTATCATACAGCTTGGTATTCGCAAGACAAACTGATAGGCCTCCGAGGCCTGGATGGATCGATCCTGTGTGCTCTTCGTTCTTGATCAATCATTCACGCATATAAGGGAGTAGAGAGCTTATAGGGAAGGGAACCCTCGTTCTTTTCCTTGCGCTTCGGTTGTGTACTCCGCCCTCGTCGCCCTCCCTCACCCTCCTCGCTGCGGTACGACGAACTTTGACCGGATAAAAAGTTGGACAGGAATACGGTCCCCCCACTTAAACCTTTTCAATTAATATTTGAGGGAAAACATATCGAGACCTCATCTTTTATCTCCTATACGTCCGAACTTGGACACTCTGGTGATCGAAACATATCCTTCGATAATATGAAAGTTCAAAGAGAAAATCTCTGGCTTTCCACGGAACTTAGTGAAACAAGTACTCAAATTTTAGCCATCTTTATCAGAAATAATGTTATTCAGGGATTGTCAAAATTAATGTCAAAACACGGAATTGCGATTGAAATATAATCAATGTTCAGTTTCGCCTAGTAAAAAAAAAACCCATACATTTTGAGATTTGGGGAAGAATTTGTCTTGGAAGTTTCCTTGTCGATGTTCAAATGAATTGTTGGAATCGAGTTTTTGGGTGAAAAGTAGTAAAAATGGGTTTTGATTACCGTGATAAATCCATCTTTCGCTTATGCATTTCATTTTGTGCGGTGTTTCCATTTGTACGTGGTGAGAAAGTAAAAGGAAGAGACTGCTGATGTTCACTCGTAGAAAAAGCGCGGGTATGCTCCGCATCTCCTCTTCCGTTTGACACAACTCCTAACCGACGAACGGTTCGTCTACGTTCCCCCGAGGCTCCGCATTTCATTACGCTTTGTCTACGATAATTCGCCCATCTCTCTTCTTCCTAAAGCCTCTTAATTTTTGTCGCATGTTTTGCTTCTTTCATTTTGTTTCTAGATCTGGTACCGGGTCTTGGCATGGAGCTTATCTCTTTGTTAGTCTGGAGACAATTGAATTGAAGACTAGAGAGCGCAGTTGGATAGTCCAACGAAGCGGCGAAGCAAGGAAAGTGTCTCCATTCCCTTTCAAGTCGTTCACCCTCGGTTCGTCAACGTAACACGAATAACGAAGAAAAAACTCGGCGGCAGAAGAAAACGGAGAATGGGAGGAATGCGCCTTTGCCGTCTTCACTGCTTGCTACGCGCGGTCTCGTTCGTTCTGGCGCGTTTTATATATTGCCACGAGAATAAGTAGAAAATATGTCGTGAACAAAAGAAATACCGCCACGTCTAGCTTCTCACCATCACACTGAGACGTCACCACGGTGACGACCTTAAAAACGTTTCGGAACGAGTCTTCGCTTGCAGCAGCGAGTCTTATCTCTTTTTTGTGTCGTTCCGACAATTAACGTTTCTTACTTTCTTCATTTGTCTGCTGCATATCGCATACGCAGTGGGGGAGGAAATGTACACGCACTTAGAAGGATATTTTCTTACCCGAATTAATATCTACATTCATGATGCCGATTATTTAAATTATATCAACGTTTACAAAAATATTTGTATTGCGTAAAAGAAGGTGTGCTTTCTATAAAACTAAATATGATTTAAAATTTCATTGCGCGAACTCAGGATTTGTAAGAATGGGATACACGAATTTCAAAACATTGTTTTAACAACTTAAATTGGTATTACTATGGTTTTTTCCATTACCGTTCGTTCGAAATCATTTTTTAACGAATTCATCGTTCGACCGCGGTTAAATGGGTCGATTATTCAATTTTTGAAAACGTAATCATTCGTATATTGAAGTCGGGAGATTAATTCGTGAACCGGCGAGGAAATGTGCCGATGAAAATATGCAAATGATTATTGTTTCACCATTTTTTGTTTGGCGAACGTGCTTATTGATTAAACTCTTTTTCCGGTCGGAGTTTATTCATTTATTTTTGCTTCGTCACGTGATAAGCAAACTTTATAGCAACGAATAATTTCGCGTGAGGGAATTTGCAACAACGTGAAATTTCAATAATGTAGAGTGGGAAGAGCGACAGCTGTGGAGAGTGGAGGGATAGAAGAGAAAAGTAGGGCGGACGTACTTAAGTATTAAATTCTACTACTATAGAACTTGAATGAAGTCAAACGAGAAGTCTATTCACCCAAAAAACGGATAGATTTTTTAAAAAATCAAATCGATGTTTTTCATATGAAAAGCGATTTGTAAATGAATTGAACAATTCATTGAAAAAAGTATAATTGCTCTCCAAAAATATTTTGTTGAAACGTCGCAATGTTTCATTAAATATATTATACAGTATAATTTATGTTATTAAAATACATTTAGATGCTTTAAAAAATATATATATCGTTTTGAAAGTTGGCAAACCAATTATTTCATTGAAGTAGTCAGGATATTTTATAAATTACATAACATTCTTTTTCAGCTTAGCAGTTTCACGTCAATTAAATATAAGTTTAGAAGCTTCCGTGTGGCAACGCGAGGTGAGAAAAAGAAAAAGAGTGAGAGCAGGACATCACGCAGGGTGGAGAGAGCTTTGGGATCTAGCGAGAGGATGGAAAGAGTTCCATATGTGTTGGAAATTTGAATAAACAGACCGTACGTGCCCAGTTTTAAAATGTCCTCATTTCGAGAAACAGAATGTTTTGGTCCCGTGGCCTCGCACGCTCTGCTGGCACTGACACAGTCTAGTCGTATATTGTACGAGTATAAATGTATGCATACAAGGTATTCTCTGTCAATTCACCCACTTCTTTTCCAACCCTCTCGGCTATTCATCATATCAACCGAAATACTACTTAGGTATACTTTATGAGAGACAAAAAAATTTTTTTAAGCAAAACGTAGGAAGTTAACGTCAAAACAATTTCTATCCTTAAAAAGAAGGAAAAATCCAAAAAATTATTTTTTGTTAACCTCTGATTACAGTAGAAGTCACGTTTTATCTTATCTTTTAGCTAACAATAATTTATTTATTTACTTTCTTAACCGTCTGACAATTAATCACTTAATAAAATATAGAGAAATATATGGAGAATCTATAGGTACATTGGCAGTGTAAAAATCGAATATTTAAGCAATGTGAGAGATAGTTTTTATGTGGTATTTCATATAGTCACTTTTTTTTTATTACAGAATTCTCACATTATAAATGTTCCACTGATATCCTCGTGAAATCCGTGATATCGTAGTTAGAATAAAAAGTGTTCAACGGATTCTCAAGTTTTTCTTTAAATTCAGCATAAGAGAATCCATATTTTCCAATTCAATAGAGAATAAAATGGAACTACTACGTTATTCAAGAATCCATCGAAAATAGAAAGCCCTTTTCCTGTATTTTTGTAGTCGCATGTAGTGAGAAATAAATCTCCAGTGCAGATAACTGAGTGGTTTATTTGGCGGAGAATGCCGCATTGCTACCACGAGGAGCAAGTGTCGTCGCTCGGTTTTCGCTCAAAATGCTCGCAGGCACACCCCTTTACTTAATCCCTCTGAATTTTGACACGAATGAGGTGCACTTATTTATTCGGTACCAATTCACTGTTTTGCGCTCTGTATGCGGTAAAGTTGTACCATTATTTTAGATTTCCACCACCATGAACATCCATTCATGGCAATATTTGTTACAGTGTGAAAAGTGGATTGCAGAATTAACACCACTGTGTAATATACCAATAGGTACAAGCACTTTGGTGTAAATTAAAAACCACTAAAATACTTATTACGAATGATGAACCATCGGTATTGAATTTCCACAAAGCTCTGCAGACCACTCTCTGATTGTCTTAATTTCAAATTCTTGGCTATTGCTCGAAACGAGATAAGGTTTATCGGACTTTCTTGCTGAAGTTCTGCTGAAAAACAGTCCGTTCTCCTGGCCTCGCTCTTCAGCCTTAAACTCTTTAAACTCAAGATTACGCGATGCGAGGGTCAAAATCCCTTGGAACTTTTTGCCATTGATTTGTACGTACAAGGCTTCCTAACAGTCGAAAGGAAGATTAACCCTAGAGAGGATATCGCTAAGCAGTGGCGCAGAACCAAGGATAAAAAAAAACGTGGAAAAGGGACGAGGCGGTCCTAACGAAACGTTTGATCATCGATGTCGTCTTTCTGCGTCCCTTTACCGCCCCCTCCATTGAAGAGGTGAGGGTGCCCATGGCTTTCGACCCTCCGTATGCTCACAGTGCTCGCTCGAAGGTTTTTTACGAGACGAATGGCTTAATTTCGTTTTCGTACCGGAAAGAGAAGACTCGAGCCGAAAGAGAGAGAGAGAGAGAGAGAGCGAGTGGTCGGCGGCACTAGAGCGGTAAACTCATGTGCAGAAGCAGGAAGAACCCGGTCCCGAAAGAGCGTAACAGGGATAGCGAGAGAGCGTCGAAATGCTCGAAAATTGAATCATAAATCGAACTTCATTTGTTTTGGGTGCAGGAACGGCGCTCCCTTCCCCTTGCCGCACCTTCGTTGCCGCCAACTGCGCACCACGTCGCATTTGTAATCGGTCCGTGGCGCACAGGGTCAGAGTGTGTATACGTTGTTCCCGGCTAACTCTGCAGGAGAACGAGACCCGGTGAATTTATTGAAAATTGAATTTCAACGGTTCCTTTCATCCAGCTTTTCCTTCGGTGCTTTTTCATTCTTCCTCGCTTTTTTGTTTCCGCAATTTCTCTTTCCTCTTACAGCGCTGCGTTTTCGTTGTTGCTGTTGTTGCTTTTGTCGTAGGGATAGCATTGTTTTCGGGATGATTTTTTTTATAGGCATTTTAGTGTCAGGATATATGGAATCGTGAAAATTGTCGAGAAAAGTCCGGTGCGTGTTGGTCACGCGAATGCCGTCGGATCTGTCAGGGTTTACACGGAGGAAAGTTATAAGACCCGGATTTTTCGTTTTTCGTCAACCTGTCTAATTAATTAGAATTTACAGAATTTCCAAAGATCTGCAACTTCGGGGAACATATTTGTTGTACTAGCTGGTGTAGCGAAGCATTTTTCTCCGGGCATCCAAAAGTTAGCTAAAGCGAATGACCGAAATGAATGAATTAATAAAGTTGGGGAGTAAAATAAATATGCAAAGTACGAGTAACATTTAGGTAGATCAGAAACGACGGTAATGCGATTAATTATCTCAGTGCCGTAGAGAAAGTTGATTAGATTAAAAAGTATATGTACTTTATCGGGCAGAGTGTCGAGAAGATTCTTGAGACGAGAGGGTCGTTCGAAAGGAACGTCGAGAGCGAATCGAAAAAGTGGAAAGTCTTGATGACACGAGTATAGCATCAAGGAGAAGTCCCGGAGCAAGGGGCATGCTGCTGTGCATACTAGCCAAGCTAAAAGCCCGGCGGCCGCTCCGGCGCCGGCGCCCGTAGAGTTATTAATTAATTAATTTGAATCTCGCGCGGTCGCAGCGCAGCCTCGGGGCGACGACCGAGCGAAATTATAATTTGTTGCTGGGCCGAGGGCGGGAGAGGTTTGCAGCGCGCGCGATGTGGTGGCGGCGATGCACGCCGAGCCACGACTCGAGGGGAAGCGATATAACGACGAGAGCCAGCTAACGGCAGAGGACCGAGGCTTTAATAACGGGCTCGATGTGCGCGTAACACTGAACGCGCTCCCATCGGGTTTTCTCCTATCATGCTGTGTAATGCTTCTATATATATGCATTAAAGACTCGTACCCCGTGACCACATCGTGTGAATCCGTGTAGATGAACCGTAGATAGCTATATGCACAGCAGAACCTCAATCTTATGGTCTCGTCGGGCGTTCGGAACTTCGAAGATTCGCGGTAAGTGTTGCCAACTTGGATCGTTCTTATCTCACCAGGGAGCGCCGTGAATCTCGACAAAAACCACTAAAGATCTTGTATTATCCCAACACCAAAAACCACTATTAACGGGACGTGCTTTTCCACCGAATACCACGAAACTATAAATCTGCCTTTTTTTTTTTTTTAACAGCGAAACTGAATTCTGACGAGGGCCTTTGTTGCTGGTTTTTATTGCGGGTCGTGGACACTAGAGGCAAGTAGTATGAACGACTGTGGAAATCGCGGTTGAGCTCCGTTCGCTAAACGGTCGAAAATTATTTCAGCTGGAACATCAGTCGTGCCAACGAGTTGGCTTCAATTCCAATTCAAGTTGATAATGGTACTCGCTGGTTCTTGAATTTTGTATAGTTTTGCTAACGCCTTTTTAGCATTGGTTTCGTATTCCCTGCGTCCAGTTACTAAGGGCCCTATAATCGGGTCAACTCGCGGCTCTATTTGCTTTCAAAAAGGAACACGCGTTACTCGTACGTTTTGGCGTGTTCTCTGCAGTGCATACCCAACGTAAGGGTTACTTTGCCTCACCCAATTAGGCAAAATTGTTTCAATCAGTGTATCTTTTTAAGCATAAAAAAATAAGTTTATTCAGTATCATGCGCAAAATGCAAAAACCGAAAACTGTGAACAGAATTAAGAGAAATGCACTTTCCACCGGAAAGTAAAAATACGTTAGATTATCAACACTTGTTATTTTTACGTCTAATGGGATATGCATGACATTGAATTTTGTCGACAAATGTTGTTAGAATATGGGGATTGTTTGTAAACCGCAGGCTTAACAATAGAGGGCTTTGTTTGCATGGCTTAACGTAGTAGAGACACACAGAGGTCGAGGATGAGAGCTCGGGTGTTCGCTCGACCATGCAAACGACTTGGACGTGTTCGAACGCATTTCTCTCTAGCTGTACACCGAGCGCAACGGTCCGCGTGGCATGTAATGCGCACGTTCATCAATTAGATCGGGAGCCGCAGGCGTTAACGATCAACGATTAACGATTAATCCACGCGGGGGACGAGAGGGCCGAGAATCGAGCCAGAAAGCGGGAAAGCACCGCGGGCACCGATGCTTCGGGTATTTCACACTCGCAAACTAGTACACAGCGTCGCCGTCGAACGACCACGCGTGTTTTACACTCCGTGCACAAAATCCCCCGTTGCTGCGCTGCCGTCGCGTCTGTTCCTGTTGTAACCGGCACGGCCATCTCACCGTCTATAAATATTACCGAACACGCACTTCGAGCGACGAATAATTTTCCGTACACACAATGCACACCCTCCGCGTTCGCCGTTTCACAACGATTCGATTATACAACGATGCACGGAAGTGCGGATGGTGGTTGCTTTATAAAACCGGTATAGTAAATACATCTATGTGCAGCTGCAGCATGCAGGTATATACTATGCAAAAGAAGAAGTGCAAAGCTTATCCACATTTATTACGTACACGCGAGAAATCGAGAAAATTTAGCGAACGTTCATAGCGGGTTATTTTCAAATTTCTAAGCTGCGCCGAGAGGCAAAATTTCATTGATTTCACTGGACTGCATTTTAGTTTTAAAGATAGCATTTCATAAACTGTGAAAACAAAAACATTCCCTACACGTGCGTATAACAGTTTCCTTAATTCAAAGAAATGATATATTTGACAATCTCCTTGATATGAATATAATCGAGCAAAGTTCGGTATTGCTTAAATTCTCAAACTAACCAATTCACTCGAGTCTTCTTAATTGGCGAGTAATAAATAAGGAATACGTTAAATGAACTTCTCTCTGCGGACCTCGTATCTAACTGTTCCCAGTTAATTTGACAAAAACTAGTCGTGGCTCTTTATCTTTAATAAACTTGTCGGACGTGATCTGGCGAGGCATCGGGATGGTTCGGTAGGTAGCTCGATGAAAAAGTGTGTAAAACGTCGGATACGTCGGTTGGAAGAGGAGGATGGGAGGGAATAAGACGAGAGGTAGGAGGAATAGAAGTAGGAGGCTGGGTGCCGGTATCGCTGGCGCAATTAGTCAGGAACGAGGCCACGACATTAATCCTCGTTACGCTTCTCTGCTCCCGATGTTCTCTCCTTCTCTCGCTTCGCTAAAAGCACAAGAATCGTGAGCAAGTTGGCCTGACACTGCTGCTTGGTGTGAGCTGGTTATTACAACTAATAAGAAAGAATAAAGATCGTTTGGCCGGGGAGTCGCACTAGCTTCCAGGGAAGCGAGCGAGCGTGCGATATTGCCATTGGGTTTCCTTCCACCGGTTTCCGTGAGAGCTTGTCGGCTATACGTACGTGACCAACGCGACGTAACGGCTGCGGGGCTATACAGGCCCGTTAGAGCCACTGCTTGGCTCGCACCGTCAGAGGGTTTCGTCGATCTGATATACGGCCCGACTAAACGAGAAATAATTGCTGCGCTCGGTACTACCAGCCGCGCGGTGAGAATTCAAGCTCGCGCGCTCGAGGAACCGGAGAGGGAATGGCAAACGCCTCCGGGGTGTGCTTTTGCGCCCTTATTTAGCACTCGCGGTTTCCATCGCTCTTCTCGCATTCGAATCAACCTTTCTGCCGTCGACTCTATCGCAGCTTTCTGTTTTCAGCTGTTGCGGCAACAGAGGCTTTTGCGGTGAAAGGCTCGAACGGCTCGAGGTCTCTTGAAAGTTTTCATCGTAAATGTCCGAGGACGTGGACACCAATTGGCCGTGAACCCTACGTTGCGGTTATTCGGCTCGACTCGACGCGGCCCTTTATATACACTCAACGTCACCTGTACATACAACGATACTACAGTAAAGTCCCTCAATAATCCTAGACTCCGGACCATGTACTCTGCCGATGGGGATAAGCCCTCGCAATCAGTTTTCAGAAGTTATGTGGTGATAAAATAAACTAAAGGCAGCACAGGATTTTGTTGTCAACATTTTTTACGGTCAACGATGCGAAATACATTGACGACACATTTGGGGGTTAGTGGAAAGATTGTAATATATTTTTCCTTATGAAACTTCGGATGGAGAAATCGGTTTCTACAACAGGTGGATAGCTTCGTTGATGTAGTTAAATTCATCAGATTTACTCCCCCCGCACGTCGATAATTGAGGGCACAATGATTACAGTGCACCGAATTACTCATTGTCTGCCGGTTTTTTAAAATATATATTTTTTTAAAATTAAAGTTCAACATATAACGATTTTTCAGCCTACAGGTGATAAATTAGTTTTTTACGATTTCTTATTTTTCATACAATTTTTTTAAAATATTTAGGACATTTCAGATATGTGTCTACTTTGCAAATAGAAGATCTTTTTTCTACCACAATAATTTCTCTCCTCACGAGACGGTATGAAAAACAATTTTGCATAAATAACAATAATTCCGACTCAAAAAACTTGAGCTGATCAACAAAATGGTTGAACGAAAAATCAACAAATAATAATAATTAGCACATTGTCATTACGACGTTATATCTGAAAGCTGAAAAAGGATCATTCGCCATGTAGAAAATTGCCTTCATCAGCTGATCACCACTAAACGCGTAAACCCTATGTTTTTTTTTTCCGACAGGTAAATCGGGAGTACAAAAGGTCGAGAGGTTATCTGACATCGTTAAGGGGCGACACTTTTGTGGACGCCATCAAAGAGCAGACTATTGAAGGGTTTTACTGTACCCTGTACACTATACACTCGTATTCTCTGTTGCCACCGTTTCTACGTCGTGTAGTCGTGAACATAATAGTAGTGGAGTAGTGCTGTAGCAGAACAGGGACAGAAGGACGCAACACATAGCGAACAGGATGCGGGCAGTGTCGGCCGCGAATGAGATCTCGTAACTGAATTATTCTCCACCGGCGTTCGCCTCTGCTATGGTGCCCTCGTACTCACTCACTCACTCGCTCACTCACTCTTACCCCTTGGTTAACGGGAATCCAGACGTTTACGATGCTGCTACGCGCGTACCGCTGCGCCAATGTACTGTGCAGTATGGTTTCGGTATAGAACAGTGATGGGGACGCAGTATCCTCCATTTTCTCTGTATATGTTTAGTCGCTTCGTATGCACACCGCGGTATAATACACAGTAGTAAAGATGCGCGTGTGGTCGGACCTCCGGCAAGCCGCACAATAAATTCCAGGTGAAACGTTGAAGGGTGAGAATGGGTCCGAAAATGGGCACACCAGCGGGTTGCCACTACTCCTAACTGTCCCGTCACACGCAATGTTTATCATTATCACGTGCGCTTTGAAGAACATTGCGTCACGTGTGGCGGAAGGTCCCTTCACGCTCACTTACTCGCAGCTCGATGATAATGCTTCGCTCGCACTGATTGGCTCCGCGCTTTGAGCTGCCAGCGCCACCTCTTGGCGCACGGGTGCAACATTGTATCAACCGAAAGGCTTCTTCGAAACTCATATGATGTATTTTGAAGAAATCATTCCGGTTACATTGGTTGAACAACTGAAAAGTTGTACTAAAATAGTAAATTTCATAATGATGGCTATTGTAGATTCAGACGTTTGTTGATGTGGAATTCGCTATTTTTACCCTTACTCAAAAGTAACACATTAGTATTGTATGAATGAAAAAATACAATGTTCACGCACAATTACAATACGTATGTGCTCGATATTATGTTCCAAAATAGTGATTAATTACCAGGTGGAAATATTTATTCAGATGATGATGAGTTCGATGCCGAGTGTTATACTAGATGATCCTATAGCGTGTATTATTTATATAATGGATATCCAGCGTGTGGGGTGGAGGTGGTTTGGCTTGTTTATGGTATAAAGTAGCTTGTTAGGTTGCCGCGGTGTAATCCCTACGTGGTTAGAGGTGCTGGACGACGCGTACAATAGCCGTCAGCCTGTTTCTGCCCACCTGCTGAATTTGTTTATTAACGTAGCTGCGATGCAACTGTGACGTCATCTCTAGTACAGCAGCACTGCGGTAGCCGCCGTTTTATTCATGAGCCATCGTCTCGTGTAATTAAATAGCCCCGAAGAACCGTAGTAAATTCTCGTTTATCTCGTCGCGAGCCATTGGCTTCGCGTTCGAGAAATAGTTGGAACAATAATTGAGATTGTTTTATTATGATAGTGTCGTGAGACCGACACCGTGAGGATGTTCGATCAGCGACGGGATCGGGCATAATACGCTTCGTGATCCGACTTCAAATATTCCGAATTCCCTTGATCTTTGTCTTCTGCGATAGCGTACCGAAGAGGACGCAGAGGAGGAAGAGAAAAAAAAAAATGCCGAATTTGATTGATCATGCGGGTCACGAATAAGGAACACCCGAGTTCGACTGCTCGTCAAATAAATCGATCGATTCGCTGCTGACCTCCGCGTCCTTTGTCTCTTCGGTTATTTCTATATATTTCTGACGCTGCCCTTCTATTCTATCCCATTCTCACTCCCTTTTATTCATTACAGAGAGAAAAAAAAAAAACAACAAACTTATTTTCTCATCAGAGATAGGAGAACGTCTAGTACAGCTGGACAAGAAGTCTATGGTGCAGGTCGTGAATTAAAACTTCCAGTCAGGTATTGTGATTTTTCCGTACATTTTTTAACAGTCAAGGTTTCTACATTTTCAAATATTACCTTTTAAAAAGTTCCTGTCATTTACATGTCTAACATTAAGTTAGTACGAAATAATCAAACGTTTGTGTCTTTCGTAGTACCAATATCATTAAAAATCCAGACGGCAAATCGATAAAGTCTATAGACAAAATGAGCTACTACTCGTCACAGTCAGGCCAATATGAGGGTAAACACCTTTAAAAACTCGATGAAAAAATATAACATTGGGTGTTTGCAGATTCATCGATTTTCTTTTCATATCGGAGCTGTGAATGTATTTTTATCTCGAGAATTAATGCCTCGGAATATTGTTAAAAATTCATTGCGAAGAGCGCTCTAACGTTGGCAAGTATTTTTGTGTTCGTCTGTTGCCTGGATCTATGAATTCTGATACCTTCGAGAAATTGCAAAGTCTGGGGACGCTCACGGTATTTCGCACTGCGATGGGGAGCCGGTTACGCTTCGATATACTACGTAGAATGCGACGCGATACGCTTAGCGCTCTCGCTCTCTGCGTCTTTCTTCGTGCAGGAACCGATCTTCAGATGGGGAGTCCTACCAGAGGTTGGCGCGCTACTTGCCGACTATCTCTGCATTCCGTAAAGCGAAGATTGAATTCCGATGGTAAACTCGCTGCGCCGTACAGCGTTGCTCCTAGTGAAGAGCTTTGTCTAGCACGGTGGTTGTTTGCGTGCCGTGGACGAGCTCTTAGTCAACAACTACAGCTATACGGGCACAGTACGGATGGCCAACTATGGAGCGCGAAATTCCCCCATCTTCTCACTTTCCTCATGGTCGTCTTCGTCGTCATACTTAAAAGCCATTCTAGTGTCACGAAACTATCTTGTATGCGAGCATCACCGAAGCTTCTAACTCCTAGTGGAGCTTTACGGCAGTGGAACAAATGCTCGCTCGTACAGATTTTTGTTACTCGACTAACGGCGAGAAAAAGTTTCAGTAGTTTAGAATTGCTTACTTTCGGTGAAAAGAATAAACGGAAAAAATCGATGTCGTTGCGCATTGATTTTTCCATAATAATAATAATGTCAACATGCTATTCATAAGCTTGAATTTTTGAAAATAAACTTGAAGGGAAATGTTTTTTCCTTCCTTTTGCCAGACGCTTCGTTTTCGTGAAAAACAACAACGGAACGTTGAACGGGAAGTTCGGATGGCCAACTGTGGAGCGCGAAATTCCCCCATCTTCTCACTTTCCTCATGGTCGTCTTCGTCGTCATACTTAAAAGCCATTCTAGTGTCACGAAACTATCTTGCATGCGAGCATCACCGAAGCTTCTAACTCCTAGTGGAGCTTTACGGCAGTGGAACAAATGCTCGCTCGTACAGATTTTTGTTACTCGACTAACGGCAAGAAAAAGTTTCAGTAGTTTAGAATTGCTTACTTCCGGTCAAAAGAATAAACGGAAAAAATCGATGTCGTTGTGCATTGATTTTTCCATAATAATAATAATGTCGAGATGCTATTCATAAGCTTGAATTTTTGAAAATCAATTTGAAGGGAAATGTTTTTTCCTTCCTTTTGCCAGACGCTTCGTTTTCGTGAAAAACAACAACGGAACGTTGCACGGGAAGTTCGGACGGCCAACTGTGGAGCGCGAAATTCCCCCATCTTCTCACTTTCCTCATGGTCGTCTTCGTCGTCATACTTAAAAGCCATTCTAGTGTCACGAAACTATCTTGTATGCGAGCATCACCGAAGCTTCTAACTCCTAGTGGAGCTTTACGGCAGTGGAACAAATGCTCGATCGTACAGATTTTTGTTACTCGACTAACGGCAAGAAAAAGTTTCGGTAGTTTAGAATTTCTTACTTTCGGTCAAAAGAATAAACGGAAAAAATCGATGTCGTTGCGCATTGATTTTTCCATAATAATAATAATGTCAACATGCTATTCATAAGCTTGAATTTGTGAAAATAAACTTGAAGGGAAATGTTTTTTCCTTCCTTTTGCCAGACGCTTCGTTTTCGTGAAAAACAACAACGGAACGTTGCACGGGAAGTTCGGACGGCCAACTGTAAGGCGTGAGACTCTCTCATCTTCTCACTTCACTCATGGTCGTCTTCGTCGTCGTACTTAAAAGCCATTCTAGTGCCCAGAAACTATCTTGTATACGAGCATCACCGAAGCTCCTAACTAGTGGAGCTTTACAGCAGTGGTACAAATGCTCGGTCGCACGGATAGTTGCCACTTGACGTACGGCAAGGTTAAGGGTCCTTCGCACATTTCCAACCAAAAGTTTCAGTAGTTTTCAATTGCGCATTTCCGGTCAAGAAAAAAAAAGGTAAAAATCCTGCGTCGTCCAGGACACTGAAAACATAGATTTTTCAATGACAATCATGTCAACGTGTTATTGATTCATCAATTTGATTTTTTTCGATAAACTCAATAATTAGCTTGGAATAAATTTAAAAAACTCGAGGGAAAATTAATTTTCCTTTTTTTCTCGTAATTTTGGTACACGTGAAATAATGTAAAGCGTCGTGTGATCGCACATAAATATGGTATGAACCGATATAATTTATGCGACACTCTTATGTGTTGAATGCATCGATAGAGAAGAGGTGGAGAGATCAAGGAGATCGAAGATATCGAAGATAAGGTCACGTGTGAGGTGTATTATCGATATGTGTAGGCTCCGATGATATCGCATGAATCGAGGGGAATAAAACGTTTGTGTATGCATTTTCCCACAGGAGCCACAATGCGACGGGTGCAACTCGAAGTGAGTTCGAAGAGAGGCGCCCACTCGTGTGCCGCCGCGGTACCGACGCAGCGGCACAAGCAGCTCGATATTAAAAACATCGAAAGGGCATTACAAAAGGTTCGATATTAAAATTTCCTTTATTGCGACGGTTTACGGAAGAACGTGCTCGACGGTGAGGAGAGCAGCAGGCAGAGTTTTTCCCTCCTTCGCCTCTTCTCCGCTCGATTTTATATTGCGTCGTATCTTTGTCTTCTTCTGCTTCTCCTACTCCACTTCCTCTCGTGCGGAGTGCTACGACCCTTCGTACTACTCGTCGAGTGGATTTTCTTTCTCCGTTCCTCAGTATCTCCTTCGCCATTTTTATTATTCCTTTCTTTTCTTTATTTCCTTTTTTTCTTTCGTTTTCTTTTTTCTTTTTTCGTTTCTCCCCTCCTCCTTCGCCACTCGCGCGTCCACTTTTATTTATTTTCTTCTCTTTTTGCACCACCTTTACTCTTGCGCGACCTGAAGAGTGTCTTAAGTATTCCAGAGTTTCCTTCACTTATATTTTAAATATTTCTCACTCCCATCTACCGCTGGCACCCATTCTTTTTTTTTCTCCGAGCTTCGTCGTGGTGCTCGACCTCGAGGACCTTTTTTATCTCACGAACGAATAAGGCCCGAGACAGGGCGAATAAAGAAAAAAGTATCGCCGGCTGTCTTGTACAGGAACCGCGGTAAACGCGACGCTAAGCTCGCTGTACTGACGCCCCTGGCATAACCAGCACTCCGGATGCTAATAGAGAAGTTACAAATAGCAAAATCGCTCGTGGCTCAAGTATTTTTCACGCCCAAGTTAATGCCGTATTTTCATTTCTTTATATATATATAAACGGCAAGTACCTCGTGTTTTCATCTTTTCCAAATTTCGAAGCATTCGAGATGAACGTTAGAGGAAAAAAAAAAAAAAATCGTATTTTCCTGCGTCTGTCAACTTAACAGGGAAATACTTTTTCTGCACTCAAGAGCAGCTTTAGTCTTTTCCCTTAAGATGTTACGCGCGTAATTTGGTTATATTTACGAAACGTTTATATGCTTCACGGAGAAACAAATTTGATGTGGACCACACACCAAATTTTCTTCCTGCAACCGCAAATTTCATTTCCTACTTTAGATTTGCCGAAAAAAAATGTATGCTTAATTTTATTCCCGCAACAACGAATTAAATTTTTGGTTGGATTTCCTTGGTAATGGAGTTGAATTTTTCAAAGTGATTTTGTCGGATTAGCAAATCAAACGAGATCTGCTGCTGTCGCAACTTTCGAAGAGAGTACGTCGTTGAATTCTCGTTTGTTGATCGGTCCAGGTAGGAATATTTTCAGGTTCGAAGAACTTGGAAAGCCTTTCACATCTCCCACGCCCGGTCCACAGTGCAAACCCACCAGGGTTTGGTTTAAAGGTTTTACCGGAGACTGGTGAATCTGCCGGTCAATGCCGCGACGATCTCGTCCCTCGAGCGCACCTGCATAGTTGTGGAGAATGAAATAGCACATGAGCGCGCAGGACGAAATACGTTGCGTGGGTGAGCTTTACATTGCGCATAAAAAGTCAGCCTTAACGGCCTCGCCGTACCCGGGCGAAACGAGAGTCGGTCGTCGAGGCACGCTAAGGGGTGACTACCGAAAGAGATCCCGGCGAGCCCGACCCATTGAAATATTAAAGCGACCTCCCTGTCATCTCCCTCCAGGCTATCCCAGGTTATACCTCGCAGTCCACTGTTTCTCGCGTCGACGTCCTTAATCATGGATATAACGTCAAAAATAAAAAAAACCGAGAAAACTGTGATATACTGACCAACGGAGAATAAAGCAACCCTAGTCGGAATTACACGGGATTTCTTTCTTTCTTTATTTGTGGAGATAACGAAGGGTTTAATGAGATTTTACCATTATTATCAATCCATTTTATGTGTCCGTAAAAATAAAAATAAATGTCGTCCGGTTTAATGAATTATTAACTAGCTTGAACTGCTGACTTTAGAAATATGAGATTTCGAGAGTATATTCTCTCTACGACGTTAGCAGATTACTGAAGAAGTATTTTTTGAAGTATTTTTCGAAATCCGGCCTTTGGAAAAACGATGGAATGTATTATCTACCTTCATTTTTTTCGAGTCTTAGAAAAGTCTCAGAAATTGAAAAAATCAGGCTCTGTGGGTCATCGCCGGTCCATAATTTACTTTTTCAAATATGCAAAGAATAAACGAGTAATGGTAGAATTGCCGTGAGGTGTTAGAATCGTTTTGACAAGTGAAACTCTTAATTTT
This sequence comes from Clistopyga incitator, assembly GCA_947507545.1. Classification (NCBI taxonomy): domain Eukaryota; kingdom Metazoa; phylum Arthropoda; class Insecta; order Hymenoptera; family Ichneumonidae; genus Clistopyga; species Clistopyga incitator. Next base: position 15,757,323 of record OX382171.1, on the reverse strand, counting down.
CCCTAAGTGCGAAAGGAGAAATTGGAAATGCAAATGGGGATAATGAAAGTAGGAACATGGGATCGTGAAGTGAGCTTAAAATAATAAACCATAAGGAGACTATGATCGAAAAAACGTGTACTCAGTACGTGATCAGTAAACCGAAAAATAGTGTATTCGGGAAGAGTTTTTCTCCTCCGAAGCGCGAGCAGGAGCTTAAAAAATTTACTTTCACTCTCCCCCTTTAAATCCTCGGCCATATACTTCGGGGTAGCGGATTGTTTGCTCGCCATAATCCACTAAAAGTTTCTGAGATATTGATGAGTTTAGGGACGGTGGCGACAATGCTAAAGGGAAATAAAAAACGCTGTTGGAGTGAGAGAGGGGGAGGAAAGGATGGAAAGAGAAAGCGAGAGAGTCAGTCGCCGCGTTTGAGAGAAAGCTGCGAAATTTGCGCAAGAGGCTGAGTCATCGTTCGTTGGTACGTTCGCGCGGTGGGGAAAATCGAGGTTGCGCGGATTTACGTGATGAAAAATTCAAAAAAAGAAAATTGAGTATCCCCCCCACGCGCCGATCCAACCCTTGTTTCTCCATCAGCTCTCGCCGAATCTCGATCGCCTTAATCCGGCTGAATCATCTTCTTCATCAAATCGCGATCACGATTTCATGGGCCAACCAGATCGCAGCGGCATCCCACTCGCGGTTTGTATAATAGCGAGAGGCACAAAAGAAAAAAAAAAAAATATGTGGACGCAGACAGAGAGAAAGTGAGGAATCGGATCACCGGGGAGAAAGGGGTAACAAACGCGCACGTCCAACGAGAACATGTCCAATGTATATATGTATATTGTGCCGCACCCAGCGATCATATATCGGATCTGAAATCAAACAAAGAGAGTAGAAATCGAAATGGGAATACCGAAAGGTGAACCGCAAAAGAGGCCACACGAGAGAAGGGATGGAAGCGGCGTCGACGAAAAAACATTTTTTTCATTAAAAATATCTTTACCAAAACCATTTCCTCGTGGAAAATAATATGATTTAGTTGATATTCCTCAAAATTTATTTGTTTCGCCGAAACGAGATATTCACATTAACGAGTATCGAAATCCATAATATGTTTATTACAAATGAGATATTTTTCCCAAGGTTTATAAAAGCTATCGTTTGTTGCGCGTAATTTTTTCCGCATCGCATCCTTTCCTTCCGTATTTCACAAAATATATTTACGCACTGATTTTTTCATTATCATTCACAATTTTTTCCGATAATTGCTGTGCGTGATTTACGTTTAGGGTCTTTTTGGACGAAGTTTTATAACCCTTTTATATTTGGGACATAAAAAATGTGATAAAATGTTATTCCTTCCAGATATAAATATTAATTTGTCGAAAACAGGTCATATAATGAAATCGTTTTTCTTACGAGGCATCAAAATGGCTCAATCTGACAGTGCATCTATTATGAACTGTGCACATAAGGTAGCTCATAGTGATATACGATAAATAGTTAATATAATATTCCGTGCACTTGGTGTTTCTCGAGCGCTCGATAATAACGTTCCAGACGTCTGAAGATTAATTAATTTCGTGAATATCGCAGCCGCACTAGAGTTGAAAGGGGGGTGAGTCGGGAAGAACTAGAGGAAGGAAGACGAGGGGAAGAAGCCGTGGCGCCCGAGATTTGGACCGGGCACGAGGATGATGCTAACAGTTGCTCTGGCAAGTGCAGGAAAATCAGCCTTAGCCCTCGAGGAGATCCGGAGTGAGTTCCCAAGAGAGAAAGATGAAAAAGAATAAGGGATAAAAAGCGCAGAAATGCTGAAGACAGAGGAAGAGGATTGTCCAGGTTCGCGATAGCCGAGTAATGAAATAATTCCCTGGTGATTCCGTGTCCTCTCGATAAAGTAAACGAAACTCGTTTCCATCTCCGTTGACATTCGGCCGTCGAGGATATGACGAAAATCGATTAATCCTAGCGTTATAATGATGTCTGGGAGGGGAAAAAAAAAAAACGAGACCATTTTTGCATTTCACATTCAACCCCAACATCTTTTCTCTTAATTTCGTTTAAATTACTAAATATTCGCATAAAAATTGCATATTACTCTCCAGGAAGAAAACCGACTCTTTACTCCCGGCGGAAGTAATTAAAAGCGCTTATTTGTCGCTCTTGTTGTATGTGTCTCTACCAGCGATATGATAATCTTCTTCAGACCCTTTTCTGCGTTATTACTGAATAAGATAAATAATGAAGATGTTGGTAGAGAAACGCGCGTTGTGGATGTATCCGTAATTGGCTCGTTTGCTTTGCTCGTTCATCGTTCTTCGTGGTAGTACCGCGTGGATATACTGCCACTGATCTGAAAAGCGCACCACTGCGCCGAATTAAGTATCTCGGCTCTGCTGTAGCGGCATAAGATATTTTCCCTTTTCTCTTCGTGCACTCTCGTTCGCATCGCTTAATCCACTCGGCTGTTTAGTGTTCCACCGTTAAGACCATGGTTCTCACGCTCTCGCGCACATCTCTCCTTGTCTCTCGTCCGTCCTTCACCTCCGCTCATTAAGAACGCGCAACTTCCGTACTCGATTTTGTTTTCAGTCCTTTGTTCCACGCTCAAGATGAAAGAGTCTCGAGACCTCTCTTGCACGGTGAGACGAGCAAGCTCTAGCTACTCGGCGCTGATCCCCAGAATTAGTTGTCAATTTCTGCATTGCGACTGTGCCATCTGCAAACGCTGCATTCAATTCCCAGTCTTCTTAGTGTCATCGGGGGATGGCTTAATTATCACGAAATCTCACACGGACTCCGAAATGTATATTGAAAATTTAGCAGCCTTTATTACGAGGTTTTCAAAATAACCGCAACCGTCTCAATCGACCGACAATAGATTTCAACTAAATTTAATATACCGATGGTTAAATATTTGCTGCAGCAGCAAATTTCATTTGCTACATAGCAATTCATTAGCAGATAAGTGAATTTGCACTGGTAGCAAACAATTTGTTGAGATCTTGATTGTACGAGAGAAACTTGTAGCTGGTGCAACAAAAACTGTCTCGCAAATGAACCTTTACTGTTTCGCTAATATCATTTTTATCCGTGTGCTCTTTGATTGGCCCTTCTAGCTCCGTAAATAAATCAGAGAGCGCGGTATCTTGCTGTGGCACAATGAACGCCCAAGTAATGATTCGGAATAAGGTTTCCAGTGTAGCATTTTCCCAGTTGATGATGTATTTCGACAATTTTGAACAGATACCTTTTGCGAGAAGTTTCGCAAAAAAAAAAACAAAACCTAATGAATTCGTCGATGCTTGTTGCTTTAGTTTCACTCTTCAGTGTCACGGTCTGTCACACGTCGAGTCTTCATATGAACGAGTAGAACCCATTGCCAATTCGGAACAGGACTGAAACTCATCACGGACTTGTCGGATATTCATTCCTTATCAGCAAACAGAGCAGGGAAATGGATAGGGAAACGAGGAAAATGAGGTTATCGTTATGGATAGCCTGTCAGAACTCTGTCGACAAGGTTCGTGCATATTACACGCCCGTCTTCGCGGAGTTCATTCTACGTTCTCGCACAATGTAGCACAGAGAGAGAGAGTAAGTATCTGTCGACGTTCTGTCTCCATTTTCACTGCAGCAGAAATATCACAGGGGGTCGAACGCTGTAGGGTCAAGGTCGTGGCTTCTCTATCGAATCACGGGTGAAATACTTCCTTTCTCTTCTATCGTTTCAGGCTACTTCTCGGTTCTCGTTGGTCGCCCTTTTCCTCCTTTCCATTCATATCCGCTCCTGGCCGTTTTTTTTTTTTTTTCGATTTTTTTTTCTTTCTTCACTATGCTGCCACGATTTCCCCGAGCCCAACAGGAAGAAAATCGATGGGAAAAGCTTGCTGAGTTCAGGCTCTCCGGCCTCGAAGCTCCTGCAACGAGTAACTAACCGCTCGAGCGAGAAGCTTGCATATTTTAGAATGTCATCAGACTTCACCGGGGTTCTCGACAGCCGCTCTACCACTTTCCCCTCAAAGCTCTTTTCCTTCTTGCTCGAGTGGCGAGGGCGCGGAAGGACGACTCACCCATAAGGGTTAAAAGGAAACGGCGGGAAGGTTTGGAAAGAAGAGAAATATGAGAAACGCGGAGAAAGCGATAAGGGAATTAATATGAGTTTTCGAAAACAAATAGGCATAGTCGGTACTCCGAAGATTGCCTCTTCATTTTTTATACCCTTCCAACATTTTTGAATGAGACAGTGCATGAAAGGAAAAAAATCAACCAAGCTTAAAACCCGCCCAAGGGCAATCTGTAATATTTCTAATAATTTGAATTTGTCATAAGAACTTCTCGAGAAAATACCACTACTTTATGTACAGTTATTCTAAGTCCTGAGAATATATTGTTATCGTTGTCGCTGATATGGGACTTTTCATTATGTTCCCAAATTTTTTAATTCGTAAAATCTACTAAAATAGGCTGGTAGCCCCTGTTTTCTGGGTGTAATCTGCCACTTGAGAACGATGGCTCAAGTTCGCGGTGGTAGCTGAGAATCAGAAGAATTTCCACGGCCGCGGGAGCGAGTCACGCCCGTAAAACATCAAATGAATTTTGGATGAGAAATAGGAGCGGAATAGCAAAAAAACCCGATCGACTCCGGTGGGTCGCAGACGTGAGGTATAAAACGAGAGTAGCGATAGGCCAGCCCATCGTCTGGTCGCTTTTGTCCAACACTTTTATCCTCTGTTGTAGAACGCGTAGTTGTTAAGGTCGCTATAAAACCGAGAGAGCCCCCGCGGCAAGAAGAATGAATGAGGACGGTTGAAAGACTGTGTAGGAGGTAAAAATTCAAGGAACAAAAAGGTGCGGGAGGCCCGCGAAAGAAAGAAGCGAGGAAAAAATGAACGCGGGCCAGCGGTGGGAGTTAAGGGGTTAGCGAGAGGAACGAAAGAAGCGAGTACGACGAAGAGTGGTAGGCATCCATTGATGTTGACTCAGTGGCGGTTGGCACGAAGAAAGGGAAAAGCTCTGCGCGAACCTAAGAACCGACTTCATCGTATATATATATATAGGGTGGCCCTAGAGACTACAGTTCTAAATAGAGAGGGGAAAAAGAGTGAACGACTGGGGAACCAAGGTAAAGAGGGATAAAGTGAAACTGGATAAAAACGGACTCGCCTGACGAAAAACGAAAAGTGGGGTTTGTGTAAAGTCGAGGAACATAGTCACTGGCAGGGGATGCAGAAGCAGAAGGATATCGCACGGTGGCTGCAAGGGACGGGAAGGTTTTCACCGGCGCCACAGTCTCGAGGGTGGAATCTGCAACTCGGGCGAGCCACCGTTGTTGAGGAAGAAGGTAACCAATTGTTTATAAGAGGCTACCACGACTCGCCAGCGCGGAGAACGTACTATGCAAACGTAGGGAAAAACTTTCCAAGGTTCGCCGCGATCTACTTAACGATGGAAGAGGGAAAAAGGGAAAAGAGCGAAGTGCATGGGGCTAAATTCGCGAGATCCGTCTCGGCTTCTCCGGCTTCAAGATCTTGGTCAACGATTTTAGTGCTTAGGTCCTCTTGACCGGAGAACAATCACAGATTGATTTCTCGTTGGCTTTCAATAAATGCCTCAGGGGCCGATGTTGAAATCGTTATTTGTATGGCAATAACGTAAAAAGAATTCCTTATTATGCTCGTGCTACGTACACACCACTTTTTCAACTGCTTGCGTCTAAGTTTCAACATAGATACGCTTTTTTCCGATTAGCCTAACAAGAGCACATTCCACGCCTGCGACGCAGGTGGACAGTTATCGATTTAAAAAAAAAACAATCCTTCGTTATCGAAGCGAAGTCGATGAAAGATGCGAAAAAGACCCGTGCAAATATCACCTTTGGCAAAAATCACAATCTCAATTAGCTGTGAATAGCGTGATTTTAGTTTTGAAAATGTAGATATTTTTTCCTCAGGAAAACAAAGCCTTCCTCAGGCGAACATAAAAATCGAACACAAAATAAACGACCTTGCTATGTATAAACACAATAAGAGAAAAACAAAAGATTTACCGAGAGGCGTAACGTACGATTTTATAGCGGGGTTAATACGCGCATTCCCTGCGCAGTTCTCTCTTTGTCTCTCTTTCTTCCCGGTTCCTCCAGTCGGCTCTCAGAACTTCGGTGTTGCTTTCGTTCATGCCGCATTAGCCATGTCTGGAGAGCTTGTACGAGTTCTCGTTTACTCTCTCGCTCTCGCTATGGCTACGTCCTGGCACCGACTAATTTGTCGTGCCGCCTCGAAAGTGAATTAAGTGCATGCACGCCTTCCTGGCTGCCTCGGCCCGGTCTGGCTAATACGTGCTGCTACTACTGCCGGCAATCTTATTGCATGTTGCACGACTGCTTACACTCGCCTACGCGCTGACATACAAGTGTACTAAATGTTCACACTGAAATGTCACTCAGTATCGTAAAAATGCTATTTTATTATACGACAATATACCGACTATGATTTACTCCAATTACTCGTAACTTTATTCAAAATCACTATAAAAATGTGTGAGAAATTTTGTTTTTTGCATTTGTCAATTGGAAATCGAACAGAAATCATCAAAAGCCACTTTTTTCAAAAACACCAAAAATATTTGAGACAGATATTCTTAGGTATGCAATATACGACGTACGAACGATATTGAAGGCTAAAATTGGATATTTTGAAGAAGTAAATAATTTATTGGATAATCCTGCGCAAAAAACTAAGAGTCGAAATAATGGTTTGACTTTTAACTCAAGTTCGTGAGATCGAATCTACATGCTATTTCACATTTTCAGTTCGAATTTAGGTTCAAACTTTTGCCTATTAATTTGACCGTGACTCTGTCTTAAATTTACGAGGGGCAAGTATTTGCATTTTCAGCTTTTCATCGATGACTGTAAACTTGTACCACGAGAACTCAAAAAAAAGTGCAGATAAGTGTCGAACATTCGTAATTGGATTTGCTGAAAATATTCCTTTCGAGTCTTTGTTTGCGATTGTAGGTGTTACGAAGCTTGGGGAATGGAACTTGAATGACGAACGAATCCGCAGATACTAGCCCAGAGTACGAAATGTGGCGCTAACGGGAAAGCAGGTAGCAGGAGGGAAGGGGGAAGTAGGACCGAGAACGAAACACAATGCTTTGTTTTTGCGTGGCCTCTGCACTCCAGTGAACATCCAGAATAATTCAATTACGTAGACGGAGCGCGTTCGAGCGTCCCGTTGTTTCGTATTCTTCTCTTTATCGATATCTATAACCTGGCAGCGAGCATTCATCCCGCAACAATATCCAGAGACGCAAAAAGGATCGTATTTTTTCCATAACAACGGAATCTGAGGGCAACAGCATGGTGAGCGAAAATTGAAAATTATATTGGTGCGGTGTGTTACAGATTTCAAGCCTAATTAATTTTATTCAAATTAGGAAGAAAAAATGATTACTGGAATCAATTCAATATCGAATGATCCAAAGCAAACTCTACACCTCTTCATCATTAAATTGCTTCATTTTTTAACCTCAGGTAATAAATAAAATGAATCGTTTAAATATATATATATATAGACTCGTCTCAATCTCGCCCTCGGAGGTGTAATCGAAATTAGCAAACATCACGATAAGATTCCCATTTCCGAAAGTTTCAATCGCAGAGACAGAAATTTTTGCAAATGTCGTGTAATCTACGAAAGCGTGAATAAAATGCATTAGAGCGTAAGAAGGGTTTATCGAATACGATATTTTATCGATTGCGTCTCGGTGGATGTAATTTGGATCCGGCAACTTGCGGACGAGTGGGTTTGTGAGAAAATGTGTCGTAACAAATTTGCCGCTCGACTAGTGCACGGGATCGGATTGTCGGAAGATGAAGTGAGCGGATGCGGCTGATCCGCATCCGCTGGAGTTCAGAGGGCAGCGAGAGCCTGAGGAGCGAGGCGCGAGCTTTGCGCTCGTGATTTCCTTGATTTCCTCGCGGCAACCTCAGCATGTGCGGGTCGCTGGGACTCGGGCCGTTCTTTTCATCTCGCGGTAGACAGAAAACTCGGTAAACCCTGGAAAACGTGAGAATCAAATGGAAAATCGTTATTTCGCGTCCGGGTTGGAATATACAGTATGAACAACTGTGGTAGCAGATAGCGGCTGCTTTCTCGTTCATGGATTTTTCCGTCCGCTCTGTTTGCCCCGACGCTCTCCTGCCTTCTTTGCACTCCTCTCTGCTCCGCCTTATTTTCCTCCCTTTCCCCCCGACCAGCTTGCGGCACAGCTTTCTAAACAATTACCCGACTCCTCCGAAAGACACGGTCCAACCGGTGAAGCTCTCGGCGAGTTCATTCGCATTCTATCACTTTCTCCGGTGGTCTTATCGAAAAGGGAGAAAAGGGAATTTACACTGGCAGCAATGCGGAAGAAGGTGGCTCTAAAATGTGCTCGAAGAAACAGAGAGCAAGGGTGATGAGGTGAAAAATGGTGTTGGGAAAAAAGGCATGGCAATTCTTAAGTCGTGGTGAATGCGTTATTAATTTTTATACATTGTGTTGTTCATGCATATCGTTTCCGATGCCATATTCAACCCCGATTCACCTTAGAGCTTGATGCTCGACTCGGAAAATGGGCCTGACCGACGAAGTGTCTCTTCGTGAAACGTGAATTAACCCTGATGAGAAAACGAAGGATAACTCGATTGTAATAACGTAAGGGAAAGTGGTAAACTAAATTTGTAAAACCCTTTAGGCATGGCGAACGTGCTTCTGACTCAGAGCTGAGGGATCTTAAACCTGGAATGACTCCGATGTGACCCAAGGTAATCTCAAGTCGTTTCCGCTCTCACATATTACTATTTAATGGTTGGAAGCGATGACGCCCTACCATCGTATGTCACAGCTTTCCAAACAATTACCCGACTCCTCCGAGTGACGTCGTTCATCCATGAACGATTTCATTCCCTTTCCGTCGCCTTCCCGCGCGATATTATCGAAAGGGAGGGGCGAATGCTATCTACAGGTATGTGACAGCAGCTAGGCGAAAAAAGAAGGTGGTACTAAAATGCACGTGAAGGAAGCGGGGAAGCGTGATGAGGTGAAGTACAGTGTGAAGAAGAGGCACAGCAGCAAAAGTGAGGAGGGAACAGGACGTCGACCGTCTGGACGAGCTGCCCCTCACTCCTCAACAGCTTCCCAAACTGCTTTTCTCTCACCCTGAAGCGGTAATGGAGAACGGTGCGCGACCTCGAGTCTTGCCAGCAACTTGAAAGAGAGACTTTCGAGGGGTGTCGGTTTGAGCCGCATTACACGGAGTTCGGTGCTCTCGGCGCGCGGGCCTCCTAGTCTTGCGACCCCTCACTCACTGACACTTCTCTACTGTACTTTGTCACTGCGTAAGAAGCCCGGAGACTGAAGGAGAGCAGATGGGGTGGTAACTACTGCGCGATCCTCTTGGGTGGCTGATGCTTCCGCGATGAGACGACAAAGTGAAGCGAGAAGAAGGACCTCCCGAGGGAGATTGAGAGAGATCTGAGAGAGTGTTGTTGAGCGGTTTGTCAAGAGTCAAATCCTGGAACAGATCTTCTTCATTTCAGTCCCCTTTTTATCGATGAGGCCCTTCGCAGTGTTGTATTCTATTCAGTTTTCGTTACGTCTCTCCGGAATTATACACTACGAGAATAGGAAGTTTTGTGAAGTATACGTGTGAAATGGTTTAGTAGATTTTAGATTTAAAAAAAAAATAGGGAGGGCAGTGATAGTAAAATTATTGTGGAATTCAAACAAGTTATTTCGTCGATGCTAAAAAATGGTTCTGTCTGTATTTTTCTTGAATGAACACGGAATTTGTTGTTCTTCGTTGAAGCGAGTGAATCGCGCTACGGGGGCGTCGTATTTGCTGTACATGTCAAGGATAATGCGACGAGAAAAAGGACTCTAGATCGGATGAAAAAAATCTAACGTGCGGAGTTTTTTTCCACCGACTGTCAATCAATGGATAATTTGAATTGTAGTTATTTAGAGGTATCGAAGAAAAGCCAGTGGCCTCCCACGCTTGAAAAAGTCGAAGGTCGCTGTGAGCTGCGATGTCTCGCATAAATAGTCGTCTTATCCTTCGATGCGAATTTTATCCTTCTCTCCCTCTTGAGCTTCAGCAACTCCCCGCAGTGTTCTTTCGTAATATTTTCTAATAAGTTTCGTTTTTGTCAAGGATTTAAAAAAAATCTTAACTGAGTAAAATTTGTGACTCTCGTTTCTTTCAATAAATTGTGAATTTTCCTTTTTTTTTTTTGGGGTCGGCATATTGTGTCGTGTCAAGGATCTTTAATAATATCTATGCCGCAGAGTTGAACCTTAACTTTGAGAACTCCAAGTTTTATGCTTCTACTTGAAAAGTTGGCTCCACATTTTCATTGAGAATGCATGAATTTTCGATTTTACGGCAGAAAATAACGGTCCAATAATTTGCTGATAATCATCTGTAGTATCGGACCACTTGACGTATTGAATAATTGTTTGCTCTTCGCCGATTTATCCCGAAGTAGCGATAAATGTATTTCCACCCCTTCCCACTCCTTGATTTAATCTTTTCCTGTTCATCGCGTGCGACGTCTGCCAACACACCTTTTGCCATTCTCTTTCTTCTTCATCTTCTTCTTCTTCGTCGTCGGCCAATGCGAATCACGATGAGAGAAGAGAGCGGCGAAAGCAGAGAGCGAAATGGAGCCAAAGAGCGGGATTAGAGGGAGAGAGGGCGTGAGATCGTGCCAGGGTCGTAAAGAGAACGAGTGGGTGAGGGTGGTGGCTTCTTCTCTTGTGTGTCGCAAAAAAAAAAAAACTACGCGGACAGCTTTACGACAGGGCCTGAGATCGGATCCCAGACGAGGAGTATGAGTTGGGACGGTAAGAGTGGAGAAAAAAAAAAAAACGAAGGAACGTCGAGTTTTTCCTAGAGAAATACGAGAATACGATACGAAGAGGGGGCAAAACGACGTGAGACTCTTCACCTGGAATAATACAGCGAATAGACGGATATTTTTACAAAGTTCTAATTCTCGAGTACACAGCAAACTTGCGGTGATGAAATAAAGCTAAGCTTAGCAAAATGAGAACGGACAGCGTCGTGGGGACTGAAGGGTCGAAGCTGTGCAAAGTGGAAAATAGCTGGAGGATTTCCCTGCTCGGTCGTTTCACTGTCCTCTCGTAAAAGTGACGACGGGAAAGACTCCGACCGGCAGGATATCGTAGGTGGACGGAGAGAGGAGCACGCGTATCCGGTGCCCTCCAGTTTTCCTTCGGTTCGACACTAAAGGCGTAATCTAAATCTTCCAACCAGATGCACGCGATGAAGGTCCAGATGGGAGAATAAGTAGAGTGGCGCTGAGCTATAAAGTTTCGCGCTTTTAATTTCTTCACTGAGCGCTATTTTCCAAGGTGGAACGAACTGAATCTTTGCGAAGGAATGTTTACTCAATTGCTTCACCCTGAAATTCAAGTGCGATATGCTCTAAACAAATGGAAAATTTAAGCTAGTTTCGATCGTAGAAAACATGAATTCAGAATATGACCGATCGGGAACTGTCTCACGAATTTATTCCATTTTCTACGTGAGATATTTTCAAGATCAACATTTACGACGGACTCAGCTTCGTTGGGATAATCTCCAAACTTCAGATAAGTCTTTGCGGTAATTCAAGCTCCCATAAAATCGGAATCTCCCCATATTTAAATTTTTTTTGGTAAAAACTGTTAATTAGTCTGTGTTATAACAATAACATTTTTCCTTGTGCGTTGATATTTTAAGTGTCGGATATAGCGGATGTTTAAAATTGAATGCCAATACCAAAATTCCACAATTCATCAGCCAATTTGTTTAATTGGTTTTCTATAGCGAATAATACTCTTCCGTATTATAGGGAAATGTATGCAACGGTAGAGAAAAGACTGATGGCTTTGTTGAATATCGAGTTGTCGGTATATCACGAAACGATAGTTTGCCCGCATCGCATAATGAGGGTTTCACTAAATAATGGTGCGGTACACGCGCTTTATAGCCACGGCATTGCGCTGAACATAATTAACAATTAGTCCGTTCGCTTAAGGTCGCCGCTTGGACGCTCGAGCACACTATCACATAAATTGCGTTTTTTGTATTTCGAGCTGACCAGCGCGAGAGTCCACACGTTAGAGGCATACGCCCACGCGAGTACGACGCTTCGTTCGGGACATCGATGCGTCTGGCTAATTGTTCGCCATTCGCTCTCTTCGCGGAGAACCGAAAGAGACCAATAAAGAGGAGCGAAGAAAAAATGTATCCTCCTTGAAGACGAGAATGAATGACGCGTTGGCTTTCATTTAATGAAAATGTACTTGAAATTGATTTAGAAAGCCACTTTTTCTAACTCAACGCACTTGGGACTGTAATTCCATGTCAGTAAATTGTTAAAAATATTTAACGAAAAATTACTACACGGTGCAGGAAGTTCTTTCACAAACATTTTTTTACGCACGTTTCACGCGCACAATCCCCACTTTCACACCTTAAATAAAATTCAAATAAACTGAATGGAGTGAAATAAAATTTTATCGCACTCGTATTGTATGCAGTGTTCGGAACCGGAAACTTCTGGTTGAGATCCTGGTCTTGTTTTTTTTTATATTTTTTTTTATAGTACTAACACTGTTGCAGGCGTCACGCCATTAATACAGAATTTATTTCTATTGTTTCCAGTGTCGACTGTAGATACAGCTACACAAAAGTGGCTCGAACACATTTAAATTGAATGAGTATCTATTCCTAGCTCCGGCGTGCAATATTCACTTTTATCAGCTTCTTCTCAAATATTCAACGGACGTGGCGTCAGAGCTCAGCGCGATTTTCTGCTGCTCGGCCTCGGTCGCCCACTGCAATGATTATTCTTAGAACATTTACGTTGTGAGTTCCGGATCCTTAAATTGCCTTCTGATACTTTTGCATGGGCGACTCCAGGCCCAGTGGACATAATTGTAATTGGCAACATCGATAAGCCCTGGTGAAAAAAAGATCTTCATTTAAGTAATATCGAATGTTTCTTAAAAATGTATTTCTAAAATTTGGCGTAGGTTCTGGAAACAAGATGATCGGAATGACGTGCTGAAATTACCTGAGGCAGAATTAGCATTCACTACAACTTTTTGCACAGAAAAGACTGTCGAATCTTCAAAGTTAGGCAAAATTCCAATCTTAGATATTTTTCATTTGCTTTACTTGTCTTGTGACAAATTACTTATAGTAATTTTTTAAAAAATATACCCTTCTTTCGTTTACTAATTAATGTAATTTTAATTTTAAGTATGCAGTAAGTATGCAGAGATACGACCGTAAATAGAAATATTAGTAATTCAATTATCGGAGGAATAAAATCGTTTGGGAAGGTCTGTAAATATCCGCCAATAGCAAGTGATCATCAAGAATTCACGTCGACGGATTTCCGAGGCGTCGAATTACGCTCGGATTATCGTGAGAAACAATTAAAGCCCAGGAGAATAAGTAGATTCCCCGGGATTCGGATATGGACCACTAATTCAATTACTCTAATCTTTATTATTCCTCGCTCGCGCAGTTTCTCCAATTATTATCGGAAATTTGAAAGAGTTTAATGAGAATAATTAATAAAACGATTTTTCGCTGAATTTTGTTGCAAAAGTCTCGGAGCTTCTAATTCTGGCGAGGTAATTATACTGAACGAAATGTTCGACGTCCCCTCCCCCAACCCAATAAGCTGCGGGTTACGACACGACCATGGTTCGCACAACCCATAGGAGCGTTTTCACAGCGACCGTTACTACGTCCACCATGCTGACAATATTTTCACGTGCATCGTCCAACCTACTCTCCCGTACTCGATCCTTTGTTGCCACGAAGCTGCCCTCTCAAAAGTTCCAGTCGGTAAAAAGATATTTAGCGAACACTCAAAGCCTCACTAATTTATTAACGCGTGACGAATCGATTTTTCGCAAGTTATCGTATCTCCAGGGTTACAGTCTATTATGTGCTTCAAATGCCCGAAGGTGTGTCGAATGGTAGGAAAATAAAAAAATTCGCTGTCGCTCAATGGCTGCCAATAATGAATAGTTAATAATCAAGCAAAAACATTGCCTGAAATATTTTTTCTACGATTCGTCTAAAAACTTTCGGTTCTCGAAGTTTATTGACAAATATGAGCGCATATTTATTTTCGCATATGAAGGTCAAGAATTAAATAATATTTTCCACGTTATCACTTTTCTAAAGTATCGAAAATAACGATTCCCGAGATTTTTCTATGAACATAACCTATCGCTAGAAAAACGTTTTCGAACTCGAGTATCCTGAGTATTTCCCTTTGCGATAAAAAGTTAGTTACCCATATAAAAATAATATATATGATATTAATGTTTAAAACGAGCGTGCAGTGAAAATGAGTGTATAACTGCGTGTGCAGAGGCGAGTGGTTCGCAGAAGCAAAGTACTGCTCGCCAGTGCACCATAGACTGTTGGCGCAAAGGGAAGGTAACGGTGAGCGTCAGTGGCGGCGTCGGTAGCAGTAGCAGCGGCAGCAGTGTCGGATAACGCACTCTCGCGCACGCCCTCAAACGCGAGGGAGAGAAACCCCAGCAGCCGACCTGTGACTTTCGCGCTACTCGCGGCACAACGCGGACCTCGCCGCAGTAGTACCGCGGCAGCCCTCGAGCTAAATACGTCGTCGTGAGCGTTGCGGTCGTCGTGTGCTTTCTGCTCAACCGAAATTCGTTTCGTAAGTCTCGTCACTGATCGCGCATCCACGCAGTTCTTAAAACCCATTGAGCCGTGTTCGTCGACCGTTTATTCCGCCTCTTCCGTTCCTTCGCGTCGGTGTGTGCCGTATACCTTCGTTACATCTTGCGGGTTTATATATTGACTACGCTCTTGTGACTAAAGATAGCGGAATAAGCCCATCAGTGAAATTTGAAAAAAAAAAAAAAAATTACTTTTCTGTATCGTCGATCTAGACGATAGTTTGGGAATATCCGCACATGGTTTCTCGGGTGTGTGAGTGATGTGATCAAACTGTGAAACCCCCGACACTAAAGTTACGTTTGTTTGTTTTTTTCTCAACGTAGACTGTTATTGCTATTGTTTACTGGCGGCGCAGAGGATACCTTGATAATCGAGGTAAGAAGGTGCATTTTAGTTACATCTTTTGCTTACTCTTTTGGAAGCGCGTGCTTCGGATATTCGACGATTTTCACGGCTAAGCTAATAACAAACGGCAATTGCGAATATCTCCCTGTAAAAAGTTTTGGGATTTCCCTCGTGTCTTATGAAACCATGGAGCGCATGTAGTTATATAAAATACAACTTGCTAGATGGCAATGCCTTTCAGAGTTTCTGCTGCTTTTTACGGGGCAAATGCATCGAAAAAACATAACCAGAGAATGCATTTCACTGCGACTTTTCGTGACGAGACCATAATGCATATATGACGTATTTATATCTCTGTCAGTTGTAACTCTTCCAAATTACGACTGCAACAAAAGACAAGCTCAGATAAAATCAAAAAGCCCATTACGTTGTCAGTGGTACACAAGGGCGAATTCTATTTGGAAGTTCAGTATTCCCACAAACCCATTTGTTACTGGATTGCGCATTAAAAGCATATTTCTAGAATATGAAACTCGCGTATACAAATTTTCCTGATTTAACAGCAGCTTACAACTCGAGTGCATAAACTTTTGAACTGAAAATAACGCGTTTAATGCACTTTGTGGGTGTAAACAACAACAACAACGATAATCAAAATGAGCTTTTATAAATGATCTATTTCGGATAAAGGAAATATCATTTTGATGTATAATACGATCAGGAAGACATGAACTTCGAATTGAAGAATTTCAGTTGCTCGAACTATGCAACAAATTGCGTTTGAGGTGGCTAAAAATATCGGCAATTACGTGCGCATGGCATTGATTAACTTACAAACAAAAGTAGGTAACTCTGCGAGGAACACACTAACCAACTTAATTTATCGTTGAACTTACAACTCTCGCTGTAACTCGGGATGAGACGAGCCCTCCATAACTTTCTCAGAGATTTAGTGCCGCAGCGGTGAATGTGTAACATCCCTTTCAACTTCCTGTAACATCTCGCTGACGTCTCGCTGGTCTTGGGGTAAACAAGTGTAAGCGTATACGCGGAGCTGAGTTAGTTGCTCCTGATGCAAAGGTATAAACGATTTAGCAATTGCAGGCGACGTAACGAGATGAAAGAGCGCGGCGCGCGAGGTAGAAAGTGCAAGGCGTTATCGTTTGCTTTACGGCGTAGTCTGCTTGCGTTGTGACTCGAGAAATGCGTCAAACGCGAGCGCCTACTGGGCTTGGAAGAGCAAGGGAGAAAGGGCTAATGTTGCAAGCGGGGCGAACGAGTAAAGGGCAAAAATCAAAAGGAAATTTGCAGGTTTTTGTACGTGCGTCTGTAGCCTATAGCTTTTACGAAGAGTCGCGCTGCCTAACAAGTTGTACGGGAGCGTAAAGTTCCTTGAGTCATGTTTTTTTTTTTAATAACGTTTAAGCCTTTTTGCTGAGTCACAGAGAAAACTTCGTTTACATGAATTTTTTATTTTTATGTTAGTATACTCAAACAAGGATGAAAAGCAGAATCTCGCAAATTTGTGCTCGCTAGATCGAATTCTGCAAAAAAAAATGTTGAAGTTGAGGCAATGACGAAATTTTTCTCTTCAAGATTCGAAAGCTCCGTGAAATATAAAATGCTCGCATTACTTTATTTCATTTTTCGACGAGGTTTACGCTCGATAGTCGCTAATTTTTTTTAGTTACAGCATTCGCAGAATTTCGGGATAAATAGTGACAATCGCAAAATATTTTAATTTTTCGGAAAATCTTTATATAATTAATGCTGAATGAATATTGGGTTGAATTCTATATGGCATTAAAATTTCAGCTGATTACGTCAATTTCGGACATCCGGACACTTTTTCGAAATCACTTTTCTCGAGATTTCGGGCCATTTTGAGTATAGCGAGAGAAGATTTCGACTTTTTTTTTTTGAAAATGAAAAGAAATTTCCCTTACGACAAAGTAAAAGCGACATCTTTGTAAAGGGGTTTCAGATGGAAAGGCTAAAGGTGACAATTCCGTGACATTTTTTTCTGTTTCCTGAATCACTGTCACACTATGAACATCTGTGATGCGTCACCATAGCGAACATGTTTCTATATTCGTTCACCAACAATCGGCTTGTACGATGGAGTAGTATCGTCAACGCAGTACCTTTTATTCATACTTCATGCGCTGACGGAAGATTAATATGCCAGAGATAGAAATTATTATTTTTTATTCATGCTTCACTAGTTGCTCCTTCGAGCGAGAAGAAACAAAACGTTTCCACTCTATTTCTCGTTACTTGTTTAAATTCTGCATCCCTTACTGGAAATAAGATACGAGTCAACGTGGGATACGAATATTCCACAAGCTTTTCAGTTACACTTTCTCTGTAATATTCTATATTTTCTGCCAGGAGCGAAATTTACTTTCTTATTCATTCGCATTATGCACCTTTAACCTCTGGTTCATTCAACGTCTTGTTGTTCTCACAAGTAAGATATTCCTTTAAAATTCTGCTTTCTCTGTGGTAAAGCAATCGTTTTATGAACTACGTTTTCGCCCTTTCCGTGTTTCTGCATTCGGGTTTTATCGTTTTTTATTTAAACTTTTATATTTATTTATTTTAAATGTTTAAAACCGTTTTACCAAAATACCCCTGAGAAATAACTGTATTATTGAAGTAAACCATTTGAGCCATGCAATTTTTTCTCCTCAGTGTATGAGTCCTTTTTTGCTATGTCGAGTCGTAAAGTATCGAATTGCCTTCGCGAAAAGTTTTGGCGTGTCCGCGTGATGATGTGGAGAGTTTACTGTGTCCAGTTGATGCTTCGTAGAATTTTCCTTTGCATAATTACTCGAGTAGAGTCGGGTTCTATAGAAACTACGTTAATCCGCAATATTATCACTTTCTCTTCGCAAACCTGCACCATCCTTATCTTCATTCTATGCCATGCAGGACCGTCAAGTTTACGGCACAAAATAAACATAAATTCTTCGCCCTCATCTATAAGTTAAGGCGAAGTTGTTGGGAAAATAGGTGAGTCTGTGGGTAGCCCAGTTGTGTGTGTATATGTACGTGAACGAGGGAGGAATCCGATTAAAGTCACATTTCTGTGTAGCCCTAAATAATTCTTCGGTTTTTTTTCTCTCCTTCTCTCGGTTCTTGCGTTGTAATACCGTAAAAAGCGGGAAAAACAGCAAACGAGAGAGTATCGAGATGTTGCCCAATTCACCATGACAATTTTCCGGTTTCCACGTAGGGCGGTATCTTTGAGTGGAAAGTCGTAAGGAAAAGCAGAGAAAACAGTCGATATTCCTTCTTATCTCCTTCGCATTACGCTGTACACTCGCGTTTATTTCGAGTCTGGATGTTAACGAGAGAAAGAGTCGGTGGTTAAAGTCGAGGAAGAAGCAGCTTGTGAACTTCTCTGTAATCGTATTGCCGGTACTATTGTTTTGCTCGTGGGAAGTGAAACCGGGCGCCAGTGTCTTTCACGGTGAAGAAAAAGAAACGGACCGGCTTCGATTTCTCTCCTTTTTTTGCCAGTCTTAAAGTGAGAAAGACGGGTAGCAATTGAGAGGAAAAGGGGAGAAGAGCCTTTGGCTAGCTTCTTCATCCTCGTAACTAACGAACTCTCGTTCGCTACTGTGCTACACCAGTCGCAGCTTGCCTTGCTTGAACACGTGCGGAATCCGATAGAGATATCGCTTCCCAATACATATATTGGGAAGAGATATCGGCACCCGCTATGGACCGACTATATATCTTCCTTTCCATCGAGGGAAGTAGCAAACAAATCGAATTATTCGACTCCCAGTTTCGATTATATTGGCCAAAAAAGAAACAGCTCTCTAGTTATATCTTATCTGGTATACATAGCCAAAAAATGTTTATCTCTGGGCAATGCAGAAATCGGAGTGTTGCAATACGATCCAGCAGTGAATTGTGGTCAAGGGGGTCAACAGTCGGTAAAGTATTTTTGTTAAACACGAAGACAACTCTCTCCTTCACCGAAGAAATTTGGAAGAAATAATCCAAGGATTGGTTTTCGCTACATTGCGTAAAAAATATACTTGAAATGAATGTACATGTACTGGGAGTTTTTATTCATGTGGTAAATTTACTACACAAATGCGATGTCGAAAACTCGATTATTTTTGTAGTTACACTGCACACCATTTAAGCAAAGCAATTTTTTTTTTTTTTCAAAGATCATACTCTAAAAAATGTATGTCTTAGATGCTAGGATTATTATGAAATTTGGTTCATTTTTCTGTAATTCTGCTTTATGGAGGTTTAAAAGAAAAATGTACTTTTAACTGAATATCTTTACAAAATTGCAACATTATCGTGGTTTAGGATTAAGGATTTTCAGGACAAAATGTATCACTACAGGATTTCTTATTTTCATTATTTTTTTGTTTAGCTGGATTCCCTTAAATTGCGTTTATACTGCAGATCAAACATTAAAATAGTGCAACTCTGATAGACGGTGCGAAGTGTATGTTTTATTGGACAGGCGGTGATGACGAGTGTGTTGACGCTAGCACCGGTTGTTTCGAAAATTCGCGGCCGTAGCGGCGCACAGAGAGGAAGAGAGGGTAAGTGAAGCGTGAGAGTACATAGGGTTTTTCTACTTTTTCCTTCTCTCCACAGCGCTGATTCGAGCGGACCCGAGCTCGTCTAGTTTCAGCCATATCACGTCCCGTTCGTAAAGCCATAACTGAAAAACTTTTTCACTTTTTTATTCAAACATTATTTAAAGCTCGGGTGCTGCGCTCTCGCGCTCTAGGAGCAAAGTATTATCGAGTTTTTATAACTTTCATCACCCCACGCCTCGCTCCCCGCTGTGTGTACGCCGTCTCGCCCGCAATACGTCCGGCATATTGAGTCTGGCTCTCGCTGCTCTCAGAATGTGCTTCCCCACAAATGCAGCCAACCACCCAGCTTTTGTTACATTCACTTCTCGTTTTCCCTTACCCAGCTTTCTCCCTTTCTCGTACTACTCGGTTCATCCTGATCTGTAAACAATTAGGTGGTACGGCACGAGGTCTAAACTTGAAAGTTTGCCTGTTTGGAAAAAGGAAAATAACCGAGATAGTGGCGAATTTTATTTCTTTCCGATACTTGGCTTCTCTGGATAAAATTCTGATGTCTTTCATCGTTTGTCAACTCCGTTGCTGATATGAAAATTAGCATTTTATAGTGGCGCGCGTTCGCAGAAAATTTCTCTCAAGTGGATGTTGTGAAATGACAATCCTTTTAACTTATTTTTATTTATTTTCAATCGCCTCTGGAAGTGTCGTTAAGGACACAAAATCGAATAAAGAGGGGATTGTGCTATCCTGAAAAACTTCTAAAAGAAAACGAAGTCCAGTCCAGAAACAAGCTCAAACAGTCACTGACATAGTCTGTACGCTGTCGTCGCTGCAATACGGCCGGCATATTGAGTTTGGCTCTCGCTGCTTTCAGAATGTGCTTCCCCACAAATGCAGCCAACCAACCAGCTTTTGTTACACTCACTTCTTGTTTTCTCTTACCCAGCTTTCTCCCTTTCTCGTACTTCTCGGTTCATCCTGATCTGTACACAATTAGATACGGCACGAGGTCTAAACTTGAAAGTTTGTCGGTTTGGGAAAAGGAAACTAAAAAGGGTTGTGGCGGATTTTATTCCTTTCCAATACTTGGCGTCTCTTGATAAATTTCTGATGTTTTTCATCGTTTGTCAAGTCTGTTGCTAATATCAAAATTAGAAAGAAAATTTTTCTCAAGTGGATGTTGCGAAATGACAACCCTTTTAACTTATTTTTTATTATTTTCAATTGCCTCTGGAAGTGTCGTTAAGGACGCAAAATAAAATAAAGAAGGGATTGTGCTATCCTGAAAAACTTCTAAAAAAAAAACGAAGTCCAGTCCAGAAAGAAGCTCAAACAGTCACTGACATAGTCTGTACGTTGTCGTCGCTGCAATATTGAGTCTGGCTCTCGCTGCTCTCCGAATGTGCTTCCCCACAAATGCAGCCAACCAACCAGCTTTTGTTACACTCACTTGTTGTTTTCTCTTACCCAGCTTTCTCCTTTTCGCGTACTTCTCGGTTCATCCTGATCTGCAAACAATTAGGTTCGGCACGAGGTCTAGACTCGAAAGTTTGTCTGTTTGGGAAAAGGAAACTAAAAAAGGTTGTGGCGGATTTTATTTCTTTCCAATACTTGGCGTCTCTTGATAAAATTCTGATGTCTTTCGTCGTTTGTTAAGTCTGTTGCTTATATAAAAATTAGCATTTTATAGTGGCGCGCGCTCGCAGAAAATTTCTCTCAAGTGGATGCTGCGAAATGACAACCTTTTTAAATTACTTTTTATTTTTATTTTCAATTGTCTCTGGAAATATCGTTACGGACACAAGATAAAACAAAGAGGGGATTGTATAACCTGTCCCAACCTAATGTTAGTGTGCTAATCTAGTCGAGAATCAAGCTCAACCAGTCATAGTCTGTACGCCGTCGTCGCTGCAATGCGGCCGGCATATTGAGTCGGACTTTTGCTGATCTCAGAATGTGCTTCTCCACAAATGCAGTCAACCACCCAGCTTTTGTTACACTCACTTCTCGTTTTCCCTTACCCAGCTCTTTCCTCTTTTCGTGCTTCTCGGTTCATCCTGATCTGTAAACAATTAGGTGCGGCACGAAGTCCAAGCTTGAAAGTTTGTCTGTTTGGGAAAAGTCAAGTAAAAAGAATAGTGGCGGACGAGACGGTGTGTCGAAACGACGTGACCGACAACTGAAGTTGTAATTTGATTTTATTTCTTTTCAATACTTGGCTTCTCTCAATAAAATTCTGATGTCTTTCATCGTTCATCAAGTTCGTTGCCGATATCAAAATTAGCATTTTATAGTGGCACGCATCCATAGAAAATTTCTCTCAAGTCGATGTCGCGATATAAACCTTTTTCAACTTACTTTTTTTTATTTTTCATCATCTCTGAACTGTCCGTAAATAGATAAAATAAAATGAGGAGGCAATTATGCAGTGAACCTTTATTGATTAATTTTCAGTGGACTGTATGGTACAATACCCCAGATTACCTTAATATTTAAAGTCTGCTATACATTGTTTGGATTCTAATCGTATTGCTTTATGAACTGGAACTTTCCAGTTATTTTTATTCAATAATGCTGCTCCTTTATTCGCTACGTTTTCGTGATAAAAGTTTGTTATTTGAATATAGGGTAATACAAAATGTGGTGCACAATATAGTATTTATATTCGGAAGCAATATTTTCCGCGGGTTCGCTGCATTGCTATAAACATAATGTATAACTTCGAAATTGAGTATTGTGGAGCTACAGTTTTGCATAGCGATGAAAGTATGTGCAATTTCCATACTCCATCGGCATAACTGTAATTAAAATTCATTTTTATATGAATAATATTTTATGAGAGTTACATTTTTTTAATCGACAAAGGCATTTTAATCCGTCGAAACGAAGCTTCATCCACAACATCCAGTAACATCCAAGATTTACTGATATTGTCTTTGACGAGATTCAGCAACGGGATAAAGAATTCGACCGAATAAAATGACTAAATTGAATTGAACTCATACAACTCGAGGACGACTTGATTGAACGGTATTGAGCTGAAATTTAGTATGCAAGTGGAGCAATTACTGCTCGGCTATTGTGATAAAATGGATTTAAATCGAAAGCCATGAAAATTTCATGAGTTCGTTTTCATCTGTAGTACTTCAAAAATTCGGAATATTATCCTTTTATCCAAGACCACAGAATATCGTCATTAAGTCTATTTTTGTGAGTTGAGATATTCGATGCCAATTATCCCACGAGTTCTGTCCTCAATTTTGTACATTCCGTTGAATATTATTTGAAATTCAGTGAAAATATTCGGCCGAGCTGAAACTAAATCAACTCCATTACTTAATTGAATCAACAAAACTTCCTTCACTTCGATAAAAAGTTAAATTCAACTGCATTGGCATTTAAAACTTCACTGAAATAATAGAATTTATCGCGTTGTATTTTTGAAATCTCATTCGTAGCTTCCAAGATTTACATTGCTTGGAAATATTTAAATAGGCAAAAAGGTAATTTGAAAAACGCCGCAGTACGTACTTAAGTAGCAGCAGTAAAATCTGGCTAATTGTAAGAAGTTTCTCGGAGGGTTGAGAAAAAAAAAAAAACTTTGGAAACTGATATGGAATGTCTCGTACGGAGGTTCGCACTGTAGTGCGGATTGTATAGTGCCGTAATAGCATAGGATTCGTGCGGATGTAGTGTATCCGAGTTCATGGGGGGGCTACAGATATATTTACATGGTGAACGTGGCGAGAGAGACCAGGAGCGTCGGTATGGCGTCGACCTTCCGACTTAAAATAATGCGCAGGCCCTCGTAAAGCGTAAAAACATTGCAAACTTTTCCAGGGTGGTTTCGGTGTATATCGCGCGAGCTGCGCGAACGAACGCCCTGCGGTAACCCGACCCGACGTCGTAAACATTGGAATTAACTCTAATTAAAATTTTTTACATGCCCGGAGCGCGATAGTTCCCTTCCCCGGTGCAAACGACAGGCGAAGCGCCTACATTGTGGCGGCACAAACCGGCGATCGGTGGCTTTCCGGTTAATTTCCCAGAGCATGAAACGTTACTCCGGTTCAGCTGAATTAAATAGCGAAATATGAATATCACGTAATGCGGAGTCAATATATCATTCGGTCGAATAAAAACCCGACGGATACCGATCATTTGATTTTGCGTTTCAATCATTTCGAAAAATAAAATAAAAGGCTCGCAAGATAGTTATCATATCTTTATTCATAACCAAAATTTTCAATCCTGTGAAATGCAGCGTAAAAATATTTGGAAATGAAATACTTTTTACAGAAAATAAACAACGCTGCAACATTGTTTATGTTTGTAATAATGGTACGTCTGTGTCCATTTCCATTTAAGGGGAGCCAGAGAGCCGAAAAAAAGTTATTAGGAAAAAAAAAAATCCACCACGTGCACTGCGGACGTGCAATATGGAGTGAATTTATTATTCGCTCGAATGACAACTCGACAAATAACAATTTTCCCGCTCTCTACATTTTTCCACTTGACTTTCGTTCTTGTGGCTTCCGGCCAAATTCCCAATGGAACTTCGGACACCGCATCCCTGTAACGCCCAAATTAGAGCGCCAAGTGGAGTGACCAGCAGAGAAGTTTTCATTATTAGAACATGTTGAAAGGCAAACGAAGTTATGAAAATACAAAATAGGCCGCAACACTGCAAAGAGATTCTGCATTTGAAAAAAAAAAAAAAAAAAATCTTTTTAATGTTCATTTCAAAAATGAAATTATATAAAAAATAATATTCTTTAATTTTAAATAAAGTTCGAATTTGTGTGCATCTGAACCTTAAGCTGATTACTTCAAGCCTTTCAGCACTAGAGATGCTTAGCACTTGATTACCTTCGATACATTCGATCATTGATTAAAAAAAAAAAAAAAAACATTGTAATTGCTCCACTTGAGTGGCAAGTTTCAGTTCCAGCGCTCCACCGATTTTCGTTATAACCCATGGAATTTTCGAAGCTATACTGAGTTTTCCCCTCGAGGAATCGAAAAATGGATTCCATAAAAGAAAATAAAGTAACATACAAAAAAAAAGAAGAAAAAAACGATTGCATAGATGCGTTGACCAGTGAATGGGAGATGAACGAATCGTTGGATAAAAAAGAACGGTGTAGAGTGAAATGAAATAAAAAGTAATATTTTTTGTGAGGATACAGAGTGGGAAGGGATGGAAGTGCGGTCAGAGACTCGATGGACAGTAGCCACTAGAGGCTCTCCCTCTTCCCTCTTTTCCCTCTTTCACTCACGTCGCTCCGTGTGTGTGTGTATGTGTGTTCTGGACGGATCACTAACCGCGCGCGACCGTTTATATCCCAGTGCTGCCCGCGCCAGGCTGCTTTTGCTTGCGCTCACTCGGTTTACTACACTCTCGCTCCCGTTTCTATTCTCGTTTCCGCGAAAACACGATGCGTCAGTGCTTTGACTCGAAGAGCGACAGAATTCATCCGAGCGACTGAGGGCGAGAGAGAGAGGGAAAAAGAGGGAAGGAGACAGTAGCAGGAGGAAGAAAAAAGCAACAGCAGTGATAGAATAAACGAAAGCCCACTGCATCTGCGATGCCAATACTTCCGAACAGCTGTTTATTGCACCCACTTCACATATGGTACTACCATCGGCCTCATGTACCGTACAAATTCATTTCTGGCTTTCGCGGTTTGACATACAATTCGCGGAACATGCGATAACGTAATGTAATGTAATAACGTGGGTTTCGTAACTGCGAAGGCGTCAGTCAAACACGAAATGAAGAGTTATCATTTGTGAATCTCTCGACACAATACTTCGTGTTGTGATTCAAACCGAATTTCGAGGACTCGATGGGATGACAAAATTCGTAATCTGGAAGATGCTGAAAATATTGATTATGCACAGTGACAATTGCAAAATATTTTTGTGAACAAATTCATATATTTCAATTCAACGAATCGTTCGTCAACGCAATTTTCATTCGGCTTAAAATGGGTTATCCATTTTCATGTATACGTAGACATTTTTTCAGAGTTGTGTACTTTTTTGAATATCATGTTTTATCATTTTTATTTAATTCTGAAAAATGCGGGGAATGTCATGAATTATAGATACTCGTGTGTCATATAACAACACATCATACCCACGAAGTGTCGGCGAAATTGACCGAGTAGATTCGTACAGTACAGGTTTGATATGAAAAGGCAGGGGCAACTTGAAAAAATTTCACAGAAGCCCGAAAAAAAATTGGTGCGTATTCAGAAAAATGAACAAATCATTTTTTTTGTTCGAAGTCTTGTAACATTTTTTTTTTTACTATTACTACGCACAAAAATTAATACTACATTAACCACGAACGAAAATCTTTAGAATCAACTAAAGAAGTAAAATTTCTTAAATTAGGTGAGGGGTTCACACGCCGCTTACAATCTTTAGCATTGTTTCATCTAATAGGTTACGCTTGAGACTTTTTGATTTCGTTAGTGTTCTTAATATTTGGCTTTTTGGGGGGAGATGTAATCGACTCATGTTGGTATAACATCAGAGCAATACAATTATCGTAACCGCCCAAAGGCGTCTGTCAAGCGTAGAGTGATTCTAAAGGGGGCGCGCATGCAGCCCGTATAATTCATTGGAATCGCTGCATGCCGTTCGTATCCACGAGTCTGCAAATCCAATTCGTATTTAATCTTCTCTCCCGAGACGTACACTACGAAATTGGCTGCTGGTAGATACAGGTCATCCCGTTCGGTAACTCGACTTCGGAAACAGTGTAATTTCATTCATGACACTATTCCCGTTGGTTTCACTGTACATTCCACCGCAGAGTGGCTTTCTGCATAAATACCAGAACGGCCTCGAGTCCCTTAACTAAAATGTCTTCGGTGGAGGTTCGCGGCGGGATCTTCTCTTCGTTGGAGATATGGAGAAGAGGAGACTTACGCGCCCGATCGGCCAGCACCTATTCGAATACTATTTGAATTTTGATCACACACTCGAGTCGTAATTTACATATGTAAACACACTTGGTGCGATATACGCGATAGATGCATCATTGAGTCGAGGGAGAGAGAAGCACATACGAAACATTCTCCGTCAATTCCTCCACTTTTTTTTCGACCATCTCGGATCTGTCCCAGAATCGGTCATATCAAGGGAACAATGAAAAGCACTCCATGTGAATTTTTTCCGATTTTTAAATGCATCACTTTTCAATACGCAATTAAAGAAGAGAATTATCATGTCTTGGAAAATTTAAGTTATTGAAAATAAATGTTTCCACGTGAAAGTTGAAGTTTTGTGTTAGCTTTTGAATGGGACATTTTCAATCATTCTCGCATTCTGGTCTCACTGCATTTTTACGGAAAAAAAGGGATACAAATTTTTTAATACAAAAATGGAATCGACATTATTTTACTGTTATTTCAATTTTTTCTGGTAGTCACGCGGAAATACCTTGTAATTTTTTCAATAAACTCAAAACTACAACTTTTTCGCGGAGAAATTTTTTTTCCAGCAGCTATTCATTTCTGATATAATCCGCAAAAATACGGCGAATTAAAAAATTGCATTAAAAAACCGAAAAAAAATCATGTAGAGTTCTCTTTAGTGATACTTTGGTATAGTCAATGGGGTGGATATCTAGTGGCAAAAAACGTGGCCGATTTGACATAGAATGCGTTATATATCGGTATACAGGAATCTGAAATGTGCAACACTGGCTGCATGAGGAGAGTGCAGGGGCGGTGCGCACACATTGGTACACGCGAGTGTATACACTTGTCGGTTGGTGGGTCGGTACGTGCGTCGACCATCCCCGATGCTCTGTCTCTCTTGCTCGTACGACCATCGCTGGGTTATACATGTATTGCTCAGATAGCTCTGTCGTATATCCTATCGCTGCGTACTCTATATCTACACCGCTGCAACAGCATTGCGGGACGTGATCGCGTATATTTTCCCTTGCACCTGCGTCACCAACCGCTCCTCTCGCGATCGATCTATCGATAAGATTGTACTTTACTCGCAACGGCGAATGAATGTAAATGCGAAATTCCACAGAATAAGATTATTCGGGAGAAACTCGTTTTGTTTTTTTTAAAGATAGACAGCTGCGTCTGATTTTAGATGAACTTTTAAATTTGAAATATTACATAAATTGAGTGCTAAAGTTTACTGCCTGATTTTTTACCTTGCAATCGGCCTTTTTCATGAATTTAAAGGGGTGATAAAAACGCCAGAATAAGAACGCGCTGTACCCTACATACGAAACATTTCACAGTCATAAAAAAATAGTGAGATCCTGGTTTTTTGTTACATTGAGATTGATCAGTTTATTTACTGTCTCTATTTTCATTGTACATGCTGCAGATGTTGTTAATTTATTTCACAATATTTTGTATTTATCCATATCGTATCAAAATTTTTTATTTTTTATTTTTTTAACGAGCCCGTTAGAAATGTTTGCGAATATATAGAGATTAATGTACGTCTGTATGAAATTTAGAAAATTTTCTGTAATTCCACTTGCATATCAAATTAAAAATACTAGTTACGATAGAAGAACTTTCTTTCCCGTACGGTGAATTTACACGAAATATATTCAACAGCGCAGAATACCATTGTAAGCGGAAAGTATTAATAAAATTACGGGATATCGATTTTATTATACATTACACGTGCATGCAAAATGAAAAGTAATACTTGACCCATTCGATCTCATTACACCGCAAAATAATTGCACGATTCAAAGAATTTTCCACGACTCAGCTCCTGGTGGATTTTGCTCTCATGGCTTCCGAGCGGAAAGACGCCGGTTGAAGAAGGGACAGGGAAAGTAATAAAAAAGAAAAGAAAAGAAAGTAAAAATAACGAAAAGGGAGCGTGGAGACTCGCGAGCATCGGTTCGCGATCGAAGAGCTATAGACTGTCGGTGGGGACTCAAGAAAGACGGCCGGGAAAATTGGCTTCTCGCCAAATGCTAGCGGCTCGATGGATCGAATCGAAAAACTGAGTCAGGGCAACATAGCAAACTCGGGATCGAGTGGAATGATGTGGCTTGCAAAAACATGAAGGAGAACCCTCGGTGTTCCCTCGGTTATCAGGT
Source organism: Clistopyga incitator (assembly GCA_947507545.1). Taxonomy (NCBI): domain Eukaryota; kingdom Metazoa; phylum Arthropoda; class Insecta; order Hymenoptera; family Ichneumonidae; genus Clistopyga; species Clistopyga incitator. The sequence goes on along the minus strand of OX382171.1, from coordinate 15,728,520 downwards.
AAACCGTCAAATCTGAGTGATATTTTTCATTACTTCTGTAATCTCAATTTTACAGATTAACTCAGCGAAAAATTCGGACGAAAAAAAGTTAAATTAACACTGTGGCTCATGAGAAAGTTCCTCAAACGACAATGTGATTTATAATTTTATTAATTCGGATTTGAATCAATGTGACTTTGATTAATAATTTTAAAGAGAGAAAAAAAAACGCACATAAGGTACAACATTCGAAAAAATATTAATCTTTTATGGCAACGTTAACAGCCCTGTAAAAAAACACTGGAAGATTTTATTCATGAACTCGTAAATCAAATTTGAAGTTAAATTAAAGCAAATTATTAAATTATTAAAATTACTATGCCTAAAATACATTTGACATCGCACTTGTATGGTTAATTTAGTGTACCAGCTTATGAATAAATAAAAAATTTTAACGTACATCCCTAGCGGTGAAATTTGCTTTTGCGGAAATGAAACGATCAAAATGATTGCCAGTATTGGCTGGTTTTCCCAGGGCTGAACTAGGTTGAGTATTTTCTTTACAGGTCATTATTTTTTATTGTCTCTTTGGGCACTTATGAATCACTATAAGTAATTCAATTGCATAAGTCGTTCGTGTCTCGTCGTTACGGAATAATATAGTACTATAAATCGGGTGGAATATGAGGCCACCTTGCTCGAGAAACCAGTGTATTTCCGGTTTGGCATTCGGCTCCCGTGGCTATCCGTTACACGATCGAGTCAGAATTTCGTCCCTCGGATGTTGGCGGCTCGTTAAAATACGTAACGGTCGTTTCGACGCTCCACCATGTTCCGTCTCTCGGTTACGGATGCGTGAGACATTCGCCAGGCTCGAATGTCAAACGAACGCTATTCGCAAGATGGCACTTCGGGGATACTGAGGGGAGTGTAGATGGCTTCTTCCACTTCTTCCGGTATAACTTTGGCTCGGCATTTCTCATCGACAACGGCAGCGTCGTTGGTGCTGACGACGTTCCCCAACTAAACAGCTCCACCGGAATTATTTGCGTCTCCAGACATTTCCACGTCGTACGACCGGCTCTACGCTTCGTTCTAAACTTTCGCTAGGCAAGATATTATGAATGGGAACGTTAGTCACTCCTACTGAATATCTATAAGGATGAGTCAGCCCTGTGATTCGGAAATATTATTTTATTATCAATTATCGATTTACACAATGTGTCGATAGATTTTTCACATGAAACCGATCTGTTCATACAGAGAATAACGTTTCGAAAAGTACATTTATCGGACATTTTCATACGTGAACCGGTGTATCCAATTTAATATGCCATTATATATAAATGCAGAACTTTTATATTAAATTTTCATTTTTTTTGAGGCGTTTGATAATGTTTATTCATTTTACTTTATACTCGTATAAGAATTTAATATACGGGTTTTAGCATGAAAACTTTCGTTGAAAGTATATTTTTTTTTCATAGTGAGAGTTTCACAGTTCAGGTAAAGTCGCATAGTAAAAACTTCACGAATTACAAGTCTACCGAAAATGTACTTCTCTACAGAAGAATAACTGGACAAATCGCGATAACTTACCGTAGTTCGGTTAACTCTGAATAATTGTTAGTAAGACGTAAAAAGGTGGATTATTGATTTTGGAAATTTCAATTTTGCCAGCGGTATAAAGCGGTAGACTCGCATCACCTTAAAATTATTTCGTTCTGGTAGATGTTCACTGTCCGTTTTACCTTATCATAAAGGAAACTACGTCGTCTTGGTGACAAGGAAAAAACATGCAATTAAACTGACATGAAAATCTGGTTTTAAAAAAAAATAGAAAAACATAAATTTTTATATGAAGAAGCACCAAATATTTGTTGTCTTTACTGTTGAATTAAATTTGCCACTTTCATTATCGGAAAAAGATTTTTTTTTTAAATTCACAGTTTACGTTATCGTGTTTTCTTCTGATGTAGCGAAAAAGAATTTTTTTTTATGTTGGTCAATTTATTACAGATGTTGGGGGTCGCGTGGTTCAGGTGGTCTGCCCGACTATGGCTTTTACTACTCGTGGGCATTCAACTGTGCGCGTATCAGGCAGCAAGTCAATGCGGTCCAGGGGCGCAGGATCGCCAGGACAAATTGGCTCTTTACAAAGTGATCCTGAGGACATATTGGTCCAGAGCAAGATTTCCAAGGCATTATCCAGAATGGAGGCCACCAGCGCAGTTCGGCAAGCTTGTCGGTGAGTCTCATTCACTTTTTCCGAAAATAGCAAAGTATATATATAACCTATGATCTGCATTTATACCGATCACGCTATAATTGTAAGAAATATGTGATTAACTCGACTTGAAGTTTCGTTCCCATTATTATTTTTTTTTTATTCAAACTCATTTCCTACATGCAATTCAGACGTAAAAAAATGTTTAGAAATGTATGCTGTAACTAAAAAAAAAAAAAACCATTTTGGGCTCTTGAAACACACAACTCGACTTGAAAATGGAAAAATGAATTAACAAGGAAAATAAAAATAATGCTAGCCGTATGAAAAATTGTATAAACCTTGGAATAAAATATCTAATACAAAAAACAATACACAAAATCATTGGCTTAACAATCCGATCGGAGAATACGAGGTTTACGCGCATATTGTTAAATTACTCATAGCCGTCATTTTTAGCCCATCACATTGGTCTCATCATTCGTTAAAATGCGTCGAGAACGGGGACGGAAAAAAAAAAAAGTTGAAATAAAAATATGCATATCTATGCATGAACGATCGAATTGTTAGATGGTCGTTGAATATTTAGTGACACGTCCGTTCTCAACGGAAACCCGCGTTCATCGAATGAATTAATAAGCAGTCGTCTCTGAAAAAATATCAAACTGAACCCGGAGCGTGAGTATGCGATTCAGAACGTGTAGTTTGAATATCTGATGATAGTTAATATTTGTGGAGAATGCATATGCTCGCGTCGTTGACAAAATTCTGAATAGAAGCAATAAATGCGCGAGAGAGTTGTAAATCGATGGATACTATTGGCGTATAGAGGCCAACATGTGTGCGATCGAGAGAGTATATGGAGAAACTGTACCTATGCAAGATCAAATCCGACTCTGTACACTCTCATATATTTCGGCTGATACAAACTGTATCCACCGATTATCCCTGCAATCGCGTATTACATCCTATCTATCTACCGCAACCTGTACACACAATTCACATTTTCGTGTTTATTCATTTTTTCGCATAGCTCGGAAAATGCCATTTGTCAATTCGCCGCGGTGAGCAAATAAATTATTTGAAGTAGATAACTATGACGAGGTTTTATTAGCGGTAGAAATGTTTATGGGATCGGGAAAAAAATAATGAAAAATACAGTACTCTAAAATTTTTTTTTTTTCCACAAGAAATAATTCCGGTGTATATGCCATAATTATTTCTCCCGCCGATTTTGTCGCACAACATGTGCACATTTGATTGAAGAGACAAAACATAAAAGTTGCGAAAGAACGCCATGAAAAATTAGTAAAGGATAATAAATAATGCAATGAGTTACTTTCTCCTATAAGCGTGATTAATGTAATAGGATGAAGTAATAGGATCAATGTTTGCAAATTAGCTGCATGTTAATTTTACAGAAATTAAAGAAACAAAGAAGTTTTAACGTTCACCAGAAACAGCATGAAAACAAATCTTCGTGCGCGACATTGATTCTAAAACACCAAGACGTGAAATACCAGTCTCCTAGCGAATTAGCTCGGTTAAAGAGTACAGAGAAGCCTGCAGTGGTTCATTGCCAGCACAACAGACGAACTTATCCCAGCAAAGCTTGCGTTTTTTCCTCTTTCGTTGGATCGTGCAAAGTGGAAATGTACGAGGAGAAATATATAGACGGGGATTGAGGGGGTATCAGCTCTTGATTCGAGGATCGCAAGGGAGTGCACTGCATTTGCCGCAAAGAGCGTTAGAAGGAAAAACCGAACGTTACAGGCTTCAAGAGCGAAAGAAAGAGAGAGACGGAGGTAAAGTGCGCTCAGGAGGGTGAGAGTCGGAGGCATTCGGATAAATCGGAGATAAACTCGGTGGCGCGTGATGCGTCGCACGTCTCCTCCTCTTCCTATCCAGGGTGCAAAACCTCAAATTCGAATTAGAAGCCGTAGCAAGAGAGAGATGGTGGTTTCCGCTGCGGGAAATTCAATTTCGTTTTAAGGCCAAACTCGTCCCTTCCCCTTGGTCTCTCCATCTCTCTCCCTCTAGAATTCGCAGTGGTTACGGCAAAGCCGGAGGCGGTTTGGATCGCGTGGCTGGTGGGCAAGGGGCACGAGTGTGCAGGGGGGTGTCTGCCGTACCTCGCGAGCACTAACGTTCGTCGACCCTCTTCTTGCCACTTTCGATTTACGCGTTCCGTTTTCCTTCCAAGATCCGCATCCACAACGTCGGCCAATCCGTTCGATCCACTTCGCGCTTCGATATTATAAGATGATAGATCGAGAAAAAAGGGATACAAGGAAAAGAGTACTCGCGTATATTCAGGAAGCTACGAACGAAGGGAGGAAGCGGAAATTGAAAGAAGCTAAATCAAGAGCAGAGAAGTAAGGGAGCGAACGGGGTGGAAAGGAGAGAAGAAAATGTAACGGAAAGGGCGGAAAGAGAGGCAAGGTTAGAGAAACCAAGGAGAGGAACGGGAAGAATGGAATAGAAGGGAACGCTCGAAGTTCAAGGAAAAGAGAGGAGAGGAGGAGGTTCGGTTCGCATGGCTGGTGCCCGAAGGGTACAAGTGTGCAAAGGGTGGCTGTCATACGTCGTCGAAAACTAACGTTCGTCGACCCTCTTCTTGCCACTTTCGATTTACGGGTTCCGTTTTCCTTTCAACATCCACATCCACAGGATCCGGCACTGCGTTTGATCCACTTCGATGGTGTGCACAGAAGGGACATCGGAAAAAAACAGAATAGAAGAAGAGGGGGGATGCGAAGGGAAGCACACTCACGTACATTCAGAGGGGTGCAGTAGAAGAACGAAGGGAGGGACAGAAAAGTGTAAGAAGCAAAAGCAAGGGAAGAAACGAAGTGGAAATAAGAGAACGGAAAGCAAGAAAATTACAGGAAGAGAAGCAAGGTTAGAGAAAGTGAGGAAAGGAAGGGAAGGAATGGAGGAGTAGAACAGAACCCTCGGAATTGAAGGAAAAAAAGGGTAGAAGATGGTTCGATTCGCGTAGCTAGTGGGCGACGGGTAAAAGTGTGTAAGGGGTTTGCACCGTGCCGCGCCAAACTAACGTTCGTCGACCCTCTACTTGCCACATTCGATTTACGGGTTCCGTTTTCCTTCCAAGATCCGCATCCAGAGTCTGGCACTTCGCTCGATCCACTTCCCACTTCGACGGTATGAACAGAAGAGAGACCGCGAAAGGAGAATAGAAGAAGAGAGGGATACGAAGGTTGGAGTATTCGCGTATATTCAGGGACCTAAAGTACGAGAACGAAGGGAACGAGCGGCAAGTGAAAGAAGGGTAACCAAGGGCAGAACAGGAAAGGAAGGAAGGCTAGAGAAACCGAGGGGAAGGGAAAGGAAGGGATGGAATAGAAGGAAACGATCAGCATTGGAGGAAGAGGAAGAGTAGGGAGGAGGTTCGGTTGGCCTGAACTGACTCGTGGGCAAGGGGTGCAAGCTTGAACCACCGTTCGTCGACCTTTTCTTTTTCACTTTCGATTTATGCCTTCAGTTTCCCTTCCTAGATCCGATTCCGCACGGCCCGTTAGTTCGATGTACTTCGCTGTTACGAATCGAAGAAGAGGAAGTTACAAAATAAGGGCCACTGAAGTACGGTACTTTAAACTTCAGTGGCCTTAAATATAGAGAGGTGCAGCGGGCAAATCAAGTGAAGGAACAGAAACACATGGAACCGCAATTCTGGGGATGAGGAATAGGGAGAAATTAGTGGGCGGGCGAACGAAGGAAATAAAAAAAACGAAGGAGGAGCGAGCAAGGAAAAGAAGGGAGAGGAAAATGTCCCTGAGGAGGGTTCGGGACAGTTCGGATCGGTAAAAACGGATGGTGCAAACGATAGGTGATGGAGAGGACGCCGTACGTCACTCCAGGTCTATTCTCGAAGACCGGAGAATCTGAATGGTATAGAGGTACGATAGAGAGGAGATTCAAACCACATGACGACCAGAGCCTCAAGTGTACTCGCCTCCAAGCTCAGAAAACCGAATACTATAGTGGAAGGTTTGAATATATATATACATATACTCACATCCATATGTACATATATACGCGCATGTATGTCTAAGCGAATAGATAGGAAGGATGTTATAAGCAAGTAGAGTGCGCGGCGACAAAACGTAATGGAAAATCCTTTACGCCGGCTTGGTTTCCTCTCTCGAGGCAGGCATTCCGTGCTATATCTCCTTCTCCGACTACTGCCATTGCCTCACAAACCGACTCCTCACCTCGTCCTTTGGCATCTCCTCCACACCGTGCGCTATTCCCATCCTTTCTCCCGAGCTCTTTTGTGTTTGCGTGTGCAGGACACTCTGTCTCTCCTTTTCCCACTTGTCCCTTCTACCTCTAATCACTCCTGCTTCTTTTCTCCGCATTCTCCTTGAGCTTTGTTCCCACTGTCGTCGTAGTCGTCGACATTCTTTCTGCGTTTAGCATTTATCGCTCTCGCTATTTCCAACACTTTCTCCCGTCGGTCTTGCTCGTTTTCACATTTCTCCAATGTTTACGCTTCCCATTATCCCCTCTGGTGATATTGTCCTCTTCGGAGCTTAAACTCTTTTTCACTCATTGTCTAACGTCTACCATTTCTGCGAATTGATCTTGCTCCCAATTATTTCATTATTGTTACAATTTATTTTTATCCTTTGTGGAGATATTGGAGATTATTTCCAAGGGAGGATTTCTGTCTGCGGAAGAAGCGCTACGATGTTACTGTTAACTGTTACGATAGAACTTTATCAACGGGTTAGTTATTTGTTTTGTTGTACCTTTTCCGTGGGGTCTGAAGTTTCGTATGTCGCGAGTGAAATAATTACATTACCACTTTTCTTCACAGTATTCCCAATATTCGGTGGCTCTCGTGCACGGGGTTTAATGTTTCAGGTAGCCAACTTTTCTTGGAGGCGTTACAAAAAATGCTCGGTGACACTCTCGCTAGTAGGTTATTTTCGTCTCCTGGGATCACTGGCACTGCTCGCCGGCAAGTCGGTGGATTATGCAGGCGATCACATCTCCTGCATAAGTAACCTACTTTACGCACTCGATACACAATACACTCTTACGAAATAACGAGTCTGGGTTTCTACTGGACACTTACTCTTAAATCGTTAATTGTAATAATGTCGTTACGCACTTATCTCGTATTTCGCAGGTCTCACGTTTGTTTGTTTGAATATTTTACGGCAGACCGTCGTCATGATGACTAAAATTGAACTAAGTGAAGCGACCTTTGGTATCTAATTCGGATAAAAGCTGTAAAACGGATCTGATCTTACGAGACTTTTCAATCGCATTTTTGTTTTTTTTTTTTTTGTGGAAAACTCGAACCGGAGAATACAAATTTTCTGCATTAACAAAACAATGTTCAGCGATGGCACATTTCGAATTCTGATTGCATGCGATATTTCGTAGACCATGAAGAGCCTTGACTCCTTCATGTCTTGAATAAATGGAGTCCTACTGAAGGGAAGAATTTTTTTTTTTCTTGGAATATCTCTTTGATATGAGACGTATAGGATCATGCTGATGATCTTCGCAGGATTTACTTCCTGAGAACAGTGAAGGGGTCGAGACGAATCGGAATGTCAATCGTTGTCGAAACGGAGATGCCACTTGGTGCTACAGAAGGTAACCTCTTCGTGGTGGTACAGGAAAGGGCCACGCGTCTATCGACCCGTACCTCCGCGTAAAATCGTCCGCGCGATAAAGGATCGCAGAGCGTACCACACGAGAGTCACGTTCCCTCTTATTTCCGTCTCTCTTTTTCTCCTCGTTGAATTCTTCGCACGATGCTACGACTCTCGCCCCCGACGAGAACGGAAAAAGGACGAGCACCCGGTAAGGGAGAGATGAAAAGGAAGAGGCACACTGCAATGCACGTTGCGAGAACGTGTGGCCGAGAAGGCAGCCACGAAGAAGTTGGTAACGTTTTCGTATACGAACGTCCCCGATAATATGGTGTGCCAGTCATTTTATATGAGAAATGGCCTCTATTCAGACTAAAACATGAGTGCATGGTAGGGCGGCTATATTTTGTCCTCTATTTTGTAAAGCCCGGTTGAAAAGAACGTTGTACCTTGTAGCGACCAAACCGTTGAAAGGAACCTTATATATTTCACACATGAGATGTGCAGAATTTTTCGTCGATTAGGTTGTCCATTAACTCATTCGTACACTCAGATAAATCGTAATGAAAGAGCTAACTATTAAGCGGCAAGTATTAATTTTTAGACCATGGAAGTATTTTTCACAGTTACGACAATTATTTGATAGTGATGGCAACATTTTACAATAATTTTATCTTCTGTATGTACATTCTTTATCGATGACAGAAATTTCGCTTAAATTCACTTTTTTCGCTATTTATCGAGATCAAGGACACAATGTACTTTGCGCATTGCGTCCTTATTATTTTTTGCTTTTTACAAACCTTCTTCTATGAGGAAGCCAACATTGAATAAGATACTTTTGCATAGAGGTTACTTTTTAAAAAGCGAAAAATAATGAGGAAGCAATGTGCGAGGTTCTACTTTGCATTCTGTTTTTCGTTTTCCCCTCTCAGTGCACTTGCGGCTCCCAACTTACGTCGGGTCGCTCGTTAGGCTTGTCCCAAAAAAAGTTTTAAACAGAAACGCTCAACGACTTTCTCTCGAATTTGTGATTATTAAGCGCGTTTTATACGTGTATGTTACCCTATACTTTCATGTTCCCTTTTTCATCCCCGAAATCCCCCTTGGAGTGATGTCCGTGGCCACTCTTGTTAATCCGCTACTATATATGAGGTACAGAAGAGAAGTCGTAAAGGAATAATCCTGTAGATTTGCACAGTGGCACAGAGTAACTGTAAAGAACGTGGCCGATACAGATGATCCTTTCAACAAATCCTGGCTATTGCTGCGAGTAAACTCGAGTATAAACGCCTGGTCATCGCAACGATGATCTTCTCGCCAAGGATTTGTCGGCGGCGGGTAATGCTATAGCTTAACTCGAGGGACTACTGGGAACCTTAGATTTATTAAGTAACGATAAAGCAATTTGCAAGGGTTATAGCATAAATACCTTCCTGACCCTGCAGTCTTGTATATACATGACACATATGATTTACGTAAAAAAAAAAAAAACAATTTTATGCTAACTGATACAATGTTTTTCTGCATTACCTGCGCCAAGTATTTGATTTTTCGTTACTCCGATTTAATAGCAAAAAGACACGTAATGCATGAAATTCGTACCGTTATCATGCGATTTTATTATTTATTTGGGAAGTGCATTTGTCGGTATTGTCGCTAAATTGTTAATGCAGTTGTATGACAGAAAATCGCTAATGTGCCTAACTAAACTCATGGTGTTTATTTACCATTGGCTCGTGCAAAATATTGACAATAAAAAAACGTATCTTGCATTAAACACTTTTTGAGGTTTCGTCCCTTTTTCGTTAATCTGTGGTTTTCTTTTTGTGATGGACATGTCATGACAAAAGTCGAAGAGCAACCGAAGGGTAAAATGAGGTATTTTCCTTTCGATCGCCCTACTCTACATATTCCATCGTCTCTATTCACATCCTCGTTTCATTTCCTTCTTTTTGCCATCATTTTTCTCTCCCTTTCCAACCCGATGTCTTTCAATCGATGAAAGGTATTTCGTTCGTGGTCTACTGTCCCTCGCTTTTTACTCTATTCTTTCCTCACGCTTTTACCTCTCTCGGTATTATCACAGCCTATATTCGCAATGCCACTCTCTGTCTTCTTGAAATTTTATTGATATTGTTCCCATTTCGCGACACATACGCTGCACAACTTTTCGCCACTTTCTCGAGTGCTTTTCTTTGCGTAGTATTCGTTGTACCCGCTCTCTCGTTCACGAGTCGAATGCCAGCTTCTTTTTTCTAAGATTAAACTTTACCAACCAACTTATTCGGGAGGCGAGGCGCAAATTCAAAAAGTATTTTCATTCATAACTCCCCATATTGTATTGCATAAAACCGACAGCTTGATTCTACTTTATTTTCTTACAAACAGGTTACAGAGGCTCTCGAGAGGCCCTAGAAATTTAATTTAATTTACAAACTGAAGTTTTAGAAATTTCAAACTTGCTCTTTCGAAGTATAGAAACGTAGTGAAACGAAAAACGAAAATTATGAGCCAAAAATGGATTTATCACGATACCCAAAGTGTATCACTGCTTCTGATCCGAAAAACTCGGTTCCAATAATTGATTTTACGCGACGGCAAAAAAATTCGGAGGAAAAATGAAATCCCTAAAGTCGAAAATGGTTTTTTTTTTTCTTCAAAAGTCTGTATTACTCAACGTCATTAGCGTTGATTATATTTTGATTGCAATCGTGTTTTTGATTAATTTTCACATTCCGGAAAAAAAGTATCGTCAGGAACAAAATATCCTAAATTGCTCCGAAATATTGCTTACAATATGAGCTCGAGGAGAAGTCATCGGGAAACAAAATAATCAAGTCCACTGGTCACATAGGTGAAGTCACATAATCAGGCCCATGGAAGGGAAGTCGGAACCAACGACGAACTTTCTGAAATAAAAAAAAAAAAATTATATATAGAGTCTCGCCTCCGTACGTGTTTTCGGGAAAAGTCTCGCACTCAGCTCCGAACCCGTGCCAAGTCGAAGAAACGTGTTATACTCGAAGGGGAAGCACGTTGCGCGAAAGTGCCAGTGCAATCGGGAGAATCGAGCGTGTAATCTTTCGATTCTAGGTGGTGGGTCGAAGGGGCTCACGGAACGTGTGGCCTCGCGGTCGTACGTGCGTTTGCGCTTAAGAAATCCGCTCCGGCGGTTTCGTGATGTACGATGTGCGGGCCGAGAGGGGAAAAATGAGGAAGCGCGTCGATGCGAGAATCGAACGGCGTTGCGAACCTCGTATTGTTGTAATTCGGGGGTATCGTGAATGCCACAGCTTTGGCCCATGGCGGAAGAAAAAGAAAATCGCAGCTGTGGCTGAGGTCCGTGAACCCTAACATGCGATGCAGAAAACGCGAGAAGATCATTAGATCGGTCGAGGGTACAAACGCTCGGAAAATTGATATGAGGGATTAACACTCAACTCTGATGTCTTATATATAATTGTACACTTATCTGCAATTTTTATCCCTGCGAATTATTTAAAATTAACTGTTTGCTGGATTAAATGTATCCACCCCATAGAAAAAAGATGCAATCATATATATATAGAATTGTTCGTTTAAACAAAATAAATTTATCGAGTGCAGTGAATAACATTATTTATATTATGAAAACGAATTTACATAATTTTTAATATACGCACTTTTGAAAGTTAGCAACGCAATGATTTTATTTAATCAATTTTTTTTTCTCAGTGCAGTTAAATGGAGGAATCTTTTTTCTATCCCCATTTTTTAAGGCTGAGTTATCGAATAATTTGGAAAGTAGTGAAATAATGGTGGAAAATGGAGGCATGCGCTTTTCAAAATTGTAACTCTATTCAAAATCGCTCTGCTTCACTTATATAGATTTTGTGTATCCCAATGTATGCCTTCTACAGGCTTTTACGATACTCACCCCTCTAACCCTTTTGTGTATCCGACTGGAGTGTTGTCCGCAGCCACTCTTCCTAATGCACCAGCACTGTATTGCATTCGTACAAGGGCACAGAGAAACGGCGGGAAACCTGACCGATACAGACGGTTTTATTTTCACTCCGGACTGTCCGCCGGACAAAATTACGTGAGTTGCGCGTTTAGTGGTCATCAGCTGATCGGTTTAGTTATGTATGTCGCGAATGTTCCCGAAAACGGCACAAATATACCTGACTAAATTTGGCACACGGATTTTCCATGTACGCGCGCTGGTTTTATGTTTCAGTGCAATAAATTCCGAGAGGTTATTGTCGGTCACTTTCATTTTATATGCAATTAAAATTTCGATATTCAGAGTCTCTTTATCGATTTGGACTAAATTTTATGCCACTCGTATTTTGGCATTACGAAATATATTGACGAAATTGCAGCTTTTACTTCCGTATAATTCGAAGTCATTGGTTTTTTTAATGTCAAACGGATATAAAAATACAGACCTACTATTTGTTTTATAACTTCGTACTAAACACCGTTAAATCGCATTTTGTTTGATCGAAAATTTCTGACCTTCCAGCCTTTATCTCGTAGAAGTAAGTGCAACGATGTAAATATCTCGAAAAATTATAGGCCCGATAAAATCATGACACTTCATCAGGCAATCTCGAACGTGTTTCAATTTTTTTTTTAATATCCGAGCAAGTGAAATTTTGTTTTTCATTTAAAAAATTTAAAAAAAAAAAACCCCCTATGAAACCAAAATTTCCTACGAAGCAAAATATGGAATAATTCCTAACTACCCCATGATGCACTTCACGTCTTAATAGAGAAAAGTACGCACATTATTCCTGCAGAAATCACATGCGAGAAATAAAAGGGCGATAGAGAGAAAAAAAAAAAAAAAAAAAACAAGAGAGAGATAGAGAGCCGGAGAATAAGGGGACGACGAAACGGTGGAAACCTAAGCGAGTGAATTATTTTTAGAGCTCTCGGAGAGCAGGGAACTCGCGAAGCGGAGGCGATTCTCCATCTCTTCGTGACTCTCTATGTTCTCATTCGTCTTTCGTATGTGCCACCCCACGAAGTGCCATGCAGAGAGAGAGAGAGAGAGAGAGAAAAGGAGAGAAAGGAAAGGTACAGTAACACACTACAGAGGAGGAGAGACGCTACTGCGGCACGTAGTATCTCCCCGTGCATCCCAGCTTTCCTAACGAAACACACGAAGCAATTTATAGTTTGGCCCTCGCTTTTGACTCGCGCGAGGTCGAGTGCTTCTCGCGTTGTCCCGCTCACTCTCACCTCTCACCTTCCTTCCCTTTTACCTCGGTCTCTCTCCGCTTTATGCTTTCGCTTCTGTCCCTCTGTATATACTATTCGGTCTCCCGCGAGCAATGAGGCCGTGAGAGGCTCCTAGTGGAAGAGCTTGCAGAGTGCAGGCATACATACGAAGCTCTATTTCGCTCTCCCTCTCCCTCTCTCTCTCTCTCTTTCCCTCTTTCTCTCGTTCTTTACGGCTTTTCTCCATACAGCTGTCTCTGTGTCGCGGTCCCAAAGAGAAGTGAAAGGGGTCGACGTTGGGGCAACAGAGAAACTACTGTGGAAAGAATTGGGATGAAGAGCCCCCAGCCTCGACGACGATCTAGAAAACCACTGTGCTGTGTAAATGGCGTGATGGTTTTACAAGACCCGTTTCTTTCACTCTGCAAGTTGAATTTCGTCCCAATAAACCTACCACCATGTACATATTTCATGTATTAATTCATTTTTTTACGGGTAGAGTCACAAAAAGGGACCATTTCGTTGGCAGCTTTTTGTCTATTCGACTAATAAATTGTAATTAAAACAGTCCCTCGAGGAAAGTAGAAAATGATTTTTCTATCAATATAAAACCTAGTTAGATCAACCGCATCTTTTGTAAGCTAGATTTACGAAAGTACAATCGGAGAATTTCCTGTATGCTGATATTTAAAAAAAAAATTTTTTCCACAAAAAAATCCTCTCTTTGAGAAAAAACAAAAACATGGTTACTACAACATAATGTCCAACTCTACCGTAATGAACCATATATATTTCGCTTAAAAAATAGCTTATTGTCGGCGGTCTCAGAGAATGTGGGGGGCGAAGGAGGGAGGAAAATTCGGCGAATATTTTCGCTGTACATATGTTTCAATGTACTCGTCCTGCTGTGCGTAAGTAAACCGAGTTGCGAGTAGGTTTCGTCGTAACGTGTATACATAGGTTGCGTTGGCCCAGCGCGCCACCGGTTACTTTCGTTTCAGGAATGACGAGCTCTTGGCCCCGCATGGAAGTCGTGCTGCGGCTCACTCGCCGTGCTTCCTCGGGGGCTTTTGTTGATTTAATAAACGCAACTCAACCCCCACTACCTTTAGCCGGTATACTCACTGCTATTCCCTTCTCGCCCCGAGCGAGCACGGTACGCCGAACTGCCATCATACACACGTTTCTACATTTTCCTCCCACTCCTCATTCCCTCTTCGCTCAGTCATATACAGATGCAATCCTCCGCACAGTCTGTACATTCGTTCCTCGTTCTCTCGTTCTCCAATTCGCATTCTGATACTCGTTTTCCCCGTATGAAAATCCCCTGTGTTTGTGTGGGATCGTGCGGTTTCCCTTCTTCTATTATTCCACCCCTTCGCCTCTCATTCCCTTATAGCTCTTCTTCATTTCACATTGAGTGGCTCCCGTTCGCGAATCCCGCATGCACCGCTTTGTTCACCCTATACGCTATCTCTTCTGTTTCGCTTCGGAGAAACGAATATATTGTTTATTGTGATCCTCAGCTTCTCGTTACGTGTACCAGGAGACGGCATTGCTTCTCGTGGCAAGTACAGTGGAACTTCACTTCGCTTACGGAGCGCAAAGGATTGTGTGCTAAGAGAGAAAAAAAAAAAAAAAATGTTAACTCCCGCGGATGTTATTCTATACTATACTGAATTAGGTATGTAATGTTATGTCTATGATTACAGTATTTTTTGTACGGTAAAACCGTTTCATAATCGGAGTAATATGTAATTAAATGCATAAAGTTATGTGTTCAGAAACATATAATTGCTTCGCAGATAAATACTATTCGGGGGACCGAATAGTATTTACATAATTGTTTAAAATACATATCACTCGGCAAATTAGCGACGCAGGGATTCCGTTGAATTAGTCATGAATATTTCATAAATTCAATTATATTTGCACATCATATTCGGGAGATTTGCTCGTCATTAGGTGTTAAAATTTATACACATAAATTAAATACAATTTATTTTATACATAGAAATATTGTTGTACTCTTATATATAAGAGTATATAAGAGCGTGTACACGTATAAGACCGAAGATTCTTGAGAAAAATGTCAGGTAAGTTATCAGCAGTTGGTCAAGTACCAGCGATAGTCTATGAGCGAAGAAAAACGTCTGGACGAGGATCGTCATCGTCGTTACGGTTGAAGTCGTTTTAGAGGTGAGCGATGAAAAGAAAACAATGAAGGGTGCAATGGTAGTGGATTAGCCGTAGAAAGAAGATATAAGTGTAGCCCTTAGTGACAGACCAACGGCTTTCCGTTCAAACTCTCCTCCCCCATTTTCGTTTCCCACTCTTTCGTTTGACTTGTAAAACAATTAAAAGTACGCCAGAAACCCGATCCTCGTCCCTTATCAAGAACTTTCTCATTAACTTTTTAATTAATACAATCGAAATCTTAGTCGGCATAATCGATTTTATAATGAGATTTTTACCATGTGAATTACTTTTACGTTTTATAAATAACGAGGAGTTTTGATAATATCGAAGATCTCACTGTTAATCGACGATTTTTCAAAACAATTGGTGATGCATAATATATATACATTAGAAGTGTACAGAACATGACTTATTTATGAAGAAAATAAAGTGTACCATACAGTTCTGCTAGTACGGAAAACGAAGATACTTCCGGCAAAGAAAATATTCGACAGTATGACAATAATCAAGCTAGTCAAGAACAAAAAATTAATTTTTTACCAAGGAGCATTCAGAAAGATCTTTTGCGTGGGTATCGAGCAGTCTCGGAACTTAAATTCGAACATTTTCGAATCGGTTCGCACATCTTCCGTTCACAAACTCGTGTTCTAATTCAAGTGCAAAGGTACGTGGAGAAATTTCCATTTAGAGTGTTGCGAATAAGTGGAAAATCATTTCTTCCGTAACGTACGCTTGTGAATGTGGACAGAGAGAGAGAGGGAAGAGAGTTAAATAAAGAGTATGGGGCGAGGAAATACCGACGAGCGCCGAGGGTAGCAAACTTCCTCCGCTATTTCTTCAGCACGAGAGACGCCACTCATTAGCTATCGAATATCTTGAAATCTCGAGGTAAACCCTAGTCGACAGTCGATACCTTATGGACTTTCGAACTGAGATCCTGCAGATACTTGCATTCCTACTTTCCCAAACTCGTGTTCTAATTTGAGTGCACAAGTATGTGGACGAATTTCCATCTAAAGTGTTGCGAATAAGTGGAAAGTAATTTCTCCCATAACGTTAGTTCGCTCGTGAATGTGGAGAGAGAGAGAGAGAAGGAAGGGAAATAAAGAAAAACTGTGACGGCGCAAAAACGCCGAGGAAAACGTCGAGGGCGCCAATCTTCCTCCGCTTTTCCTTCAGCACGAGAGGAGCCACTCACACACATACGCACACACTTTGACTTCCATTCCCGAAGCAACCAGTGTCATGATGGTAATTTCCCGTGAAATTATTCAAATCGGAGCTCCGCGCCCGCCCTCGCTGCCCGTTTCCACCCTCCTCGAGCGTCGTCGTCGTCCTCGTCCGTTGATTCCTCGACAGAGCTCGAGGCCGCCGTCGTTCGTGTGCAGCCCATCTGAGAAAAGGAGCTCGCATCCACAAGAGCAACGCAATTCCTTTACTCCAGTCTGTTTTCTTACTCAGCGGAGCGGCAGCGAATGGGAAATTAGAGAAGACCTTTTATTACACCTTTTCCCTTCGCCTCGTCCCTCGCCATTCTTATGCTTTTCTTTGAATAAAATATCTTGGATTAAGCTTCCAAGAAGGATTTAAGAAAAATGGGCCAGAGCGGAGCTGGAATCGACTGTGAAAAGACGAATCTGCGAGCTCTTTATTCTCACAGTTCTCGAGTTTAACAAAAAAATGTTTAAGAAAATGAAAAAACAGCAAAGCACTACTTCATATGGATTTATTCGCTGTTACTGTCTGGGGCTGATTCTGTAATTCAAGTTAAGCGAAGTTAGTGAAAACGCAAGCGAAACGAACACGATTCTCGGATAATCAATCAGTCGAGCACCTAGTATTTTTCATTTTTTAAATTGTAAATAAAGTCTCAAATTGAACCCTGAAGAACCCCCGAATTCGAAAAAAAAAATACCCTGCTTAAAAAATTATTTTAAATACTTGTTATACATACATAGAATTGAAACGTGGAGATTCTGAGTAAAAACAAGGCTATAAGAGTGCGCAAGTATCGTTGGAAAATGTTTGACGAGGGATGAAATTTTAAAAGCAACTATTGCCATCGCTTGTGCACGAAGGAATTGCTTATTATTATTTGTGGAAAATGGGTTTAGTGGAACTGGTCGGTATTGCGAAGTGTTACGACGAATCGAGGCGAATGGGGAAAAGGAAGACGAAGAGTTGGAGAACAAGAGAACTATGGAACAACAACGGTTCCCCCGAGAAACGGATAATACCATGATGCTCTCGAGGACCTTTGGGTGTTTACGTGAAGACTCGCTCGTTGAAAGGCCAAGAGAGAGAATAGGACTCTGGAGTGCGCTCGGATGGTAAGAAAAGAGAAGCGGCGGTGAGCAACGCGCGCGATTCTCGCGGGATTTTCCGCGGAATCTTAACTACCCTTCTTACCATTCTCCCGCATTTCGAGCGCAGAAGCTCCTTCGGTTCACCCTCCTTCTTCGATGCTTGTACCCCTTTCACTTCGACTTCTCGAATACGTTCATAGTAGTCGAAACCAGTGAAGACACACAGCCTCGCCTCCTCGACTTCCCTCCATTTTGCTTACTGGTTACTTCTGCTCTGTGAGCTTCCTCAAGATGCTTGGCAACACTTGAGAAGACGCGATTTAATGATACTCGGGTCATACAATCACCAAGTCCTAACACAAAATGCAATGCGTACGACGATAGGAGGCATTGAATGAAGTAAATGTTGAATTGAGTGACTGAGAGAATGGGCGAAAAATTACAGTAATTTTTTAAACCACTTTTTACAACCTCAACAAATGTTATAAAATATAATTTTTTAAAGATAGAAATGGTATTGGGTAGCGAATTTTTTGGCACAAAAATATTTGCGTTGGTGAATCAATTGATTTTTTCGAAATCGCATTTCACTTCAGAAACTTAGCAATTTTTTATTTTTTTTTCAAGAACATAGTTTAATTTTTTCGAAATCTTAAAATGAAAAAATTGATCGTAGTTTTCTTTAAAAATGCTCAATATGGCGGGTCCATAGGATTTTTCTAAAAAACTTTAATCTGCCGGTAAAAAAAAGATCTCCCAGATGATCAAAGGGCGTAACATTTCTAAACGTCGTAAACTTGTAGGAGGATACGCTAAGTGAAAAACATTCATTCACGAAAACCGGTGATGTGGATGAAGCGTGCGAACCGAAATGGCGGTATATGTGTTATTTAACATCAGAAAAGTAGAGAGGACAACGGGCGATTTCACGGAAGAGAAATTAGCAAAGATCGAATAGTGCGCAATAGAAAGTTAAATCCTCGAACTAAAGTTCAACGAGCAAGTTTACGATTCGTAACGTCCAACGAAACAATCGGCCCTGGACTGGCATTTGGAATGAGCGACTTTTATGCACATAGTCTGAGTGCAACGATCCTTTCGTATTGGAGGGACTGAATCCCTCCACGGTGCGAATGAGATAAAATGGGAATTTAAATTCACCAGTCATTTCGAAGTTGATAACGACCGTTCTCGTCGCTACTAATCTCGCGCCTACGAGCTCTTGCTGCTACATCGTTTTTCTCTCCTCTCACCTATATTCCCTTTTCAGAGTGAAGATTTTACAACTTCCGTATCCGGTTGACGTTAATCGTTTATCGCTCTAGGTTCTTCACTTCGTATATTCGTGCCTGTGTTTTACTGCAGTTTTATTAGGAGATTCAACAGTGCTAAGCAATACATTAACACCATTAGGGAGCAAAGGGAATTTCATTATTCCTGCCGAAAGGGCATCGCGAATGCTAATATATATTTTCCCAATTTTTATGTGAACGCTGTTGCGCGTAATGATTTGTAATCACGGAGATAAATGCTCTGATGGGCGAGCCAATAAACCAATAGCAATTAGCTTTTTTTTTTGCTAAACTTCAAAATAATTTGCTAGGTAGCTAAAAAAAAAAAAGATTTTCCGTTAATGACAAATAATTTTTCTCGGTAATTCTGGAATATAAAAAAATGTGAATGCACCACAAAATTGAATCGAATGATGTTCGGAAGTGGTCCTTGGTTTGCCTTGACTTAAAACCTGAACGCAGCGAATTTTAAATGTGATTGCGTATTAAACGTAAGCACGTGAAAGAAACATAGTCGGAGCGAGCGTTGTACAGTGTCCAGCGGGAGCATCACATGCTCATGTATTAACCGGAAGCGCGTTACGTCAAGCTTTTGATAGATCACCCGATGTGTCATGTGAGAGTAAGCCACGGTCTCTTTTTACAGAGCGTGGCGCGTGGCTCTCTCATTTCGTAGCCTCCATTTGTTTCCACCGGGCGAGACGGGGGCTGAATGTGCCATAACCAGCAGGAGCGGCATCAGCAGTATAAAACGCAATAACCAGTTGCCTCGTATATAAGCTCCTCCACGCTTCCCTTCCCACTTAGCTACGCACACTTGCGTCATCAGCATCGTGCTTGCGTTCCACTGTACATAGTTATTTCGCAGCTCTCTCTCTCTCTTTACTCTGAAAAATATAATGTATTTTCTTCACCGTTAATAAACGTATATTCGATCCTTCATTTCATTTTTTCCCTCAGAATTCGTCGGTTCTCCACAGTCTCGGGAGTATTAACGCCTTCACACCACTCTCCGCAGTAACGAACCACCTTTAACGATCACCGTAAGCTCTTCAATCTCCGTTACTCTGTCACGACTGCGCAAAACTCCCGTTTTTCATCACGCTGAAATTATTCATTGGGGAAGAGTGGGCGAAAAATAGCCGGTACACAGAAAACATTAATATCCAATGTACATAGCGAAGTTTCGTTAGAAAATAAGAAGCAGATAGGACCGTTGGGTATCGAAATATTTTTTCCTCCTCTGCCCACAAAAAAAAAAAACACTTTTCGCAAGCGAAAGCTCGTGCAATTGGCAAATATCAACATCCAATCTACATTGTGTTCAGTTATCTTTGGCCTTGAGTTCAGATATGCACTCACTTCAATTGACTGACCGAAAGTGGCAACAGAACTTGAAGGTACGAAAAAGTCCCGAGCTTTTATTTCATCAAGCTACCAATCGTCAAATTCTTTATTTACCAATACACCTTTGAAATTATCGCAGTTGCTGTATCAAGCCTGGATTAATAAGCCGGGGTTTAGAATGAATCGATAAATCTGCAATGTTTCATACGTACCCGTATTTTTATTTATGTTATTGCTGATCGAACTCGAAACCGAAAAATCGAAGCAGCCGCTTAAGCTTGCCATTTTTCAAAAAGACACGTTGTTGATGTACTGTGTGACGGGCAGAGGGAGAACGACGGATGCTCTTCGGTCACGCGAACCATGAGAGCCGAACTCGGTGCGAGATGGATGCTGCTCCGGATAAGAGCTGCCGCGGGGGCTGGTCGTTAACTTTTTGATATTCGCCAAAGTGCACTTTGGTGCTGGAGCGACGGATGGGCGAGCGAGTGAGTGGGGGCGGAGTGCAAGCGCATTATCCGCGTTTCCTCCTCGAGCATTCAAGCCACCCCTCTCCCCCTGGTCCCAGCGTGGGGAATCGTCTCTCGGTTTTCCTTCCGGCCCGCTCCAGTGCAGAAAGGTGCGGCCAACCTGGTTTCGTCTTAACCTGAAGAGAGACCGAACACGCTCTTGTACTCACCCGCGGTGAATACTTCGGTTAAATTCTCTGACTTTCATCAGCTCGGCAAAAAGTTTAATGGTCAGCGAAGAATCCGTTGGTGGCATACTTTTCGTCATCTTTCTGCGCTCTTTCAATATTTTTCATCCAATTTTTATTTTAACTGTATCTTTCATGAATGCTTTACGCTTTTCTGCACCCGGTGGAAAAGAGATTCGTGGAGAGGAAAAAAAAAAAAACAGGTTGTTTAAAAAATATATTCCCCGGAATGGAAGTGGCGCTTTTTACGACGGGTTAGTTTTTTCTTTCGCTTTTGAATATTTTCATGAAAAAAAAAAGAAGCGTTTTAACGATCTCTCATGAATGCGTGACGGTTTTGCATACGCAGCTAGTAAAATGCGCGTCAAATGGTGAAACCTGTGATACTGTTTGGCTTTTTTATTTCCTGCGTGAAGAGTTAGCTTTTTTAAACAGGGGTTGGGGCTAGCGGGGCTTAAGTACCGGTTTTGCGAATGTTGTGCGTGAAGAGATTACTTTGCACGCCAACTTTTACTTCGTTTTTTAACCTTATTCACTTTACACACGTGCATGCACTACTCGCAGGTCGAGCGGCAGTGGAGAGCGATTCAGACCTTTTCATTGTAACGTTCACCCCGCGTTGCATGCCGTTTTCCGGCTGTGAAAACAAAAACCAATCTGGCAGATAGGTCCTCTGACACAAATGTTCTACCGGTGTATTCGCAATAGCTCCCGGGCTTCTTAGTTAATTGTTATTGGATTCAGTGAGTGATACAATATAACAGTGTAGCGCAGGCCCAGAACAGCATGGCACAGCATTTCCCCATGTGACAAAAATATTTCGTCGTCCCGCTGTGTGCGATATACAGAGTATTTCATGCTGAAATGGCTCCCCAGCTTCATTAGATTTTTTTCCCCAAGTTTTTCAGGTCCTCCCTTATGGACCCCCGACATTGAGAACAAACTATAATTAAATTGATTAAATCGCCTGATTGATTCGATAAAATCATTGTGTTGTAAATTTTCAAAAGTATTTGACAAAATGATGTAAGTTTATTCGTGCTATATAAATCATATTATATAGTATTTTCAATAAAATCGACATTTCAACCAAATATGCTTGAAAAGGGATGTTTTTTTTTTAAATTCAATTATTCAATAAATGTAATTATATTATTTTGGAAATGCAAGACCGGATTTTTGCTAAATTCCTGATTGATCCTCGAGACGTCAAACATTTTTTTTATATTAAAATTACTTCATTGATAAAATATTTCAAGACTTGTTTTTCACACGGTTTTATTTGAGACCAAAAATGCACTTCGATAATTTCGTATGTGCTACTAAATTTAAAATACGGAGCAAGTAGTTTTCAAATGAATTCTGAAGAAATGGGAAAACATTTCCATACGTAGCAGTGGAAAATCGTTGGGTCGTTACCTGCCACGTCATCGTTCTCCAGTCGATGTGTTCATGAGAGAGGAAAAGTGTCGAAGACTCGTTGCCGTTGTCCCGTGGCTCCGATTTCGTGAAACTGGGATTTTACAACCCGAGAACCAAGCGCCAATGGCGGATGCGATCGTCTCGAGAATATGCTTCGCCAGCTAGCGCCTCGTTCTCGCGACGTTCCACAGGAAATTATTTTTAGCGATTCCATGGGACTCGTGGGTTGCCACGAGAAACCCAGTCTGACCAAACGTTGGAGGTGGTGCATCTACTAGATCCGTGGACATTCTGTAGTCGAGGTGATATTGCCACCTTCAGGAAATTGGAGAAATTCTCTAAAGATTCATTGTCGATCTAATTTCAAACTTTCCCTCTTTCACCTACGGTGAAAGAACCATCTACTGGGTGTGCTCTATTTACAGAACGAAGTTTCAATAGTTCCGTTTTTTATCATTAATTTACACGCACCCAAAAAACAATCGCGACAAATAAGGGTTGGAAGATAAAACTAAAGGGCGCTTGGAAATAGAAAAAAAAAAATTCTGCATGAAGTTTTGCGTTTATCGGTTTTGAGCTTATGAATTTTGATGTAACAGAAATTATTAAAAATCGTTGGAACAAGAGAATTTAAATAATTTTTTCGGTGAGTTTTTCAACGACAACGGATCTCTTCGATGAGTTATGAGGCAAAACCGCCACGAATTTTTTTGCCCATACATAAATGCCATCGTTGGTGACGCGGTTCCGCCTAATAAAAAGTAACTGCCCGACAATTTCGACATACGTATTGAGTACGACCACCTATTGCATTTTATAGCATTAATGGGTTGCGAGTCGTCAAATAGCCGCCTGAATAGTCCGATGCAGGTTTCTGGTTTAAAACTACAGCTATTAAAATATTATACCGCGACACAATAAAAAAATTAATATTCGAGTTGTCGATACCAATAGTGCGTTTTTATAAATACACATTTATCACCCACACACTGAAATACGCGATTTTGTATCTTTGCACATAATTTCAGCTGTTTATGTGATTCGCAATTACTTTTACATAATTTTCCATCGTATGCGACCGCTAGATTATTTTACACCTGTGAATATTAATGATAAAAAAATCCATACTGTGGAAAAATCCAAATATTTTGTTGTCATATTTACGTTATTTATTTGATCTAAACAAAATGCACAAATTATGAAAACGAAGTAATGCAGCATTTGAGAAAAATGAGTGAAAACAAGTAATGTTGATTTGAAGGGTATTGAGGATTTCATTGATGCTTGTCATTATTTCTCGTGTGCGTTGAATAGTAAATCGAGTTCTCGAAAATGGAGAATTTTTATGTTAACATCAAGTTTCGATTCAGCTCCAGAAAGAATCAACATATTGCACATATTACACAGTCTCCTGTTGAATAAGGCTTAAGGAAGAGGGTCTCTTTGCTTCGCTTTGCTTTTCTGATCACAGTTTTGGAGAAGTAACAAATGGCTCTGAGGGAAATAAACGATAATCGCGAGCCACAGCGGGGGAAGCAAATGTTGGAGGAGGAAAGGTGGGAAGCTGTGGACAGGCGGGAGGACGATTGAGGGAGAGGGGTGAAGCTGGAGGGAGAGCAGGCTATCTCGAAAAATTATGCAAACTGCCGTCGATAACTCAAACGAGTACAGCTCGCTGCGGTGAGTCTGCACAGTAGTGGCGGGCGAGGAGGGAGGAAAAGATGTCTCTTCGTTCAAAGTCGATAAACGGCCACAAAGTGCTTTTCCATTGTCTCAAATTTATTACAATTTTCCAGACTGCACAAATTGCTGTAATTTTTCATCCACCGTGTCACTCACTGCTATGTATTCAAGAAGAGCACTTCGGAATCATCCCGCAACATCAATCGACCCCGAGATTATACCCTTCAAATGACTACATTGATTTTTAACGAGATCTGTAACAGGTCTAACAATTCATCTCGTGAAATATTCGAGAAAAATCTGCGCGAAGCATAATCTTAGATTTTAAATCAATCGACATTTTTTTTTTTCATTTTTTTTTTCAGTTTTCAGTGAAATTCCATTTGAAATGGAACCGAAGAAGTGGGTTCTTCAGCCAGAAATGCTGAAGAGGAATCGTGAACTAATAGAATAAATTGCTTATGCAAATAGCCACGAATGTACGGGCTCTCTTTTCTTTGGATTTCTGTCTTACTTTAATATGTATAATATATATACTAAGGTTATGTACGAATCGCTCGCTACGCGCGTTCGCAATCCATTAACCCCAACTCTTTAGGTGCTCGAACTTTCGTTCCTTTAGGACTTGCGAGACTTAGAAACACCAGGCCTTGGGTTTTCATGCAGGTCATGAAGAAATCTTGGCGTGAGGTGCTTTGGAGAAGTTGAAAAAAATTGGGCCGGAGGGCCTTTGGATGACTGCGAGTAATCCGGGCCAGTTGGATAATAAATAGGGTAACTTAGGAAAATGAGATATAAATCTTGACCGCTTGGCATGGAATGCTCGATTTTTCAGAAGGGAACGGCGTGGACGAGACTTTTTCGCAATATATACTATGATACCCTAGGGCTTGGCAGCTGGGCGCCCTTTTAATCCAGCTAATCCTACTTACGAGACTTATACCTTTAAAAAAAACATAAAACGTCTGCACTGAGGAATAAAAAACAATTTCCGTACCGACAAATCGCGCGCTTGCTGGTGATGAAAAGTCTCTTCGTATGATCGGAACAAATATTTGATTGATTGCAACTGGTGGTAAAATCGAAAAATGTTTTTATTAGGGTTGCCAAAAATTTCAACCGCCTGTTAGAATATGCATTTCAGTGTGTGCAAACGCACGCTTTGTTAGTCCAAACGATTTTTTTAACAGTTTGCTGGTATTTTGTTGCAAAAAAAAGGTAATTAATATAGTGCGGACTTTTTGAGAAAATGGATTGTTGAGGAAGTTATTGAGGAAACAGAAACGGTGCACGTTTATTGTTTCAACAAGTCTAATCGATGATCACACTTACAATGGCATTCGTGTGTTGTTTCAACATGCTCCTCTTGAAAGTGGTGCTGTTTTTTCTTGAGATTTGAAGGGACGGCGCGGAGCGGGAGAATGAGATAGAATATAGCGCACGTGGTTGAGGGAGCGTCGGAGGTTCGCGGGCTGCCGGATAAATTATGCAAAGTGCCTCGATAACTTAACTTCCTTCTCGGCAGAGCGTACGGTCCTTGCTCCACTCGATATAGTTCTTCGAAAACTTGTAAGCTCGGGCCACTCTCACGCTTTCCGTCCCACCTCGCCGCCCACTTTCCCGACAATCTTCCCTCGGCAACTGCGAGAGTCGTACTCCGTACAGTCCTAGTTTGTCACGAATACTCCCGACGTACAACCCCTTTTATCTCCATTCCGCTTCCTCTATGTCTATAGTATTTCGGCTGAGGTCTACTTCCCTTCACGCCCGAGTATCTTCAGTTCTGGTCCTGAGACGGAGATTAACAAATCCTTAGCACACATTCTAAGGGGTCATGGAATATCTCGTGGGTTTGGGCAAATGTTACAAAGTCTGGTGAAGACGTACAGCCTTTCCGAACACCGATGGACTCTTGAGAAGCAGAGAAGCAGGGACTCGAGACGTTTCTGCTTTATCAATACCCTTTTGTTTTATGAAATTTCGAGTTTATCGAAAGATAATCGAAAACATTTTTCGTTAAGAGGTCCAATGATGACATATTTCCCGTTTTGGAATGTTCAAATAACAAAAATGACGTACTGATGATTTAAACAAAATAACCGGAAACATTTTTCGTTAAGTGGTTCAATGGTGAAGATATTTCTCCCATGACTCACGATCTTAATTCAAACAAAACCGTACAGTCTCAGTTTGTCCCGAATCCTCCCAAGAGTACAACCCTTTTTATCTCCATTCCGTTTCCTCTGTGTCTATAGTCTCTTGGCTAAGGTCTACTTCTCTTCACGCCCAAGTATTTTAAACTCTAGGCTTGAGACGGAGATTAACAAATAGCCCACATTCTTAAGGGTCGTGGAATATCTCGTGGGTTTTGGGCGAATGTTACAGAGTCTGGTGAAGACGTTCAGCTTCCCCAAATACCGATAGACTCTTGAGAAGCAGAGAGACAGGCACTAGACGACACTCGAGACGTTCGTCGATAATATACCTAGACCGCTTACAGTATGTCTCCATGTACATATAGTCAAGTACAACGTTCGTCGGCAGCAGGTAGAGACTCAATGAGGCCGCACCCAGGCGTTGAGCAATTAAAACTTTCATCGACACTAGGGACCAGGGGAAAAGCTGGTGCGCATCGGAAATAGAACAGGGGAACCGCAAGGGGGAACGAGAGGGACGGTATGCTAGTAGTAGAGGAGATGGAGAAGGAACATCGACGCTTGAGGCCAAAAACACCCTGGAAGATGCGAGTTAGCCGGAGAGCCTAGTGCAGCGCACCATCGGCAAGAAGATTGCCGGTTAATGTGGCGTTATAAAGTATTCTAGAGCTCTTTGGGCACCCCTCTTTCTCACCCTTCAATCTTTTCCTTACTACGTGCTTCACCCATTTACTTTTTTTTCTTCATCCTCTATCGTATTCTGTGCTCTTCAAGTCTGTCGATAAATTCTTATTTATAAACTCGTATTCTGATGACCCCGATGTAACCGCTGAACCATTTCCATCTTAGCCTTATCGGAACGTAATTCAGCTTAAATTTGGCCGCGGATCAGAATCAAATTACTTGATGATGAAGAACGTGTCGGATATGAACCATATTCCTGTTCGATTAAATTTCCTCTCGTATTGTCGGTTGTATGTGACAATTTAGTATCCAGCGAGCGAGACTTTTCGGTCAGTTCGGATCTGTTGAGGTTTTTCGTGAAGTGTCCACTCGAAAACTCACGTCAGATAACTGTATTGGGTTTTTTGTTGACTTTCGTGAGACGTTCATTGGAATTATGTTGCATATTTATCCTTACGACACACTTGAAATTGTATTCTTACATATTTCTGTTATTGCTTTTTTCTGATCATTGGGTATTGGGTTTTTTGGTGACTTTCGTGAGACGTTCGTTGGAATTATGTTGCATATTTATCCTTACGACACACTTGAAATTGTATTCTTACATATTTCTGTTATTGCTTTTTTCTGATCATTGGGTATTGGGTTTTTTGGTGACTTTCGTGAGACGTTCGTTGGAATTATGTTGCATATTTATCCTTACGACACACTTGACATTGTATTCTTACATATTTTTGTTATTGCTTTTTTCCGATAGCCATGCAGTCGGTACAACTGATGGAGTATGTGCAGCATGCTCCGTTTTATTACGCTCCTTTTGTGCAATTTGCAACTACTAAAATCACGTATCGGTATTGTCGTTGGCTATTTATGTGGAATTTCCATATATAAACTGTGGCTATCGGCAATCAATAATTATCCCAATTTCCGTGTTTGTCTTTCCTATCAGCTGAAACACAGTGGCCTGTCCGATAGACTAGTTAGAAGTTTTGGATATCGCAGGCTATACGGTTTTATAATGACCACAGGAAATTGTGGAGAGACATTTTTGTGTCCCATCCCTCGATGAGGTTTTATACCGTTTGGTTTAAATCCGCATAGATTGTATCGATTTTGTGAGAACAGAGGATATTTGGGTGGGTAAATTAACATCGAATCGCAATCAAGATTCCTATTTTCGATTCTCAATCGATGAAATTCAGTCGCTTTTTTGTTTCGGATTCACCAAGACATAGCACTTGAAATCATGGATTATTCAAGTAATTCAATATCCGGTGGTTTGGAACATTGACAAAAATAGAGAAGAGAGAACATGTCGTTAATAAAACGGAAATAGCGATCACGAAAAGTAAAAAAAAACTTCTGCGAAGGTAATATGAAATTCATTTTCGATTTGCAAAGATTGTAAATGTTAATGTCATTATAGTAGAAAATGAAACACCGTTTCTTTGAAATCTATTTTAAGATACTTTGAAATTCGACGAATTTCGCTAAGAGTATTTGATAAATCTACACAGATGTGTTCTTGTATAAGTTTCCGGAGCGACAACTGAGAATAACAGTACCCATCTCCTTTAATCAGAACGTCCTCATTATTTTTAAAAACTCCCGCTGGTTGAATTACGTACCATTAGTTTTAATAATGATAAGGGGATCGATGGTGAACGTGGTGGCAGATTTAATGGAAGGAACAAATGAGGATGCAAAGGGAGTTGAAAAGGAATGGATGCTACTCAAGCGGAAGAGTATCCTAAATACTTTTTTTGTTTTTACTCACTGATTATGAATCATTATTTCCAGAAATATGATTATTTTCTGTAAACGAACAATCATTTCAATGACTCATTATTTTTCGTAAATTGGTAAAACCTGATTAATAAATCGTACTTTTCTTTTCTTTTCTCGATAAATAGGAATTCAGATGGACTCACTAATATTCAGATTACCGAAAATTTGAAACGATGAATATGAGCAGTTAATGTAAAAAAAATGTAAATTCAGAAATATGAGAACTCATGGAAAAATCGTTTTTGAATTAATAGTTAAAATTAATAAGATCGGTTGGAACCGATCTCTAAATATTTTCTTACCGAATGGGACTCTTGAGTGATCGATTCTACGAAAATAAAGAAATTAAATGTTAGGGTTAAACTGAGAATAAAGAAATCTAGGTTAAAATATGAGCACCCGACTATACATATATACACGTGGCTTGGATTGCAAGCTCAGAGAATGGCAAGCACAATATACCTACCCACGGCGTAGATTGCCGGCTCAGAGAGAGCCAAGTACAATATACGTGGCGTGGATTGCAAGCTCCGAGAGCGGTGAACCAATGAGAGCAAGCACATGCACATTGCCCCACTAGTGAAAATTCTTTTTGAAGTGAGGCAATTCAGCCAAGCAGCACTTTTTTTCATCCCCAAGCCCCATCGCGCTCCTTCTCTCAGAGTTTCTTCGGCTTCAAAAGATTCCTTCAGCATTTTCCGAGAGTCTGCTCTGCGAAATTATAAATCCCTTTTTGGTGTACGAGGGAGACAGCGGTGGAGTACGAGAAAGTGAAAAAGGGAAAGGATAATGGTTAAACGGCGCTGCACGTCTTTATGGCTTTAAAATGGAACAAGTACTCAAGCACTTCTAACATCTTTTCTCTTGCCGGCGGTTTCTGTAACAAACACTGCTTTGAGAAATTCTTAGTCGACGTGAAAGACAGTAGAAGAATTTCAATCTTATTTGCAAGCCCCTTCATACTCGTCTTACATTAATTTTTTTCTTAATCATAAAGTCGTTGCAGATTTTTGCTTCCTCCCGAAAGGAAGACTATTTCTCTCGCAAGGAATGTTTTTCAAGATAATTCTGACAATCAGATAGCCTAGAATTTTATATGATGAATATTCAAGTGGAACATTTTTGTGTGTTTTTTTTTTTTTTTTTCATTAATAATTTCTGTCTTCGTGATATAATGTGGATATGAAGAAGTACATTAAAAATGTCCTCCCTAGAAGACCGGAAGTATCATAAGGAAAATTGGAAGCGCAAAAGGAACCTAGAAAACCTCGATAATTTCATAGATAATTTCAGAAAATCTAACACCTATCAGAAGGTGATTTAAGAGACCTAAAAATCCCAGCTTCTTCGAATCTTCATTTTCCCCAAGTACTTCACTAGCACGTGAAACGCTGTTCCTCAATATTCACGAACAATCATTCGAACAAAATATGCTCCTTACCGTGCGAAGTGCGCGAAGGGCCCAGACCCTTCAAATATGTACATACATACACATGCCACGTCAGAGATTTTGCACAAGTTGGAAGTCTGAAGATTGTAAAACGGAATGTAACTTTTAAGATTGTGTTATTGCTCCATTATCGGATATTACGTGTGGATAAAGAGGTACAGAACAGTCTCATGAGACGGTCATGAGTGTGTGTGTGTGTGTGTGTGTGTGTGTGTAGGTAGATAACGGGCAGACAGTTCGACGTCCCGAAAATCGTCAGAACTCGAGGGGGCGGAGAGAAGGCGCGGCGGAGGGTGTACTAATCCAGCCCGATAACATTCCGATTAAACCGCACATAGGTAGCAGTTCCGCCAGTGCCGAGCCTCGTCGGAGCTAATTCAGAGCTGGCGTTTGCCAAGCTCGCGGCGAGATAGCGAAATCCCTTAACGACGGGGTGTTGGAACGTCGGTTCAGAGACGAAGAGAGAGGGGGGAGGTGGTACGCGAGGCTTTTAAATGCTCGACGCTCCAGCTCCCGCAGGACTTGACAGGACGACTACGCGACGGAACGGTGGCTCGCGCGGTGTGGCGATGGAACTAGCAGAAGCTTCGGTATAACTGCTGGTGCATTCTGCAGGTGAGCTCGTCGAGCGCGGGGTAGGGATAAACTGCGAGCGTAGTTAGCGATGCAGATTACAGGGCTCGGGGTCCCCGTGGTTGGTGCTGCACCGCGCTCTCCACTATTCAGTGGTGCACTACCCACACGGCTAGAACACGATGGAAATGTCGCGGTAGCTCTATTCTACGACAATGCACACTCTGTACTTTAATACTGCGCCATGTAGACGGGACTGTTCTTGTTACTTGCTTCTTCGCCTCTTTGTTTCATTCTACACATCCGTGAATGTATCTCCCTCTTCTTGCTGCTTTGGGACGACCCGTTTCGACCCTGGTTATTTATACGGATTTTTTTTTGTCTCTTCCACGATATTACATCTGCATCCCATTTCCACAACAGATTCGAGAGGGCAATTTTGAGTCGGCAGGAGTAGCAACAGTTTGTAATCTAAAACTGTCGTGATGTCTAGTGTGTTGAACCGGGGCATAACACACGATTCGTGTGCGAGTGCTCCGGATGTATTCGTGCATCAGAATGAAAAAATACACCGAGTGAAATGGTCCAGGTTAACGTTCAGTGATAATTATGTTTTGTCAATCAAGGTGGCTATTTACGCAGTAACATTAACAGTAATGTAGTTATGTTAACAGTGAAGAGAGTTAATGTAATTACGGAAATAATTCTATTGTATACATCGGTGGAAGTCTTTCCCCCTTCTCGCTGCTTCGGGAGGATCTATATTCACTCTGGTTATTTCTCGGAATTTTTTTTTTTCACGATATTACATCGGCACTTTTGAGTCGGCAGAAGCAACGACAGTTTGTAATCTAAAACTGTCGTGATGTCAAGTGTGTTGAAACCGTGATATCCTTGCATCTCAATTAAAAAATACACTGAAAGAAATTGAGATGGTCCTGGTAACTATTCATTGATAATTGTATATTCTTAATCGAGCTGACTATTTTCGTACTTACGTTTACAGTGAAGAGAGTTAATGCACCTACAAAAATGTTCACCTGCACTGATAAAATATAATTATCCCAGAGTAATTACCAGGATCATCTGAATTTCCCTCAGTGCACTAATTCCATTGTTTATAAAAGGGAAGTTTTCTTGAGTTTTCAAAATAAGACGTACTTTCGTTGCAAGTGGAATCGCACCTTGATGAATGAGAATGTTACTAATTTAAAAATACAAGAGAATTTACGATGAACCTACAAGCGTACAATCTTATAAAATATGCCGCTGGATATATTTTTTTCAGAGCATTCATGGTTTACATCCATCAATGTCTACTTTTCTCGTCGCTTTACGTAGACCTATCTCGTCAGGTTATTTTGTTGAATATTTTCCCGGGGAATATTACTAATGCATCCCGTTTCACCAACAGTTTTGGGAGGGTAGTTTCAACGTAGCGGCAAGCCAGCAACAGCCGAGCTCGCTCTATGACCGGCGGCAGTATACGAGCGACCCACGCCGCGTTATAATAGCGATGAATTGTTGATGGCCTCGCCACGACTACTCTGTATTTATGTTTTGAGGGGCGTGCGTCCCAATGTGAATTCACCAGCTTCCGTGCGTCCATCTATCCGTCCATCCCCTCGGCGACTTTCTCACCCTCGCGTTTCAACCGTTTTGCGGCGGACGCACGAAAGTTACCACCAGACTTACGGTCACTGCGTTTCTACGCCACTTTCCGTTCACCGCTTTTCTGATTTTTCGCTCCAACACTCAGGAGTAGTAGAGGAAGAATGGCATTGGGGGTGTTATGAAATATGCTGCTTCTAGCCTGGATATGGTGCTGAAAATCTTAAAAAAAAAAAAAAAACTCGGTGAAAGTAGTATTTATAATATTGACTAATTCTTATTCTTAACCTAATTCTCTTAAGAGTTTCATAACTCTATGCACTATGCTATTTACTTATCGCTTCGCGTAGAAATAATAATTTCGATTGCAACAATTTCGTAGCCTCGATTAGTGACAAGAGACAAGCGTTTAAGCCGTCATCGTACTATAACCGAGAGCCATCGCTCCCATCGCTTGGATATACTATTATGGTACGTAAATAATCGATAAATGCATACAGCTCTCTCGTTGATACAATATGCAGTGAGGCAGTAATGGACGTCCAAGTGCACAGAGAAGAGAAAAATACGTTGCATCTACTCGCGTAACGTCGGTATCTATCTTCCGTATACGTACATGTGGCATTCTGTGTCGGTCGTGCCACTTTTCGAAATTCTTTTCGGTTATTTCAACAAAATGTTACCGTCACGCATTTATTATTAAAAAAATGCATAAACATGATAAAAAATTATCCAGCATACAATAGAAAATGTCATAAACTATGTTGTGTCCAAATTCGAAGTGAATTGTTAACTCAATAACAACTTCATCATTTATCAATATTTTTCAATTGAAAACCTCAATTCGGTTAAAATGAAAATATTGAAAACTCGATTTATCTTTTGGACCCTTAATTGAAAAAAAAAAAAAATGCAATCGAAAGTTCTCTGAACTCGGATTGAAATCTGGGTAACCTTGAGAATCCTGAGTAACCTGAGAGACAGCTAAAGAGAAATGATCAAAGTGACAGAGAATGCCGCGTATGGAGTATATGGTATATGAAAGAGGTATGTATTGAGCACAACGGAATATCTGCAAAACGGAATTGTGGTTTTCAGCAACGATGGGTGCCTCGTTACCGTCGAATTCATCCGCGAATGAATCCGCGTCCTCCCGCGTGCGGTATTCTCGTCGTGCTGCAGCGACGTGGCGCCCACAGGGACGCCGGACGTCGCGGTCGTACTCATCCCTCCGGTGATGCTGCGTCGAGGTGAAATGGGACGGTAGCACCGAAGAGCGTCCCGTATACAATCTCGAGAGTCGTGAAAGCCCGAGCTGAGTGTAGCGCGCTACACGCCACGATGTATGTACTCTGTACTTGATATTACGTGTACGATTGCTCTAGCCGTCTGTTGGCTCGCTGGATGTACCTACGTGTTACACCGTTGCATCTGCGGAGCTCCGAGTGATCGATGAATCACTACCTCGACGTACACGCTTTTCATCGAACGAGATGCGGAAAATTTTTAGCACACACCAGAGAATGCCATCGTTAACCGAACGGACCTTCTCGACAAACCAGAAGCCAGACTTGACGCGAATGGTGAGCATGTATATACATCCCACAATCCAACGCGATCGCTACAGCGCCGGGATTCTTTGATAAATACAGAAACTGTCTAATCAATGAGGTTAGGTGAAATCACTCGAAACAACGTAATATGGCATTGGACTTATTCCAAATTCCGGCTAATACAATAGAATAGTATTTTAGCAAGCTTTTTTCTTGAGTTGGCATTGTTGCATTTGGCCTCTTGTACTGAAGAAACTGTCTTGGTATAGGATCTTAGTAAGACATTCGAAAAAAAATTGCACTGACATTACATGTCGATGGCTTAATCAGTAGTTGCTATAAAACCTCCGGTTTTATTTTGTCTGTGTATGTAATTCATCAACGTTAAGAGAGCATAATTTTATTGTCATGGTTTCATTGAATATACTTGCGTTGATTCTGTGGCGGGTGTTCGCTTTTTCGGACGATTCTCTCTGGTTTTTTTTCTTTTATTACTTCTCTTTGTATGTTGATACGCATAACTGTGTCATTGTTGTTTGTGTTCGTGATAGAAAATGTTATCCACGTTTCGACCACTATTGGCAAATATCGTCGATATGCCTCACGCAGGAGGAAGGGTTTTTTCGGAAGCCGAACGCAATATTTCATACCGGGATTCCACTGAGATTACGAGCCTGCGCCACTCCGGAGTTCTCCTTTGGTCAGTGTAGAATACTGGGGTCACCCTGGCTTTCAGGGAAGGTTCACGTGCCATCGAATCGTGGGGGTGATGGGATGAGCCGGCAATGACCCGAACCCCCAGGAGGAAAACTTCACCCGCCACCCAGACACCGAGCCAAAGCTGGCACAACGCTGGACCACCTCCATTCTAGAGCAGGGAGGCAGGTACATGGCCATGGTGGATCTTAGAGTGGACAAACTAGAGATTGGCAGGTACACAGAGAGAATCAAATGGTTGCCCTAACCAACTGTCACAGCCAAATACCCTTCAACTGACGAAGCTCTCCAGATTAACCAATTTGATTTACTCACGAGCCTATCCAACCAAATCTTTGTTTCCGTGTAGGTCATGCCTGTTAACTGAAGTATCTTCACCCGGCCTTTGCGAGAGCAGTTAACCCACCGAGCAATTACCGCCATATACAAACAAGTTTCATACCTCGATCGTATCATGAATATTTAATCCAATCACCAGATGCAAGCACTTTTGGTTATGCCCGAAGGGATTGGATACGGACGACCGGGAAAGCGGTTCGCCAAACCGTGCAAAATTATTTTGGCTGGAACCGAAGTGAAGTGAGCAACCAAGAGAATCGATTCAAGCAGATTGGTCTGCGCCAAAACGGTTCCCGTTTTGATAGAAAACGTAGAAAACGTAGCAGTACAGTTTACTGTGTGTTACGTCTCACGTAACCTTTCACACATTAAGAAGACCAGTTTTTTGCAATCTCATCGTGTTCATACATTTGAAATTGTGGGCAATCGTGCGTATTCATTCACCGCGACACCGCAAACAAATATCCATTTCGCCGTACAACTGCGACAGACAGTATCTCACGCTTTGGATCCCCAGCTCCTCATCGTCGTTGAAGCTGAAAGTTTCAACCACGAAGACGCTGCGAATCCAGAGCGCTGTTAGGCTTCCAAGCTGCTACAATGTACACAGCCGTCAAAGAGCGAGGCTAGATCGCTAATGGTAATTGGGCTAGGCTTCACCTTGCGGCCGCTGTGCGCATATCTCCGAGGCGTAGATCATCCCTCTTTCTCTCACGACGCCACGGAAAGCGGCTCTACGAAGAGCAGCATCCCATATAACCTAAGCCATGAGCTACAGGAAGTTTGGAGGTACAACCCGCTTCAAAATTGTCTATCTCCCGTCTTCGAGTTCGCCCTCATCCTTATCCTCGCGTTATTCTTCTTACCCATGAATGTTGCACTGAAAACCGGATACACATCTATAGATGTACGTAAGGCACGTTGATCCAGAGTAACCTCGAGTCAGGCAAGACTTTCACCTACATCTTCAAGTTACTCCGCTTACATTTCCTATTGAATTGACGTCGAGACTAGTCCTTTGCCGTGCGCAATTCGTCTTAGCTCCTTTTCGCAATTCTCTCTCTATTTCTTCCGGAGTTTCTTCTCGCCAGGCATCCCTTTACAACCCCTAGTATCAACGGAACCCTTCACTATTCCTTCCGTTCACCCTTCTCTCCCTTCTGTGTATGGTATCCGATATCTCTGCAGCGAGTCTGAGGATATTTCTCTCTTCCTTCATCATTCCTTACGTATCTTTGTCTCCCTCTCTATTTCTGCTTTCCTCGTTGATTTAGCCGTACTAAGACTCGTCGCTTTCCGCGATAGCATGCTTAGCAACTCTGCACTTGCTCGTTTATCTCTCGAAGCAGGTGCTTCGTAATCCCCATTATATAGACGCTCCGGTACCTTCCCCTCGAGGCGACGGAGGATACCTACGTCGTCTACGTCGAGTACATGAACTGCTGCGGAGAACCCGAAGCAGGAGCCACTGGCAAAGCATTAAGTAAAGGTAGGCTGCTTTCGTCTGTGTACGAACCGAGTGTGCGTGTATGCAGGAGCTTCATAGCCACTCATTTTCCTTCTGCTGCTTCTGGTTATTTCTCTTAACGGCTGAAACTCTTGTAGTTTTAATGACGCGTCGATAAGGAACTTTCAGTGTAACAACGTGTACCAAGGGAGGAGAAGTAGTGACTTGTTCTTTGCTTTTATTATCATCGTATACGCTCCGGAGTTGCGTCTTTCTCTCGCTCACATCTTACCCCGTGGAGATATACGGATAGTCCTACACTGCGATGTTATACTTTCTTACTTTCCCTTTCTGCGAGTTGAACTAACCATTCGACCTCTTGGCTACGTTGGGAAAGATGGAATGAGAGGGTCCTCGTGATTTATGCCAGTAAATCGGCTTACTCGACCGCGTTCTCCTCCCTCCTTGTCGTCCTCTACGTTTTCGTCGTCTTCGCACAAATGCCAGCCGCTCGTAAATTCGTCCATGGCCGGGAGATAGGAGAGGGATGGCACTCGAAGCCTCAAAGTGATATGAGGATTCAACCTCAATTCCACGCAAGCCTATCGTCCTCCCGCGGGCTCTTCGCTCTTTTCTTAAGCCTTTTTTATTATTATTTTTATTACAAGCTAAAAAAAAAAAGTTGCAAGATGGAGAAGACCAGATTAGTTGAGTTTTAAATGGGCTATAATGTTCGCGTGGTTTGTGTGTTCCTTAGGAGGGCAACAATACTGAAACAGCGTGACACAACGATGGAATAATAAAGTAAAAAAATTAATTTGTAGGATTTTAACGACCATTACGGTTAATACTGTTCGTGTCTCTGGAACGACAGTATACATAAAGCAACTTTGGTTAATAACTTTTACTTTGCAGAAGAGGCTTTTGTCTTTAGGTTCAAAATAATGAGGAAATAATGTACGAATTTTTATTTGCCAAACGAATTATTGAGGTCATTTACCTTGCTCGAGGAAAATATACGCGAACACTGAGTCTGTGTAACGAAAAGTTTTCGTAAATGATGGCGCGCGGAGATACGCCAGCGAAACTATACGAGCTAGTGCTGTTGGCTTCGTGAGCCAGTTTCTCTTCCTTTGACACTTTGCAGCTACCTGTTTGCCAATTAAAGTGCCTTCGCCTGTATTCCGACACTGCGCTTCAGCTTTAGTCCTGTTTCGTTTTCCATTCCAAGCTCCCTTCTCGCGTTCTGATGTATACTCAGTCGATTCCACACTGGAATTCACGTCCCACTAGTCCGATATTTCATACCTCGAAATTTGTCTTCGTCGTCATTACAAAAAGTACTGTGAAAAAGTGAATTAAAAAGGAACGAGAAATTCGGGAGGAAAATGCACTCTTCTATGGATATGATCGGAGTATATGTATATAATCTCGTATACTATATTTAGTCTGCTCTGTGTTTCGTTGGTCTACCGAGGCTCATCGGGGACGCATCCACCGGGTTACTCGCGTAAAAAGAGGTAGATTTCACTCTCTCTTTCCCTTGGCACAGCCTCGGGAGCCCGCCACTGACGCTCGGCCATAAAAACATAATAAATATCAAGTCGAAAAGCGGGCTTTCCACTTCCTGTTTATGGCTAAAGTTGCCTAATAAAAAGCGACGATGCTTCCATCCCTTCTCACTCCTCTCGCTGTACTATATACTCGCAGTCGTCTAGGTGCATCCCACTCGGTAGAAAATATAAAACATTACAGTCAGCTCAAACAAAACAGGGAAATATCGATCCACATTTAATCAGGCAACACAAAGAAAGTAGTATACGATGCTAAAACTTTTCGTTTCTCTGCAGTATTCACTTTAACAGAAGCATATCTTATCCAAAGATCATTGATCCGATATTAATTGGCGTCATCGTCTCAATACGCTATAAACGAGATCTTTTTTTTTTTTTTAGACGAACGACGATGTAAATTGTTAGAATGTCACCTATAAAATAGTACAGATTATTTTTGGAACGAAAATTGACTGCGCGGAATTGGCGGACGGAATGAACTGGATTTTGATAAATGCCGGCCAATCCTTTTTTAACAGATGTTTGCGAATTAATTTTATTAACAACCCGGAAAATTCGTCCAGCTGTGGCATTTATTCATGGGCTTCATACTTGCATTTGTGAAAATGAGAGTCTCCTCTCGGTGCACAGGCGGTTCGCCGTTCTCCGAAAAGTGTATTTTTCTTCTGACATAAATTCATTCGGAATATGATGCTGCCGTATTTTATGAGCGCGAAGGTGTGTGCGTGCTTTCCCGGCGACGAATATGATAAAAATCTCGGGGAGGTACGCGTTGGAAATTCGCACTGGACTAATGAATCTTGTGTGCGAATGAAAAGTGGAAGTCGCTGTGAAAGCCCATATTATAGTGTGCCGTATGCCCAGTACTAAGGGTGAGTATTATTATTAGGTGAGGGAAGAACGAAAGGTACGCGTTGATAGCGAATCGTTCCGAGCGAGCTTGTGGTCGTGAATTCAAAGAGATTTTCATCCAGCAATGCAGAGTCCCGAGCTTGAACACAAATAGAACAAACACTGTGTTGGCACCGTGGAAACTCATTTGCCGTCGCCGCTGCCACCGCCGCAGTGAACTTCCTCCTGGACTAATATATCTTCACGTTATAAATAATTTTTAACGTGTGGGTTATAATAGTCTTTTATGGAAATGACTAGTTTACCATAACGCAGACCCGGTCGAGGGACACACACGTAATAATAATCCGCACGATTCACTGTATGATGCTCGGAATAATGAAAACGGATTAGAGTTTTGCGTTACCACCACCAGACCTCGTCCCGGTGGCTTATAAATGGACAGCGCGCCATAATAGTCAGCCTCTCCGAATTCAGCACAATGCGGTGAAAATGCAGATTTCGAGGATGAGTATCGAATGCTCAAATTATATTTTATTAGCTGGCCCTGGATTTCTCTATAAGCTGGATTCGTGTGAGAATATAACGCTCCGGGAAAGGAACAC
Source organism: Clistopyga incitator (assembly GCA_947507545.1). Taxonomy (NCBI): domain Eukaryota; kingdom Metazoa; phylum Arthropoda; class Insecta; order Hymenoptera; family Ichneumonidae; genus Clistopyga; species Clistopyga incitator. The sequence continues at coordinate 15,689,175 of OX382171.1, read as the reverse complement.
AGAAATAAGACAGAATAACATCCACGATACAAACCCGTGTATTAAATTTTTTAATAATTACAATTGAAACTTATATAACCGATTGCTTAAATTGAATATGAACGTACAATAAAGACTCACATTCTCGGGGCAAAAAATGTTTGAGAAGCCGATTTCCACGAGGGATTTTAATTTCTATACAACTGTTTGTTGCAATGTTATTTACAGTGTTGAATTGATTACTTGATAAATTGGAATTGTGTTAAGGTGGTGTAGAAGGCATCGTTTGGCCCTCAGCTTTTGTAGAATATGACCGTGGTGAATTTTACCGGTGTAGTACACCTCTGACGCGAGGAGTTTAATTTGTGTAGAGTATTGCCTTGATGAATTTCGCCCACGTGCTGTTTCACTTGCGTAGAACATTGCCATGATGAATTTTGCGTATATGCAGCTTCTCGCTTCTGCGGACAATTGCAAGAGTGGATTTTGCCCGTATGAAGTTTCACTTTGGCGGAATATTGCCGTGGTGATTTTTTTTTCAATTCTGTTTCACCTGCGCAGAGCTTTCCTATCTTCAATTGTACTCGTCGCTGTTTTGGGGATAATTGTCGTTGCATATTTTGACCTGGAATCATGTGCAACGGTCTAACAAAAAAAGTCGCTTGGAGCATATTTCGAATTTATTAGGGCAACCAATCATTTCGTCCGGAGAACGGAACCTAGGCGAACGGAATAATCGAAGCTTGTGCGGTACAATTCTGGTACGATTTTCTTGTGTTTGACACAGCAGTAATGTTTCAGGGCGTTGTATGCAATATAAGAGGAGTAAACATATATATGTGAATAATACTTATACGCGTATTGCGGTACATAGCCAGAAGGTTAAAGTACAGAAGCACCGAGCAGCAAGCAAGCAACGTTCGGCTTTGTAAATCTCGCAAGCGCAATCCCGCAGCCGTGGGCAATCCAACCTTGACGTAAGCGAACCAGCGAATTCCTCGGATTTCCTGCATAAATTTTCACGAACCCTTCCCCCTAGGGGCCGTGGTGCCGCGATCTCCTGGCACCGAGCGCGGCTCTCCATGCTTCCCGAAAGGGTGCGAAAAGTTTCGAGCTTCTGGATCGTACCTCTGAAGAATGCCACACTCGTGTAACGGATTGCGTTTGTGTATGAGTTGCCTACTGTTTTGCACGGCCCCGAAGCAATACCTTCACCAAAAGTCGAGCCCGCTTTTTCGGTGTACGAGTCTCAAAATTCAGGGAGATAAATCGATCGCCAGAACCGAGACTCCCAGGATCACGACCCAGATAAATAAACTTATGACTGAGTCAATAAATAAATCAACAGTTGCAAAAGTTGGCTATCAGATTTTTCCATCGAACGCGATTTGGTCACATTTTATCATGAAATCGTATCGAGCCACGAATCAAAGTTCAAGCGTTCCGCTTGCACAAATCTAGCATTTTATACAAAAGTTCGCAAATGTTCGGGAGTTAAACCATTGGAAATTACGCTCTTCATACGTAACGATATTTACACTTGTTATAGGCGCTTTTTATTTTTGTAAAATTAGACATAGCTATGTTTTCGTAAGATATAAACTGCGAAATTTTCTAATCTTTCAACAAAATATCTTTCGATACATTTTGATTTTTTATTTATTCAGTCTAATTGTTTATCTTATAAATAGGTCTGCGAATCGATCATTCACGGAGTGTGCATGTAGTATTTTCAGCTAACCTGAGATTTTGGAATAAAAAAAGCCTACCAAAAATAAATTTTCATCGAATTTTCATTATCTTTCTGGGAGTAAGTAGGTCGAGCTTGCGTTCACATTTGCAGGTGTATTTTATCTCCCGCAGGGGCTTTTGGATTTTTTAGATATTTAGAAGACAAAGCTGCGTTCAATTATTTCAACGCTCTGTGAAAATAGCCGCTGGCTGACTTAAAAATTCTTCTGAGCATTGATTTTACAACACTCTGCGAAAATCCTTGTAACATTTTCCCTCCATCATCTAGCTATTACTCAGAATATTTCGTTATTGCCCTCTTCATTTTGCTGCTAAATATAATATACTCGGTGAACATAATTCATGAGCCACGAGACTGCAGCTGATTTCGTATGGAGTCTAGATTTTGCAAATTCTATAGTTTATTAAAACGTACTCGCCGACTATAGAAACTCGCATGCGAAACTGGCTTGCTTCGTATGTTCATTTTATCATATTGTAAATTTCGTATCATTACAATAAACCACTTATAGGTACTTGAAGAGATCCTGATTCCTCGAGTCAATATTAGATAACATTCCTCTTGTTGCCAAAATGTGAAAAAAATTAGTATGTCCCACTTTCCATACTTCAACTGAAAAGTATGGTTCAAATAAAATAAGTGTCCAAAAATGAACATTCGATCGTTAGACGTATCAAAAATCGACGTTAAAAAAAATATGTTTTTTTTTTTTTTTCGATAACATTCCTCTTGTTGCCAAAATGTGAAAAAAATTAGTATGTCCCACTTTCCATACTTCAACTCAAAAGTATGGTTCAAATAAAATAAGTGTCCAAAAATGAACATTCGATCGTTAGACGTATCAAAAATCGACGTTAAAAAAAATATGTTTTTTTTTTTTGATAATATTCCTCTTGTTGCCAAAATGTGAAAAAATTAGTATGTCCCACTTTCCATACTTCATCTGAAAAGTATGGTTCAAATAAAAAAAGTGTCCAAAAATGAACATTCGATCGTGACGTATCAAAAATCGACGTTAAAAAAATATGATTTTTTTTTTCGTCTTGTGATATGGTTGTTCAAATACTAAATGGTTGTACAATGCAAAATAATTTCGAAACTTCGTGAAAAAAAACTCTCTTCAGTGAACAATAGGATTCTTATTTTTATCTTACTTAATATTGATCAGTAAGAGAAATGGAGTCAAGCCCTTTTGAAAAAACTTCGGACGGCATGCGTTTTCTTTCCAATTCGTATTTTTAGTCGAGGTGTCGATTTTGTCAGCATCTCTCCTACACAAAAGGCAAATTTGGCGATAAAACAACATATATAGCCGAGAGAACTTCATGCGGGTCCTCTGTAGATCCCTGTGTAACTCTTTCTGTACGTTTTTATTTGCGAATGTCTATGTGAATCTCCATGAGTTTCTGTCAGGCCGTGTGCAAATGCTTGTGGGAATTTCTGTGAGAACCTGTGAACCTCTGCGAGTTCCCTTGTGCGTGTCCAAGGGTTTCGGACTTTATGTCTAGTCCATAATCCAGTAACCCAAGTGAACCTTCAACTGAAAAGCGGATTAACACATAATCGTACAGTAAAATCTTTTCATTTACGAATTAGCCTCGAGCGTAACATTATGGATAGAGAAATTTCATCGGGGCGACGCGTATACAGTAATTTTCATCGTCATAACAAGGGTGAGGATCCGTACAGAAAAGTAGAAAGGCTGTAACCGGTGGGCTGCTCGCTTAATCGTCGAATAATTCAAAGTTATCTTGACTCCTGTTCTGCAGAGGTGGCTAATTAGCATCGGCGAGAGAACCGGTGGTGAGAGAGACAGAGAGAGAGAGAGTGAGAGCGAGGGAGAAAGTGCGCGAGAACGAAAATAGTGGAGAGCGAAGATATAGAGTTAAAAAAGAAAGAGGATGACCTTTGGTGCGAGATCTGCAGAATATGCGAGCGTCAAACTGTTCGGCCGGGGCTCACGACTCTGGCACTAACTGTGACTGGCTTCCGTGGGGCGAGAAGGACGACGGTCCCACAGAGGGTCGTTAAGAAAGTCGTTAGACCCAGGCGCGGAGTCCGGGAAATTTAAATTCGACTCATCCCGACACTTCCTTCTCTTCCTTTCCTCTCTATTTGATTTTTTTCCTTTTTTTTCTTTTTTTTTTGCCACACTCCATTTTCATTCACCTCTATCCCCGGATCTCTCGCGCAAACGGGGCCAAAAAAATTATAAGCGAACGTCATAGTTAACCGCGGAAACATACCGTTTTTTTTAAACGTACTCAGAACACATTTTGTTGCGGCATCCGCTCGATTCTGTGCTTCATGCACCCGGGAGACCATACACCGCGTTAACGATGCGTTATTCGCGGCACACTCACGTGCAGCTTACGTTACGACGCGAACCTTACAGGGATACAGATACTTGGCAAGTTGCGGTTGTTGCCGGTACAACTCCCTCCCGACCTCGCCACGGCCATCTTCTACCTCGTGGTTAACTCTCCAGGCACGTTATACATGCTCCCACGGAGAAATGGCGAAGAGATGAGAGGGTCGGAGGTTGGATTACGAAACAGGCCAAGTCTGCAGCATATGCAGGAGCAGTGCAGTTGAATAATTTGTGCGAGGGACCTCGGAGCCTCGACTTAACTGCGTGCCGTTCATTCGGCCCTGCGCATATCCGACTTACGAGATATTTATGACGTCGTGGCCGTTTTACCAATAAGTCTAGACGTTATTACACGGAAAGCGATGAGTGGTTGTTAAACTGATCAATCGGCCTCGACTACCGGCGAAAATATTTACAACAGCGTTAACTCAGTCGGCGAAAATGAGACTTCTTAAAAATATTCACAGTTTGACATTTAAAAACAACGATATACTGCTTTAAAGTAATAAACTAATATTATGGATTATTGTTTATATATAAATGTATAAACGAGTTGAAGTTTCTCCGGCGCCTGACCTCGAAATTAACGCACTTTAGTACATCCCCAAGGTGTCTTCAAAGCCTAAGTTTCCGAGCTAAGAGTTTGGCCGAGTTTCCTTCGTTGATTGTTCCGTGGATACCGCCGAGGGATCGTCGTGTTCCTCGGGAGTAACCTATAAGTGTACGGCAGTTTGCTTGTACGGATAGTTGATGCTATACGGTAATGCACTGTGTAGTGCACGGCTTCACCTTTGGAACGCGTTGCCATCAGAGTCGATTCAAGCACCAGCGGCAAGGCAACCAGCAGTTACCACGAGCTTCAGTCAGAACTGTTGACATCTCCGGTAACTATTTAGGGTCCTGACTTGCGCGCGTGGTTAAACCAGAGCACATTGAGACTGAGCCAACATTACAACATGGCAGACGTGGTCCAACAGGAATGGGGGGGATTGCAGGAGAGTATAGTTCAGACAAAGAATTGATTCTATCGACGAAATCAACGTTAAATTAAAATTGGTTATTTACCCTTTTTTTTTCAATTCATAAATCAGCTACGAATTGGTTAACCTCGTCGTTCAGTTATCTTTTTCGTGTACCCCAGTATTAAATCTCAATTCTGCTTGTGAGGTAGAAAAATAAAGTTGTCAAAGAAAATTTATCGCTAACATATTCCTCTACACTAAAAAAAAAAGTCTACTGGGTATGTAGTGCGAAATTATTGGGAGTTTTTATGCATAGATTAAATGAATGTATGGTACATTGGTTTAAATAATTCAATCTAAATTTATTGTACAATTACGTTAATTTTGGTAATACGCTGTTAGTTTGCTGTGAAAATATATTATCTTTTTATGTCAAGTGTGGATTGAATGTAATTGACGAGTTTGTGCATAAAAGCCCCCAGTCTTTTTTCAACAGTTTAATTGAAATCTCAGTACGGTTAACAATGTGTTGCAAGAAATTAATTTCGAAACGTTAATGTCGGGGAGATACGAGGAGGACAGGGTGTGAAACGATGTGGCGAGTGCACCTGTGACAGGGCTCCGTGCATAATTTTCGTTGTGAGCAATTGGTGCATTCTTGAGCTAAATCCACGCCGTGGCCCCCATTTCTAGTGGCTCAGTATCTTCCTTCACCTCTCTCCCTCCCGCCCCATTCTTCTCCAGCATTATATTCAGAGCTGGAGCGGCACACGGTGCTTACCGTGCTTCTCGGTGGCTCTTCTCTGCTGATCCTCCACATTGCCGACGACGACGATGACGAGAGCGGAGCGCGACGAAATCTGCTACTTTAGAGATCCCTCGTGGGCTCGTGCAAGAACTTTGCCCGAGTTTCATACTATCTATCCAACTACTGGAACCTGCAAACGGTGGAGCTATCGCTGCTGAGCTTTAGCCACAGTTGACCGGATGAATTTCATGATAAGACTCTCCCAACTTCATCCTTTCTTCAATTGAGAATAGGCGCCAATTTTAAAGCAAAAGTATTTTTATTATCGTTATCGTGACAACATTTCTTTGGAAATTTTCACGTGAGGTAACGGTCCGAAAGATCACGAACCAAGAATCCGAGTGTGACAAAAACAAAAAATATCCGTGTGTGTGTATCTGTGTCCGCGGGACTTCGAAATTTTGATCCCCGTAAGCGGAGAGCCTCTAAACCGAATCAACTGAAATTTGTTGGATAAGTGAAAAAGTTTGGATTGTTGTAAAAATTTCGAGTGGATATCCTCAAACGAAAAGTGTGTCAATGTACAAGCACAGTTCAGTAACCAAAGGCAGATAAAAATTATGAGCCTGGAGAGGAAAAAAAAAATCAGTCGATACCATGGTCGCCACATAAATCGTAAACCACGTTCGCGCGATATGGGATTAAAGGCCGTTTTTATTACCAGGACGCTACTCGCGGGGGGTTGCAGAGAGTTAGCTTGCAGAATGTAAAAAAAGTTTTACGGTCTTCCCTTCGTGACCTGTTTTTTCGCCGTATCATCCTGATCCTTCTCATTATCTCCGTTTTTCTCAGCAGGGACAAGAATATCCTGATGTATTTCGTAACGCAGACACTTGCCAAATATGTCATTAAAATTATGCCAGACGAACATGGAAAACTAAGCGAGACTTTGTTGTCTGTCACGTAAAAGGCAGTTAATGGACAACACAACAAACCAGTTGGGTGGAATAACCAAATCAGTTGGTTGGGACAACTGAGTCATTTGGTTGGAATAACCAAATCAGTTGGTTGGGACAACTAAGTCATTTGGTTGGAATAACCAAATCAGTTGGTTGGGACAACTAAGTCATTTGGTTGGAATAACCAAATCAGTTGGTTGGGACAACTAAGTCATTTGGTTGGAATAACCAAATCAGTTGGTTGGGACAACTAAGTCATTTGGTTGGAATAACCAAATCAGTTGATTATGACAACGAATCAGGTAGCTCGCCTAATGTATTAGTTGCTTGGGACAATAAATTAATTGATTAGTACGAAGGAATTGATTGGCAGCCAACGAATTAGGTGACACAATCAGCTGGTTTATCGACGCCACCGAAAATCGATTAACATCGCTAATGCAGTCGCTTGGAGCGTATTTAGCCATGCGAGTTACTTATGACAACCAATTATTTCTCTCCGTGCGCGGCATATCTGTGTTTCGAGGGGTCGATGTTAACTCGTCCTTGTCACGTTTGTTTTCACAGCCTCTTCTTCCGTGTCCATGTCCTTGACGGTTTCGAGCCCCTGTGCGACATCTCCGCTATGTATCCAACGTTCACTGACACGTCCATATATGTATATATTTATACATGTATAATCTATTTATACTCGACGCTCGATCGTTTCGGCGCTGTCACGATACACTGACGTGACGTGCCAATATGTGTCGCATGCCAATTGACGCTACAGTCTGTAGCACAGTAAATAGCTTTGGTAAAGGGTGCACAGGCACAAACAATATCGCAGGAATAAATCGCGAGCCAGCCAGCGATATTTTTAACCTGGAAAATTGTCGTTTGTGCAATAAATTCAATGTTTATGTGCTTAGGGTGCGTTGCTTATGAACGTCGGACACGCGTGTTTCTGTCGTGCCACAAGCTATCGACATCTGAATCAATAAAAGACATTTTTACTCTTCGCTTCCTCATAAATAAATTACAGTTTTCATGCAAATTTAAATTTTGTGATTTTAGTGAAACTCTGTGAAAAATGTCACGTGAAGCAAATTTTTTAAATAATGCCAGTGAAAACTAGCACATTACTTTCTCGCATATAACTTTTATTTCGACGGGAAATTTTTTTTCGAATTAGAGCGTCGACGGAAATATTTCACAATGAAAAATCTTCCTCTATGAGAAGTTAAAACGCCAAATGTATGTCCAATAATGTGAATCGAGATGGGTAATGAAATGTAGATTATCGGTAATCGACCTGTTCGGATATTATGAAGTTTTTTTTTTTTTTTTTTCATTATTTTTATTAATTTTTATTAGACATCATTGGTGTGTATGGAGAGCTTTTCACTTACTCGCTTCTGGTGCAAACTTTTTTCCTATTGACATTAAAAAAAAAAGATAAGAAACCAATGCGCAATATTTGACTGAGCATCTTTTTTTTCGTATTCCTCCAGACATTTCTTCGACGTTACTCCGCATTTACTATGTTTGGCATGTACCGTCGCACCCTGCGTCATTCATCGTTAAATATGTGCATACAATATTTATGCTCGGTGCGTGTCACGCATAAGAATCCGAGGATAGGGTTCGGAACTTCTGATCTTCGCAAGGTTTGAAAAACGAATAATGCACACGCTTTCGGAAGGTATTCAAAAATCGTACATTGGTAGAGAGCGTTAGTTTCAAGTCGCGTACGTTTGGTTAAAGCTTATCGACATATATATATATATAATCCTTGTGAGTTCCTATTCGGTTGAATATGGATCACATTTCTTCGCTCTTTTATATTACCTCGTTGGAGTGACTCTCTGTCTCGTGTTTCTGCGTTTACGTTCGAGCATGTGGATCGTAATACTGCCGTATTGCAATGTCGCAGCCCAAGGTTCAATCGGGTAGGTATCCAAAGGTGATATTACAGTGGAAAGCAATGTTTCAGTGTAACCAATTTTCGCGTAGGTACACAAACGTATGTTTTCAACTATTAATCACGTTTCGAGTGAATATTACCAACATAGCAAAGCACCAATTTAGGTACGCTTAATCTACCTCTCGAATGTGGTCGGACTCGCATGTAATTGAAACTCTAAAGCAATATTTGACCGCAGCCAAATATAACTGTTGGTTGTTTTAGCTCCTCTGGTTTCAACGTTGTTTCGGAAGCCCTGAAAATTGTTTCGATTGAAAACATTGAAAATTCATTGAGAAATAAGGCGTGTCGAAGGGGCGGAAAAAAATTGATTTTGAACAACAAAACGTTATTACGAAATCCAGGGGAAAAAATAATTTAAAAAATGTTCCGGCAACCTAACGTCTTTCCAAACACAGTGGTTTATTATTTTTGTCTGAATACGTAATGTTAAAAAAAAATCACACACACACACACATTTGGAAAATTCAGAAAAATCATTTTCTCGAGGTTTCAGACCATTTTGGATGTACTGACGTGAAGAACTCGAAATGAAAATAATAATGTTTCCATGATAACAAAGCTCTCGCTACGAGGAAGCAATACATTTGATGAATAATGTTTTTCCTCGATGTTGAATATACATCCGTTCTATATATTTCTTGTGGAATGTTTCGAAAAGCACTTGCCTCTGTAAATACGGTTTTGAGATTGGTCTGCCTCTGGGCTCGTCTTCCGCGATCCCGGGTCAACACCATCCAGGAATATCTCTCGATTTACCTCCTCCGCTCGTCTTTCTCCTTGCGTTGACGTTGGCTCTGCACATCCCTGCGGAAAATTCGTTTACAGTCTAGTTCTCGTTCCTTGGGCTTCGGCAAGCGTGTTGTGACTCTCTTCTGATACTGACGGGGCTACACTGCACGGAACAAGTCTCATGTGTATGTGTGTGTGTTGTCGAACGACACGTCGACCTCGTCTCCTCACTCGGATTCACCCTCTTGGGCTCACTGGGTCGAGAGTTGGTCGTCGTGGTTCAAGGGTCTCTTCTCTTCTCTTCTCGTCGAAACGAGGTAGAGAAGCGAACTCAGTGCATGCTCTCGTTTCTTTGGAACCCCTTTTAACGAGCCCATTCTGGCTTTTCAATAGCACGTGTCAAACCAAAGTCATCAACAAACCACCTTCACAATTTTTCTCGAGTATAAACTGAGTAATACCTCAAAAGCTTCTTTGACCATCGATCGCTATCGCTATTTATGTTCACATCCTATACCCCGAAGAATCATTAAGTCATGCAGAAAAATATCTGGTAAAATAAAGCTCGATTTTACACAATTCCCTTACAAAAATAAAATAAAAAGTGGAATGTTGAGTAGATAGCTTCTTCATCATCAGTCACTTTTTGCAAAGCAACCTCTACGTAAAAGTATGTTTATCGATCATGGCTTCCTCATAAAGAAAGCTTTGTATACTGTGGAGAAAATTGAGGCTAAATTGGAATTTTTAAAATATATATTTTTATTTTTAAATGTGCCTATACAAGAGTTATATAAAATACAATGGTATTCCATGCGTATTGTGCTATCTGCTTCGTGAATTAATTTTATTTCCACGGCGTTCGCATGCATCATTGCCTCTCGCTGGGCAAACTTTTTTATTACTCACAAGAGACTTTTATGCTGATGTGTGAATGCTACGTGTTAAAAGTGCGTACATGTTGGAAGCACTCACGATTGTACAGACCCAACACATTCTAGGTTTTATGGTGTCTTTCAGAATTCCCAGGGTGTAATAAGGAAGCCCACGCATATACCTTCAGCAGACATTTATTTCTTCCGTATATATTTTTTCGGGAAACTTCGCCTACGTCCAGCTTGATCACCGTTCTGGTTGCTGTGCCTTCTGGCTCCGCAGTGGGCGATAACTGTAGCATGAATGGTCGCTTTACTAGCAAAGAGTTTCTTTTTCCGCGCGTTCGATGAACCGTGTGGTTTTCCTTGGTTAGCATTGTGCGCCCAAAGTGCGTGGACGAAGGAAAAAGGGTCCAAAGTAAGATTGAAACGCGAGGAATATGGAGCAGCTCAGTGGGAAAGAATAACGTGGGCAGCTGAATAAGTATTACGGCTATAATTTATGTCGCGGGTCAGTTTTTACACGGCGTTTGAATCCAAATGAAATTGTTTGTAATTCCTGAATTTGTAGCGACTTACGAAATTACGGTCCACAATTTATCAGGGCTTTGTATTTTTCGTAAAAGCTCTGTTTTCGCTTCCATGAATTTTGGCGCAACGACTTTTAGTTTTCAACAGAAATTAATTCATGTCTTAAATATTAAATTGGCAGATGAAAATATTTAAAAAATAGACGGACACAATATAGAAAAAATTTAATTATGGTGGAACCTGAAAAGTCAATTTAGCGAACGTGCAGGATTCCTTCTCTAAAAGTAACTGAATGTATTACCGAAAATCTGCGATTAAAGGCCGTGGAAAAAAAAAAGTTGTAGGAATATGAGGTAAATTTGCAAAAAGTTCCTGAGCATTTTATTCACATTTTGCCGTAAATCTCGAGCCCGCCTGTGGAAGATTATTTTTATGACGTTCAGCCGTCAATTTCTTGGGCCGGAACGCGGCCATAAAAGTTTTATTTTAAAAAAGATGAGTGGAGATAACGAATAATATCTTTAACAAACTTCAAAATCCGGTACATAAAGGTTCGAGCTCTGGCCTATACATTCTCTCTTCGATAGCGAGGAGGTTGGCCTCGCTTTGGTTCGCCAACCATGAGGTGGGGTTATCGAACGAAAGCGCTCGACTGGCCTGCCCCTTAATAGCTAATATCAGGGCTGAATTAACGAGAGCACCGGAAATATTTTCCGGTACATAGAGTACGTACGCGATACCGGTATTACTAAACGACGAACGAGAACGGCTAAACGAAATCCGACAGTGCCGAAAGTATCCATTTTCCTGATGCTCCTCGCTTGGATAACTCGATTACCAATATTACCAGTTTCGTTACAAACTACCCTTTCGGAAACGATCTGCGCCTTCTATACCATGAAAGTTCATCCACCCTTTTTATTCCTCGCCGGAGGTCGCTGCGATCGAAATATTTTGTTGATAAACGTAATATAACCGCGTGTCTACCGGCACCAACAAAATTGGTACCGAAACTCGACATGAACGTACATGTGTTGTTATGTGCTGAAACTGCGCTCATGGAATCGCTTGCACATACATATTATACACACAATTAAAAAACGTTGCAAATTCACATCACCGGAAATTCAATTTATCCGCTGATATATGAAATTTAATTCACGACTGTTGTACAATTTAAAATTTTCATATTGAACTTCGAAACACTAAAAGCAACCTATGAAATGTCATATCGCCAAAAACATGAAAACATAGAGAAGGTTAATCAGTGAAAAAATTTTAATGCTGAACTCGATTTACAAAAATTCGTAGAAATCATTTGAAATAATTATCCATGTCATTTAGGTTCGAGTACATATTTTTGTTAAAACCAGAAACCCGTGTACTTGAAAGAATGAAACCGTTTCATAAAATCAACGCAGTGCTTTTTTTCGATGCAAGCACATGTTTGATTGAAATCGATGAAAAAAAATTCAATCCACCCATTTCTTCGAAATCAATGTAATATTTTTTCCCGCATAGTTGAGTCAGATGGTATTCCAATTCGTGCGCGACCACGCGGCCCTTCGACGCCTTTTTCTTTTTCACTCCTTTCTCCTACGCTGAGCAATTCCCGGCGCCGTTTCCAGTCCCCTGGGCAGATTTACGCGGAAACATTTGTGGCTTAATCAAGCGTGCGCCGAGGTATCTATAGTTACGCGGTAGCCTTCCGCTACCGCGACCATTTTAGCCACGCAGCTCGCGCGTTATTCTTCTCTCTCACTCTCTTTCTCTCTCACGGATGGGTTGAGTTTATCGCGCGAAATCGTCCGGGTGCAATCTCCCTCTTTCTCTGGTCTAGTATCCCAGCGTAGCGACAACGTCGGCGAGGTGGAAAATTCGAGGAGCCGATGGAGGAGGGATACAAGTACTGGGCTCGCATTCGCGTTATCCGCGGCGACTCTCGGTTGCGGTTATCCGTCTCTACGCCGAGGAAGATAGCGTTCTATTCTCCGAGGCTCATTAACAAAAGTGTCTGGGGCTTACAGGGAAGGTAAAAATATAGAGAAATAAAGAAAAGAAAAACAAAACAAAAAAAAAAAAAAAAGAAGGAGGGAGAAGAGCTCACTCAAGTGGGTACAACTGAATCGAGTGCACCGCAGAGACAGGAAGACAGTAAAACGGGAACACATTTTTCCTCGAGATTTATTTTTCTCGAGGACGATAGAGGGAGCCTCGCCATTTTATATCCTTTCATGTCTCTTTTGTACAGCTTCTTTCGTTGTGTGTGTGTGTGTTTGTGTTGTTGTTTTTTTTTGACCTCCCCTTTTCTTTATTTTACACCGGTACACTGCGCGGAGCATGACGAGAAAGGATTCAGCACTCTCTCTTCTGAAGCGCAGGTACTTCGCTCCATGGCCAGGCCAACTTTTATTTTCTTTGCGAATATTTCTACGGGGCGCGGATCGTACGCAATATAGAAACTAGAGCATAACAGGAAAAAGCATTTTCGGTTTAATCAAGCACGGAAAATATAAAACTCGAAAAAAGCACCAATATAGCTGGTACGAATTTTTCTTGATGCTCCGGTGATGCAGGTATCCTGGACGGCCGGTGTAGGCACCGGAACTACTACTGAGCGAATATAATAGTAGGGAAAAGGAAGAGCAAAAGTTTGAAGGGATGGCGCAGCACTCCTCACACACATACACACGTTCCTCGAGCTTTCGAGCGCGTTCTCTTCTTTTTATTCGACTCGGTTATTACCCAGGAACTGCATTACCTTGAGGCTCGGTTCGTCTGGCGCGTTAAGAGTCGGAAGAGGGCTGGAATCGAGATAAAGCGAGGGGAGGGGAGGAGGACGTCGGGCCCACTACCGAAATAAGGAAAATCCTGGGAATCCGGAGAAAATAGGTGGCATCCAGCAATTTTTCCAGCGCCGTATGACTCCCTCTTGCCCGAAGGGCCTTGCCTCCTTTTTCCGTCCCGCCTTATTGCTCCTTCCGCCGGTTCTCCCTCTTCGCACGGCTCGCCCTTGGCTCTCTCTCTCTCTCTCTCCACTCTCCCGCCTCTCTGATATAACCATTTATTTTACGACGCTCGCATAAAATATGAGCGACGTTGCAATGCACACAGATTTTTGTAGCCGTGCCACCCTTCCATGGAAGACGGTGTTAGGTCTCTCGTGCAAAAGAGCAGGGGCTGCTTGTGACGGGCTCACACGTCCAAAATTGGATTTCTCCGTTGGAATTATTGCGACTGCTTTTTTTTTTTTTTTTTTCTTTTCGCTATTTTCTCCTTGTTCTTTTCGCATCTTCCTACGCTCTGAAGATCCCCGCTTCGTGTACCTTGTGTGTCGGGTCCGAATATCCTGAGGAAGTGCACATGCTTCAGAAATTTTTAATACGAAGATTCATTTTTACATCCACTTCCTCATGTAAAAATGATTTTTCCGGAAGAAGTGGAACACACTCCACGAATTCGGGGCACTCCCCGGTGCGCTCAAGTTGACGTAAAGTCGAGCACGGCAAAAGCATGAAGCGGTGAAAATTATTTTACGCGTTATCACGTGACGCGACGAATATATACAAATGGGAGAATAAAATTATTTAACAGTATAAAATATAATACTATGAACCTAAACTCAGCTAAACCGCAGATTTAATATTCTAATATCTCTTCCATACTTCGCAATGATAAAGTGTTTATCGTCTGAAAGCGATTGGCCATGACGTGATATCTATGTCTCCTGTCTAAATGAATCCCGACGTGCTCAAAAAAAAAAAAAAAAAATAGACGTGAATTTTTTTCGACCCAGCGATGAAGGCGAATATTTTGAGTGAAGAAAGATGGTTTGGAATTCCAATTTGGTTAATAAAAGGTTTTGAGACTAGGGTGAGGGACGAGAAACTCGGCGGCGATGAGGAGTCATGTACTGACATCACAGGCTGCTGGATGGAGAGCAGTGGAACGCGCCGAATTTCCCAGTAGGGCGTCGAAACGGGAAATTAAGTCTGATGGGAGTTCCGCCTCCTCGTGGTGATGCCAGAACTACAGAGGCAAAGTCATGGTACGTAGGTATAGACCAGAAGAAGGTGGTGGTAGTGGTGGTGGTGGTTGTGGCAGCGGTGCGTGCGGGGAAGGGTGACGGTAATCGGAGTCATACGCTCATCCCACTTCGCTCGGATCCAATCTTTCTCTCTCTTTCTCTCCCGTGACCCTGATGCTCCAGTACTCCAGACGCGTCCCCGTGCTCCCGTGGGAGTACTCGAAGAGGATGAGGCTGAGGAAGAGGCGGCCGAGAGAACAGGCCACTTTGAAAGTCAAATAAAGTTTAAAAGTCTTAAACACTTTATTGCGCCAAGCATTTAAATTTGAATATCATTCGATTACGGAGCGAACCACGTCCACGGGGACCCACTCGTCCTCAACGATGAGATCGGGAGAGTGGGAGAAAGAGAACGGAAGAGAGAGAGAGAGAGAGAGAGAAAGTACGCTTGATCAAGATCACTCCCGATTCCGGCGCATCTTCGAGCTTTTATTTTTCCAGACTCGCCATTAAAATTTATCCCGCTGACATCAACTCATCGGCTATTGCCATGCAGCGGCGCATCCTCGTTTTCACTCGATCGTGAATTCGTTATCAATGTCACGAACGGATATGTTGAATTATATGCACGTATAAACAAAAGACCACACAGTTAACTGATATTAATCTAAGAATCTATTATAATTCTCTTGCGAATGCAATATTTGCCTGCTTTTCTGTCTGACCAACGTCAGTTGCGTCGACTTTTTTTTCGAAGCAGTCGGAAATTGAATAGCTCAGGGATTCCTCGTAGCATAATACTCGATTCGATAAATTCAATGTGTTATTTCGCGAAAGACAATCTTCGTAAGAATCTTTGCAATAAACTCCATGTCGATGGGCTTCACGATGATGCTCGTGAAAGAGATGTTACGAAAGGATTAAGATCAGGGTCAAATAAGAAAACCTCTGTGAGTACCTCTATGGGACAATGCAGATTGGATCAGACGGATTATTATTATCATTATTATTCGACCCTATTATCTGTCGCTATAACATTGCGAAGTATAACGTAAGCCCAAGATTCTCAATTCACTATGTATTCATAGTAAATCATTGTAAATCTTCAAGCGTTTATTGATATAAGAGATGAGGGGTTTGCAATCACCATGGATTCGCTCTACGTGCCCAACGCTTCTTCCACTTCTTGGTACGACTATAGAAGATGAGAAACAAAATCATGCCTTGCTTATTATATTATTTCTATCCGGCGTTTCCAGAACGGCGAATCGAGGGGCGAGGGAGCAAGAAGAGTACGGGAAACGAGACATGGAACGCGCGTGGCGAAAAGCTCCGAGCAGACACTGATTGGCTCAGGCAATCCCCGGCCTTTTTTTCCGCCCCTCATGCCACCATCTCTTTTCACACAGTTGCTGTACAAGCACAGTCTCCCAGCCTCTTGTATATCGACACCATAGCGCGGCTATAAGGTACAACGTCCAGCAGGTCGAGCGAGTGAACAAAAGCCAAGGAGAAAGCGGGAGCAGCTTCCACTTTCGGCCACCCTGCCATTCCGTTCTCTGGCTCCTCTGGATTTTCTTCATCCTATCAGGCTGCAACCCTTCTTCGGAACAGACACTGTACCCTGTGTATACTTTTATACACGTTCATGGCTGGCCATCTTGGGAGAAAATATCTCGGTGCAAAAATGCTCCATTACTTCCTCCCTTCTCAGAAGAATCCTCCCTTCCTCTCACAATCTCTCTTCCCCTTCCCGCCAATGATCCGAATAGCTACTCTGGAATTTTCGCTCTGGAATTCTCGTTTTTACGCTCCTCGCTTGCACAAGATTTTTTCGCTGTTCTTGATTCGGTCGAATCTTTGCCACTCCTGATTTTCTTCGCGTCTTTACACTCTCTCTCTCTCTCTCTCTCTCTCGATCCGGTTTCTCTCTGATTCCCTCGGCAGCAGCATCTGCTCCTGCCTGTGCGGATAATCTCGGCCTTGCCGCTTCTCTGCTTTTGCTTCCGATGCTTCTGTCGTGAGTCGACTCGTCTATCCATAGCGAAGTACTAGGCTGGTGTGAATCCAGATTAGCCCTTTTCAAAAGCCGCTCTAACCTTTCCGCATCCCTTACTACAGCGGCCCTCCGACAGTCGACAGCATCATCAACTTGTCCCATTATTCCTCTATCACTCTTCTCACTTCTTTCATCCGACAAGTGTATAATATTTGATTTGCTTCTTTCTCTCTTTCCTTTGAGACGATTCCAGCGATCTCCTTTATGTCTGCGATAAAGCATCCTGCAATGAAGGGTTATATCGTAGGCGAGAGAGAAGGAGGAATGTATAATGGTGGAAGAAATAAACGAATAGTATTGTAAATTGTTTTGAGAAAGTAGTTCAACAACATTCCGCTCTCGTCCTTTCACAAAGCAAATTTTCCCGGCTAATCAGGAATACTCCTGGATTCCTTCGATGTCTCGTTCATTCGAAGGCTCTCGAATAATCTCGTCGCCCTGTTACCGTCCAGCTTGGCAAAGAAATCTCCAAAGAATTCCAACTTCTCCGACTAGAGCCATGAAAATTCCAAGTATATTCCCGTTCGCTCGAAATATCTCCTGAACTAGATGTGCACTATTGTTTTTCGCTTCACTCCTTCTTACAATTTTCTCTCGCATCCGGTGCAGCAATCACGAGACTCAGCGATATTTCTGTAGAGAGTTTTCTCTGTCTACAAAAAAAACAGCTGTTCAAGATCAGTCGAAAATCATGTAACCGAGTTACATAATTTTCAGCTGATTTAAAATTGTAGATTACTGAAAGATCCTCGCAAATTTAGAAATACATTGAGCATAAAGTTTTTTTTTATACCGACAAAATTAACAGGGATAACATTGGATGCGTATGTTTTTTTACGGGCATCCATAGTATCGTTGCTTCTCTTACCAATTCAAATCTTCTAAAAGCAAAGGAAAAGCGTTGGTAAGGGTGGTACGCTAGATGGAAAAATGCGGTGAATAGAGAGATTCATGGTGATGCTGCACGGTATTACATAGCATACGTTGCATGAAGCGATAGCGGGAAAAGCAGTCATGGCTGGAGTGTTGGCCGTAAAATGGAAAAGTAGGAAGCGCGTGCAATATAATGCCGAACCCCGCGCGTCCATCCAAAGCCAGAGCTCTAAATAGAAAGGGGGGGGGGGGGGAGAACGGATATCGAGGTGGATTGAGGGGGTGGGAGGTTCAATTTTCAAAATGGCTTTGCATTAGGTTATTGAAATTGTACTATGGCTACATGTCAGTTAGTTATGCACGTATTGAGCGACTTCGTAAAGGAAATATTCGTGTTCATTGTGAAATCATCAATTGGGGTCCTACGGTGTGGAAATTGCGAGCAGAAAATTACCGGCCAATTATGTAACGGCGAGGAAAAGCCAAATCAAAATTCGCACCAATAGCCCAAGAAAACCTGTGTCAAAATGTTCTCAATACGTCACTAGTCTATTGGAACGATGCACTCAAAACTGCAGCTCATGTGTCGAACTGTTAAAACCGTTGGATTTGATTTCACTCATTTCGTCGCGTAGCACATCAGCTATTTTCATTCTATCGGCAGTGTGATTTTTAAGTTTACGTAATGCTAATGTGATGTAACAGCGGATGCCACTCAAACGGCTATTTCGCTGAAGTTATGCCGAAGAAATTTGAATTAAAAAATATTTTTTTGCAGCTGTCACGTTTCGAGACTAGACAATAACAGTGGTCATTGCTCTCGCGATTATTCGTTTTGTCGAAACACACGCTTAGTGACGGGAGTAGAATTGGTAGAAAACAGTGTCACATCGTCAGAGGGAGAGAGAGAGAGAGTCGATGATGGCGAGCATCGAACCAATTTCGTATAGCGAGGTAAATTGCGTACCTGTTGACGTTTCGACCGTTTCCGTATCCGGTAGGAGGCCAATTGTTATTGCTTTTCAATGATACGTTTTAGGCCGCTGCTGCTACTGGAACTCCACTGCCTTCTTCCGTTCTTCCGTCCTTCCGTCCTTCCGTCCATTCGGTCATTCCCCCCGTCATTTGAGGGCGAGTATTTACCCCCAGCCACAAATTCGCCATGAAATAGTTGCGAGAAATTTTGAACTTTCGCAACGACAGCTAAAAGCTTGGCGGCTCTACCTTCGTTTTTTTTTTTCAAATCTCCGAGTCTAGTTTCTCCGAAAAGTCAAAATATAGAATTCCGTTCACGAAATCATCTAGTTTCAGAGAGAAACAGAGAGGGAGAGAGAGATAACGAAGTACAAAAAACGTGTTTAAGTACTGTTTGAAATTAGGCGCATAGCAGAAGGAAAAAAGTTTCACAGAATTCCGAATGTATAGAATTTATAGTCCAAGTTGTACTAAATTTTCTTAACTAAAGTTTCAGATTAAGTTCCTCAGCTGAAACTCAAGCTAGTCCAACTTGACTTGAAACCAAAAAGCATAGCATTATCCAGAGATGTATGCGAATGTTTCGTGTGCAGTGTCCGTGAATCCGTAGATTGATCGCAATTTTTTTTTTTTTTTTATCATAGAGAAGGCCTAGCCAGGTTCATAGAGCGTAACGCAGAACGAAGGAGAGTGAGTAGGAAAATTGGGGTTGGGAGTGTTCGAATGGAACTGACAGTTGTTCAGCTGCTGGCAGGTATATGTACACACGATGCACTCGTGAGCCCGCGCGTTCGGGCCACTTGCCAGTTGTCGAGCGGTAGCGGCGGCGTTTTCCAGCTGTACCGGGCGGCGACACGTGACGTCCGGCATTCGCGGGAGGTAACCAGTTTGATCGAGAAACCGATGGAACGAGCGAGTGAGCGGACGTGCTCATGTTGAATTCGAAATATCGTTCGTCCATCCGTCAATTTCGACACGAACCAACAGCCCGCCAGCCGCTTCGTATTTTCCACCGTTGCGTACTTGCGCCGAGAGTGAGTTTATCGGAAAATAATAGGCCCATCACACGACTGCCATGACTCGATGCGGGACACGCGTGTTCCCTATACCAGCAATAATAAAATAAAATAAAACACAGGGATAACGAAAATATTGGAGATTTTCGAAAATGTCAAGGGCTTTGTAGTGCTTTGATGTTTATTTTATTTTTTCCAAACGCTCCGTGCCCATAACAATCGTTTTATTCACTTTGCCAATATGGACGACCGGTTTATAATTCAACCCGTTGCGCCACACGCCCTCCCGTCAATTGTGTTATTAGCCGTTTCGTTCACGATAGATTTATTGCAGGTAAAATAAAAAAAGTAGAGAAAACAAAAACGACATCCATACAGATGCATGCGATGATAACGACTACCATTTGTTCTCCGATAATTGTCACTCAAACATGGCCAGCAACTTTCTCCCCTTCGCATTCGTACAAATCTCTGGTACTCCGATGGAAGACTCTTCCTTATTCTCTGACTCCCCTCGTAACCACCGGCAAAGCCAGAGAGAGCGAGAAAGGGAGATTAATAGACACATCGAAAGAGTACGTCTCAAGACGTTCATCTCACTCCTGGGGTCGAAGAAAAACGTATGAACATCCGTTTTTCTTCGAACATTTCCCTAAATTTTACCAATGTTTTTCTAGCCCATCCGGAAAGTTCTACTTTCAGGCTTATTCATGATACTCTACCCAAAAATTGCAAGTGCACGTATTAAAATTCAAATCTTTCAAACGTCATTATTTTATGTTAAGGTCAATGATTTTGTTCTTGCGAGCAAAGTAAATTTTGAAGTTTGGTGCACTATATATGTGTTAGTCTGCTATACAGTTTGGATTAGCGAAAAAAAATGCCGGAATCAAAAACATGTAATATTATTTCATTTTTATTGACAGTAATTAATCACTAATCCTATTCTTTTCTTATTTGTTTCAGGTAAGTTAGCTGAATGCTATTGACGGACAAATATCAACACTGGATATCGTAGAGAAACACGTCGAAATATAGACCTACTGCGTTTGGTCAATAATCGGTCAGCCAAAGCAATCCGTACATTGGACAAATGAACTAATTCATCGGACTAACCGACTTGTTGAATAAAATAATCTGGTTGGACCGAACAATTGTTGGTTTGCTTAATCAAGTAAACGTTTAGTTGAATACGAGAAAATCCAGACTGATTCGATTTCGATTCGTTTTTCCACTTTCACGTTTTTCAAATTACGGTCAACTCTTTTAGATACTATAAAAAATCTGAAAGAAATCGTGAATCCTTTTGGAATTGGAACAATACCGTAAAAAATGTGGTCTGATCCATATTCAACTATGTCATGAATATTGGTGGACTTTTCATCGACGCCTTCGTCTTCGTCTTCATCTTCGGAGATCATAGCAGGATTACATAGAGAATTCCTATACGCGACGTCACGTTCGCCACTGTATCGAAAGTATATATGACACGATTGTTATGGCTTGCCACAATTTTATCTCCGTAACATATTTTGATGTAACGATTACGATCGTAGCAGAGTCGGAAGGGAGATGGGCGTGTTACATTACACTGAGGTAGGATAATCCAATTTCATTTATCTGATGCTGATGCCGCTTCATATATGTAGCAGTGCTTCTGTGTTCGGCCGCAGTAACAGCAACGGAAGCAGCACCGGGATCGGGGTTGAACTAATTTCATTTATCTGATTCGCGTAGCGCTTCGGATACGCCGGTTTACTAATTCCAAAAGTCATGTACATATAGTCCGACAGTTATGACTGCGACCTCGTCGTGTTATACCAAACGAATTTATTCATCCGATATATTGCTTTCATTGCTTTTAGGCGAATACGATGAATAATCAATTTCTTTTCCTGGCTGTTGGTCGAGGCACGAAAATTTGCCTTCCTACAAAGTAATTGACTCGCGCATCCCACGGTGGAGTATTTAAAATAGATTTTTCAAAATAATCGTACCATTAGAAGAAGAAAAAGGGAAATAAAGAGGGGAGGGGGAAAAAAAAAGAAAAGAAAAACATCGAATAAATGCGTTTGTAGTACAAAGTCGTGCTCTAATCAGTGCAATAGTATTCCCATTGCAATTGTGAAAACGCGGTTAACGAGACAATCTTGCCGGTGTAAAAGTGAAGGGCGGCAGGGAAAGCGGCACCCAAGCGTGGTTATTGGCCTATTAGCGGTTCAATTTGTTATTATTGTTAGTGGAGTCTCGTAACGCAAGCCACCGAGAGGAGAAAAGGGTAATGACGCCGTTTCTAGCTTCGTGCTAAATTCGACGGTGGGTCAACGACGAATGAAATCTGCATCCACCTCCGCACCTCCACAACGAGCTTCCAGCAATCCCGGGAAATGGAATGAATTATTCATCAGCTTCGTGGCAACACTTTCGGCGCACCGCGGTCTTTTCCTACCCACTGGCAATAGCAACACTGCTGATATAGCGCGGTTTCTGTTGGTATATGAACTGTACAAAGCTACAAACTAGGGGAGGCACAGGTAGGCACGATAAAGAAGAGGAGTCAGTGAGTATGGGAGCGGTGATAGGGTGGCGAAGAGGGGCCAAGGAGCGAAGGCTGGAAAAGCCCATTTGTTCGGCGAACCCACCAAAATTGGAGCTAGCCAGTCGAGTCTCGTCCTCTCGACGAGCTTAAACCACAAGCTTCTCCCTTTTTCGCTTTGCTTTACCAATAACACGACCTTTTGCTCTTTCATCTCACGCAAACTCCTCCTCTCCTATTTCTTCCACTTTTTCCTCTGGGTTTTCTGCGTACTTCCTATTTACTTCACTTCTTCAAGTCTTTGATCGCTCTACAGTAGCTACTTCTTTAAAATTATATTCACTCTGTCGTACTTGTTCGGTTTCACGATGTAACTATACTTTAAGATTTTCAATGGGCGAATAAGATTATTTTTATCGTACATAACACCGTTGAAAAAATTTACTGGAAAATTACAATGCTGGACTGAAATTTTTTATTCACAACTTGTATCATAAGCTTCTTGTCCAGCTGTATTAGTTGTTTAAATTAGCAATGGGCAAGAAGATTGAAGGAATTTATAAATTTACTGTTACTTGTCACAGCGAATTTACAATATTTTTTTACAGTGAATAGATTTATCGTTTTTCGTTCTACTTTGCTTCGGATTTGGGCAAGAAGTTCAAAAGGACGAAACTGTAAATATTTGAGAATCTGGAATAAGTCAAGTCGATAATCGTGCTGATTCTAATGAAAAATCAATGTACCGATGGAGGATTACGGGCTAACAATGATTTTAAATAAATTATTGTGATAACGGCCACACACGGTACATAGATTTTACATTTCCACCTGATTACAATTCATACAACTATAAATAAACAGGTTAGAATATGAAAGCGAAATAGAGGCAGCTTCTCAAAAATTTATAAATAATGAGAAGGTGACGTGCAACGTTCTAATTTGTTGACTTTTATAATTACAGCTGTTTATTTGTGGGTGTACAATTACGCCAGATGAATTTTTTAATACTAAAGGCTGTACAAAATTTACATGATAAATTTATGGAGCGGCCGTGGTGCAAAAGCAAATGAGCCGTGGCTCATTAAGGTCGCAAAAATAAATGACGAATTATTTTCCGAAAAACGAAAGTGAGGAAAATGTACCTCCGTCAAATATTCCATAACATTAGTGGATACTCATTCCACTAATACGTAGAACCTGTTAACCATCCGAAGTAGTGACTCGCAAATTGTCGACTTAAGTGAATCCAGATTCCTAAAAATAGTCGCAACCAAAAAAATTCTGCACATGATAACCTGAAGTCATCATAAGGTAAAAAATAAATATTTCACTTTTTACCTCACACTATTCTAGTGTACTGTATACTTTTACAAAATTGGAGAATTATTAGAAAGCTAGATTTTTTATTATCAATAATTTTTTGTTTTCGAGGTGAGTTAAGGGAGCTTCTACTGTAACGGATTTTCTTCCACCAAAATAATATTTCGACTCGTTCCCCTCTCTCGGGGATGACCAGCGTCGCTCGATATTCTTCACTATCTCTTCTTCCACCACTATATATTTTGCTTGTGCTCTCGCCGTCTTTTGCCTCGGAGGAGTGAGTTCCAACGGAGAAATGAAGAAGGAGAGAGCGTATCGGGGATACGCCTTCGAGAATCGTCCATCAAATATAATTGTGCGCCCCGGTTCGTAATAACCGATGAGAGCGGCCTAGATTTTTCACCGTTGATCATCTTGCTCCCTCTTCCTTTCTCCTCTCTCCCTTCTCCCCCCTCTCCTATCTCCAGCCTTGCTCCCCGTTCTCTTGCGGCACGTTTCACGGTTACGAGCCCCTCCTGGCCACTAACACTAAATCCTCACAACGCGGAGTTCACGCTTTCCTTCTTATGCCTCAGCGCTGGCTAAAATGTTTCACGTTTCAGTCCTCACTCTCTTTCTGTCGTTCCTCTTGTCCTCTCGAAGTCCCAATTAATTCGAAAAACAGTTCAGCTTCGATGGTGCATCGAAGATAAACGAGAGATGGAACGACTGAAGAGATTCCATGTTGGCTCGTGACCTTTTTACGAGTAACAATTGCGACCACGTTGATTCGCACAGAGAGAGAGAGAGAGTACGCAGATTAATATGAGAAACAATCGAGGCAGTGGAAATACGAAGTATAGAAAAAATAAAAGAAAAAAAAGAAAAAAAAAAAAGATGAAAAATAATGCCCCTTGGCACGATTCGTTTCGGATTCAGTTATTTTTCAGCGCTAGAGCGCGGTCGTCGCTGATTGTGTCGTATTTTATATTCATTTTATCCACTCTTCTCATCCTTCTCTAGCTTTGTCCACGCTCATCACAATATTCCGATGGTCGCAGAGGGAAACAGACTTTCGAAAGGAACGAACGAGAGTCGAACCGGGCTCGTCTTCATTGCTAAGGGAGGACAGCAATTAGCGATTCGATGGAAGCTTCAACCAAGAATTTTCATAATTTCTATTTTTGAAATTTTTCTTTATATTCATAAAAAAGCGAGTACTTCGGTTTTATTTCGAGTGTCTACCGTTGTATTGCGGATTGTACGTGGTATAAATGCAAACGAAACTCACCGTGACCAGAGACTTTTATTTCCACTCATCACTCGCAGTTTGTTATTTCAGATATTCAAAATGAAAAAAAAAAAAAAAGTAATTTCTCCTACAGCATTGGCCTGAAATTGAAATGTACAAAAAGAAAAGCTATGGTAAAATTGTTCGTTGAAAAAAAAAAAAACAACTCGTATATCGAAAAAAGTATGTTAAAAAAAACTCGAGAATTTAATTTACGTATTTTTCGGAATTTTCATAATTCTTTTTAATATTCAAAAAAGGGCGAAGACTTCATAAGACTTCGTTTCATTCATCCATTGCAAATATCCACCATTGTACTGTGCATTGTACGTTGGATGAATACAGACGAGACTCGTCGTGGCAACCTACTTATTTTTCATTTTCACTTCTTATTTCTCAGTCAATGTGTGCGGAGCTCTGCAGGCACTCTTGGCTTTCGTGAGTCGAGAAAGAGTGACAATCATCCAGACCCTTGACCTCCCCTGGTGATCTTCGGGTGCCCTTATTCGATCCTCCTATACTTCTTCGCCCCGCTCACTCTTCATTCGCTCTCTTTCCTTGATACACGGTCTCTCGTGGCATCAGAGTCACCAGAACGGCGAAGCTTCTCTTTTCTCGCTTGTGGACTGACTCTCGAGCATCAGTGCATCCAGAAAACCACCGGCAGGGTGAATTCTATAAATATAATATTACCATAAGCTCGACGTTGTAGCCAACCTGACATTTCACTCGATGGTAAAGAGTCGGTGTTGGGAGGTGTCAGCTGAGATGCTGGAGAAGATCTCCGTTCGAAGCTCAGCCGAGGAGGAAAACTGCCGGAAGAATTATTCCTCGCACTGTGTGAAACGGACGCCTAGTCCCTCGCGGTTACCGTGTCTTCTTCGACTTCATCTCGAACCACTCCACCCCCTAATCCTATTACAGCAAAATCTCCACTCGTAGTTTCCTTGCGTTCTATAAATTCTTCGATATTTCTGGCGCAGTAGCTCTTCACTCGATCTATCGGCAATGGTAGAAAGTCCATACATTCTAAAATCCGAATGTGTTACCGAGTGAAAACTAACTATTTTTATTATCTTTATATATATATACATATACATATATTGTCCTCAATAATGTTCACATGACGAAAGAAAAATAAAAATGAAAAATGAACAGAGTGTGCGGAAAGCAAAACCGGCCATTAATACCGCTGACGATTTCCGTATTCCTCGAATTTCCGTTTTGGTTTTTGTTATGGATACTTCATGATATCTTTGACATCGCATTCAAGGGTTTTATTATATATTCGTATTATGAATATCGTGTTACGTGTCATGAAAACAGAGAACATGAACACGAACGCCTCCGGTGGCTACACATACAAATTTCGATTTGCTGATTCAATAGTCATTTTATTTTATCGAGGATCGCCGCAACTACGATTCATACTGCAATTAACAATTCTTGTTGCAAAATCATGTAGTACGGTCTTTGAAATTCCGCTGAAATGAAAGGTAGGTAAATGTAAATTGTTCGGCACAAATAAAACTTTCAATTAAATGTAGTAATGTTTCGAAATAAAAAAGAGATTGTCATGAGAACTGAATTCATGCCTGTAGGAAATTGAGCGCCTGTAGCTGTACGAGCTGGATGGTCAATAAAGCGGTTTTGGCTCGCTCACAGAAGGAAATGACATTTTTTTCGATGCTACAGAAAAAGGCCTTTTTGTCCGCCCGAAAAAGTGCATTTTTCACGTTTTCAACGTCCCACTGTAAAATTTCGTTCTACATTTGAGAGAAAACGTTCGTTTTTTTCCCGAGTGTTGTAATGTACCATTGTGGGCTGCCGAATTTAACATACGGGCAGTAAAAGGAATCCGAATGGTTCAAGCGAAATGGTGGAAGAGGATAAAAAAAAACAGAGAGATAAAGATAGAAAGAAGAACGAAGTGCAAGCGGAAAGAGAAAGGGGAGAGTGAGAAGAGACGTGTGGAGAATGTGACGCACGTCTACTCACACAAATTTTCTCCCACATTCGCATTGCTAGGTAGAGGGCGAAAGAGAAAGGGTGCGACAGGGAGGAGAACGCACGTGCTCGACCGAGTTTCGCCAGCGGCAATGCTCACGTTGCTGCTGCTGCTGTAGATGCTGCAGGTACAAGCGCTGCAGGACACGCTGCTTCTGCTACTGGCGGTCGTACGTCCATATCTCTCTCTCTCTACACTTGAACGGGACCAAGCGCATACCCGGCGTAGAATTTATGTGCGCAGTTAGTTCCCGGGCGTCGCACATATATGTATATCTGGATATACAGGGCATATTAGGCCAAACCAACAAGGAATTAACTCGTACTTTAATTCTTTTTTCCTTTCCGTTAAATCTAGGAACATTTAAAACATCACCTCGCCAATTTATATTCCATTTTTTTGAAAACTCTTTCGGTCATAAACACCGAAAATCGTTAATTAATTTTCTACATTTTTCATTCATCTCAATTGCCAACTCTCGGCTCTTCTCACACAATATGCTATCGACCTCAATTACTGCATACAAATTTTTTTTTAATTGAAATTGAGACGGTAGATTTTTTGTAAAAAACGAAATATCTCGAATGGCCCCGAGGACTGGCGGGAAATTATTAGATACCCTGCCGGAAAATACAGAGAATGATATTTGGAATACGAGTAGAATTGCACAAGTTTTATATTTTCATTTCAGTATTCATACTGAAATTTAAAAAAAAAAAGCATTCAAGATAGCAGGACCATAACTTCGTCCTTGATTTGGCTTGAAACGGCCCATACATATGGTATCCACGGTGTGTTTTTATGTGGTTGGTTGCTGTAACTCAGTGTACCGCAGGGAAAGACGGTAGGTGTTAGATCATAGTTTAGCCTCGCGGGTGCGTCATTCCGTCTGTCTCTTTTTGTTGTTCATCCGATTCGTTGCATGCATCCCTCCCGAATGCATTTCACTCATCCTCTTCAGCTTTTCTCTGCATACAGCTTTCTAGCACTCTATTTCTCCATCTCTCTCTCTCTCTCTCTCTCTCCCTGTCTACCTCTCATCGTCCTTTCTGTTTCCGTAACGACCTGTACGAGTTTGCCCGGAGGGACAACACCGTTAGGAAGTACGTGCAGCCCTCGAGTGCTCCAGGGCTTTCAGTGTACGGGTCCAGAACTTGGTCTAGGTCGTTCGTAGGTTAAGCCGGGATAAATACCGGCTCATAACTCGACTCGACCCGTCTTCTCGTTAGGCCACTTGCCTGCTGGCGAGCACTTCGAGAACTCCACGAAATCCTAGTGGCCCGAATGAGAAGTGCATTTGCGAGCTTGTATGCGGTTTGTAACTATATCGAAACACACAAGTGAAGCAGTAGCTACTTACCGCACCGCACTTTCCAAGTTGATTTTCTCGTCGCGAAACACAGCGAGGACATTCTTTGATGAATTTTCTGCGAACGAGTTTTCACCACCTGTTTCTCATTGGACTTTTGGTGCCTCTACTCGTCGTACTCAACTCTCCAGTATTTCACGAATTTAACGAGAAGGAACGTAATCGAGACGAGCACGACGACTAAAGCACGTCATTGGTGGGCCCCCGGGAGTTCCACGCTTCGAGTGATTCACGGTGATATTTACTCTTTCTCGTTGCTCCGGCGCTTCGCTCTGGATTATTTAAGTTCCACTAAATTGGATTGGGCACCGAGAAACGACGGAGGTATAGGGAAAGAAACAGCTACTGTATCTACTGCTAGACACCTTCGAGCACGCGAGAAAGCACTTTCGAAGCGTTGATACTGCTGATACCATTACCGTTAATTTGGCGCATCGGTTGAGGATTATTTCGAACATTATTTATCCCTGGATGAGAGTGAAATCGATTTAAAGCGGACTGTAATTAATCTGGATTAAAAATCGTCAACAAATAACTTTTTTTCTTTTTTTTTTCTTCAATTTTCTTGCTCTCAACGAATGTGAGCAATAAACTTCACTTTACATAATGAATTTGTTTTTCTTATAGCCAAGCAAAGAATGTCTCTTTTGTCACTGCAGGGACGACGAGTGATACTTTTTGTGCACGTGTTAGAAAACATAATTTTCGCTTGGTGATTCGAAAGATTCTTTGTTTGGCTTTGCAGAAATACAAGTTAAGCATGGGTCCCCATTAATCGATGCGATTTGTGATACAACTGTGTGTTTTCTTGCGATCCTAATCAAATTACCTGGCGGAGAGAACCTCAAGAGGAAGTGCGGAAGGTTTCGGTGGGCGAGCAAACTTGGAGAGCTCCTCCGTCGTAAATTCCTTATTAATTTCGTTACGTCAATTAGCGTGTTCCGGACTGGCACCGGGTTTTGCTCGATCTTGGAGAAACTACCGAAGCTCCTCGAGGAAGCAAAGCTTCAATTCCTCGGGCGAAAGCCGGCCTCGCAAGGACTCACCCCGTGGTCCTCTCGTTGCTATCGCAGCTTCGACAGGGAAACTTAGACGTACGTGGACGACGCAGCTGCAATTGCGACCCGCCTGGCGAGCGACGGAAACCGCGCGCACAAACGGGCCACGGGAATTAAAGTTTCGAGGTGATGGCTTCGCGCTCGCGGTCGTACTCCGAGTACACATACACACACACACACTCATATATATACACCTAGTCCCGGTTCGCCTCTTTTACTAAAACTTTTCGACGAAAGCTCCGTCGGGTTGGTCGCGAAGCGTGTGCAAGTCAAACTTTGTGGATTTCTTCAGCATCTTGGCGTGCTTGTGTTCCGCCTGGTAAAAAGGTGTTCCCGAATATCCATACGGTCCAAGTGTATATAGATCTTTCAAAGTCGAGATGTGTATAGGTTTCCATTTGCCCAACTTTCACAGAGGCGAACGAATGCCGAGTGCCTCAATTGGTACCATTTATTATGAGTCTATTGATAAAATTTCGGAGGATTCATTCGGGTTTCAGGCAATTCAAAGCTCTGACCTACTACTCGCCTCAGTCGGAGGCCAATTAGCCTCTGGACTTGTGCAACTCCGGATATTATCGATCGTTACCCTAAACGCAAAAAAAAAAGAAGAAATTAACTTCAGAGAAAATTTCGTGGAAATCTAGTTTTGTCCACGAGCTAACTTATGATCAATCAGTCACCTTTTATGCACTCTCTCTATCGAATTTCCGCAGTCAATAATTGCCGCAGGTTATCAAATTCATATCACAATTTTTCTATCCCAATTTGTAAGCTGGCTTATCTTCGATTTTTTTTTCGTTCTAGCCGAATCAAATTGATTTTTATTGTTCAACGAGGTAATTACACGTTGCTTATGGTTGAAATGGGCTATCATTCACGTCCCGATTTTCCATCACATTGAGCCGCCACACTCATTTATCCACCGTGCAATTCTCCACACACCTTTTCATGCTGTACACAACATTCTGTATTTACTCTCTTTCAATAATATTTCCGATAACCGGTGATTTTCGCGTCCACATTAAATTCCATCCATTAAATTTATAAAAACGAAGCCGTTGCTTTAACGATGTCAGATACAGAACCGTTTACTTTATGTAACGCAATTGTAGCAAAGGATTATCCGTTTCTTAAGTCTTACGTCGACATGGTGTTATTTGCTTTTTTTACTCGCGCTTCAACGGACATAAACGCCCGGCGAGCGGTGATATTTTTTTCACCTCCGCGAGGACGCGCGCTATCCAGAAGCAATTGCGGACGTGACCGTCGACCTATCCACCTGCGAAACTATGTATGAAATCGGCGACGCGCTTCCCGCGTTCGTGCACCCTTCTTTCCTCCGTACAACGCGTGCACAATGGGTTTTTACATTTTTTACGACGGCGAAGTAACTAATGCTGCACGAACTTTATAACCATGCTCGCTATACTCGCGTTCGCTGTTCATACCTACCTATGTATCCTGAAAATTGCAGCCCGTAACCGTGGTCCCTTCATAAACGTCCCGCCCTATTTGTTCTGTAATACTTTTATTGCATCGTGAATTACATCTTGCTGCCGGTTCCACTTCCCCGCGCGATACCGACTTTCGCTAGTGAGAAAGACACTGGACGGCAATGGACAGCAATGTTTAAATGTTCATTCTCCGAAACGACCAAACGTACGTATGTACGGTGGACTTTGTGTGAATTTTCAGCAAGAGTTTTCAGGAAAAAAAAAAAAAACATTACGTCGTATGTATGAGCAAAAGTCGCTTTAATTTTTATTTACTCTAAAAATCTTTGAAACGCGTGTTTCCAGAGCTGAAATATTATATACATATATAATTATAAATTTGACTTGAAATCGACAGAGAAGACAGGAATTCGATATTATAACTAAAAATACATTTTCTTCGATTGGGCCGGAAGTAAAATTTGAGAATTGGAGAATAAGACCAAAATTCACTTTTTCCCACATTCTCCTGGAAATACATTTAAAATACATTTTCTTCGATTGGGCCGGAAGTAAAATTTGAGAATTGGAGAATAAGACCAAAATTCACTTTTTCCCACATTCTCCTGGAAATATTGGAGATAGGTATTTCCAGGGATGCAATATACCACTTGATCGACAGCGAGGGCAAAAATTCTCTATTTCGAATAAAGAAAATGTTGTTGGCTTTTTCGAGTGGAGGTTGAAACCGTGAATTGGAAAAACAAACGACCGAAAGTCACTACCTTAAAAATAATTTAAATAATGTTTGCGGAAGGTGTTTTTTGAGAAACAGAGAAAACACGCATGAGCGGAGGAGCAGAGCCACTTGCAACAATAATGCTTATTTACCTACGACTGTCATACACCAAACTGCGGGAAGACCGGATACGAGTGTGCGGCCAACTCGACAACTCGGTTTCACTCCCGATCAATGAGTTTCGACTCAGCTTTGTGGATGACGTGTTTCCGATATAATATTCATTGAACAATTCGCGTTTGGTTCGACCGAGGGCGAAACACGAGATAAATGGAACAGCCTGGTATGGGGTCGTGCAATAAACCGCCGGGGTAAAGAATCGAAACGAGAGTTCGCGGAAAAGTAGATCCGCTGTGGATGAACTAGTGTCTGCCATTGTATTGGTGGTTTACTGTGGCTCTGAATAGGACTGGTATAACTCAACGTGGTGGAAGGAGCGCAAGGCACTAAAGGGTACGGCGAGATCGCATGCAAACTTTCCCGGCCACGTTTCTCCTTTTCCCCCGTTGTATTCCGGAGGCCAATACGCAGCTGCTATTTGTCAATATTTATTTTGTGTCGGACAGCACTTCAGCGCAGAATATTCAAACGATGGATCGCTCACCTCCCCAAGGTACAGTTGCTTGAGTCGTATTGTTTAGACATGGGAACGATAACCGCGATACTTTTATTCTCTTCCAACATGACCAGGCCATTGCCTAACAACGATTCTCCCACGTACTGTCAAAGGGTTTTCAACAAGGCGGCTTTTTCTGAATCGTTAAATGAATTGTCATCGAACTCTTGGGACAATGCATTTCTTATGGTTTCACCCTTTTTTTACAATCGTCACTTTGTGTATCATCAACGTACTTTCGTTTTCACGAAGAAAAATAAAGAACTTTATTCCCAATACCGAGGAACATAGGAATCGAGGGGTTTCTCTTTTGTCTCAAATAAACTGATGACGTACGTACATGTGCCAATGTAGCAACGTATTCGGTGGACGATGTATTGCTGCTCTCAGTTCTTAAGCCATTGTATACCAGTAAATTGTTCTGCTTCTAGTGAATGCAGCGGTGAGAATCATCATTTGGTCGGGCTAAAGTGAAGGAGCGATGCTGTGCAAGGAACGGCCGGAGACTTTGGCGAGAGGACTCGCTGCTCCCGTGGTAGTAGTCACTCATTTCCTTTTTCTCTCTCCCTTCATTGCCCGAGCAACTTCTCATCCCTTCCACGTTTCCCATTCGCCGTGGCAGTCTACCACCGGCTCCGTAATCCGGAATCCTGATTTCTGTACCTCGAGCCCGAGAGCGAGGCCGGAATTACAAGAACTCCTCGGGATATATCCACTATATGTAGCGAGTGGAAGAGTGGGTTGCAGCTCACGACCCAGTTGGGGAACTGCAAGAACGCGGTCGTGCCCCGTTGATCTGGGGCATTGCGATGTGGTGTACCTTCGGCAATACCTGCAGCGGTAACGACAGTGCAGTCCGAAAGTACACTTCCAGACTCGGGGGTCATTATATACGTGAGGTATCTTCCAGCTTTGGGGTCTCGAGAATTATTTGCTTGAACACAGTACCATTTGCGGTTTCGAGCAAACGCAAAAGTTCTCTAAGACGCGACGGGTCCCTTGCTCGGATAGTTCGCGCTTCAGTTTGCTCTGGTCCGATTTGATCCAAGTTCGAGACACCAACTGGGATCTGGCCACGACGACCATATGACAAATACAAAGTTTAGTCACTTAGCACAGCTTACGATTTAAATGTTTTGAGTCATTGTGGTTTGCCCGCAAGTTTGAGTCGCGCCGCGTATATTTTGGCGAGATTCATACATGGGAATTGCGGTTAACCATTATTCTATTCCATGGGGAATGGGTGCTATGGTGTGGCTAGTATATTCGGCGAATACAAAAATTTGCTACTTTATAAAACTTCGAATGTTAGCTGTTGTTGTACTACTAAATATACAATCGACCACCTCGTTTCAAAAGCTCTTTGAAAGCTCTTTGGAATATCTGGCGATTTGGCGAAGCGGAATCGCTGCTAGCACGTTTCGTACGTTTCTGTTCGTGGAAGAACAGAGGAATTATCGAAAAACTTACCGGTTTCGTAACAGCGTTAAACTCGGCTGAACTGGGATGTTGCGCGAGAGTTGTTCCTAAGGGACAGAGATCTCCCGTCTTTTCTCTGTATGACAACAGTGAACGTAACCCAGTTTGCGGAGTCCTCACACACATGAGTGATCGTGACGGTAAATGTCATTGTTGTTTGCTCGTAAGCAGATTAGAATCGTGGCTGATGTATTTGCTATCTACAATTTCAATCATGAAATAATTGATCTACTAAGGATTGTAGAATGACAGTTTTTCCGTTGAAGCTTATAATTACGGCAAAATGAATGGAAACATATATAGAATGCCATAAAGTACTCAGGGTAGCTAAAATTGGTATCGACATCAGAATCACAATTGCTTCATTACTACATTATTGGACTGATCAATAGTTCAATATATCTATCGATTTACGGAAAAAACTTGTATTATTCAGAACCGTGGTTATTTAAAGTCAGTGTCTGCACACGAGTGTTGGACACGGTTGTATAAAACACAATGTGCCGTATAATATTCTCGTTTTTTTCCGTCAGCCGCAAACCCGGAGAACACTAGATGCTTTCACGGTGAGAAGGTTTTGTGCGCTTACGCACGACCCAGTTGCGGGACTATACCGTCACCTTACAAAGTGTTTATACCCTTGAGGGTGATGAGAATATATACCTACAGCCCACGAGAAACACACACTGAAGGAAGACCCTATACGCTGGATCTTTTCGCTGAGAGCAGCTTAGTCTGCATCGAAAAGGCGACAAACCTTAGCGGATATTCCTATTCTTTCGGAGGCGTATCTCCTCCTGGAAATCCGATGGAAAACTACTTTAATTGGATCCTGATCCTGTTGGCACTACAACTGGTTATACTTTAATGCGTCGATATTTATTCGTTTCGTAAGGTGCGTACACAAATCCGTGGCAACGCGTACGTTAAGTCAGGCCATGATGAGAGTACGAGACACAGGAGAATTTTCAGAGCTACTAGGGACGGTGTAAATATTCCTCCCGATACGCTCAAGTTAGCCGAGGGGTTTTCAAGCCCATCACCAAGGTTCTGGTAAACCCTGATATTTTTCCCGACAGGTACTCGAAACCCTCTTCCAATGCCGGCGGGTTTTTACTCTGAGAATAGCTTCTGCCTCAGCGTTGCGTTGAAAAACTCTTAGCAGGCGTGAAAACTCACATATCATCCAGACGTCGAGATCGCTCCTCGTACGCCGGTTTTGTGGCTCCAGGATTGGAAAATAGGGATTAAAAAAAACTTATATCTATCCAGGCTCTATCCGCGATAAAAAGTCGTAACTCTAAAAAAAAAAAAACAAGATTCCTTACGGTTTTTTTCACCCTAAACCTCCTGAAGAATTCCTGCAGACTGTCTCTGTTATTACCTTTACCATTTTGGGATGTGGCATCTTTTTTCTCGTCTTCGGCAAAGAAAGTATCAGTGACAAGACACACTCGACTGTTATATCGGCAATACGTAAAGTGCTATTTATTTGAGGAACCGCAATTCGAATCTCGAGCTTGATTCGAAGAAGCAGAAATATAGGTATGACATATTCGTTCTAGGAAAGCAAGGATGAAATGGATGCAGCGGCAAAAAATATAGCTGCTTGTCGGATGAACGAGTTACGGTTTGGCGTAAAACGATCTCCGGTATAGTTTCTCTGCACGTATAGGTGATAGAGTAACGCGAGCGCGGAGTAGAGAGTTGATAAGGGTTGACGAGCCCATATCGACAAGGATACGTGGATTCGACACGCGCATTCAACGTAACTATTTTATCTCTTCTTTCTGCTCTCGAGCCCACTCTTCGCCCGCTTCTGCAGTTTCGTCTCTCGTTTTTTCACAACTCTGGCGTTTGCGAAATGGGGAGAGGTGAGAGGAGAAAAACAAAAAAAAAAAAAACGTATAGGCGGGTGAACGTGGGGAGCAAACTGAAAACTGATCAGAGGGGTGGAAGCTGATCGAGTTGCTCGGCGAGGCCGCTCTGATGCTTGTGGCAGGTGTGCAGCAGCCACATAGCTGAAAAAGAAAAAAAAGATGGCAAAAAAGCTGCCGGGGAAGAGGACAAAAAGTGCATCAGTAGCCTCAAAGCCAAACGAGCGGTTTGCCATGCGCTGCGTAGTTTTGCAATGTTCTCGGCAGCCTTGCCCTTTTCAATCGCCCTTTTATCCGGCTCCTGTCTGTCCTTATTCCGTCCCATTCTCCCTTCGTCACGTTGGTAAACCCGTGATGCCGTGCGGCTCGCATACTCAGCAGACTAGCAACTCTTTCAATGTTAGCTCTGCATGTTTCGCTTCTCTCTCGCTCTCTCTCTCTCTCTCTCTCTCTTCTCAACCCTCTCTTGGCTTCCGCTCTACGTCCCTGGCGCTTGGGCCATGTTTTTTGTTCCCTGCGCCCCATCAGCGCATTCCCTCTTTTTCCGCCAACCTTTTCCTTCTCTCTTCCGATGCTATCACTACTATCATCAATGACGCGTCTGTTTGCGTTTTTATCTTCCTTCGCTGAAACTCGACCAGCCGGGGATCTGTCTTTCGTTTTTTTCCCTCCGTCAGTGACGACCTGGCAGTATCTGTTTATCCATCAATCGGTCGAAACCCTTGATCGGTGAATCGGCTGGTTTATTGTTGTAAGTAGAATTGACCAGGTCACGTTGAACTCGCTTAGTTCACCAGGGCAAAAGAAATTGGACAAGTAATTGATGTGATCGGAGTTGTATCATATTATATTAATGGAGTCAAGATTTATGATTATTTGAGTTGTATACCTCTGATTATGTTGAAAAATGACTAGCGACTAAACGACCAGGTGTTGGAAAAAATAAGCTACACAACGGACCAAAGCTTCCTCAAAAAGTTTAGTGGCTCCTCTAGAAAAACTGTATCATCAATAGCAATTTTGACTCATCTCCAAAACGCAAAATTCATTCAAAATTACCAACGAAAAATGTTTTCAGCATATTATTCCAAGATCACTTACACAAAATTTAAGGTTCAAGGATTACATTTCAACAGAAAATAGAAAAGTTAATGTTTAAAAATAATAATTTACAATAATGCAACGAAAATAGTTTTGGTGTACTTCAAACAATTTTGCAATTACAACCGGATCAACAGGTGGTCAACTAGATAGAGGCCGGCCATTTAGTATTTGAAAAATATATATGGATTTGCAGTGCTTCGAATCCCTTAATATAGAGTGCAAGTAGGGATCATCAGGAGATTGGCGTTTTCCTGGGATTAAGTGGTAAACTACGTTCTCGGGGGAGAACCAAACGCAAACCAGCCCCAAGGAATATTATCCAACCTCAGGCAGGTTCTGCTTAGTACCTTCATCCTTGCTAAACTTTCTCTAGCCGTGTTACTGTACATTACCGATCACTCCTTTGTATCAAACTCATAGCTTTTGAAAGTTGTATCAAGTTCATGCCTTTTGAGAGTTGTATCAAGTCCTCGTGTATCCCTCTTTACTCTGTCTGCCGGTATCCGCCCCTCCCTCCACCTCCCCTTCTGTATTTCCATCTTTCTCCTTCGCTCTCACTCACTTTCTCTTCCCCTACGGTCGACCTTTGGCCCGTCGGGTCTCCGTAGCAATTTACCAATCAGCTTTATTAAATTTCGGCGTCTCTCAATATGGCGGACTACGGGATAACTCAATCTCGTTCGGCGTCCTATGTCCCTTGCCGTTGACTCGACAGCCACGACCCTCCAACATTTTGTGTTCGATAAGCGCTTACCTCTCTCGCCAACATTTATTCTCGTCCTCAGCCGGTGATTCCTTGATAGCTAGCACAATCATTCCACTCCCTCTATGCTTTTCTTCTTTCTCAACTCGATATAGAAAAAAGGAGGGAGATAAGAGGGCACATTACAAGCGAAGGTATGATGAAGAGGAAGCTTGAATCGACGTCATTGTCGCCGAACTATGTATCTCTTCTTTTGAATGGACAGATTGAAGAAGCAGTTGGAGACTGCCTCTAGGATGGTTATATCGATTGATGGAACGTCGGATTGTAAGGGTCGAGGCTGGCGAGGAATCTCCTATTACTTCACGAGAATCTGCTGAAAATCGACTCCAGACAGTGACAGATAAATAGGACGTTCGAGCTTGACTGATTGTATCCATATGAGATATATTTAAACACAAAAGAAATCTCGAAAAAAAAAATTTGTAGCTATTTTTCTCGAGGTTTTCATGTCCGAATACTCGGGATTGTGTAAAACTTCGAAAAAAATTGCCTGGAAAAATGTTCTACATGCATTCGTGTGTCTATTTTTTTTTGCGGCAATTCTATCTGCTTTATGCATTTTTTGAAGAAATGACGTTGTATTCACTTCTGCAAAACTGGAGACAGTAAACTGAAATTTGTTACCTAAACGAAATAACATTCAGTGATGTTGTATGTAAGATTTACAAAATTTCGATGGAGAGATTTGTATTTCAATTCAAACTCTTTCATATTATTTCTTATCGACTGACATTTCACTATATTTCACTACATTCACTACACTACAAAAGGATAATACCAAGTATCTTGCACATGGCTTTCTCGTTAATTTACACTTTTTAAAAAGCTTCCACTGCGAGGAGGCCATAATCAAATTCGTAATTAAAATACTCGGTAATAGCGTTATATTAGCAAGGGGTTAAAATTTACGAGGAACCAATACGGAGGATTATAATTTGCATCTTTTATAATACAACTTCAACATTTTTTCTATCGTATTTCCATCGTTTCTTTTTAGTCCGGAAATTCAGCGTTTAACGTCCTACCTCCAACTGCACCTCATGCTTCTGCACGAAGCGGATACCGTTGGTTATTATTCGGAAATTTAATTACCGCCTTCCTGTTATCCGATGGAATTTTATGCTTTATTGATGTACGGTAAAAAAGGGAATCACGCTTAATCGGATATTTTACCGAGTTACCAATTTCCCTTTGATGCACTTTGGTTAGCGTTGCGATGCTGGCGTGTAACTTCGCAGGCTAATATACAGGTCTAACTGATCCGTCGGGAAATCATCCCCTGTAGGCCTACTGGGCAGTAGCCGAATTCAGAGCGTTCGACGTTCCTATCTCCGTCCCTTGCCCTCGTCGAATAGACGCACCCTTTGCCCACCAGCAGACACTAGCCCTACGGCGATTGATACACGAGCTTAAATTATACACGCCGATACTAGCCGGGGTTCCCTCCCCTACCTCGTTCCTCGCACATCACCCGATGCCGGACACGAGACTGCGAGCCCGCGGGGTGTCTGGCTAGCCTCTGGATTTCCGAGGGATTCTAGGCGATCGTGTAAACGCAGCCAATCGAAGGGGCTACTCCTCTCCCAATTGCATTCGTATTAATCACTGAGCGATTGCTGGCACTGCAACGGTCTCCCTGATGTTACAGCTCGTGTGGTGTAGGGTATCGCGAGCGACGCACAGTCAATATGAATTTTGCACATGCAAATGTCGGCCATCAACCATTGAGTGAACCAACAGACTATAAAGTAGACACGCTGAAGATATCAATATGACTAAAATTCTCTATGGTATTACTGGATTACTGTTATTGACTTTAGGGCTGGCAATGCAGGAAATGCTGAAAAGCAGTCGATCCATTCGACATTTAATATCCAATAGACACTGTGATGTAGTGGAGTTCATTTGTGTTCCCCTCAATACAATTGATGTTCAGATATGATCTATTCTTATTTATATTGTCCATTATTTAATTATTTTCTTATTACATTTTTGTCGAATTTTGTGAGTATCGTAGTGCGAAATTTCTCTTCAGGGTTAATGTCGTTTTGCACGATATGTGTAAAGTATTTATAAAAAAATTTATTTATGATTTTTTAATTATTTTACTTTAACTTGAAGAGTTTCTCGATTTTTCAGAGTGAAACTATCTCTGAATATTTGAATTCCTCTCAAATCACTCTGACGTACTTCACATGAACAGGAACAATTAATTTCCTAGTTTTAATTGGTTTAGTAGCAGTTGCTCATTATTTATACATCCAGCGATATTACTCGGGCTATCTCGCTCGCTCTTGTAATACAATTTATCTTGATTGAGCAATACGTGTATTGTACTGCACCATTAATATTTATCCGAAATTACCGAGAAAGTGTAACGTCGGTAAATGTAATCACTCAGCACGGTTTAATTAGTCTATTGTGGAATTTCCGCGCGCTTCTTTTCAACAATTTTATTTTCGAATCATATAATCTTGTGTTTGAGGGATTCGAGTCAATTAAAATTTTTTGAAATACTGCTAATTTTCTTCAATCACATTGTTCACAAAAATCTCAAGAAACAACCTATGATATTTCGGAAACATATTCAATTCTCTTCCGTGATAAATCCGGGATTTTTAGCGAAGTTGTGACCCTCAATTGCTTTTGCAATTGCGGTACGTGTAAAACTCCATTTTTATGAGTATTGGCATTTGAAAAATCTCCAGTGGATATTTATTTTACAATATCAGCTGTTAAAGAAGGGTGGTTTTATTACACGAATACCGGACATTTTGATGTTATCTCCTTAAACATTGATGCCCTTCACACGTCGGTCCAGATGAATAGACAAGGGTGAAGCTCTCATCAGCTCGGATTTGTGGCAATTTGTATGTGCGGCTTCTTCGTACTAGAGTATCGCCTTTCCATTCTGCAGGGAATCTGTGCGGAGTTATACACATATACTCATAGTGAAGGTATTCTCTTAATCCTCAGCCCTCGATGTTACTACGCCACTATATACTTAGGTAATATACGCGTTGCTCTAGAATAGGGATGATATCGCGTGGAAGCACTCGCTCGTATGTTATGTGCGACTATTGAAGGGAAATCGTGTGGTAGACAGAGACGGCAAGGGCATAAGGGCCGCTCGCAACATTAGCAGGGCAATGCTGAGTTCCTCTCGCACTTGGGCGCTGATGTTGCAACCAAGCTGTGAGGGTATCCTGACTCCTGACTGTTTCCACCAGTGCTCGCCTATCTAGTCTACGATCTCGGCGCACGAGGGCTTAGTTTAATTTAGGCAGGAGTATTAGCGGCACGGAGCTCGCCCCAAGGGCATGAATCTTATCGGAAACTCGTCACCGCTGTCTCCTCTACAGAAGCTCTCTAGAATGGGATAGACAGAGAGAGAGAGAGAGAGAGAGGGAGAGAGAGATGGGGAGTTAGTATAACATCCAGCAGACGCATTTCGCTAATTTATATGAGGGTGACCTTTGAGAGAGCATTTTATTTTTTACAAAGTTGCCCTTGACACTGGATCTTCATCTCGATGGCAAGATATGCCCCAAATTATTTCGTAATTTTGAAAAACTATTTCAACCTCACTCAACTTACTATAAGAAAAATTGTATTTGCTCAGTTGCTTCTTTTCTGTCTGTTCATTGTGTGTCAAAATTCACTGCAATATAAAAGATAGGAAATAACACAGTTTCGATACAATGCTTCGTCGTAAAAAGATCTTTATTGTGGATTGGCTGCAACAATATTGCTCGTGTCGAAAGAACCTTGAAGATCCAACGAAGAGTCGGATGTAGAAATAAGCACAGCGTTTCTTACCGATCTCATTCTACGTAATACACTTGGGCTTATCAGTCCGGTTAGGATTGACTTGCGCATTGAGTCGTTCTTTCCGGGTCGTGCTTATTCGGGTGTGCGTTGTATACGAGCAAGAGGGTAATCGCTCGTGAGTGTAGAGCACGCGGCTCCCTGAGTTGAGCTTGGCTGGGCATCCGTCCATGTTCGAGCGTCTCTACCGCTGCCTCACCGCTGCTACTCTCTGCAAGGACCGCAGATTCTATAGTACCTAGCTCTGGTGGGTATACTCCGCTGGCCTACGCATGTCTCTCTGATCCCCGGTAATGGGTTAAGGACACGAGGCGGTTGAGCATGAGGGTATCCGGTGTAGGTTCTCGTTGTTCAAGAGCTAGTTTGGAGAGCTTGCTAGTTTGTGCGGCTATACGTGCAACCCAGGCTATCTCTTCTAACGAACATTGGAATATTGAAACTTACTTTGTCACTGCTGCTGCATCTTGGCCCGAGTTTAAATTGAGACCCTCTTCGAGACATGAATTTCGCAGTCACACGGGGTAAGCGGAAGTTCATCCATTCCTTTGTCACGCTTTGAAACCTGCGAAAATGGCAGATATTACCCAATGACATTGAACGGAAATTACTGTGGACTGAAATTCTTATGTTTGGATTGCCAATTGGGGACAAACCTTCGAAAATGGCATGTTCTATACATTTGAAGTCGGCAACCCTTGCCCTTCAAGCTTTGCCTTGCGCGTTGCCCTTCAAAAGCGTCGTTCGCCGACATGGATCACGAATGGATTCTTCGGCCACGTGAACCTGTACCGCTTGTCAAAATGGCACACGGTGAGAAACAATTTGTTTTCCAGACCAACTGCTTTCCGGATGTCACAATTGTAGGATGCACCTAACACTTATTTCATTATTTTATCATATGCCGCGTGATATTCGGGCGTTTTTACATTGGTACAAGAGTGCAATAAGGGAATATTTCGGCAAAGAGTATATGCTGAGAATCTCCATTGACATATGCCAAGTTCAGATGCAGTACAGAAGCAGGAAATAGATATACTGTGGTAATACAGCATAAGTGGGTAAAGCTAGAGAAGATGATCACGTGGCGCACGAGACGAGACTCGGGCCAATTGACCTTTTCCACTTTTCAACCTCGACGCCAACTTGCGCGATTCCTCCTTTCTCCTTCCTCTTCAATAAGCTCGCTTTTTTTCTTCTTCTTATTTTCCCTTACAGTTTTCTTCGCAATCCTTTTTTTCATCCTTCGACTCTCGTTTCTTCAATCTTAGCAGCTAACCTCCGACTCCACTCCCTCACTTTCTGTCTAGTATATCCCCAAAGGGCCAAAGTTTCCCGTTGCAACGAACGATGACGCGAGAGCTCGTTAAGACGAAAGCCTCGCAAGAAGTACATCGAAAGAGTAGCGGGAGAACAAGTGAAGAAGAGGAGAAAGTAAGAGTGAGAGAGAGAGAGAGAGAGAGAGTGAGGGTGGCTGCGTCTTGAGCGCTCCATGAGATATAGTATACTTGGGAGTTTGTCGGTAAAGATAAATGACCCTGGCTCTAGAACGCCAGTGGATTTAACGAGCCATTCTGCGTTTTTCACTGAACACAACGAGACCCGTCATTCTCTTCAACCCCGCGCAACCCCCTAAAAAATAACTCAATAAAA
This sequence comes from Clistopyga incitator, assembly GCA_947507545.1. Taxonomy (NCBI): domain Eukaryota; kingdom Metazoa; phylum Arthropoda; class Insecta; order Hymenoptera; family Ichneumonidae; genus Clistopyga; species Clistopyga incitator. Next base: position 15,646,230 of record OX382171.1, on the reverse strand, counting down.
ATACACCAACAGTGACACACTGCACTTACCTTCATTTAACGGTTACAAATAACTCATAGTCGTACGGTATCGGGCACCGACCATTATTCTCCCATGTTAGTACCGTAACGTACACAATTTGGTGCATCGATTAACGATTTACCGTTAAAGTTGTTTGGATTATATTTCCACTAGCCGCGCGAAATGTTCACTTCTTCGGGATCGTCTGTGATTTTAAAATAAGATATTTGCATCATAACGACACAACAATCGCGTGTGCTTATCTCTCTATGCAAACAAAGTTAGTATTGTGCTTATATTTCATATTTCGATGTATTTCGCCTGTCGAGAATTTCCCTTTTTCTCATTTTGTATTTCTGCCACCCACATTCAGTTCATCGATAATTCAAACTTGTCTTAAAATTGTGAAATCCATATTGACATTGATTAGAAACAAATGACCCATTAATATCAAACCTCTATAAATAGGTTCCCGCAAGTACGAAGATAATAGGCATACTGCTAATGAATGGATAGTCGATGTATATGCGTTGCAACCCACCTCTTAACCGCTCACCCACTAATCGATACACGATTAGTTATTTCGTGTGCGTTCCGTGTGCCATTTAGTGTAACGCTCTCGATTACTCGGAATATTTGTTGTGTCACTCCTCGGCGTTTCCTCGTCGCAGGCGCAAAATCCGCCGGGAGGGAAAGGGCAGTATTATACACCTGTTTTCATCAAGTCCATAGAACATAAACCCCCCGCCGGTTTTCCGCAAATGCTTTGAACTTAGAGCGGCGTGGATTAGCGGGGAAGGTGTGCCGATGAAGGGGATGGCTCAAAAGGGTCACACGTTGGTTTAGCCACGCGGTTTCGAGTGAAGGGACGGAAATAAGGTAAAGCCAACCCAGTGACGACTTTACTGCCGCGTCAATGCCGACACTTTGCCGCAAATGTCGGTCTCACTACGACGCTCCGTGTGCAACGAACTGCGTATACATGAGCTAGGTCGGGAAATCCACGCGAAACTAATTAACGCGAAGCATTAGCTCCCTAGCTTCCTGGGCTCATTTCCCAATTCTAACTTCTTGTTTCCTTATTCCTCTCATCGCACCTCTGCACCTCGGTCGATCGATCAATTATCCACCTTCCTAATTCTCCTTCTGCAAAAAAAAAAAAATTGCTTAACGTACATAGATAATAGAAACGCGATAGTTAGTCGGAAATATGTGTTCTACGAGAAGCTCCAAATTTTCAGTGCTTGCAATTTTTTCCTGGACCAACTAATGTACCGACGGTTATTGATTTTTTTGATTGACAGAGTTGTCAATCACCCGCGAAGTAAAATCTATATGGTTAATAACACAAAATGATATTCCTTGAAATTGGCTGTCGCGTTGGATTATTCAATCGGGTAGCGCGTGTCGAGTGACGATAACAAACCCGAAAAATTTCTTCTGAATTGTTAATTTGAAAGGGTGTCTTTTTCCGCAGCAGTAGCTATGGGCAATATCAACGAGTCCTCTGTCTATATCAGAAGGAGTCGTAGATTGTAGAAGCACAATTAACGCCGCGAGTTATTATTCACGAAGGGTTACAGGAAAGGGTTAATTTCGGGCGGTATATTACGAGCTCTGACAGGCGAAAAAAAATCGCTAAATCATATATAACGAAGGGTGAGAGACTGGTGGAGCAGATAGAAAAGAGGGACGACCCGCAACGTGTGCTCGTCGCGTTTATTGGAAGAGTCAGTGAACAGCACTGTCAACTCGCCCCAGGTTAAAATCGTGAGGTAACTCCATTGTTACAGATTCACGTACACAGCCGCGATCAGCGTCACAAACCAGAGCGCTTTTGTTTTCCCTTTTTATATGAAACTCCATAACTCAATATTGCCGAGAGTATAGTCGGGCAGCACGTTGAAAGAGAATGGGTTTAGTCGAGGGGAGAGCGGAGAAAACGCAGAACAAAATTCGCCCAATCATTGTACACGGAATATTATGCATACGCAGACATTGCCCTCGGGGTCAGATGAGGGGAACGATGGAATCCCGATCTTGTTTGAAAGATTTAATAAAAGCAAACTGATACTTACGCCCCTTAAAGCGGCTATATCAATGAATAATTCGATTCTTTGTCATATTGAAATCGTTGAAAAATTGAGGGGTTCGCGTCGACGAAAATTGATCGTCCAATTAACGCACACAAAATTATGGGTGAATATACAATGCTTCAATTACTCCTGCTCGCTTTCTGTAATTCGAGGTTAATTTCACCCACTTGTATAAAATATTTGAAAATAATGGATCAAAATGAAGGGCAAGTCATTTAAATTCGTCAATCAATCGTTGTATATAGTTTCGAGAGTCAGTTCTTCTATGAGGAAGCAAAACAACTGAAAAACTTGATGTTCTTTCATTTTGGTATCGTTTGTGTCAGGGCCACAGCATCCGGGGTAATGTCTTGTAAAAGTTTTCTATCGAAATGAAGACTCCTTCCACCCAAACTTCATCATGTTTACACTTTTTATTATGTCCATGTTGTCGCGATGCAGCAACAGCAGTGCCGAGGCGTTCATCTCGTCGGCATGTCACTTTCTCGGCGTCGCGTCGGTTACTCTCTCTCTCTCTTCTCCACATTTCAGTCTATAAATCGCTGCGGAGCAGTCTCTCCCGGCCTCCCTCTTCCTGCTCTTCCTCTATATCTCTTCGCCGGTTCGACTCACGCGTCATTAATATCAAAGTTGGACCGCGACGGGTGTGCAAGAATCCGCAGCCTGTTCGCCATAAGCCAGCGGCAAACGAGACACATCCACGACTGCAGTGTATTTGGATATACACATGCAGGTGCGTCTGCATCACCGAGCGATGCCTCGAGGTACCCGCTCGTCCCTTTTCGTCCCTTCGCCATTGCAGCTGGTGATGAGAAGCCCCTTACGCTAAATCTGACAATTATTCCTCCTTCCTCCATTTACATAAATCATTCCGCGTTCGATATTCCGGTTATGCAATCAACACGCTCACGCTCGACTATATTGCGGTTTAAAGATTCTACGCGATGAGGTAAAACCCAACGATACACTTTGTCTAATACCAAATCAATGTTTAGTCAAGTCCGGGGAGCGTCATAGTCAACGGAATATCTGATATGGTAATATCGTTAATTGATAAGAAGTTCAGAATTAGTGAATGAACGGATCAGGAAAATATTCTTCGACTTGTGCGCGTGAGTGTTTATTGGTGGAGAAGATAAAATTCAGTGTCGATTCAAAAGCCTGGTAACATTGATTTTTTATGGTACGAGTGAATGGGATTTTTAATTGAAGCCTTTTTTGTCAAGGTCCTCTTAAAACAGTCTTACAGACAAATGTATAAAGCGTAATCGCAATAATTACGGCATCGGAGACACAGTTTTACAGTTCGACCTTAAAAAATTATAACTCAAATAAAGAGTTGCAAAATGTAATTGCGAAAAAAATGAAATCCATCGAAGGCAAAATCCTTCGAGCAGTGTTCCCTAGACAATGGACCCTTGAATTTGGATGCAACCGATTGACCCAACCGGTTAGTATAGTTACAGAAATATCCATCGATGTCGACTTGAAGGCAGACAATTATTGAAAAATTTTACTTCGGTGCAGAGGAGAGCAGCTTTTATAGCGATAAAACAAAACCTATCTTTATTGATCGATTCCCCTTGAATAGATTTGCATTTGAGAAATATATTTAATAGTATGTAATGATCGCGTGATTGACCCGTCCTGCCTGAAAGGATCAATTATCGTATGTACCCACGTAGCGTACCGACTCTATATCTGCAAGGCGAACTATCTATTGGCACGAATCTATCGCCTCTCCATCTCGGGGAACTCCTTGTCTTCTCCATTCACCGCATCTGTCGACATTGGCCCGGTGCCGCCTCAGCCGTACTCGATTCATCTCCATTCCGATGGGGGCGCTCAGTCTGCGTGCATCTACGGATCCGGCTTCCTCCCCCAATATTCTATTGTCATGCAGATTGGAGTAACGCTGCTCGTACTACTCACCCTACGGCTGCTATAGTTACTGCGCGACCTGTTCCGATTATATCTGCTTACAGGTCCACGAGTATAGACACTGATGGTAGATAGATGGATAGCGAGGAGTGGTACAGTTCGATGGTGGCCCAGATAATCTGACTGACTGACTGACTGAGCCAAGGACCGAGGACGGGAGCGAGTTCACCGAGTGGAAGGAGGCGTGCGGTGAGAACACGTGTCTGACAGGGTGTCGATCTGTACCACTGAAAATTCCTCCCTTCAATCCGAGCTCGAGGGGAGGGCTCAATCAGGAGACGATTATCTCGTCATTGTGTTGAACAGTATAATTACCTCTTCGCTCGACAAATAAATTGCGGAACGCCGAGAAAATCAACCGGTTATCAAATCAATTATCAATATTTGTGTCAGGTAATTATCTATCAAAAATACCGACCCAACGAACCATCACTGGATTAAAATAAACAGCGTGCGAATTTATCATTGCGATCCGGCCGAGCGAGTTGCTGAAAACAGAATTATAATATCGTCGAACTCGTAATTAAATATAGGATCAGAACAATGCTCGGGCCGTGATTTCATAATTTAAAAAAATCATATGTATATATATATATACGATTCTAGTGAACAAAGTACGTACCTTAATTTTCATTCTACCGGACACGACATTGTTAATGTTTAATAATGAAAAAGGTGATATCGAAGTAAAATCATACCTCACATTCTGCCATTATGGTATTTTCAGAACTATCCACATATTTATTAATTAGCAGCTAGTCCCGGTAAAATAATAATTATACGGATATATCCTCGAACAAAATCCGGTGACAATCTTTCAATCTCACGTTAAAAATACAATATGTACTCTGCTGTACTAATTTACAGCTTCATGTGATATTTAACGATTAAATTAAATATTTTTTTTACATAGATCTGCTTGAAATGCAATATAAGAAGGTATATTAAAGTCAATGTTGCACTTGAGTAGAAAAACTTTCGATACAGCCAGGTAAAATTCCTGAATAGTTTTTGAATACTGCATAATTCCAGTTTTTCAGTCCACTGTAATGACACAACAAAGCGATGGAAATGCTCGAACGAATGTGGAGTGGATGTCAGCAAAAATGAAATTCTTTTAACAATTCTCGACATTTTTATCGTAACATTTCCATTTCCATTGAACGTTTCGCACGTTATGTGTCTACATAAGCTATACATATACTATCCATTTATAAGAGTTTTATTATACCACCACGATATAGCTCTCAAAGACATTGACAATGCCGGGAAAAAAAAAGTGCCTACGGTGTAACCGGTGGACATTGATCGTCGGAGAATGCGACGAGCGAGAAAGTGACGTGAATGATAAAAAGAAAGAGACTAGACACGGCAACCAATGTCCTGTCGAGTTGACGTCGTGTGTGACACGGCGAGAAAATGAATAAAAAGAGATACGACGCGAAACCTCGGCTGATCGTGGCGACTAGAGAATGAGAGGTTGAAGAGGAAGGGTGAAAGAATAGTTGACAACAGATGAGGACAGAGAGAGAGAGAGACAGAGAAAGAGACGAATAGAGATTACGTTAGTACTATAGATACGCTTCACTGAAATGGGGATCTGGCCTACTCGAGCAATCCTTCGCTGCTTTCACTCTATTTCCTACATTCGCTCTCTCTCTCTCTCTCTCTCTCTCTCTCTCTCTCTCTCTCTCTCTCTCTCTCTCTCTCTCTCTCTCTCTCTCTCTCTCTGTCTCTCTCGCTCATTCTAGCAATAGTGAGGCTTGTACATTCTCCTTCTGCAGCTCGGATAACTCCCTCTCCCCAGAATCCTCAATCCAGAGCGTTTCCGGTCAGTTGGTCGGTGAGCTAGCACGGGACTAACGGAATCTCTGGGGATACCGGAAGCGACGGACCGAAAACCCCTTTCCCGGCAGTTCCCCTTTCCCCCTGTTTTTCATCTAGCCATCATGATGGGGTGGAACTCTCGATTCCTTCGTTTCTCTTTCTAGAGATCGGGGCTCTTCGTCATGGGTTATCTGACTTGTCTCTTTCCCGCTGGACCGAAACTGAGAATCACACGGGTATATCGGGTACATAGGCGGGGCTCGCTTTTGGCAAAAGCCTTTTTGTGCACAGCGTGAGCATTCCAAGGCTCATGGAGTTAGGAAATGCTTTGAAAAAAAGACGGTATATATATATATATATCTCAAAGTCGATTCAAACGCAACCCCACAATGACCCTGAGCTCCAAAGTAAACGCTGGTATTTTTCAGCTGCCTGAGAGGAAATCAAGCTTATAGTCGCTATAAAAATTCTTCTCTTTTTCTCAAATACATACTGCAATTTTTTTTCCAGCTGAATTTCGCAACAATAAATTATGAGATTTTATGCCGTTTTCAACTCTGTGAAAAATACCTTCAGCTTGCTCTACCGCAGGAAAATTTCAAGCAGTCCAGCGAATGTTCGCCGGTTTGGTCTGAAAGCTATGAGGAGTGAAAAAAGTGTACTTTTTCTTGAAACCATTCTGGCGAACGGTATGTCTACGGAATTGCAGAATTACAATGCTTATCATGAACTTAATTAGGTTTGAATGTAGGATTTAAAAAAAAAAGCCTGTCAATTGCAAAATCTATTTTCTTATCATTTTTTCCAGGTTACTGGATCGCCTTAATTTAACACCGATAGAAAATTATTATGTTTGACAATCGTCATGCGGCGGGGAATCCTTTTGAAGAAATAAAATTCGATGCCGAATCGAAAGCGACCTTTCAAGGACTGTGAGATCCAAAGTAAATTCTGAAATTTGCGGAGCTGTCTGTGAGCAAACAGCGCTTTTTTTCCCCCGACGAAAATTCAGCTCACGTTTTTTAATTTTTTTACCTTCTCCGCACTGGTTGTCTCTTTGATATTCCCTCAGTTGCCGAGTGTTGGAATCTCGACAACGCGAACGAAATTTCGTTGCTACCTTTGGCTTTCTTGCGAGGGAAAAACAAATCGCAATGTGAAGAGAGGTCTCGCGAGGCTACAGAAAAAAAAAGGGAACAGATTAAAGCCACGTGTCCGAGCTGATCGAGCCACGATCCATCGCGATTGTCGATGGAGAGGATTTTCCCTGTTCGACACAAGGACCATCGTCATTTTTCTCTCCCGCTGCGCGAACCCCGTGAGCTACGGACGCCCGGAAGCGCTGTACCCGTTAGTCTCTTTCTCCCTGGGGAATGCGCAATGAGTGAACGAGCTTACCGCTGATACGAATCGGCGGAATCGCAAACTCTGTAACGCCCGAAATCCATCCACATCCCCGTTCACTCCATTAATCTTTTCGTTATTCGTTGATTCTCAAACGTTTTAATACATCGATACAACAGATTTTTACACAATTAATCGTCATATCGTTGTAATCGGCTGCGTAACAATTTGCTGACAAAATATATACGGACACAACAATAACTAAAACGTCAAGAACGAATTAGATAATTAAGCAAATTTATAATAATTTAGTTAAAATGCTTTTTTATGGTTAAAAATATCCGGTGCATTATTTATTTTTTATTTTTTGAAAAATTATGTCAAAAAATGTCGAGAGAAGTCTAAAAAAAAATTGCAATGTAGTTTTCAACAAGTGAAATTTCGTATAAAAATCACGAAGCAGATATGATCACCAGATCTTGATGGCGATATCATGGATTGTGTGTTGTTGTTGTTTTAAATAAAATGTGAACTAAAGGAGAACCTCACTTTAAAACATATAATTCGCGAATGATTGCTGGATGGATGACAAGACTCGTCGTGTTCGACGAGGTTGTAAATCGACGGCGGCCGATCAACGGAAACCGGAAACCCGGGTATATATCTGCACGATCGGATGAGGCCTGCCGCATTGGGCTGGGTATCGTTCCTACATTAGCTGCACGCGCTGTGGCAACGCGCTACCTATAATATAGTATTCGAGTGAATTTAGGAGGGGAGACACGCGTGCGTAGTCACGCGAAATGCCGGTGGCCAGGAAGCACTCGTCGATGAATGATTCATGAGGCCGGAAGACGTGCGCCGGGCACACATGGGACATCGCTCATGCTGCGTCGGCTTCTTGTGATCTTCTGACTAGCAAAGGATCAGCAGCAGCTACAGTAAAAGGCACAAACGACCGCTGTATCGTGTTTATACACATAAGTCGTTTCCCTCGCTGTGCAATACCCTCCCGTCCAATTTTATGAATGGAAAAAAAGTATATATATATGCACACGTTGCATAGTTTGCCAGTGATGGAATTCCAACGATTCAGCCGATCGCAAGAGGAAGTAACGGCGACGATGATAAAAAACAGCCAGGAAGTTACGTCACTGCTGACGGACTCAGAACAAATGTTTCGCTGATACGCGAGATCCGAGTGATGCTATTCGTTTTCATGAAATTTTTTTCATTTTCTTTATCGTTGGACTGAATTTTTGGAAAGGTTGAAATGCAAAGAATTTCGGTGTACATCGAAAGATTTATTCGTGATGAAAAATATTCGAGGATATCATCGATAATAAATTAATACTTTTATTTGAAAAAACACCTGCTGCAAGTGCAATTACATTTTGGCAGAGATCTAAAGAAGATTGAAATCATGACAGGACCTTTAGTGTGGAGGTATTTATCATTTACGAAATGATTTTCCGGGGGGAGATTTAGGAGAGAAAAGTAAATGGAAGGAATGCGTGAATTACAGGGAAACGATGAATTTTCGCCTGGGGATTTCTGTGATCGAAAAAAACGGAACGAAACGAGCTGTGAAAGGTTAAAGAAGGATACAAGTTTGTGGACCAAGGTATATGTACACGCGAGTCGAAGAGATGAAGGGCAAAGGAGGAAAAAGAGGAATTGGGGTTGTGTATGTGTTCGATAGTACCCTCGGGAGTTCACGGAAGGGCGTGAAGAAAATTCGAACCCATAGTCAGACCCTTGGCACTTTCCGATCTCCGCTGGACTCACTCGTTCCTCTCTCTGCTTTTCTTAGCATCTCTTTCATTCTCGGCAGTGAGCATCGAATCGCGAATCTCGTCCAAAGAAAAAGAGCAAAAGGGGCGACCGGGCATTGGCTTCGTAAAATTTATTCCAATTTCCTAGACGGAAAGCTGGCAAGCACCCTCTCGCTCTCAGAGGAATACCTTTCAGAGTCGTGAATCCTCATATTTCTCTTATTCCGCTGAGGTACTGTTGCAATGACGGTTACTGCTCAGCCAGGACAATTTTCAAACAAATTATCCATCATAATAGTCTTGATAGAGTAGAAATCATTGTTAAGAGTAAATTAATTATTGTCGCGCCAATCGCGAGCGAAAACAATTTCGCCACCGCGAGCGTCGTGTCAGGGATTAGGAATCGTGTCGGTAAATCCCATATTCCCTTATCCATAAGGGAAAGGGATTCATTGTACGCGACCCCTCTGTCGAAGCTGACCGCCCGGATTTCTTTCAAGTTCTCTTATGAATGCGGGCTAAAGTTTGTTACCTGGCAAAATTGGTTTGGCCAATAAACAAGTTGGTTGCGGAATGAAATCGGTTGGCTGGGGTAAACATGGATTAACCTAGCCAAGTAAGTCGCTTTAAGCGCACTCAGTCATGCCCATTAGTTGAAGCAACCAATTATTTATTTCGGTGAAATCATAAATAGAATTCTTACTTATCGTCATTTTTATTATTATAATAAAAGCCTCTTTATTTGTCGGTTTCTGGAAGGGCACTCATCTTCAAGATCTTGTGCAAAAGATAGAATACAAATTAGGGAGTAATACGAGAGCTGGACACTGCTGTCGCACCGGAAACCATTAGCCGTCGCATACAGTCCGTGTAGAAGAACGGGTCAGAATAAACTCGAATATGTGGATGGCTTACGAGCAGCCGGATCCTGTTGCACGCTGCCTTCGCCTGTCCTATATATTCGACGAGATGGGGTACGAACCCCGGACAATGTGTACGGCTCTTACGTATTTTCGACCACCTCATGCGATGCAGACGTACGGAAGCAGATACCGGCGCTCGCCAAGAGTCGATTTACAAATTACCGGTTTCAATTAGCAGGAGTCGTCAGCAAACACTCTTCGACCTCAAATACAAAGAGGCCCTAAGGGCGGACAGGCCCCCCTATCCACCACAACCGTGGGTCAACATACTCGTTTCACTACGTTATGGATATGCACTTTACTTTCAACACAAACCTGTCTGAAATATATCTCTTTGATATATCCTGAAGAGATGTATCTCAGATATCCAAAGGATGTTCAACTTTTTAACGAGAAAAATATGTTTCGCTGATATACCAACGACAAGTATTTTTTGCTCAACTGACAACTTTTTTTACTAGGCCAGGTGTAAGGTTTTCTGGACTGACTAATTATTTCCTATGCTGACAAAAATATTTCTCAATCGAACAAAAAATGTTTGCTGTCGTCATATCATCACTGGGTGTAAAAAAAAATTAATATGACAAATTCAAGTTAAAGTAGATTGAAATAGGGACGATGGAAGCGCTACCAGCGCAGAAACTGTTCCAAGTGACTTTCGGAGCCTTCAGTCCCCTATTCGCAGTCATTCTACAACCGCTCCTACAACAAATCTCCCTTTCGTAACAACGGTGGTCGTTATAATGACGATGGCGAGTGTTTAGCGAGTACCTTTTATCGTCTCCAGCGCTAATAGTGGGTACACTGAAGCGTCACAATGTTTTGGTACGGTTTGAACGTGTAATACGTTCATACCCAACAAGTACTTTGATCCTGTTGTACTAAAGTCGTATCCAGCGTAGAACTAAGCTACAATTAATTAAAGGTGAAGTTTGGTAGATCCGATAGGGATGATGGGAGAACTAAACAGCCAACGGGATAATATATACCGAAGAGAAATGGAGAGATAGAAGCTTCAAGGATTACTTCTCTGATGCTCGTCTCATCGTTGTTGGTCTTGTTGTTGTTGTTTTGTGTTACTCGAATGTAACCCTCCGCGTTCTCTCTCTCTCTCTCTCTCTCTGTGCATCCGCCCCTCGGGGCATTTGTAATTGTCGTCACGAGATTGAGAGTATTCGCCAGATGGAAACCCAACTCCAGAGCATTTGAGGACATCCACTTCGCTCCCAAGCGAATAGGCGCAGCATTTCAGTACTGGTAATGCCAAAGTTGTGGTAGTAAGTGCCAGTATTATGTATGCGGAACGTAGTAAACAATGTTCAACAAAGATCGCCTCGAACTTACAAAGAGGTATACCGTGTTAACCTGCTGAAGGATAACCTCAATAGAGTCGATTGCATCGATCGGTTCGATGTTCTTATCATTCGGTGTCCGCAAGCATTTTCTCTTTTGTTTTATTCCAGCCAATGGCACAAAGTGAACATCAATAAAACTGGAATTCACTACACCTACTATATTACCGAGCAAACGTACTACGAGTTTTATGCGCATTTTTTATTTAAAAAAATTACTAATAATTCTTTGTTAATGTTAAGCTTGTTCTCTGAGCTTATGAAGAATATGGAAGTACTTGTCATATTTATTTTAAGCGGATCTTTTTCGTTCTACGTAACAGATTGTCCCCCATTTATAATTAACTGTGGAAATGAACTTTTCCGAATCGGAGCATTACGGACCATTGTAGAATAAATGAGTAGTCATTTATGAAATCCAGAATGGAACGGTCCAGAATGGAGAACAGGACGTTAAAAAAAAAATTACGCCATAACTTGCACACCCTACGAGCCTCGATTCTGGACTCGGTGGTTCTTTACAACAATATACGCAAATTGTTGAAAATTCGCTATTGTCAGCAATATTTAAACAAGCGTAACAAGCACATTGCTTCCTCATTATTTTCTACCTTTCACGAACCGTCCTCCTCTTTGAGGAAGCCGAAAGCCGATCAGCGCATTTCATAATAAGTAACTTTGTTAACGGTGAAAAATAATGAGGAAGCAATGCCGGAGTTTCACTTGTTACGTATCTATTTATATTCACTTGTTATGAATCTTTTTATACATCTATGAGAATAAAAATCCTGACGATCCGGACGAACTCGCCGCCGTCCGTTTGAAGCCGTGCATCTGGAAATATGAAATTCTAAGATCGAAGATATTTCTTCCATGATGTAAGATCTCATGATTTCTTGATAATGGAAAATCTCACGGGTTCTAAATAATGTAAGACCTTGGGTCCTGTTACGAAAAATATTAACGATTGTCTGGGTAGTAATTAATATTCGAAATATTTCAGACTATATTTGAGTATTAACTATAAACGAAAAACCAAAATCAATATTCATACTCGAAAATATTCAAAATACTGTGGATATTATTATTCATAGTACTTAGATTTCAATACTATTTTAATACTTGAATTTTCGCGCTGGTGATCATGATTAGAACAAAATCATTAAGAAGAACCAAGTGGCTCATTAAATCCGACAGTCTTATTTAAATAATAAATGAACATGCGTCGCCAGAACTTTTCTCGCCTCGTGACGGGAAATAATTTCCAAGTGCATTTATCAAAATTTTTTCACGCCCTGAGTTATGTTGACATTCAGAAAAATGGAATTGGACCCTCGAGGCCTCACCTCAATCATGATTTCTCCGCAATATCGCTTCCAGAAGTACTGCAACAAAAGATGTAAAAAAAAAACTTTTCTCTTTCTTTACCTTTCTCGGACCTGGGCACATCGTCCGGCCGATCTTCGGGATGAATTTATCGCTCCCCAAAATGGATAGCCGTGGTGTGAAGAACAAAAGGGCGCTCGGTCCAGAGATCCCATGTATTTCCCCTTCCTCATCTCCCCTTTGTCAGCGGTTCCCTCATTTCCACGAAGAAGTTTGAATTTTTCACAAGCGACGGCAGGTACGGCCAGAAAATACGGGCGAGCATGTGCTTCGCGAAATTTTACATACTTTTTCTTTTTCATACTTCATCCCTTTTTCTCCCTTACTCCAATCATAGGAACACAGCAACGACCAGATCACGATGTGAATCCCTATCGATACGTAGACCACTGAGAAAATGGCTAGTAGATGCGTGGACCGCCGAAAAAATTCCCTTTTTTCATTCATTCTTCCATATAGGGCGTTCTATGTAACATTGGTCATTTTCGAATTTCTTTTAACCTCTTTTAATTGTCTTGTATACGACAATATATAAAAGTACTGAATCTATTTTTGGTTCTTTTTACTAATTAACAAGAGAAGTGGAATCGAAAAATTGTACTTGCTAAAAATAAAAAACGGGATGTAATAATGTTGGTGAAGAAAAGGCCGATTTTTATTGAACTCAACGTTAAAAATGCTTGAATAGATTTTTTCACTTTTTTTTTAATGACCAAAATGTGCATCTGAAAAATCTGAAAAAATTTTTAGATTTTTTTGATCAATCAGAAGAACAATTCAATAAATTATTTGGGTGACCGATTTTACGTATTTTGCTGAACATGTAATATGTAGCGATACGCGTCATCGTATGTCTGGATCTACTCTGGTGCGATATGCAAAAGCAGAAGAAAGAAAAAGAGCAGCAGACCTCGTATCTGCTGCTGGCTACGAAACACACCCTGCGAGCGGTCCTCAATAATGTACGACCACGGAGTTTTTCATTTGCTCTGGGTCCTAACTTTGTAGGGGGCAGACGGAAAAGCGGTAGACGCTGGAAAGGGACGAGCATTGGTTGCACGCTTGGCATTACGTTCCCCGGCCTGTGCTTCGCACTTTTTGAACGACCCTTACGTCAACTGCAGGAAAATTTAAGGTGCGAGACCATAAAAAGTCGATCGTAGATTGGGGCACAGACCTCATACTTCGCCATACCGAAGGGCAGTCCCCAACCTTAAAACCATCTTATTCAATATGTACACGGCTTACGCGATGCTAAGTCGCCAGGGTTGCGACCCTCGTTTTTTTATCCCTTTCGTATATTAAAGGGTAATATGAATGAAAATTTGTGCATTTTTTTCATCGGCAATTGGTTCGATATTATGTTACAACGTTATTTATGTGCGAGCGGAGAGTTGAGAGCAGCCCCTATGGCTTCATGAAATAAAATCTCATCGTGAAATTATTTTCATAATTGTTTTTGGCTTCTGTTGATTGAATTTTTCAATGGTGAAAAGTACACGTCTCAATTTGTTTTCAATGTACGAAGCACGGTCAATATTTTCAAGGAATTCGACTTTTTATGCGTTCTTATTTCTTTCAGCGATCATATTTTAACACATCAACATTTTTCTGAGAATATTGAGGATAAATTTAGCGAAACAATAATGATTAAGTTAATTGTACGATAATTGTTTGTACATTTGAACAGTGGAGAATTCTTCACTATCCTTCAGTAGATATTGGCGTGTGCGTTGAAATGAAAGAAAATTCTCGTAGGAAGTCGTCAGGACAACTGTACTCATTTGCAGCAGTTGAACTGGCCGGTGAACCCCACGGCACCTCATCCCTAACGCGAGGGTGGCTCCCACCACCGCTGGTATCTCAACCGCGTAGGTATATTAAAACAAAATACCCGCAGTGATTACTGTTTCGCTTCTTTAAAGTTTTTGCATTATTTCGCCGCAGGCTTCCGCCTCCCATTCTCGGCCACACTTATTCCCGGTTATAAAGTGGTGGTGACTATACGCAGAGGGCCAAAAGTTTTCAAACAACACGCGCCTCTCTCGCGAACCACTGTTTCCTCTGCCGCCATTCCCTCTGGCAGCGCCGCATTCATTTCAGCCCTTACTTTTTCTTTTGCCGCTTCTCTCGAGTATTTCCACCACTCTCTGCGTCTTTTCCAGCTGCCGGCTCTTCGGGACATTGCTCTGTAACTGTAGCTGGAAAGTAGGTTGCTTTAGCTTTCCCTTTCCTTATCGTCGCGGCGTTTATACGGCGTTAGCCGGCACCGCGATGCAGATCCCAACGTGCCCTTCGAGCTCCGCAATAACGGGGTACCCGTGCGACTCCCTCTACTTAAGTGTAAGTATGAATATGGAACTTTTCAAATGAAACCTGCAGGATTGGTCGTAACTCTCGCGTACATATTTTTCTCCGACTTGGCGGAAGTTGCGTTATGCGCACAAAGGGCATGTAACCTTTGAGGGCGCAAAATCACTCATTTGTAACCTCTGACGTTTGTAACCTCGTCGGCATGCGCAATCCAGATTCCGGTGCGACTCCATGTGCTTTAATATAAGCATGAATATGGAGCTTTCCAAATGAAATTTGCAGGATCGATCGATCGAGGTAACATCACGGAAATAACCTCTCTTTGACGGGGACACAGAAATTTCTGATTTGCAATCAGGGATGCGCAAAATCGAGTGGAAAAGTATTTAAATACACTATCAAAATACTGAATGGTTTTTCATTCGTTATTTAAACTCGAAATTAATGTTGAGTGAGAAATATCATGATTCGAAATGGGAATAATTAATAAGCGGCAAATCACTCGTTATTTAAACTCGTTAAAATAATCAATGGATAACCGTTTATCATTGAAACTCGTCAAGTTAATGGGTCAAAAATCTATCGGTATTAACACTCGTTAAGTTAATAAATGGAAATCGTTTCGTTCCTTTTTTAAAATACATTTCGCCGATTCCTGGTCGGAGATTGCGATTTGCGTACGCGCAATACTGTTTTGTTACTCCCTAGGGAGAAAATAATTTCGAAATATGATTCCGAACCACTAAATATCTCGGTTCCAACTGTCCAATTATTAACCGCCAATAAATAGAGACTGTGTCAAACACAACGTAGCTTCTTTCGACAGTATTTCGTGTATCGATTACGTAAAAGATGTATCAGTGATTACCGCACTGCTAATAAACGGTCCAATTAGTGACGACGAAACAATCACATGTGCGCGTACTAGGACGGAGAACGGACTTTATGAAAAAAATCATATTTTTTTCATACGCATTTCGACAAAATATAACCGTTAAATATCCATCGCTCGAACAGTGCGAAACCTTGTTTGGCCGTTGTTTTTATGGTTATGTCGGCTGCCGCTAACATCAACGCATCCGCATTCGCATGTACCAATTTCCGTCATCGTTATTTTTCCCGTTAAAATCAATTTGCAATTATTTTTTCTGCTCGCATCTGGTTGCCTATAAAATTGTCACTAATTGAAGCACTGACGGTAACTGGGCCGATTAAACGGCGAAAAAAGATCACCAGAGGAATCGTCGCTCGGACAAGAGCCAATGAAAAAAAAGTCCACAGAAATAAAGGAAAGAAGATCAAGCAAACAAAAATATTACCGCAAATAGGGTAATCATATTTGCGATGATAGTTTTTCGCTTAGGGCTCGTGCACATCCCTGACAAATTGTATGAAGATTTTGACCCCCTTTATTTGACCTAGAATGTCTCATATATATATATATATATATACAAAATAAACTGTGTTTCGGAAAAAACCCCAGAGCACTCGATCTGAAAAAAAAAGAAGAAGAAACCGAAATCGAAACGGAAGAAGAAGAAGGAGATCGAGAGAAGATCAAAAGGAAGATGAAGAAGAAGAAGAAGAAGAAGAAGAAGATAAAGAGGGATCCGACACAACCGCGAGGAGATGAAAGAGCGAGGGTATCCTGTACCTTCAGTTATACTACAGTATAGGAAAAGTAGTAGAATAACGCATCAGTACTGCTGCAGTGACGTTTGCGCGTTGTTCACAGTGGGTATCCGTTTTAAGTTTCGTTTCCGGACGCAGTCGCCTACCTCAGTTTCCTCCCTCATCCATGGACCTTCTCCAGTGCTGTATAGTGTGCTCCGACTTCCTTCTTTGTGTACGTGCACGCGTATTTTCCGAAAGGGAAAAGTTCCCCGACGAACTCCCGCGACCGCGGAGTGCAGTGACGTCGGGTGCCCAAGAAAAACTGCGGCGGGTATAAAGTTTCGACCTACCGAGCTTTCAGACTCGTTCTAACGCCCTGCACAACGTTGCACTTCTTCCTTCCACTGCATACTTCACAATATGCATAGTTACATCAGTATCATGTTGAGTAAAGAATTCTGATTGATTTCACTGTATAGACAAATTTAGACGTAAACACGTCTGCTGTGATTCCAAAAATGCCGACGGCAATTCGCTTTTTTTCTGTACTAACGATTTGTTTGGTAGGTTAACAAATATGTTTGCTGAACGCACAAATAATTTGCTAGGCTGGCAAAAATATTATTTGTCTTATCTTTGGGTATAAAAACATTTGTCGTATGGAGTACGAACGAATAGCCGTAAATTGATCGTTACAAATATTATAATTTTCTCTTAGTGCATCAAATGGCCCGATCACTACATTAGACTTCACAATATTATAGCCTGATATGCTAAGGAGTCAGTAAGTTGAATAAAACGGAGAAACCGAAAAAAAAAACTTTATTGACTTCGCTCGGAACATTCATAAATAACACAGCAAGCCAGAATCGTTACCCTCAATATATCGTATATTTCTTCGGGCCACACGATGATGTTGCATTGCACCAAAACAAGCCATGGTGCCACTGCATCGTTGCGTCTTGTGTTCGAGATGGAAAGACGTAATTTCTGAAATTGTTTGCGCGCATCGAAATTTTATGGCCCTCTAAACCATCCGCAAACCGAAACATCGTAAATTCCATAAAGTCGAAGTACCGAAAACAGGAAGCCGCAAGGAACACCTCCAGCTCTTCTCACTCGTCCGCACAGTTTGCGAGATAGAAGATCCCCAAAAAATATTCGTGTCGAGAATTGAAATAGCTTATGCGGTGCACGCCCTTCGCCCTTGGAGCGCGAGAGTTCGCGAAAAGAATCGAAAACGACTGGAGAACAAAACAAAATGAAAGAAAGAAAAGTCCAAGGGTGAGTGACATGAGAAGAAAGATATAGGAAGAATGGGAAACTGAGAGGGAGAGGATATAGGAAAGACAGAGGGAAGAACCGAGTTTCTCTGGCTGCTGGCGGCTTTGTTTGATCGAGTCAAGGGAGAACTGTCTACGACACGCGAGTCGGGGGACTTTTTCTCCGTCTTTATTCCAACGCAGACTAAACCGACACACACGGTCCTCACATCCTTCAACCGCAGTATACTCTCGAATCTCCATCTCTTTTTTCCTCCCCCAATTTTATAATAAAAGGCACTTTCTTCGTTCTTTTTCATACTCTAGCATTGGCTTCGTCGTTGCATGTTTTTCTTTGTTATCCTGTAAAAAAGCACTATTTTTGGTGCCATCTCGTATTACGTCTCTACTTGCAAAATACCTTTTGTCAGTAATATCATTTAGGTGATTCGCTACCGCGGTTTTAGGGTTTTCAAAAATTCAACCGGTTCGGGAATTCAATCCCCCTATTAGTCAAAAAAACTTTTAGCTTCCAAGCTGAAATTTGATACACGAATAAACCAGCGGTCATACTTATTAATTTTTAATCATATTTGTTTCTCTCATTTGTTTCAGGTAAGTCAGATAGATCATGTCGATGTACAAGTCAACATTCAAACACTGGGTAATGTAGAAATCTTGATAGCATCCCTGAGTCAAAATAAAACACTTTAACTTATCCTGATCGCACTTAAATAGGTAAAATATGCCATTTCATAAGTGAAATTCGTCAGTTGTTGATATCGGTATCAATATATAGTACTTTGATATTGAAGATTTACACTACCGAGTTCTAGTACCTAGTTTGGTCGTTTTTGTTTCCAAACTCATCATTAGTTACATATTTTGAGATTGTACTTAGAGAAGTTTAGCAGTACGTACAAAGCGCTGAAATCAATCTGCGTTGACAACAATGCCGTTCATTACAGTCATTCTCTGTATCTTTCCCAATTTTCGTCTTGCAAACTTTCAACTTCTAAAAGGGCGTACACCTATTAAGACAAAGTAGCGATGTCAAATTTTGTTGTTTTTGTTTATGGATAAATACATCATTAGTCATTTATTTCGGGATAGAAATTGGAGGAGTTTCATAGTTCGTACGAAGCTCCGAAAACAGTTCGAGTTGTCAAGCCTGCTGTTCATTCGCCGTCATCCTGTGTATTTTCTTTCAATTTGTTTCCTACACGTGTATTCCGCATCCGCTGACGTGGGTTGTCAATTTCGCGGCTGATTTTCTCCGCACGAGAGGCAAAGTTCTCCATCGCAACGAGTGAGGAAAACCTTTAGACACTGGGTCACAAGCGGCAGGTACAGAAAGATAGGGAATAAACAAGTATAGAAGAAGTAAAGAAGGTGGAAGAAGAAAATGTGAGAGAGAGAGAGAGAGAGAGAGAGAGAGAGAGAGAGAGCGAGGAAACGGAATAGCGGGGGTGGGGGGTATCAGGTGGAATCTCTTTTGTCGATGTCGAAGAAAGCATTCTCCTCGCGTTTTCGGCTCCGCGGGGAGTTTGCGGGGTTGAGTTGCACCCCTCGCGGCGCCGACGTACCTCGATGCATCCCTCGTCTTCTTGTTCACTATCGTGACTGGCTCTATGGGAAATCCGGTGGTTTTGTCGAGCTCCGTTCCTTCCTTTTGGCCTCTCTCGTTCTGTTTCTGCTTGCGGGATGCGTAGCCGGTGTCTCGGTGTGAGGGGCTTCTAGCTCGTTCGTCCTCCGCACGTCTTCCACAGTGAAATTGAAGAGCAGAGAAAGGGCGCGCTGCATCCATCTACCATTCGGCGAGAAAAAGTCGCCGTTTTTTCTTCCCTCTTTTTATTTTTCGCCCTTTTGTATGTGTACTTTGCAAGAGAGGTTCACCGCTTATTCGACGGGAATCCCTCGGCACGTCGCCCTATCTTTTTATACAGGTATCTGTATGTGTCTATAAATGTACACACTCCACAGATCGCTCTTCCCGATCCTTATCATTGTGTTCTTTTATTAATTTACCGTTCTCTTTTATAGAGATAATTTTGTATTGCTATCGCTGCGGAATACCCAATGAATTCACTCGAGAATCCTTTAAATGTGCTCGTCTGACGAATCGACGATACGTACTACTTAATTCCAGTCGTGTTTCTTTGTTGGCGAGCAATTTCGTAGGAAACGTTCAACGCAAGACAATTGTTTTATTAGGTAAGACACTTTTGATGTATAAGACATTCCAGATCAAATCGACATTTGTATTTTTTTAAATCTTGATATCTTAAAATGCCAACCTTCACAAAAGGTTTGTGAACATAAACTTGTTAAACGAACACAATTTTCGATTTTATTGCACAATTTGAAAACACAAATTTTGAAAACGCACTTGCGTAGATCAAAAGTTCATAATCATTCTCTACCGATATTTTTTTGTACTTAATAATTTGTGTTGTAAATTGGATGGAAGGAATTGTTACTGTGAGCATCAATGAAAACTGTTATTGGCTCTGAAACTCTTGTGCTAAGTTACACTTCATGACCATTAATACCTTGCGATGTTATTGGGCATTCAGCGGAAATGAAATCTGCAGTCTGTTCGGCTATTAACATCCTTGGTAATGTTATATCCACCCTCGATCCCTAATTCCGCTCGAATAATTTGCAAGCGACCAGACTATCGCCCTCCTCCCTTCATATCGATATTTTTATTCTGAAACTGTATACCACGTTCTCTCGAGGGTTGCAAGCTCGAAGGGAGCGTGGAGGGCGTGCAACCCTAAATTAGAGAGCAATTTTCGAGGAATTCGCGGAGTGGTGTTGAAGGGGTGAGCTTTTGCTTTGCGAGCTTGTCGAACAGTACCAATGGATGCCTATCACGGCAGAAATAGCTAGAATGTATGCTATGGACTGGCGGTAGTCGTATGAAATTATATAAACCGATCCTGGCACATTCCTCCTGCATTGATTCTCACTTTTTACAAAATTATCTCCGTGCACATGTGCGTCTATCGATATTGATTCCCTTATAGAGATATAAAACAGCTAAATCGAATGAAAAATTATCGTAAGCCATGAACCTTTTTTTTTTTTGGAACTGCTAGCTAATTGCAATAGCTATCAAAGTTGGTCTTAACCACACTTTTAGTAAAAGTTACAATCGAACAGCTGAATATTCAGCGGCATCTCAGTAGTTCAATCGACTCTCTGCAATAGTTACGAGACTTTGTTCACAGTAATATTTACAAGTGAATGTCTCATAACTATTACAGAGACTCGATTCACTTTGTTCACGTTCACATTTACAAGTGATTGTCTCATAACTATTACAGAAATCCGATTGAACCGGCTTATGGCCTAATTTGAAGGAGCTGATAAAGTTTTTTTTTTTTTTTTGTTCGATGGAGAAAATTAGACATTCAGATGAGGCTCGTCCTTCATTCCTTCCTCTTCATTTCCCTTTTCACCTCCTCCTCTCACTATCCAGCCCTTCGTCTCTTTTTTTCAATCGATTCGACCACTATGCCGGAATTTATTAGCGGGCTTTCGAGCTTCCGCATGACTCGATCTCCGCGTTCTCTCTAAGCCGCCCTTTCCACGCGCTGCATCTGTCTTCCTCTTTCACGTACTCAGTTCCACTAATACTAATACCACTACTACTACTCCTGTTATTTCAGCTAACCGTAAAGGGCAAACCATCCTCACGCGTTCACCGTAACGCAGCCGCGACGGCTTATCTCGGCGCTCGATCTCCCTGACAACCAGCAAACCACCCACTATCGCCAGAGTAGTAATGGCAGGACGAATAGCTGGTTCCGTAGCACCGCCGGAACAGAATCGCTGTTGATCTTTCGATGAATAAATTATCTACGAGTACGAAGCCGATGGGAAGAGAGTGCTTGCTATCGAGATTACGCCAAATTATTCGGTTACAGAATCTCACCCTGAATATATTCATTGTAATTTCAGTTTGGATTGCCCGTATCTTTTTCCTTCATCCTCTCATACCCGAGAACTTTGTGCGTCGCTTACATCTCCAAAATATGAATTGTTCAAATAGTTTGCAAAAAGTTTTGCCATTTTTCATGGTGCTTCATTAATAATAAATCGGCAATGAAAATCGTTCGAAAAAATTTAAGAAAATTAAAGTTGTTTCTGCGAAGACGTGAAGCATTTGTTGTTACACCGACAACATGTTGCAGTTAATTCATGAGAGTTGCAGTATAATTTGCTAGATCCTATTAAAAAAAGAAAAAAATAAAGAATTGAAACTTATGAATTTATTACATACGTGTGTCAACTTCAATATATATACACATATATACATATAAATTATACGTTTTTATGACATACAACATTTTTAATCTGTCCCTTCAGTTAGTGGAGTGAAAATATCTGAATTTACCCATGTTAACAATACTGTCGAAAAAGTCAGAATGCCATTCTGGTTCATTCAATCGATTTTCACTGGTAGTTACCGTTATACGGGCAATGTACGTCGACAGTCGACAGGATGCCTGCAGAAATAAAAGCGATAGTGGCAGTTGCAACGTAAATGCCCTTGTACTGCGATACCAATAGCACCAGTTTCTCGCAGCTCACACAAAAAGATGAAGAAACGACCCGCCATTGAGGAAGGAGAAAGCGAGTCGTAGAAGGCAGAAAGCAGCGGAGCATTCTGCTCTTTTTCCCTCGTTCGCGATTTGTTAGGCCTCCCTCTTTCTGCCCCGCGCCCCTCACTCAGATCCGGCATCCTCATACCCCCGTAACTCCGCGAGAGTTATAAATTGCGCGGTGAGAGACGTCCGCGTACGCAACCACGACTACATATGTACCTATTCGTCGCTGTAATACGGAGAGTTACAAATGCTTTCGCTGTTCGCCCGTTCAGTTTTTGTTGAGCTTGAATTCCACCGAAAGCCGAATTTATATTAAGAATTCTTTCCCAACAAATAGAGACGTGAACAAACTGACAGCAGTCACACCGACAAAATTCCGCAACATTTCAAGACCCAAATTTAATGTCTTCGAAGCAAAAACAGATTGAACTTTTCGACCGGAAGTCGGATCTGTTAATTCCGAAGTCAGCAACTACCAAAAGACAATTTTTTAAAAATCATAGGGGAAACGGTTGAAACGGATAATGTCAGTGGAACATACGACTTGAGAATGATAGTGAAGACCAAAATTCGATAGATCTTGAAGGAATAAAAATTCGACGTCGACTTTACGACTGGAACTTGTGTGCAAATTCTGGAATTGGAAACGACCGGAAGTAAACAAGAGAAATTCATAAAAACAATGTCGATGGCGTAGATTTACTCCACTGGGCGAGCAGCGTCTGTATTCGTTAGTGAAATACTAATATCTAACTTAATTTAATAACAAAATGAGAGAAATGGGCGAGCAGCGTCTGTATTCGTTAGTGAAATACTAATATCTAACTTAATTTAATAACAAAATGAGAGAAATGAAAAGAAGTTGAAGGAATGCAAACGCGTCGTTGCTAATATATTCGTAACTACCAAAAGGAAAGCGCCGCTCTTTCCTCCGACATATATACAAAACCGCTCTCGGTTTTAATTGCCTCCTGGGAATGCGATCACGTTTGCGAGCTCACGTGCTTGCATAACTGATCCTCTGCTCCACCCGCTCTCTCCATTTTCGTCGATATTGCTACCCGTGCTTCCGATACGGGGAATTGTGAATCATAAATTCGTAAGTCCATGCGAACTGAATTCTGATCACTTTGCAATCTGGGAACGCTGCCACCCATTCCCCGATGCTAATGTGATATTATTACGTTAATAATATATAATAAACCAATGCATAATACAATGATATATCTATTAACCAGTTTGTAATTATCGACAATGCAAATCGGAGTTATTCGAATTACGTTCGTATAACAGCATGAGAATCAATAAAATATATTCTACCCGCGTTGTTTATTGTTATAATCGCCGAGCGATCTGCTACAAAAATTTTGCAAGCTTGTAAGCTCTTTCGAGAATAAATACCGATAGCTTGTTAACCATTACCATTGATTAAAATCGCATATAGATTATTATACGACAACTGTTCGATTTACCGCGAACAATTATAGCATTAGTACGGCGTCGATGCACAGTACAATACAGTATTCATAAAAACTATATTTAAAATCCACCAGTTTACGACAAATAATGATATTCATTTTTTTTTTTTTTTTTTTTCAAATACGATATGAACATTCTGGTTATTTATAAAACAATTTAGTTCCACATAATATGTCGAGGACCCAGAAAGGCTAGGTTACCATTTGCTTCAAAGGGCCGCCGAAATCCGTGCCGAGTGGAGAGGTAAAAATACCAGAATAACGTTAAGAACATAAGCCATCTGTGATGATCTATTCCATGAAACAGTAGAGTAACTTCTTCCTTTCCGCTTCTTCTTCGTTTTGCCTCGCTTTCCGTTCTACTTGAAAAACAGGCAATCTTTCTACTGGCAAAGCCTTTGCCATTAGCTCGAGACGAAGGGTCTTCGGTTCTATTCTTCCCTCCGTACTTCCTCCAATCCACATTCACTTCGTCGCTTCCTTCGCCTACGCGCCTAACCAAATTCAATTTTTTCCACCCTCAGCTACACACCGATAGAGCTACCCAGAGTTCCGGAGACTTCATCGAGACAGCCCAACGACACTTCCGGTCCTCAGGGACAAGAAACTGCGCTGCTCACAGTCCTCTATCCGTCCCAGCTGGAGCTCGTTATCGCAGCAGCAGCGACAGTGCGCTCTTCCCTTTCCTCGTTATTGCTACTTGCGTACACCGTACCTTCGTTCGCTAGTTGTTTCAGCAGCGATGATGGTCCAACTAGGATAGTAAACCCACCGTCATCATCGCAGTCGCACGTGTTGAAAATTTATCCCTCCGCAATGAAAAAAAAATATCTTGCGGCATTATTGGGATTAACTCCAATAAACAGAGTCGATGAGAGGGAATACTGAATGCAAAGCTGTACTTACTATAAAAAATATTTCGAAAATTCACATACCATATGGTAGTTTGTCCTACACCCGTGTAAGAAATTCAATTTAATATACGAAAGAAAATTGCGATTTAATGTACGTGTGGTAAAACTAAAGTTAACTTGTATTAAAAAGTTGATTAACCAATTTACCACAATTGTACATCGATTTTACGTAACACTAATGTAGTAAATTTTGTATACCCAATTCTGTGTACGCACCTCCTAGACTGAGTGTTAATTTTACCTAAAATTTTTTTAACAGTGCCGTATTTAGTTATACGTTTGATTCATTTTATACAACTGCAGTTCTCGACACAATTTTTTAAATTTTAGCGAATGTAGTCTTCAGATTTGACACGCAGTGTTTTATAGGGACATTGTATAGGCTAAATGACGATATCCTTCGTCGTTTCTGAACTACGTTACATCGCACGAGCAGAAAACAGAATCATTTGGCAAATGGCCTCGTTGTCGATGGATACTCACTGCCTTTCAATGGAGTTAGAAAGCCACTTTGCAGGAGCATGTCTGAGGCACGGCGGGAGGATATCTTTTGAGCCGCTCTCAGAGTGATGTTCAGATAAAGTCCTGTACTCGACTGAGGGGAGCTGATTTAACAGAGACCACGAATACTGCGGAAGGGCCACCAAGTAGGTTGCGTCACGGGTGTGGTTATCCTGCATCCAGAGTGAATGGTGCTTCCCTGCTGCCTTTAGAATTTACTGGGCAGCGACAGTGTGTTAAACCGGAAATCCCGCAACCATTAGCCGCCCATGCAAACCCTCACCATCACTCAGGATATGTAGTTCGATTTACAAGGTGGCTTCAATGTAAATCAGGGTACTCAATACAACGAAAAATTTCACAACGGACCGGAGAGTGCGAATGACACAAACAAAAATCAATGGCTGATGATATACGTCCGGTGTGAATCCAAACGTGAAAATGACATTACTGGCACCGTTTTATACGAGGATAATGATTCGCGAAAACCATAAAGTTCGCAAAGGGTGTGGGTTAAATTCTGGTAATCATGCCATGTTGATAATTCAGCAGTTTTCTTGCTAAATTTTGTGATTTCCATATAATTCTCATTATATGATCAGAGTATCAAATTATTTTGGAATTCACGTTAAATTCTGTAATATTCGGAACTTTCAATAGAAAATTGGATGATTTTTCAGTAGCTTAACAACCTGAATTTGATTTTCATAAAAAAGCACGTAGCATTCGTGGTTTCCAGAATCATGAACACAACCTTTGAACTGAGGCGTTCAATCGTTTTCATCAGGATTGACGGAGTGCAAAATTCCTGCTTGCCGAAAAAGAAATAACTGGGTTATTGAGTACCTGGCAGTTGCACATTCAGCCTCGCGCGGTTCGAAGCCAAACCTGTGATAAAAAACCCATAATCAAAGATTATAATTCACGCACATGTCTCAATCTTTTTTATTTTCGTCAATAATCTGAGCCTCCCTCATTTTCTTTTCTTTATCAGTCCTAACTGTTAACAGTTTTGCCATTTTCGTACCGGATGGGCCAAGCGGGATGTTTCCGTACAAAAACAAACGAAGCATATGAAGATTACTTTTATTTCGAATAGTCAATGCAGACTGTGATCATAGTTGAAATAAGTACAAAAGCATGCACCGCCTGCCTTTGAGTTGTACTTCCTGCGAGGGCCTCGTGTAATCGCAATGCATTTACTCGTGCAATGCTAACGACCACAACGACCGTCGCGCCTCTTGGGACACGCGATGGAAATAACACGCTGTCTGATCGACAAAGGAGCGTTGGCGCTCTATATTCCTCGATGGTTGACGAACTACAGGCGACGAGATGAAGGCAGGATGGAAGGAGCAAAGACCGTCGCGTTACTGTATGCCGCTTCTGCCAAAGGAATACATAACTAGGCCTTTGCCTCGCGAAAGGCAAAAGTGCGTCAACACTATCTGCTTCCTCTTCCACGGCTCAACGTAACGGCTCCGTAGGTTCTTAGAGAACCTATACAGTGTAATTCTATGCTACAATGACGCTACAGACTCGATGCACGCCCTTGTCGTGCAGCGTAGCAAAAAAAAATAAAAAAACTATTTCCAAGTACGTCGGGCTGTTTCTACGGGGACACAAAAAAAATAATCTGTTGGACGTCTCCGAGTAATAAGTTCATGTCGCGATATTGTGTCAAGATATAAAAAATATCGAAGCTCATTATTATACCATTATCCGAACTCTGGCCGGTTGCCAGAAGAAACGTGGTAAACAAGTTCTTCCAGTGTCAAGTCTGGCGAGAAGACAGAGTCTCCAACGTCTGTATCCTTTTATTCGGGAGAACGCTATGTGTCAAGAAGTTGAACGGTACGCGTACAAAAAATTGTGATATAACCAGAAAACATCAGCAGCGTGTGTTCCCGTATAAATGTTATTCAACGTTTTTAAATTTTTGACTAAAACATTAGCATTGATATAATAATCCAGTCCATATCGTTTCCAATAAAACATGCAAAATCTACAATTCCGTGACCCTAGCCTGTTGTCCTAATTGCCGGCTCGATTTTATCTCGCTGGCTAAATTTCCGGCGAAAAATTAACGTTAACAATCATGTACACCGTTTATCATTCGCTGTTTTTCAAGCTTCGTACCCGATGGTTGTAGCTTGCAACTTTGTAAATGGAGCGCTAATTGATCACGTTCGTACCTTAACTAGTTGTAAAAAATGAAAGTGTATAACGCGTGAAATACTGAACGGGAGTTTCGATAGATTTTAATATCGACGGGAAATATGGTGATCGGTCGAGTCGCGTTACAAAATGTACAAATTTTACGGGGATGAAACGTAATTCGACGTGTCCATGTACTACAGGTGCACGTATATAACATCTACAAGTTCGATTCTCGATTAGGAGATAGCTTCAGAGAGATAGTAATTAAATGGAAGTGCATTTCGACGCATCTATATCTATCTGTTGGAAGTTACTGCCTAGCTAGCCTGGTGCAGTGCCGGTAGCGGATGATCGATAGTCTACAGAATATATTCTATACTATCGGAGGCTACTGCTGCCCGTAACGATACTCGAATTATGCTTGTACCGCGATTAATCGATATTTACGATAGTAAAGGACGAGCGAGAGCTCGAAGCTGGTGCGCAACCGGCAACCTGTGCCTATAGAGAGAGCGTCGAAAAACATTTCACAAATTCCGCGCGTCGATACGTTTTCGTGCCTGCAGGACTGACCTCGTGTATATGTGCATACACATGAGTCACGTCGATACCGCGGCAACAGCGGTAGAGTCACAACTAATAAATTTTCGAGCCGGGGCAGCTACTGTACTCCCGTTAAAAATTGCCAACGCTGGATAGGACGCATTCGAGGTGTCCTCTAGCAGGCGAAGCCCAAAAATGTAGGCTAGATTGGTCGGGTCAATTTCTCCTCCTCGTGGACAACGCGTTGTTTACATGAAAAATTATTTTTCGAGATTTTCATGTCGGGTCACTCAGAAGGGTTGAAAACATCGAGAAAAGTGGTTTAGAAAAATAGCGGAAATGCATGCGTGTGTGTATGTGTGTATGCGTGTGCAGGGCTTCGAAAGTTCAATCACCAGAAACTCAAAAACCATTTAACCGATTGAGCTAAAATTTGACAAACGAGAGAAGCAAGAGACCGTCCACGATTGGTACAATTTTCGACAAATTTCATACAGAAATTCAATTTTTATAGCTTTTTGAATTAAAAAGAAAAAAAAAATGCTCTGGGCTTCGTACATGTAGCGATATTTGGCTTAATGGTTGTTCATAATACCTGCAGTACGTTTAAGGTTTAGGATTGAATTTGACCGCAATCGAAAAAGCTCTTCGGACAGACGTATATAAAACTCGGAAGCATATACCGTATATTAATCTTCCTACGCGTTTGTCATCGACAAATATAATATTGGCATATCAAAATGAATCAGTCAACGTTCACATTCTGTAATTTTCCAATCCCAGCATCATAACATTTTTGTGCTGCTCCCAAATTTACAATAAAAGTATATAAATATATTATTGCCACTTCGTAGGTGTCATATCTTTTTGTGCATCAAATTCGCCTGCATTTTGAAGAGTGCAAATGTTAGCAAAAGCAATATGCGACATGTGCATACCCTTACAAACTCTCGTCTTAATGTTTGGCTGGATGAAACGAACCAGGTTCGTTTTGTGACTTCCGTAAACAATGAAGTGAAGCATTAGGGAAGATTACAGTGTAAGCCAAGGGCCAAGACAGGGAAACAAGTTCTTCCACAGTGTCTCTCGGAGACACAAGCAGGGATTAGGTCAGAGTGCCTGTTTATAAATAGGGAGACGGTGAGTCGGCTGTCCGACAGTGCGTCGAACGCTGCACGCTACGCTACAACGATTTAATAGCCTTGCGTAATTTGGGGCTGCAGTGCAGCAGATTCCTCGTTCCCTTCATCTTCTCTCTCTCTCTCTCCTCTGACCCGCTCGCCAACTTAGACCAATGAATGGATTCGATGAAAACCGTGGACTACAGTGAACTGCTACTATCGCGATTGCCTCCCGCTCGCCGATCCAGCTCTGGTCGAATGCTCACTGTACTGACTCGGCCAGTCTATACAAGCCGGTGCGCACTCGCTACTACACTGCCAGTACTCTCCTCCCCATTGCACCACGGCGAATCGATCACTTCCGCACGACCTGCTACCGAATGACCGAGAGCAGCGGATACTAACCTGTACTACACTCTACACGTCCATATATATATGCATGTGTATATATATATATGTATACATATATATTTTTTTTTTTACAGACCCGACATGAACTAGTGTCCTGATACTGCCAGTGAGCGATTTCCTCGTTCAGCACATTTGCTATTCTGTATCTATTTGGTCACTCTCAACACCTGATTAAATTTATTACTGAACGATTGATCGAAAACATTACCATTAACGGGTTTGAATGGGCTCTAATTAAATTCGTCGGGCGTGCTGTTGTACATTGAATGCCGCTGTTTGAGTGCAACACATGTACATCGGCGATTCCGCGCTGAATCGACAGGGTCATGAGCATCGCAATTTCTTCAGCGCACCATTTTGGTACCATTGTTTCAAAATTCCTTTGGGCCCTACCATTTAATTAACAACACCTACGTTTTCAAACCAATATTCCTGATGTGAATTTTGAGGAGT
The DNA here is from genome assembly GCA_947507545.1 of Clistopyga incitator. NCBI lineage: Eukaryota > Metazoa > Arthropoda > Insecta > Hymenoptera > Ichneumonidae > Clistopyga > Clistopyga incitator. Next base: position 15,616,197 of record OX382171.1, on the reverse strand, counting down.
TTAGCTGAGTCAAGTCGACGCTGAGGAGGTATTTTTCAGGGTCGAATCTTGCTAAGCGTGCCTTGTCCACAGTTTTAAGTGGAAATGAGCAATGCGTCGGCGTGAAATCTCGTTTTATTTTTCAACCGGGATCACAATATTTCATGCCGTTGATCGACAGATCGGAATTTTCAACAATCTTATCGATCCGACTAGAACGGTTCAGCGAGCTGAACGACTGCTGCTCACTGTTACAGCAAGAGTGGGTGCATGTGTCAATTGGTCTATGCGTGAGCCAGTAGTGAGTTTTCGTATATCAAAGATCTAATCGCTATTGAGCGATCCCCGGGCACATCCGCTGAATAGACCGCACGCGAAATCTGCTCGCCACACGAATTATTCGGATATTTATGCGCGAACGAATCCGCACAATTGATGAGTCCCTAGCGCAGCGGATAGACGAAGGATTCTGGGCTACCCTAGTTTACTGTACTTTACAATATGCACACGTACAATTCACATGATATTGACCAGAGTTGTGCTCCACTGTCACTGTATTAGAGACATTGTTATCGTATAGTATAGCAATTGGCGAATAGTCGTTGTCATAGCTGTACTACAAATTGTATGGTCTCCCGGTACGTGACTGCGGTCCAGCAACTTACCTAACGACGATTAATTAGTGGGTGTCTCGCGGCTCGCACTAGCGTACCAGGTGAATGCCAGAAGCACAAGGAACGCGCGGCGGCAGCGCCCTCTGCATGCGGGAAGTACGACAAGCTATATACGAGCTTCTCTAGAATGTCCAATTTCTCACTTTGATGTGTGTCTCCTGAAAAAACACAATAATTAATTGTTTCCATAGAAACTTTCGGAACGTTCACGAAAATCAATCTGTATTTATGACCATTAACGTTGGTATAAGTGTTCGAGTTTAATAGAATTCGACACCGTTTGACCGATCACCATGAAAGTTGAAACATATATGCGTGTGTTTTATTTTTTTTTTATTTTTATAGAGAACGTTCATATCCACTTTGTTTCAACTGGCCGATAAAAGATACTGCATAAAACAGAGGTAAATAAATATACACGCACAGAACAATGGCTGCCGGCAACTGTGATAGTTGGAGGAGTTCAGTTGTTTGCCGTACGTGTTTTTTTTTTTTTTGCTACAAATCGAAAAAAATTGAGACCATTCGCTGAAATGTTATACTGTTGGGAACAAAAAAAAAATTGCATCATTCTACAGGACAAAAACCTTCGGTTTTATATGTACGTTCCTTTTCTACTACGATTCATTTCCTGGATTAAGGATCGGGGTTTTTTTTGTATGACAAAATAACTAATTATTTTTTTCTGAGCGCGATAATTAAATGTTGCGTAAACACATTTGTCGGTGGAGCTCCGAAATATACATGCGATTAATCGGTGTACATGAAAATTATGGTTGTTTTTAATTATGTATTTATTTATATGCGCGATGTGTGAAACAAGATGAAGATATTTTACGACCGGCAGATAATGTGAGTAGTGCCTTATTTAAGTTTTCTGGTGGTGGATAATTGGATTACCTCCCGAGCTTAAAAATTTCCGGTCGTTCACTGTAATTAAGTGATGTTAAAAGGATTGAATTATATCCCGTTTCACTGTGTCATTATGACTCGGTAGTTAGTCTTTCCTTAAATAGTTAAACAGTCCCTTCCGTTTTTCGAGATATTCAAATGAACCCAAACCGGTTCGACTCCCACACTATTTCCATTTGTCCCTTTATAAGCCGTGTAGTGTTTCGACGAAGCAGTTGTAGTCGCTCTGAAAATTTCCGACGAATTCTTAGATGAAATTGCGTGGGTGTCGACGTCGTCTAGGATGGAATCTTCTCATTCTCGCTGGAAAACACCATCGTCTGTTTTTCCATGGCACGTCCGCCGGTTGCTATTGCTTGTACACGGCGACCGTATCTGTTTGCGTTTCGGCTTGAGCGTGTGCCGGAGAGATTAACTTGGCGCGACCTCGGCTCTGAAAATCCAAGAACGGTAAAGGAGCGGAACGCTAGCACAGCCTGAGGAATGTTAGTGGTTTTACAAGCTGGTCGGACATATGTTAACCGTTGCCGGGGTTTACACGTTCAAATAATACCATGATATCATTCAGCAGACACAGATTCAGATTTATGATCTGTGTGTACTTATCTCCATTTCTATCGGCTTCCATCAGTGCTCATCAGCAGAGGTACCAATATCTCGTATTCTAAGCACACGGCAATAAAAATCTGCCCCCAGGCCAAATAAACTTTGTTCGAAAACTTATATATCAGCCCTTCTATGGAGGAACCGAGGATCTATCGTGAAAATATTGTGGAAAACATACTCTCCACCATTCAAGTGTATACACCTGGACGTGACTTTGGTATTGTGGATGCAGCATCCCGCGGTCCAGCCGGTAAATCGAGAGCAATAGCAAACTAGGAATACCTCTTATTATCACCCTGGAAGCAATGCGGGCAAGCAATGTACTCGTGGCTGCGTATCCGTCTACCGTAGCTGCATATTCAAGTACGTTGAACGTACGAACGAGTATACCGAAGCATGTACAAATACCCTAGCTTAAAAGGGAGATGGATATAGAGATCCTACAAATGCACTGAATACGCATACACCAGGAATTTCTCTCCATATGACATACACAAGTAGATATGTGGATTCGGCACATGCACGCCTCGGTGGCTCACGTCACCACCTCAGCACACTTTGACATAGGCAGAGCACAAGTGGACGTACACAAAGGTAGTGCGGTGCTACAGGGCACACGGCACGGAGTGTGGCAGAGCCACGAGAACGCTGAGCACGTATTTGGTGGGCCCGGAGCACCACACGAACACGACCACCACAAGCGTACCGTGCCCACAGTCGCAGTCAGAGAATGGTGTTAAATGTGGCGTTCATAAGTGGGTAACATTGCCGAGAGAGCGCCGTTGAGAGCAGCCCCGACATTCCAACTCCCTTTTAGCCACCCGACCACCACCCACTCGCCTTTCCCCTCTTTGGACCCATTCCCATCAGCTCCCTGGTTTCCCTTCTCATCCGACCTTCGGCCTGCCCTATGCAACCTTTGCGTTTCATGCCCTCGCCCTTTTCTTCACACTCGCCTCTTTTCTCTCTTTTCATTTTCTTTTTCGCTCGACGCTTTTATTTTTATTGTTCTTCTTTTCTTTTTTCAGGGCGCCGCATTTTCGCGAGATACCCACACACACGTTTTTCCGCCTTTCGTTCATATCCATTGCACGCGGACGTGCGCAAGTGCCGGCGCGTAATTGAAGGCTGCGGGTGTGAGAACGTTTCCCCGAGATTCACGGAACCCGACAACCGTTTCCACCCACATTTTCACCACCAACGCGATGGATTAACGAGGCGAAAGCGCTTCTCAGCTGCATCTTTCTCGACTCCTCTGCGCGGCCGAAGAATCGACAGAGCAAACGTTATTTTATGCGCCGCTTACGCTTTTTTTCCGTATCCTGGGCCATTTGTTCTAATCAGAATGTCCTGACACCGCCACGACATGAATGCCAGATTTTTTTTTGCCATTCACTAGCGTGTAATCCTTGACGGTTTATCATGGTAAACGATCAACACGCATTCAAAATTAAAAGTGATGCGTATCTAAATTCCAATTAGTCGGATAATGGTCGACGACAATACGGACTCTTCAAGTTCAATGCACCAGACTTCGATCTATATGAACCAAAGTCTACAGTTTGCAGTCTGCAGTTATGTATATGTATTCAAAGAGATCATGAGTATTTCCTATTTCATTTCCACTGGTCAATAATTGTAAAAATTACGTGTAAACGCGTGAATTCGAACTAATTATTGTTGCGATCTCAGGACACGAGAATGACGCAGAAAAAAAAGCGTAACAATAATAAAAACAAAGGGTAACGCGCGCAGTTTGGAGAAGCAACCTCCCGAGATCGTTTCAGTTTAGGCGTCCGAGCTAATGCTTGCTATTTCGACGTGGTACGTGCACCGGCAGCTTGAACTCGTAAAACGGCTGCCAGAGCGAGAGAACGGGCAGTGTCGTGGCAGCCGGCTAGCGGCAGAGGATTGCTCGACGGGGTTTTGCCATAATACGTGTTTGCACGTGCCGGCAGTTCGTTAGAGGTTCGTTTGTTTGCCGGGAACGTTGCATTTCGACCCACTCATTCGACCTCTGGTCAAGTTGGCGGCGAGGGCGGCGGGGAATAGTACATCGATGCTTCGATGCTCGCGAGCCCCCTGGTGATTCAATACAGAACCCTATACATATCGATACACTGTACGGGTTCATAAATTCGCGTACACGACCAATAAAAATGATTTTCATTTTTTGTTTTTTTTTTTCCCTCTACGAACAAATTGTGGAGAGCAACATCAATTTGGGCATGTTCATTGCTATTATTTGCTCCACTTTAATAGCTAATTTACTCAAACATAGTCTCTTGTGTGATTGCATTTTCAAAAATTTAATTTATCAGATGGAATCAATTCATTTTGAAGTGATCAACATTTTTTCCAAGCAATCAGGCTATCACGATGGCGTCGAGCCTAATCATTCCCCTTGTCATCAGTGCCAAAACTCATCAATAAATTGCAACGATATCGATTATATTACGCACTTCCGCTAACGTGAACTCTAGATAGCTCCTGCCATTGGTTCAATGTTTCCCTCAACATGCGCGACGTCGAATTATATACGTACAATGGTACATTCTGGTAGCGTCCGGAAAATCTAAATCGTCCAACAAACAGGACAAGTAAATGGCTCCCTCGTTGATGGGAGCTGCAATCACAATGGTGGACGTTGGGGTCGATGACCTCGACGGCTTAAATTTGGATCTGACGGCAATTGCGCCGATAGAACTAAATATGATTCTCCTAGTGACTAGGAAGCAATCTCGGACATCATTTAACTCGATATTCGACGCAGGAAGAACATTAGTTTCCATTCACAACGATAATGCATTTCCAGATAACGGACAGCTGATTCAGGGTTCGACAATATATGATTGACATAGATTGACTCTAAAAGAACAATCTCTGTCAAAGCGTTATGAACTGAACCATATTTGGGCCATATTCGGATCCGGACCCCATATTCCATCGATACGTCATATCCGTTTCAAGACAGATCTGGCACTCTTCCACCTTAGCTGATCAGATTCAACCAAATATCCAAAGGACATTCGACAAAACCCGAGGAAGCCAAATTTGATCAGCATATTTTCTCGTTCTGCGAAAAGTCGTAAATGAGAAAGCGATTTGGCCTGACTTTCCAATCTTATTTGAAACAATAAATAAACAATCCAAAGTTCTGTAAATCTTTAACGCCTCGGTCGTTAGCATCTCTCAAAAATGTTCCTGGTTTTAGTTGACGCATCACAATCGACAGTACCCCAACTGAAGTACCCTACAATTAATTGTTATTGTGCCATTTAATCCAATGAGCACGTCTTGATTTCTCTTCGGTCGGTAATTCAATTAGGATGCAATTGGAACAATGCCAAATTTCGATAGGTACTTCATACTTAATCTAGTACGACCCGGGATGACTACAGGCGGAAAGTCGCGGTGTTCCTCAAATGGATTAATTATTGATAGTGGATAACCGTCGTGGCTTTTGTCCAAATGGTTAAGCTCTGTACCGACTCAACTTGATGATACCCAGTGTAAGCTAAACACAGCTATATACTTAGCTGACTGCACGGGATATTATGGCGGAGGAGAGCCATGAAGTCGCATAGCTGAAGCTCAGTTTTGTTGCTTATTTAGCCACGTGCAGGTACAGGAGGGTAAGCGTGTCCCTCAGTCTCGGAGCTCTATGCGGGTCTAGTCACATGCTCGTGTGCCAGCAACTCCTACGCCCAAGTTGTATTAAGTTTGGATTGCAAAGCAGCAGCAGCAGCAGCAGCAGGAGCAGCACAGTGAAACTAACCATCTCCCCTCATCCCGCTTCTTAAGCCTCAGTCTCCTTTCTCTTCCACAACTTCACTCCGCGGGTATCTCCGTACCTACTCATCAGTTCGAATCCTCCTCGCAATAGTGAACACAACAAAACGTCAGATTCGTGCTCGAATATATTGAGATTTACTGTATTCCTCAGTTCAGTCTTCTCTCAATGTCCCAGGAAATCTAATAACAGGGAATACGAGACACTGGCATTACAGTGGATACTGTACACCAGTTTATACACCGAACATCGTACCTATAATCCTCTACCACCACACACATATACAGCAATCGCATTAGTTTGCCAGTTTCGCCGTGGCGCGAGTTACTCTCTCGTACCACCAGACACCGGCGTCCATGGACTTTTGGACTGCGTTAATTCTATTACCCGCATCATTGTTTTCATCCGGAATCAGAGATGTGGCTAATGAACAAGCGTCAATCCGAGGCACTGCGTTTTCGATCTAATGCTCGTCGAGATTAGAAACCTTCGGGTGATCGATCGCGAACAACTAGATTGATTACAGATTACTTTGAAACCGAGGCAAGTGCCAGCTCGGAACCACACCCTCATCGAACTCTCAAATTTATCAATTTCCTGAGAGGGAACGGTAGCAGTCTTCCCACATACGGGACATTCCACGTCAGTGATTTTAGGATAACAGTAACAGGAAGTCAAGCGGATGAAATCATGAGATAACAAATTAAACTTAATTCGTCCCAAGATTTTGGAACGAAACAGACTTAACTCTCATTCGTAATTGTTGGCGAATGGGTGTATTCCTAAAATGAAAATGGTGGACGAAGAAGCGAAATTTTAATTAATATGGACAGAAATTTTTTTCTCGACGGTTTTTGACCTCGCCGATTACGAATAAAAATGGCAATATCAACCTAAGTACCGAAAAACACTCGCGACAATGACACAGGAATTTTTTTGATCATTGACATTTTTGGTGATTGTAATCCAATCAATAGTAAAAAATAAAAATAAAAATTAGAGTGACGTGATTTTGTTCGTACTATTTTACAATGTACTGAAAGTTCCATAATTAATAGCAATTATTTCGGAATATATGATTCTGTAAATTTGCCGTAGAACTCTCCATACAATGCGGCACTATGGTGTATAGAATCGAGTTGAGCCGCGAGTTAGCGATATTAGTTCGCGAGTCCAACGCAGACCAAATGATTTGTTAAGGTGTGTTGGCAAAGCAGGTGGATATATATACTTATCAGCAGCCCGGAGAAGCGAATGTTTGTTCTTAGTCTTGCTTCAGCTCGGGCGCCATTCTCCTTGCGAGACAAGAGGGAGGGTTCTGAGCAGCGCGGAGTAGGACTTGACTAAGACGCCTAGCAGCCCTTTGCCAATTACAGCCCAGCAATATTGTGCCGAAGTCTCCTTTGTTACCGTTCTCGCGTAATTGAAGGGAATTCACTCGGCGGTTTTGGGCTGTGCTTGGCCAGATGTATGCGGCCACTGAATTTCGGGGAGGAAATAAGGGTTGTGCGTAAATCGGGCACTGCCGCAAATTATTATTCCTGTCGAAAGACCTCGAATTATTTTTGCTTGCCAATTGTACCGTGCAATTTTTCGACGCTCTACTCGGAATGGCTTTTATAATTGCTGCTTTACAGCCCACACCTACATTCGTTCGTTTTATTGGCGCGAACATTGGGCCGCCAGGAAAAGGAGTTAACCAAAAAAGGCAAAGAAAAAAATTAACTAAACGTGTTTTCGACCGATTGATCGTTTCAACGAACTCAAATTCTCGCAACATTTGCGTACTAACAAATTATTCACCTTCCTTTATGAAATTTGTGCGATAATTTATGGAAATGGCTCGATTACATAAGACATCAATAAATTTCACAGATTTGCTTATCCTATTGAATTAACCCTTCACGGAGAAGTGAAGGTGAGAATAACCTGCATTTGTCGATAATCATAAATTATTGATTTATTTTTCAAATAAATCGATAATTTATGACATTTTTCTAGTGTTTAGACAAATCGGAATTTTCATCTTCGCATCGAAAGAATTCTGTATCGCATTGCAATGAACCCAATTATGGTATTGGTTCGGGAAACTGTAATCGATATTAGAATCGATAATCCAATTTACTTAGACTCAGAGACTATTTCAGACCAGAGTGATTTTGTAATTTCCTTTGTCTACGCTGCAGTAGAACCATATTTGCTTTTATCTCAAACGGGAATCGTCGCTGAATCGATTGGATGAATTTCTAATACCTAGTGAACCCGAATGTGCTCTGAAGGGGGTGGGAATCCTATCGACGAAAGATTCAATAACCCATAACCAAAAGTTTTACCAATTACTCCATTTCGAGGGTGCGAAAGGGAATAAGCCTTACAAAGTAATATATTCTACACAGAAAAAACGGTTATCGACGGGTTCATGGACGATATATTCGTAGAATATAGAAACAACACATTTTTTTCAAATGTAAAAACATAATCTGTCTTACATATACAAAACTTCACAATCCGCGAAATTAGTAAAAGGAAATATTGCTTTTCTTTCCACTGTAATATCAAGTGCGTCGCAGAAAGTCCCGAAGAGGTTTGAAACGAAAAAGCTCCTCGGTCGGTAACCCCAATTACCGGCCGTGAAGCTTGATTATTTCGATTTACAGTGAAATGAAGTACGCTTGTTCCCCTTGAAAATTGCAGTACATATTTTCTCGAAAAAAAAAAACATTATGAATCAACACGGAATAAGTAAACGAACTTAATTACGTTCTCCTTTTTTTTTCGTATTATGACAATAATTATAATTATCGAACGAGCCCTTCTAAGAAAAATAATTATCACATGTTAATTTTTTTTTTTACATTATAAATAAAATTAAGCATATTATAAACGGTGAACGAATACCGATAGAGTTTATTCAAATTACAATTCAGCAAAAAAAAATGTAGACTCGATGTTAGCGAGTGAGAAAGGACAGAAGTGTCTATAATTGATAAGTAAATCATTGAGTCGAACTCGAGGATATCGCCTCTCTGGATTTCAATGGTAACTCTCTCTCTCTCCTGCGTCTTATATTCGACGAACTGTTCGTAGATTAATCTGGCAATCGTGCTTGTCAGTGTGTTGCTTTTCATTAGACGAGAGAGCTACGTGAAGAGCGCTCGGATATTAATCAATCTAATTAACGAAGCCAATTTGAGGGCGCCCTGCTGGCGACCGACTCGCCCGTCCTATAATTGCATTCGCGATTCACTGCTGGAGTGACTTTTGCCAGGCATGAAGCGCGCATGACAGAGGAAAACAGGACTACTCGGGGAGGTCAGAGCAAATGGAAAGGCAGAAGTCCGTATCGTCTAATACTCCTGCCAGTCTCGTCATACAGCATTTGCGCTTTCGCTGCTCTCCCGCGCCCAGATGATAATTTTCCACCAGATTTTACGTTGAATAAAGTGGATTCTGTCGTCCACCGTCCAGTAATACAGTGGAGAGTGAACCATGGAAGGAAATAGTTGAGTAGAATACGCTGGACAGCTCGGACGGGACGAGAAACTCGAAATGGGCGATGGGTAACCCATCGCTCCGGGAATGACGAGAACCTTCGTGCAGAGACGGGTCAACTCTGGGGTATATACACTCTGCCAACTGACTGATTCAACACTCCGACCAAGGCCGTTTCTGCGGTTTCTACTAATTTCGCGACTAATTAAGTACGCTGGGATTGTAGGAACCTCGGGCGCAAACCCACTGGAAAGTAGCCCTTCGACCACTCTCAATGCTCCTCAGCACTACAGTGACCCTTACTTTTACTTCTCTTCACATTGCGGATTCTAAAACTTACGAGGACTGACACCAACTTCGATATTACGAGAGCGAAGTTGCATTGCAATCGCTTACTCGTGAAGGACGATTTATGACGGAGTTAGGACAGCATTCTACCGAACGCAACACAAACGAGGCTCTAAACAAATAACTGAAGAAGCAAAATGTGTATTCCGAAATGTGTGAATATACACAAATAATCATCGCATCGTTGGAGGTTCATTTGAATCAGAGAACCTTAAATAAAGAGATATTGAAAATCCAGAAAGGAATTTCTTTCTCGTGACGGATGATGTATGACAGATTCGGGACATCATTCTACTGAATACACAAATAATTCAATTTTTCATATATTAAAAACATAGGTACCGAAATGTGTGAGATAAATAGTGATCGCACGTTGGAAGAGTCAGTTTCACCGGAGAACCTTCGACAAAATGAGATATTAAAAATCCAAAAATCATCGATCCAGTTAAAATGGAGAAAATACAGCGGTAAATGATCGTTTGTCATATTCGTCGAAGATAGAGCGATAAAACGGAGGGAGAGAGACGGAGAGCTGCTACCCATCCGCGACAAACAACTACATAGTCACCAAGGGGTGGATGGGCCCCCGTTCGTTCTACCGAAAAATAAAACTCACGCTCCAGTGTGCAGCGTCAGCGATGAAATCGTCCGTGAAGATGAACCGGGTGGATAGCGACTCTGTCGGAACGCGACAAAGAGTGGAAACGCGATTTTTCAAGCGCACTCCATCCAGCATTATCTCCTCCCTGGTATATCTACAAAGCCTCTGTCCTCACTCCTCACCAGCGAGCGTGCCCTCAGCCCGAGACCCATAAATTATTTCAGCGGTAGAGTGAGAGGTCTTGCTGGAAGCGACTCGAGTGGTGCATTAATTGGCTATAAATCCTTGGTCCGCATTAATTCGACTATCTCGCGCAGCTTCCGGTGTTCCGCTGCCGGACGGTGCTGCGGACCGGGGGGAGGGGACGGAAAGCGGAGACGGGGGCAGCTCTGCTCCTATGCTCTCCGCACCCTCTCAGAAAAGGGGTGAATCGCTAACGACCACCTAAAGCGCTTCTGGACCCAGACGAGATCCTCTCACTGGTTGCTTGCTTCGTTGCTTGCTCCACGTCCTCTTCACTCTGGCCAAAACCCCCGAAAAATACTACTTAAATAATGTATAGCTATATCACCGGGCATATGCGCGAAATCTGCCTCTCGTGTTCGAGCTCGGTATATCATCCGAAGGCTTGTAGACAGTCCCGAAGTGTTCTAGATTATGACATCATTAAAATGTTGATCGTCGAAAGCGTAATATCGCAGCTGGTTCTTGGACTTAAATCGTATATCACGGATTTCGTCCAAAATACTAATCGGTTTTCAACATTTCTTTAAATCCGGGATTCTGAAGAACTGGGTCAAGCTTTTACGCACGTTTAGTCGTAAAGTTTCAGGTTTTTTTTGTCACAATATATCAGTGAATAAGGGAGCTATTATTAATATACAATAGAGTGTTGAACGCTGTTGAAAGCAAAAATTTTCCTTCCAGAAGAATCAAAAAATTTTCGTATCATCGGATACTTTTAACGATGATTTTGAAAATGGCTAAGGTCACAACGGCCGAAAAATGTTCGATTTTCGACAAAAAGTAAGACCTCAATCGTTCGTTATTACCACACAAATGAACATGTTTCAAGATCATCTGGTCTCACAATATAACATTTCATAGTCAACGATCTGTCAAAATGTCATCACAAACAGACGAACAGATTTTGAGATGCGCCGTTCACCGGTTCGAGAAAAACCTTTGAAACCTCCAAAATCATGAGGATTAGTCAATTTTTCCAGATTGTGTAATTTTGTGAAGATTTTATTGATAGTTACTCCTTAATAATAAGTTGATAATAGGTAAATGTACAATCGCGAAATACATGTTAAATTCTTTACAGCATTAACGAAGCAAAACAATGACTATTTTTGTTGTTTTATGTTTGTAGGCCGAACCCACGATCCAACGTACTCGCTGTATCGTCTGGGAGAGAGATTAACAACGGGTGCGACGCTGTACGTGGAGACCGGTAGAACAGACGGTCTTGACACAGGCGGTGATTCACCCAACATTTTGAACGCGTTCACGGGACCACCTGTGCCGCAGGGCGAGGGTAGCAGCATCGCGAGAGCTTTTCTCGATGGGAATCACAGCCTCGTTAGCGTCATGGCGAGAATCAACCCCAGTCCAGACTGGTTCGTCGGTGTTGATTCGTTTCAGCTGTGCGTCGAGGGGAACTGGGTCGACACCGTCACGGTTGAGGTACAACCCATTCTCTGTATACATCAAAATCATACTCATTAGCATCACGGTCATTAAAAACTATTGACTCCTCCGCGAGCCCTCCTCTCGTTTTTATTTTTTCCGCGTAACGAAATATTACGTAATTTCACTACGTTACCATTATTTTTAGTTCGCTCAAATTATTACCGTACTCGCCGGTTAAATATATATTTCCACACACCCTCGGTCGCTTGACTGCTGCGTAAATATGCCTTGGTTTGGTTTATTATAAAAATTTCCTTTTTAATTTTAATGGAGCAGCGGAACATATTATATGAAACCGTTTTGGAAACTCAGTTTACTGTGTAAATGATGGAACATGCTCATTATTGATATTGCAACGTGCAATATTGGTGATAACATATTTGGAATAATTAATATTGAACTATCTCGTTTTGCCTCGAGTACATATTATATGCGGGGATGGACATTCATTCAATAAAATTTATTGGAATCTGTAAAATCGATATTTCCGTGCGTAAGATATCAGATTGAAATTCTGAACGCAGGCAGAAACGATCTTCATAATTGGTGCTAAGTGTTAACCCCGCATATAAATTACTGCTTTTTTTCAAAGTAGTAATATGGTTCATCAATTCACAAAATTTCCAAACATACCAGAAAGAACGTATCAAAAATATTGTCATTTTTGACATATCCTTATTTTGATGATCCAAAAATTCTAACCAGTCTTTTTAGTGTATGAATTATGCCAAAATACAAAAACAACGTACAAAACCTCTCCAACTTGACAATTAAAAATTCCGCTGGAGGCATTCGCATTTAAAAAGATTTGACATTTTTAGAAAAAATATCTGTAGTCGCTCCAGTTTCTGCGAATGTTGATTCACATGGCTTCAATTTTTTCTCAAATTCATTCTATCGGTTAGTAAAAATGTTCGTGATCACGTTCATGGTATTTTCCAAAACAATCTTGCATAATATTTTTATTTTACTTCACGCAAGTCATTTCACAAAAAAAAAAATAAACAAATAAAAAATTCACAACACCCCATTTACTTAACAATGTTATTTCAAAAGTTCAGCAGACACTGGCGGTGCAACTTTTGGCGTAACGCCAACTCCTATTTTTATTGCGAGGCACAGACGCGTATGCGCTGCGCGTATTTCACGGCACAAAGTATAACACAATCACGCACTGAAGCTCTGGATGGGGCTTCATTAATCCCATATTTCGTTCCTATAATACTCTGCGATCTTTTTGGCTTTTCGCAGCTGGATCCCCTCGACGGTGGTACCGACAACGGCTTCACCTTCACCGCTGCCAATTGGCCAACTCGACCTCAGGGAATCGCCTACAGGATAACATCCCGTTATCCCGCTCATCCAGCCGGAAGCTTTTACTATCCAAATCTTCCACGGCTTCCGCCCATCGCGACTCTCACTTTCACTAAGGTTTGTCAAACCATATTTTTAGAAAACCGTAACGATATCGATAACAGTACGAAGAGTGTGATAACCATAAAAATAAAAGCAGTCCTGAAAGAAGTGCATCATGCTAAACTGCGCTGTTAAAAATGCAGTATTAAAATAGACACTAAAACGCTGTCCTTATAAGTCGAGATTAATTGCAACGATAACGAGGCTGTAACACTTTTGGTAGCATGAAATTGGTAGCACTTTTTTAACACTAGAATTTATTTAAATTTTTTCAATTTCTACTCGAACTTAAGATTTGTATATTTAATTTTAGCACGTGTTGCGATGTCACTGTAGATAGAAGGATGAAGAAAAAAAGCTAATGTCAGTGTTGACAGGTGAAATTGAGTGAGAATTAACCAACAAAAGTAGCGATATAAATTAAACCGTAGTAGTGTGTGATAGACGCCAAGAAAATGTCGCGAATCATCGTATTTTCTTCCTTACGAGCGTCGTGAAAAATACGTAACTCGATTTTGCGCTGTCTTTGACATAACAGGCTCCTTCAAGATTTTTTCTCGTAATTTCTCGATGTTCCTACCTCCGGACTATCCTTCAGACGGCGTCTAGTTCCACAGTAGAGCTCCCGGAAATACTATCTCACTCACGCAAAAGCATCTCAACCGAGTTTTCTCGAGCCGCGGAGCCGACAACGACAACGACGACGAAGACGACGAGGAGGAATATGCCAAGAAGGTGAAAGGAGGACCGAGTCATCGTCCCAACGCCTCGAACGCCTGACAATCCAGTTTCCGCGTCGAATTACTTAGTCGCGACCCTTCTTCCCGTCGGCGTCTCGACCCTTCCAGTCATCTCCTATTCCAGCGTGTAGCATAGAAGACCAAACGGGATATAGAGAACCAGGTGGATGATATAGTTGCGCTCAGACGGCCGCTATAGCTCCACCCTCTCTCTTTTCCTCTCTGTCTGCCCTCCTTCCCCCTTTTCCTTGTTACCCCATCGCCGAGTCTCCGGCTTCGTCAGAGCTGCGGGGTTAGTACATTTTCCACGAAAGAACACGCACTGCGTAGCTCTCGGTGCTCGTCTTTCCCTCGGGTCACGATTTCCTTCTTATTTCCTGTCTACCGTCAATATTTATTTACGGGAATGACTATTATATAGGTCGACGATTATTGTCGAACACCCCTTTTTGTCGGTTTTGTCCAATGTTTGGATTGACGTAAGGTGTGGTTCCTGCATGGTTTTGTGAGGCCTCTTCAATGACACAAATTAATTGTTTTGTGATGTATAGTTTGCAAGGGAGCGTTGTCAGGCGGCTTTCCAGTCGGTTTCCGTTTGGTCTCGCCTTTCTCTCACCTTGCTCTGACCTTGCTCTCACCTTCGTCTCACCTTTCTCTCACTTGGATGTACGAAACTCGAGATTATCGAGTTCTCAGGTTCGCTAATAATTGTCTTTTGAAGTATCAACCGTAATATTAACGACGGTATCGTAGAAAATTGTATTTTCTCACTGAATGAAAATGGTCACACCAACTGAACGTGCGCTTGCGGGGAAGCGAAAAGTATACCCGTTTGATCGAAGATTTGATCGAAACAACTGGTGATGCGGTTGAAAAATGTTTTCATTAGCATTGCCATTTTGAGCAATCGATAAAATATCCCCTTCGCCGAACGCAAACGCTTTATTGGTTCCAACGATGTTAATTCTCAGTGTACGGATGTTGCGCATCGAGTAATCGAATTTGTCAACGATGGAATTTTTTGTAATACGACAGAGCGAAACCAAAGGCGAGTATTTGGCTTTCTTTCTCCGAGCGATATCTGGACGGACGAGCCTATTCGAGCCAGTGTTAACTTGCTAATTATCTCAGTCCACGCAGACGTCTACACCAATCGTATACCCTCTGGATCTTGACATCTCCCTCACCCTCTGAAGCTTTTGGGGTCCTAGCCAACGTCTCGACTCCCGATCACAGCCTGTGGCCACGGACTTCCTCGACCACTTATAATTAGCTAACTTTTGTCACCGTCCTCCTGATCTAGCTTCTCTCCGTTCGCTATCATCGTCCTCCCCTTGTTCCTCTTCTTCTTCTTCTTCTTCGTTATTTAAACGAGAACATTGAGTCGACATAATTAAAAGTAATGCGGTGTGTTGCGGAGTGAAATTTCATCCTCTAGCAAATAAAATGTGCCTCTCATTGGCAGCAAGTAGGGCCGTCGTCACCAGACTCACTGGTTGATCAATAATTCGGAAAACAATACACAGAATCGTATAATCCGCAGACCAATCCAATTCGTAAATAATCCTACTTTTTTTTTGTACTGCAGAGAAGGAACTTACAAATCAGTATCGTTTGGTAAAATATCACTCTTGTCGGATACACTCGACGGAAAAATAGAAGAAACATGGACAATTGAGTGAGGAGAAAAACATGCTTGTCGCCATGAATATTACGTGGATTCGCCCTAGCCGTGGAGATGCTAAGACCGCGACTAAACCGAGGAAAGAAGTCGGGCTGCTGCTAATTTTGAGTCAGTATCGTTTCCGTTGACACAGATAAACGGAGCAGGATATCCGGAGACGCCCCAGGGGCAGAAGCGCGGGAAGCTGCTATGGGGGCGGATTAACGAGCAATGGTATGGGAGGCAGTGGCGAGACGGTGGTAGTGCAGTCCGGCGTCGAGACGCCGACGAACCATTTCTCTCCGCAGGGCACACTCACATCAACGTCAACGCGACGCCAGATAAGGCAGTACGCCCTACGCGTGGACCCAGCAGCCACGGTCCAGCGGTATGTCAGAGTTGCGCAACACAAATGTGTCAACGCTCCGAGAACCGACACCGAAAGAAAAACAGATTTCATGGGCAAATGCGTGAATGAATTGTATTATTAATTCATTTCAAACTCAAAACTTCTGACATTTCAATGAACGTTGCATTTGAATTTCAAAGAGAACATTTCAATGCAAGTAAAAAAAATGATTACTCAAGGGGCGCGAGGCACCTGAAATTTTTTAAATTATTTAAACCTGAATGAGTAATAATTAAATATCATAAGAGTAAAATTTTGTAATCTGTAGCTTTCGGACCAAACCGCAGAATAAATTTGAGTTTTCCATGTCAATATTCCTCAAGCAATAAAAAAAAAAAAAAAAACAATTACCGAGCTGAGAAAAGAAACTCATTAGCAGCTCGAATTACAAACTAATGGGAGGATAACAAACCTGTATTTAATGAGGATCCTACACTCGCTATGTATCAAGGCTCAAAGTAGACGTGAACGTTTCAGCAATATGCTTATGCACAGGATATGATATTACGTATTTTCGCAATTACTTTGTACGCAAACAGTCATTGTAATGACGATATAACTATGGCATACAGTGGGGAACATTATTCGGTGGCTCGAGCTCAACGGAGAGGTCGGAGCGCGCTCTACCCGCGTAATTACGCTCGCTTTGAGTTTCGAGTCTGACCAAACTCCATCGCACCTACTGGTGCGCGTCCAAGCGCACCGTAGACAGCCGCGCGCGTATGTTCTCCTCGACCTGACTCCCGTCCTCTGGCTCCGAACGTTCGCCCAAGCGACCAGCCCTCCCTTCTGCTACTCCTACTACTACCACCACCACCGCACCAATAGCCTACACCATCGACCAGCTGTCCCATCTATCTACGCAGGTTCGTCACGCCTGTCCGACCATCGACGGATTAACCACTGGCGCGTCGTTCGGTGGTCGTGCTCTCCCTGTCTGCTAGCTATATCCCTTGACGCAAAGGTGCAACTCAGCTCCCCACAGGGAGCTTATGCAGCCTGGCTAGAGAATACCAGAGGAGAGTCGAAGAGAGGCAGGCGTCAAGCTTGTCCAGCAAACATGTAATCCCAATGGCTTCTTAGATCGGTGTACCTAACAACTGCATTCTAACCAACATTGCTTCCTGTGTTATTTTTTTACTTCCTACAAAAATAATACATTCTCGAAATTTTTTTCCAAACCACTTTTCTCTATGTTTTGCAACCGTTTTGAATAATCTGACATAGAAATCCGAGACATTTTCTTTTTTCACGTTTTTTGTACATTGCCTTTTCATTTTTTTTTTTTTTTTTTTTTTTTTTTCATTTTTTTACAAAGAACCCTCTATGAGAAAATTCGTTTATCGATTTTGGCTTGCTCATCAAAAAAATAGTTCTATCATGAATAATATCCATTTTTCGTTTGTATATGTTTGCAAGCCTTCCATGCCTTTCAAAATATCATCTTCAAGCACCAATTCTTTGGCTTCCCATGAACATCCATTTATGCAGACCTTTTTTCTAGAGCATCGTCTCGTTTTCAAGCTACACACATTCGGAAACCTAAAAAAAGAAGACTCACGAGGAAGGATAATGGTGAACGTCACTCCGGTGAACGTCTTTCCCGGAGAATAGTTCATTCCAAAATTCTAATTCACCATAACTCTTCGCCACCATAGACGTCTCAACGGTCAGTCGCCGTGTTTGCTATATACGTATACGCGTACGTATACGACGGAAAGTTTTACAGGATGGTGTAACGGGTAGTATATATCGATCGGGACAGAGCCATCCATCGTCGAGAGCCGGGGGGGACGGGCCGGGAGCCGAGAGAACGAGGTAGTCTCGCACGAAAGAGATTAATTCTTTATCGACTGGAAGCGACGCGTTTCCGCGTGTGGCGAAGATATCCAGTGGCTCGGCTCACCGGGTAGTTGGTTCCCTTGCTGCCTGTCTGCCCTGAGGCAGCCACAGACTAGCCACCAGTCCGCGCACCACACTATCGCCCTTCAAGCAGCGGTACGAGATCCCGCGATCACTGCTCCGCCACCCTCGAGACCGTACCGCAACTTTCTTCTTCCTTCGCCAGCAGCCCTCCTCTTCCTCTAACACAACTCTCGACGTCTCTCCTTTCTCCCCGTTGAAATTTACGAGCGTCCTCTTCCCGTCCCTCTGCTCTCGCAGTTCGGCGATTTCGATGAGCCTGTAGTTTACCTCCACACGTGTATTAGTACGTACGTGTATATCTATGTGCGCTGATGATGAAGGAAAAAGTCCATGGCATGGACTCCGTGGAATGCAACGTGCGCTCATTTCGTTTACCATGCGCTCTCTCTCTCCTCTAAAATGAGAAGATGAAGTCTGCCAACGTTGAGCTCTGCAATGAACCCTGTCATTCTTCATCGGATCAGCCAGACTTTATTCCCAGTTTTGAGTAAACGAGAGCTTTATCGAGTGGGTCATAGCTCATATTTTTTAAAGAATATCTTCAAGAAATTTATGAAGATTTTTTTAAGGAAAACCGTAGAGTATGTCTTCTGGGAACTGCAGATGATGTTGAACAGACCGTAAATCTCTATGTTTAATTTAACATCGTTATGGAGTCCAAATAAGCTGACTCACTTTTGCGTAAATAAGCCACTATTGCTATACTTGTGCATGGACCTATTACGACGAAGGTGTTAATTCGACGCCGGAATTTTTTTACAGTGTAACAGGAATAATTAAGGAAAAAAAAACGAACCGAGAAAGAATGGGAACTGCGGAAAGCCGCGCTAAACCAACACTGAGCGGCGCTGATCCCCCAACGCCGTAAGAGGATGATGAACGTATGGAAATTGCAGCCCGAGACCTCGAATTTCATGAGAGAATGGGAGAGTACGGGTACTGCTCACGCTAAAATCAGAATTCCGACGAAGGCAAAGAAGACACCACCCTGAAGAAATGCGAAATCGAAGCGGGGGTGGTCGTCGAATGCAAAGGGCCACTTAAGGGTAGCATATTTCCTTTATGCCTATTACATAAACAAATCTTCGGCCCGAATGCCGCAAACATAATTTTTTCGAATTTGAGATGAAAATATTGAATTTATGGATGAGACGATTTTTTTTTTTGTCAAAATATATTTGTCGACCCTTTTTTCTGCCTCGAGTAAATAAGTCTTAAGAACTACGATTCAACGATTTTTTTTTTTGGAACGCTCTTCGTTCCAATAAAAATCATACTATATCATCTCAATCTGCGCTCGCTGTAGAAATATTTGTGTCAATACTAGTAGCAAAAGGATGATTTATTCAGGAAGTGGTTAACTGGACGATGGCTGGTACATCCTTGCCCTCTCACTCCATTTGTGTCCTCGTCGTATATATGCACTAGTTTCTCTCGCTATAAACAAACACGTCGCTATAACCGTAGCACCGAGGTGATACAGAGGTGGTTTTGCGGCTCTGCGCGCACCTCTGTCCGCTGCTCTCGAACGTAGAATTACGTGAAATACATTCTATGTATTCCCGGTAGGACTGACCACTCCCCGTGTTCGGTATGTTGGCTACCTGCTTCAGCGACCCCCATGTTTGCTCGTTCGTTTTGTCATCCACCTATCTCTCTCTTCCTCCACACAGTCTGGCCTCGTCTCCGTCAATCCTATGCCGCTTATTATCTTCCCCTCTCAGTCGAGGAAGCCAGCATGCGAAGAACCGCAAACCACCCTCACCACGCGCCGGCAAGCAAAAGCGCAACCGAACACTCAACAAAAAACAGAACTGAAGAAGGCGCGGGTACCTAACTTTATAAAATACGGCACAAGCGAAAAAACAGCGAGAAACCAACTTCCAAAAGAAATATCCGATATTCCAGTTTTTATTTCCAATTACTGGGGGTATTCAAATCAATAAAGTGAGAGTGAAAGGACGAGTTCAGAAAAAATCAAATCCCCAAGGAAAGAACTTAACGATACTTGAAAACTTTTTTTTTTCTCATGAATAGAATATCAGTTCTTCAAGGTCTTCAACGTTTTGCTTAATTGTTCCGAATAGTTGCCGAGCTATTTCACGGAAAATTAGCTGTCGAGTTACTGGTTGAAATTGCGTCGAAATGTTGCAAATCGATTTGATCGATTATTCCGGCAATGCTGTAGTCATCGAACCGGTATATATAGCCAGGAGCTGACGAGCAGGACAATCGGTTCGCTCCACTTGCGCTTCCTCTCCCTCCTCGCCTCTTCCAATTCAAAAACTTTTCGATCTTTCTTCGTCCACGCTCGAGATAGTCCATGCATACGCGAAATTGATCGAGACCGTGGTTTCCTGACTGCAGTTTCACCGCTAGAGTTTCAGGTCTCCCAGTGCCTCGCCAAGCGGATTAACAATGTCAAGCGCAGAGCCATACATCGTTTAATGGATCGCATCCCTAATCTGGAATGTCGACGACGGCTTAATTAAACGGTATCTCGTGCTCTCATGTGGAAAGTTCATTCAACACTTTTCCTAATAACTTTCGAATAAGTCTTTCCAATTTTTCTTTGAAAACATAACATCAACCAAGCGAGTTCGAGATAAAAAGGCGAGGCTATGTCGATGAATTCATAGTATCCATTGAGACCTTTTATTTACCTTTGCCTAATCCGAGTGACCTGATTCGCCTGTCCTGAAGAGCAGATGTATTAATCCCCAGCCGAGCGAAACGAGTACAGAGTGAAAAACGCAAAGCATACTAAAAAGAGATAGTAAAAAAAAGAGCAAAGAGATCACTTGCAGCCACGATGACTGAACTGTCGAGTGCACAAAGTGTGTGACAAAATTAACGTGTGTTCGTTATAAGTTTATTTGATAAATCCATAACCGAGCGCACTGAATGAAAAAAGTAGTTGCACAGCGTTAACTACTTCGAAACTAAACGAAACTACAACATCGTTGGTGGAGTAGCGATAATAACAATAACCAGCTGACATAACAACCTCAACTCATCGGTTGGTTATTCAGATCCTTTGGATTGGGCAGGCAGACGTGATTTTGAAATATTCAACATCAGCAAATTTACAGGCAAATCGACGTGGGGAGTTACAAGCGTTGGTCAATATTGGCAAAATCACCCTTATACCCGGAGGGCTCGATCCTATATAGCGTTCATCATTAATTTTCAAGATTCCTCGTTGTACACGTGTATTAAGTTGCGATATTACGAACTGTGTGTGAAATCGAGCGAGAAAAGCTGGTAGACATAGGCAATACACACCACCGCACGTGCGATACCAATACACGTGCAAATAGGTGGAAACACACGAGCGGCCAATCTCTTCATTGCTTCCCCTTGCCGCCGTGCCTGCCATCAGCGCTACCAGCCCGTTTGTTCGGGCAACACCGGGCGCTAATGAACGAGAGTGTCGTTTACACGCTGCGTTACGGATCGACTCCGAGCTGATGGCGCACACTGCTCCGTTGAACGGCGGCGTTGTTGGCCTGCTACTGGCGGTTCCCTGCCGCAGCATACCGCTTTTCCTCTCGATGAGGGACGAAAACCACCCGCAAGCTCTGGTGAATTTTCCGAATGTCCCCGAAACGTTCTGCCTTCGCCAGTGGGAAGCTCTGTGTATATCTGCTATACATACTCCAGCGCCGTAGCGAGACGAACGATTCGTTTTCGGGTCGCATTCGCCAGGCAAAAAATTGGGTGCAAGCTTTTTTATTAACGGTACTGCCAACAGGAATTTTGCCCCCGGTTTCAAATTGGTGCTTTTCAACCCACCATTAGTTTCGTGAAAAACAGTTATAGCCAGCTTTTTTTTTTCGTCTGCGCCACTCACCTGATGAGTACTTTTTTATTCGGTTACATAACCCGCTCATGCATACTCTATATTTTTCGGGTTACGGAAACATTTCCGTTACGTGCTGTGAAATTTCGTCGATTACTACTTTTTTAAATTGTGAATAATAATTTCGAATCGTGCTTTGATTGCCTGTAATTTGCAGTTTCGTATGTGCTTCAACTTGTTTC
Source organism: Clistopyga incitator (assembly GCA_947507545.1). Lineage (NCBI taxonomy): Eukaryota > Metazoa > Arthropoda > Insecta > Hymenoptera > Ichneumonidae > Clistopyga > Clistopyga incitator. Next base: position 15,593,899 of record OX382171.1, on the reverse strand, counting down.
GTGTTTTAAGTAACCCCGGTTTATTCTATAATCACAACGAGTTATCTATAATTATTGGAACAACAAAGATTGAATTATCTCTGCCTAACAATGGAGAAATCATTATATCCATTGGCATTATTGTAATTGGAAAATATCCTCAATGCAAAAACATTAAAAAAATGGTTCCAACTTAGGGAAAAAAAATTATTTTCTAAGCATACGATTCCCGTAGCCGTATGGGGACTGTGTCATTTATTTAATCAAACAGGGATAAGCACAATGCGCAGATAATTGTTGCCCGACACTCAGAAATTAGTAGATCCAATAACGACGATATGCCGCTATCCAATATCGCATGTCGTGCACATACGACAGAGTGATGGGCCCTGTGTACCTGAGGCAAGCATCAACCACGACGGAGAACGTCCCCATAATTACAGGCCGGCAGCAGTGGAGGGCCCATATGACAGACCAGCCCGCGGCGTCGAAGTGTTAATTGGAGATTACCATTAATTAAGCACCATCCACGTAACTCTCCCTCTATCTCATGAGCGCTCCAAATCGAATGGATCCACCGTCGTCGTCGTCGTCGTCGTCGTCGTCGTCGTCATCGTCGTCGGGTTGGCGGGCATACTACGGAATAACGAGATCGAGAGGCTGCAACGAGTGGTGCTGGATGGGGGACTCCGCCATCCGCTATACGCGGTATTCTCTTTCAGTTAAGCCACTTTTCCGTCGCTCTTCGGAAATTTCTTGAGATCAACTATTTATTTCTATCACCACATGGTAGTACATACGTTCAAGTTATCCAGAATATTTTATTCCCATAAAATTAAACGTGTAAAATGATAAAATTCTATCTTAAGGAAAGTTACAACAATTTCGATAAAATGGGTAGACCATAATGATTATTGATACAATTTTGAATGCAATATTGGAGTCAAATTTCAATTCGCACTTTGAGCTAAACAAAACTTTTCAAAAATAAAAAAAAATTAATATTCTCTTATACTGTTTTTTTATTCGGTATGAAATAACTTTAAAAAATTGTAAATTCAAAATGTGGGTTTGAAATTTCTGTGATAATGCACGGATCGTACACGCAAATAATAAATTGCTGAAAGGTTTGAAAAAAAAATCGCTGAACTGGCAGAGAATGCATCAAATAGTAGTGGAGAGGTCGCTCCACTTCTCTTCATAATGTCCTCGTCGCCACCGTTATTCACTGTTATCTTCGTCGCAGTCTTCCTCGCATTATCGCTGCTCCTTTCATCCCACTTCTCCTCCTCTCTCACTATTTCCGATATCGCGGGGCTGAAATCCCTAGAAGAAGTGTGAGAGTTGAATGTATAGCTGATACAAAGACTAACCGACCGAGTTGATCGATAGAGAGGATGCCGTCATATGAATGGCATAGAAGCTGCCTATAGCATAGCATATTTTTCCAAAAGTTTTTCAGTCACGTAGTTCATTAAAAACATTTTTTTTAATCTTTCTTATTCCACCCTTATTAATTGAAAACTACATAATTACCTAATACTTGTTCATCGGTTATCAAAAATTATGCAAGGAGGCATGACGGGAAACTGAATTTTTTGTGTATTTCTGTTATCCTATCTAAATTCACTGGATGTTTTTAATAAAAATTATAAATTATAGAAATGATAATCGTGATGGCAAGTGGGGATTTCTACGCATAGCTTGATCGGTATATTCGTTGAAAAATGTAATCAATCATTACCTTAAGCAGTTCTCAAGTATGACTAATTATGAGAAATATCTGCAAGGGCCAGAAATAAAGTGGTGACAGGGAATTTCTCCCATCAAGATGATATATACATAGAGGATAAAAATAGCACCAAGGGTAAACGACCCCGCTCGAACGCCTCCGCACTGCTGCACGAGCACTGCAAGCTGATGGGGCTCGATTAATCGAGCTTTAATTAGCATTCCCTCCCACTTTTGCCGTGAATGGCGATTGGGCCACTCCTCGACCTCCACCACTATGTTATCTCTTGGTTATTCTATTCCACCGTCGTTTTTTTTTTCTTCTTTTTTTTTTTAATCTGTTGCGTATATTCGATAAATCAACTCTACATTGAGAAAAACAATTGATTGAATTTATTAAATACCTTGATTGATTCAATTATTGTATTGCTAACTCTGACAAGAATCGTGTAAATTTAGTATACTGAAAAAAATATTTTGCGCGTTTCGGCAAAATAATTTGTGAAGCAATTAAGTGTACCCCAATAAAAACTGATAGAATTTGGTGAGACGACGACAGGTTGAATTCAACGAGCTCTTGGTCTTACAAAAACTAGGTGGACAACAATTGTATCCCGTCTACTGCCGGTAAAATGAAACGAAAAAAAAAGGGCAGACTGAAGGAAACTTGTGGAGTTGTCCGGGGAAGTTTCCCTATGAGTTTTTGCGACGTCCAGCAAGTGCTTTCGGCCCCTCCCCTCCCTCTACTCCTTATTCGGGTCTATCCTGACCACAGCACTCTCTTTCTCTACGATCTTTGCACCCCCGCCTCGCCAAGCAAGCAAATTAATGCTGGTCGTCCCCTTAATGCGACCTCGGAGGATCGAAAGCCAGGAGAAAACCCGGTAGAAGAAGCATGAGAGTTTCGTATAGTCTGGTTGGCCTTTAATTCGGCAATGTCGCACGATTGCCCAACGCGCGGTGACTAATCGCGAGGGTTCAACTTAACCCCTGACCCGCTCCTTTTTTCTCCGCAGGTCATCTTATTTTTCCCCGCTTATTTGGCTTACCGTTTAGGTTTCTCCCTTGGACATTTGTGGAAATGTAATATGTGGGAAAAAAAAAAAAAAACACGAACAATACGTCGGAAACGGAAATAATTGTTTATATCCCTAAGACAAAAGTACAAATTTATAAAAATTCATTGAATAACATCACTAAACTCACAGAGATACTCAAACAGAATATCTCACAGTATCTTACATTTTAGTAAAGTTTGGAATTGTGCGGAATTATATAAAAACGCTGAGATGCTTTTCAGATTCGAGTATTCATTCAATTGTCATGTCTATTCGATTGCTAATGAGTCGTATCGATTGAATGCTTGCAGCTAAAAGAATACACTCTGACGGAAACGTATCACGAGGACGACGTAGAAGTTGAGTTTGTGAGCAACGAGAGCCAACATCCGGGCGTACCTACCCCACGAGGAATCGATCCGAACCGAGAACTGAACGAGGCGATTGCAGAAGAGCGAAGGGAAATGGACACCCAGAGATACAGGTAATCCTCAATCTGCACTGTCTATATATACTCGGAGAGCTTTATTCCCCTTCCAAATCCATTTCAATCTCGCTTTTCCCTATTTCTTATTCGTTTCCTACGATCGACAAGAATACCATCTGCGCTTTGAAGCGAGACAATTAACAGCATATAAACAGCTATTGGAGTATAGGTTACAAGAAACTAAAAATATGAGCACAGTACTGAGATTCGTAGCGGAGATTCGTAGCGTATGCATAAATTTCGACAGGGATCCAACTGGATTCTGTCTGGTATTCCCATCTTCCGGTCGGATTCCATCCGATCATCGGATCAGATTCCAGACAAGAGACTAGGATCGAGTCTCAAACTGGGATTCCCAGACAGATTTCTACGTAGCAATGAAATATCGATTCAGAAAATCCTTGGAAAAATCACCCAGACATTTTGACACTGAAACTTGAGTGTCCGTGATGATCTGTGCGAAGTAAATGAGTGACCTCCAATTTTCTCGGCCAGTGAATAATCTCCCCCTTACTAATGAATATTAATTCCGAAATTTTATAACCACTTTTACGGTCAGAAAAATAAAAAGCGCCATAAGTCTGAAATATATTACAACGTGAAAATATCCAACTAATTACCGGCTTGATTTCGCAATGTGAAGTTCGTGAATCGAGGAAAGAAAATTTACTGTGAAAATAAACGCTCAAGAGCCATTCACTGTGTACATATAACGTATGTATGTATGCTCGCTACACTATATTCCGGAGATTTAATTCTCATAGTGCTCATGCTCGAGCTCTCGTTTCAACTAAATTGGAACTTGTACTAATAAGGTAGAACGGTTGAAGAGCTGCGGAGTGCAACGGGGTTAGAGATACATGTAGAGACGAAGAGAGGAAGAGAGAGAGCAGGAACCTCTTCCGGCATATTAAAAGTCGAGTATACTTGTCTCTCGTCCGTGATGACGACGTCGCCCACTCTCACAGAATTCACATGCGAGAAGTAGAAGGTATATAAGATTTCTAGGGCGAGCTTTTGCTAAAAATAGACCACGTCACAGTGAGAAGTATGCACACGGGCAACACGTGAAAATGAGAAGGAGAATGAGATGGACCAGTCAGTAAGAATTTTAAATTAGACAAAAAAGTTTGCGAAGGTGAAAATTGCATGTATTTTTTCTTCATTATTTTCCAATTCTCACAAAATGACCTCCATGAGGAATTGCTTATTTGAAAGGAGTACTAAAATGAGACTACGAATTGATAGTCTGTTCCTGCAATGAAATCGAGCAAATCGAGCAATGGCGAAGGGGTCCATTGAAGGGTAGAGTGATCTTGAAAATCATGGACTATTGGAAGGCAAAGAGACATTGAAAATTCATGACAAAATGAACTATCGAAAGGTCCGTTAAGATAGAAAACCGTAGAATACTGACATATAAACTGGTATTGAAGCTAGTAATAGCAAGAATGATTATCGAGTAAAAGAGAGAGAGAGAGAGAGAGAGTAAAAAAAAGGTCACATAAAGGAAAACTGGGATTGAAGATAGTGATTTATCGCGGAACCCGAGTTATTTGATAGTCAGACTATTGCGGGCTCTTTCACTGTAGATAAACCGGAAATGATCTTGAAGAGCCGACGATACAGTCTGTTCGTAAGTTACGAAAATGAACAAAAGATCGAGTTAGTAAAAGTACGAGAGATAAAATGCAGCATGAGGAAGCCAGGGAGAAGGAAAGAGGGAAGAGAAAATAGAGCGTTTGTAGTCTGTATGAACATTTGGCTAGAAAGGATGTCGTCTATACTTCTTATATAGCGGCGGCAGCAGCAGCAGCACCAGCCGTAACAGCCTGAGGATGGAGATTCGAGCGACAATGCCTGAGGTATCGCAAAGAGCTTCGGAAATAGAGGACACTCTTCCACTGCCATACCGCCTACAGCGGCGCTGTCACGCGACCCGACAAAACGGCTTTGCAAGACGGCTCTCTAGCCTTGGGCTACAGAAAAATAGGTACTCCCGAATGGGGGGGGGGGGGGGGGGGAATAGTAGAAGCGGCGTACGACTCTTTTCCCTTCTCGCTCCTCTTCTTCCGCCTCTGCGGGGCTACGACCTTTTCCACAGCACGCGCGAATGCGCCGCGGAGTTACCTACATGGATCTTTCCTTCGAGATCTTGTGTGGCTCTCGAGCGCACTACCTACTATACCGTACGCCGCACTGCTACCGTATATCCCACCACATCCTCGCTATCCTCGCTCCTTAACTTTTACGGAAATACCAGCCATTTCGCGCGCCGTCTTGGGCCCCGGAGATAGAGAGATATTCCCCTCGTTCCTACCGCTACTCTACCGTGGCTTTTGCTCATGCCGCTCCTCTGTCTAGCCCCCCAACGTTAACCTACACTCCTCTCTGCAGCCGAAACATTCACGCTGTAGTGGAAGCTGCACACACATTGACCTTTTGCCTTTGCTCTACAGAGGGCTTCATATTCAATTGTTTCCTTTGCCACAAATTGGCTGTCACCGATGATGATGAAGACCGGTTGGAATTCTAAATATCGGTGTATTATTTACATAATTAATACATTTTACGTTTTGCCGAAAATCAGGTCAACGAACATCATCGTCGTATTGTTAAAGTGTACAGTTGCCGAATTCATGGCCCAACGATGACATTTTTTTTCAGAATATAGATATACATTTGCGTGGAAATATTGTTTGTACTGAAATCTTTGCTGAAGAAATCTATAATTCCGTTGGTGTTGCTGAAAGTGTGGAAACAGGAGTTCGTCTGAACAAAGTCTGCTTGTACTACTAGCGTGTTCGTGAAACCAAATCTAGTAATTAACAGAAAATACAATCTTATCATTTTGAAGGTTGAGGTATGATCCTCTTTCACTGACCCTGCCTTCTAATACTGTGCATCAACTTTTTCTTCAAGGTACCTACAGTCCGATGTTACAAACACGTGGATTCGGGAGTGGCCACATATATCTGAGAAACCTAGAAAGGGAGTTGAACTCTTGCCATTGTGGCCACTTACACTAACTTATACCAGTTGGTTGTCATGCACAGTAAGCCGAGAGACACATTGCAGTTTTCCAGCAGTGCAATTGAAGAAGAATACGGAAAGTTCGGTGGATCGACAAAGGAGACCAGAATAACACACCGAAAACTCCATACTTGTTAACTTTAACAGAAGCGTCATCCATTTCGCAGCGCATATACCGAGATTGAAATATGTCTTTGCCCTCGGAGCATAGAAGCTTCCGGCATGCGGCGCTGTCGTACATTGCCGCATTGCCTCGCTCTCTCCCCTTTGCGTATGAATATTGTACGAGTTGTGTGTACCGCAAGTCGTTGTCGACCGCAATATCTGCTTGTACTACTTCGCGCGTCACTGCACTGCACCACGCGTGCACCACACCCAATTTCTCGAGCTCCACAGAGCTGGATACAAGTGGCAGGACTGACTTCTTGACTCAAATTGCGCACCGAAGCTCATCAAAATTGTAATTGAATGGAAAGTCTGACGTTCGAAATTAGAGCAGAACAGACCGAGACACTATTCGAAGTGACAAGAAAGGCGCCATGCCACTGTATCGATATTTTCCTAACATTGTTTCTCATTGAGCTAACTTCACGAGTAGAAATTTGGAACATTATATCCGACGTGGATCTCACTGTTACGGTTCAGTCATTTTTTACCGAAGGGCATTTTTACTGCGGTTACTTTTAAGTACGAGTCAAGAAGAACACACATGACTCCTCTAGAACAAGAATTCGCACTTTCGACTCGAAAACCGAGATTCTTTTTCTTATCTAACTCACATTCTTCCGGCTTGAACAGTATTTGGCGTATCGAGGTCTCTGATTTTATCTCGGGACAGCCAAAGGGACGACGTCTAAGACCTTCGTGGAGGGCACTCTCTACTTGAAGTTCTTCCTCTTCTATTATACCTTGCTCCATTTCGAACTCACAACCTTTCTAGTATCCTTGTATATATGGCTTACTTTCCCGGTACTGACTAGGTACTTACGTCTCGCCTACTCCTCGTGTTTATCGCTTTAACGTACCGTTATTGGCTGCTGCAGGGCGCAACCCTTATCCCCATGTAATATCCGGTATTCCGACGTGCGTGAATCTCTCTTTCTCCTCCTATCGAACAGAATGTAGAATCGATAAGCCCTTTGCCGATCGGCTCCACATACTCAGCCGCCAGAATGTGCCTCCAACAAGATGATCCGGAGTGTCTTGTCGTCGTTTCGTAGATGAGACTTCACTCACGCTCACTGCGTTCTCGTAACTCGCAGATGAAATTCATCCTATATCCTCTACAAATGCTACTGTGTGCTCGTATTTTGTTCGAAGAAAATCGAGAGAGTCTTCACGGGTTCGTGTAAGCGCAGCTAGCTCTACGACACTCGGCAAGGACTAGTTCCTAGATCTCCTTTCGTTTTCCTTCTGCTCACATACAATTCCGATCCTCTTGGTAGAAAGGATGTTGAATTTCTCGCACGGCAAGTACGCAGTGTCTGAAGACAAATGAAAAATGTTAAGGCGAACTGGAGGCAGACAGGCATTGTAGATGGACAGGTAGACGGAGAGACAGGGAAAAGAGAATAAGGCGAAAAAAATTCTGCTGGGACAACTGACAAGGATCGAGCTTCGCCGCAGAATCATGTCGCCCTGGACCCCACAACTCGCATGTCGTCTAAAAAAGATGCTAAGCATTCGCTTGCTCATCTTTTCGAGAGTATCACACCAGAATTTAGCTGATTTGGTTGATTTTGCGCGTACAGCAAGTAAACGGTAACATAGAAATTGTATCTAGAAAAGGATAGTCATGGTGGAATGAGTTTGCAAGCATAGATCCTTTTTTTTTTTGGACATTTTGGAATGATGTTCAGTTGTATAGATAACCACCTGGCAAACTGCTGGTAGCATTTCAGACAACCAGGATTCTCCGATTCTTGACGAGATTCAAATTGTGTTTATACAACTATCGGGGTGTCTTGAAAATTTTTGTGAAACTCTATTCGAAAGCCCTTACATGGCAAATGAGGAAGTAGATAGGAAAGCAGGGACATGGAAGAACGCCAAACCAAGTTTGTTAGAGCTAACTTCTGCGGTCCTGAATGGCACAGCGCATGCCCTTCACAAACAAAGCGTAACATTTCATTCCCGACCTGATGCGTCGCCACATCGAGCACTGGAGTAAAACTCTGACCTCGAGAACTCCTGCCGAGTATGTGCACTTCTTGGACTCCAGCATGCAGAGCCTGTCTCCATCGGCTCGCAACGACGCGAGGAAAATTCACTCCCTGAATGCGGTCACATTTTATGACCCGGTTACCTCGGCGTATAGAGCGACAACAAAAAGCTATGCATAAATTCTACTCCCTATGCATATACCCGATTGCACGAATTTTTACTCTTTCCTCTTGCTCCTCCTCTTTACAGTACTTCCTCTTACCCGAGGAATTCGTACGATTCCTCCCTTTCCATCCGAAAACGCCCCGTTTCCCAGCTATCCTGCATCCATCCGTTGCATTTTTCCTTACTTTCTCTCTACATCCCTCGACCCGAGTCGAGGTAACGGGAATTCGGAAATTCCGTTCTTGGAAGCATGAGCGATCTTGTTTCGAATGATTTATTCCATGATTTGTTTACATTTCATAGGAAATTTGAAGCTGCATTTCCTTTGGTCCAACTAATATATATATATAAAGAAACGATCTCCCTATCACCATCTGGTATATTTACCAGAATGCAGAAAAATCGAAGTAGGTCGAAGCTTCTAACCTACAGATTCTAATAACTTTACCTACCCCAATCCAATAAATCCCATCGACATATAGTGCAAAGTTGAGGAATGCGAGAGTCATAAAATGATACGAATCTATATTAAATATGAATTTATTTTTGTATTACAGATACTGGACGACCGGAAGTGGACAACAAACTGGAATAACGGATCCACCGTACGATAACAATAAAGCTGCAATAATAGACAGCATCGTGTCGTCCTATCCATTGCCGAGATCGAGATTATCACAATCAACTCCGTCGCCTTATCCCGTGCGACAATCGGGAAATCAGATACAGCAGCAGCCGAACGAGTCGAGAGGTTCCGATGACGTGAAATCGAGACACGAGGGAAAGATTCCCTCCTCCTCGTTATCCTGGAATCAGTACAGAAGGGCTCAGATCTACGAGGACATCCAAAGAAGAATCGCTAACGTAACGAATACCGGAGGACCGAGCAATCGTGGTACGTGGACGAATTCGACCCTCGTAGCCAAGCAACATCAACACAGACTCAGAATGAAACACCACAGATTGCAGTCCAAGGGAAAACGTCTCAGATCTCGTAAGGACCATTTTATTTACCCTTGTACGGTTACGTATCATCTCGGCATAAAAATACACCATTATTTTCATTTCTTATTGGACAAATGAACTAAACTCTTCGATCAGCCACCAAAGATTTCCAAATGTCCTTGAAAACAACTCGACAGATTTTATATTCCAGAACTATGAGCTGCAGTCGAAATCATGAAAATATTTATACCTCGCAATAGGATCGATATGAATATGAAACGTACTTGTAATTGAACGAATTATTACGTCGTTTTCTTTGATTCGATAACTTTGCGTCCCAATTGTCGGTCCATCAAAATTGTGGCTTCGTGCGTCGTGTTCTATCAGAGATCCCTGTATTTTTCCCCCTTGATCGTATATAAATTAAGTTGACGTGTCCGGTCATTCGACATGCGTAAGAGCAACGATCCCATTAACTCTTTCTCTGACTAACTCGACATTCCTTTCCAACTGTACAAGCTTACAAAAATGTTTTCCCCTCTATTGTGTGTGTTTACCTTTGCCAACGGGCAGCTCGACTTGGCCAGCTATCCAACTCACCAGGCATGTTTTTCAATTAACCCTTTCAGCGTGTCGAGGCAAACGCTGGGTATAGTCAGCCGTTGAGCTCTTTCGACTACAGTCCATACAGTGAAAACGTTGTACACTCCGGGCTGGAGCGAGTGAGACAAAAAATGCCCCCCCAGTTTTTTCATTAATGGAAGTTAAAGCCTGTTCAATAGCCATATTTTCTGCGTGACCGATCAAAGGGTCTCTCCCTCTCTTTCTCTTGCTTTCTCTCACTAGTCTCAGTCCTCTTTCCTGCCACTTCGTTTGCCTCTTATAGCGTTCTATAGCACTCTGACGACGCTGCACAATCACTTTCGCTATTTTGCTTTTTTCTCCATTCTGACATGGACATGAGGTACCAACTCCATTTCATCAACGAACGCCAGATTCGGTTTAATGTGCTTTACCACATTGATAGCTTATCATAGGCTTCCACGATGACATTGTATTGTATTGTAAGATCAGCAAGTTGCATTACTTTGGATAATCCTTTTTCATTTCATCTATAATTTTTAGAATAATGTTTTTCATTCTGTAATTTTGTGTTTACTATATTTGCTAAAACTCGGTGAACTTGTGGTTTAAGATCATCCAAAGCAAATCTTTAGCTTGGGCGAATCCGAAACCGCACTAACACCTCCTGTTCTCATATATCTTTGTAAAAGTACGCACCTCATCGTGTACGTAATTTGTAATTTATAGTCTGGGTAGTCAACAGTGGAAGGGATCGGTGACATCGAGTGCAGAAGGTGGTTTGGATGGCTCGGAACGCCCCATATATCTTAGAATAGCACAACTATATAACACTCTGAGATACCTGCTGGCAACGACCAAACGTTTAACGATTTACCGCCTGGCGCAGGAGTCGTTGCTGGCAGACGACGAGGGGTGCAGGGTGGCTCAAAGGGCTGAGTGTGTGAGGGTAGGACGATGCCTCTCCAACTCACCGATGGTAGGAAAAAGTCACTTGTGAACGTGCACCGAAAATATTAGTGAAAACTAATAAAATTCTAGCTCTTCATGGTTCATAATATTACAAGATTGTTATGAATGATATTATTAAATTCGTTTATAAAGAAGCGATAATGTTTTTCCACGTCCATAATTCATCGGATTTGTCGTCAACCGATTTCCTACGACGTACAAGTGATTGGCACCAAACTTGTATTCGTTCGACTCGCGCACGGGTTGAGATGACACTGCAGCTTGTAGAATAATGAAAAAAAAACGAATGTTAGTGATGACAGGTGAAGTTGACACGAGAATAAATTTAACAAAATCATTCGTGTCAATTTCACACAGCAGGGAGTGTTAATATTAACAATTTAATGGGTAACACCATGCAACACCGTAGATTTTTAAGAGTGTACCCGACTAATTGTCCTCAATTTTTTAGTGCGCTCGTGCTACTTCACGAAGTAATTTCTGAGATTTAACGAAGGTCGCTTTTTGTCTGCTCCAGGTCAACCGAGGAACTGCAAGGTCCACGAATGGGGTCCTTGGAGTGCATGCAGTCGTAGTTGCGGGGTCGGCGAGACTCAGAGAACGCGAAAGGTGAAGTTGAATCCACGCAGAGGTGGAACACCCTGTCCACCGCTCAAGGAAACCAAGTGGTGTGGAAGCGCGAGTCCCTGTCCAGCCAATGCCGAATCCAGCAAACCCGCTGTCGATATATTCCAGTGGTGAACAGAACGAATGAGTCGCTACCAGCCTTTTACCAGCGAATATAAGGAAACTTTTGCGCCGCATCAAAATACTAAACTATCGGACGATAATAACATGATAGCACGATCAAGCTTTGTTCGGGTTCGTGCAGGAGTGCAGATGTTAATGTCAATGCGGCATGCGGAATGAAGAACCGGAATATATATATATATATATATCCATATATATATATATATATCGAAATCTTCTATCGTTGTTGATAGGGGACAACACGATGATACGAGGAGATATCGATCGCCGTTTGATCGATATACTATAGGTACTTGACAATCCGAGTGCGAGTCATCGTGTTACAATATTTTCTGCCTAGGGCTGCGGGGCTTATTCGACTGCAGTAGCCCAGTTGGCTCACCATTTTGTTTTATCCGTGGCTAATAGTTTAATTCGGTGAAGTTTGACTACGGCTAATGGTTCAGCTAGCTAAACACTGGAAAAAACTTTCTATGTGAACATTAATGATATTTTACTTTATTCGTAGCACTTTGATGATGAAATGATGATTAGCCACGTAAGTCGTTAGTGGCAGACAATTTATCTACGACTCAAATAAGATGATAAGCTAACTAAGCCACTCCAGCTGACCAAGCCTTGCAGTCCTCCTTCTTTTACTTATATGCGACGTTCTGTGACAGGCAGACATATGTTTACTCGATCACTCTGACGTTTCTCATGATTAGCAATTTTTTTTCTATTACGTGAGGAAATAGCCTGGCAATTTAAAAAAAAATTCAATCCAGAATGCAGATCTTGTTTTCTTCTTATTTGTAAATGCAATTTGAATATGTGGACAAAGAGAAATTCATACGAACAAAATAGAATATTTTATGTACTTTCAATTTTACAGAATTTACAGGTATATGTGGCGAAGCCACAAAAAAATCATAGTGAGAAACTCCAATATTTAATTAGGTATAGTGTAAATTTCCTAAAACTTCCAAGGGACACCACAAAGCTGAAACTCCGAGTTTTCCCCTTTATTTAATCAGCGTACTCGGTAAAATTTGCATTGGAAAAGACCGAGCCAAGCTTTCCCCGTAGTCGTCAAAATTTATAAAGTGATGAGATTCTGGACCGAGGTTCTCCGGCAGAAATTAATTGCCCAACGCTCAATTTTACGGGATATCCAAATCATAAAGTGTAATATATTCAAATCGAACATTCCGTAAAATTCTAATAGCAAAAACGAGATTTGATTATCCGGTTTATTAATCACAATATCCACTGAGCAATACAATTTCACACTATAACGTTCTAATTACCGTAAAAATTCTACACGAAAATATCTATTTTTTCTTTCCAGAGATTTTATGTTTTAAATATATATGGTTTTGGGTTCTTGGTTTTTCGCAAAAAAGAACCTTCTAAAATTCTCATTACGATTCTGATTATGAGAAATATCCGAGAGATGTAGGGTAAAGTGACTGAACTGACATAGAAAACCTCATATTGGAATTATCGTCGTTGCTATCGTCGGCCCTTTCGAATACGACGCGATATGTACCCGAGACGCAAATGTAAATGAGAAAGACATAACGATTCCGAAGCAGCGTTTGTTCCGAATTTAAATGTTTTTCTCTGCCAATAATAGTGATTTTTTCGATTTATCGAGTCTGCGATTATACGTCAAAAAGTACAGACGTGAAAAGTTTATGAATACGCAAGTCTTTCTCGTAGTTGACACTGCGTCTCTCGTCTCTCTACCTCCCACGTTTGAAAAGCACAGACACACAAACAAAAACACAGACTCGACACTCCAGAATTTTTCTGTAATGAAGGAAACTGCCTGCCTCGAAATACAAAAACTTCCGTCAATCGTTCTGTACCCTCTCCTGCTTCCCGATCTTTGAAAACGACGAAACAAATAATTCTTTATCCTAGATTTCCGGTGTGTCGAGCACGTAGCAAAAGCTCGACTTTTGCACGACGCGTGCAACTGGAAATTTTTACAAAAAAAACGCGATATGAACAAAAATGACGAACAAAAAAAAACAAAACAAACAAACAAAAAAGAAATATCATCAGGTGTTATCGTGTTAGGTGAGTGTATTATATCTTAGGTCGTAAATCTTAACGATAATAATTAATAAATAACGTTTAACCATAAATTCCTAATTCATAGGAGACGTATTATTATTACTGTCTGCAAAAGATTGCGCACTGTCTCGGTCCTCCTCCCTCATAAAAAATTTTCGAACAGTTTTGAGTTCAAAATACAACACTTCCCTTGAAACAATTGGCTAGACTTAAACGGGAAAAAATGTATATTTTCGATAAACAATTTGTAGAATGCATGCTTGTATTTTTTCATTATAACAAGAGTGTCCGCATTCGAACAAGAAAATTGGAGGTGCTCAAATATTTTTTAACTTGTTGATTTCTGTAGTGGCTGATTGATTCTTCAAAAACGGGTTACTCTTTATAATGACGAAGGTTCTACTTTGTATGCTTGTTCCGAAAATATTCTGAAAACCGACGCTTTGAAACATTGTAGTTGTCAAGAAATAATAAATAATGGAGATCTTCGTTGAAACATGCTCAAAAAATGACGCACAGGATGGCTAAGATGTTTTCAAAGAGTGTTTTTAGAATTATCCTGTACAAGATGCATCTCCAAACGAGTTGAAGAGACAAATTCAATGATTTCGAATAATAATTCGTCGGAGAAGACAAAAGCTAAAAAATAAATTACACCAGAGGCGGAGGGTGGGAGGAACGGGCCCTTGGCACTCTAAACAGTGTTAAGATTAATGTTTCACAAATTAGATAGTACTACGTGACGCGCACACAGCTGCTCCGGTGTCCGCTTGCTTTCTCCTATTTTGTGACAGCAGCGACAGAGCCCATAGTCTCCGGACTACGTGCAAGTCTCGAAAGAGACGAAAAAAGAACGAAAGCGAGTGACGAAAAGAATAAAAACGAAATACCGTTTGCGTTTATTTTGTCACGTGGGGAGGAAGGAGCTGAGGACTGTGACGGAACGCGAGATCCCGACGCGACGGAATTTTAAAAAACTCACAGACAAGGACGACTCTAAAATGATAACGACGATGACAAAGATGATATTCTGTACAAGATCTGTGCAATTTAGACGTTAAGGTGATTCTGTAAGGTAGCTCTTAGGACACAATATAGAATTAAGGAAAACATGTAGCAATGTATAACACATAAGTTTATATTACATAATAAAATCTATCGAGAAAATTACACGCTTAAAATACTATTTTTTCCCCCTAGAGAGCTTCTTTGAAACATACTACTGGAAAGTAGTGTGGGGATTTATACTTGGAGATCTTTCGTAGAAGTTAGAAAGAAATTTGATAAAGATAAAGTGCAAACCAGAAACTTGCATCTTGCGATCATTGACGTGTGTCAAATTTCAACTTTTTTCGACAAGTAGAATGTGATACTAGCAAGAAAGAGCGGACTCTCTGCAGCGGTTAAAAAGTAAGCAGAACTTGCCTTCAGCTTGTGCGGCCAACTTACTTAAACTTTGTCAAAATGTCCCCCTTTTCGCACCAGTGTCATAAAGTGCCATATCGACATCGATGACATCATAAACGTCACATAACTTTCATACTAGCTCAAAGATCACAAGTCCACGAGCGACAGCGGTGTACCCGAAAAAAAAATTTCTTAGCATGTGCGAAAAAAAAAAGATGCGATTAAAAAAACGCTTTTCCTCGGACCACATTTCTTGTATGTACCCAGACCAGGAGCTTTGTGCAACCAGCAACCCAGCATGGTTTCCTCAGTACAATATGTAATTTTGTGATGCTGCGAAAGCCCGATCTTCCTGTCCGCTAACCGGATAAACGGGACACCCACAAGCTCTACTCCCTTCGCGTATTCTGTGTGAACACCATCTCATCCTGTTCCATCGCGGCTTCCTGTACCTCTGCAACTTCCTTCTACCTTTTTCGCTACCGTCTTCTCTTTCCTACCAGCACAAAGCTCGGGTTGCCTGTATTCCTTTATCTATCAACATATGCATGTTTGCACACTATTTTATGCAAAGTATATTAAAAAAAAAAAAAAAACAGAAGTACAGAGGTCAAACAAAAAGGGAAGTTCGATAGCTCGAGGGAAGTTCCGGAACCTCCATGAAATCTAAGTAAGACTTTGTTAAGAGACGTATCATGGATGCGCCTGTATATATCTATATAATACTTTGAGATAATAATGGACAACCGTCTAATATTGGATGCTGCATATTTTTTAAATATCTCGAGTATAAAATGTAGAACATTTTTTAGTGGCTTCAGCAATATTATCCATATTCTCTTTGATTATTCTGCGTTCTCCTATTAACCTCAGGCCGCCTTTATTCTGGGTCAACGGTCAGTTGTATGGATATTTTTGCAAGTGCCTGTGAATGTTTTCCAGAGATTAAAAAAAAAAAAGATGAGGAGTCCAGAGCAGAATCCAGGCTGGAGTTTCGGTTCTTCAGGATAGACTCTCAGGAATACAGAATAGAATCTGGCCGTTCCAGGATGGGGTCCGTAAGTATTAAGCTTAAAATTTATTACAGGGTCGACCCGGGGTTAAAACTGCTTTTTCCTCAATACTCTTTTATCAATACCTTTGCATCACTCGAACCAGTCCCTTCTTCGGGCTGTGGCTCGTTTCCTCGGCCATATCGCATACACCTCTGGGCACAGCTGAAAGGACAGAGGGTAACTGGAGAAGAGCATCTAACGATACAGTCGGTCTTGAGTTCGTTTCGTCGCTGCTGGAGCAAATCGTCTTTCGCTCTGGATGTAAATACCGGAATAGAGGTATACATATAAATATATATATATGTACATACATACTGGAGTTGCACTGCCTTCGAATATTTTTATTTTCTGCATATCAGTGACTTCGTGGTGAGTGAAAAAAAGCATTTCTGGAAATGAAAGATTTCGAACTGATTATGATAACTATCAATCGAAATCCGAAATTGGATTTTTGAATTGACAGAAAATGTTAATGCAACCTCTTCACTATAAAATGGTAACCCTCGAACCTCTGAAGCTAAAAGTGAGGGAGAGTTACCGTTAAGGAAAAAAAAAGACTGCTGCTGAGTGTGATGCTCAACCTTTTGGGTAGGCACGATAAAGTCTTCTCCAAAGATATCACGATCGCCGGGCCACAGTCGTCACGAAAATTGTCCTCTTCTCTGAATCTTTTTTTTTATTGTCACTCGAAAGTCAACGCAAAAGCGGGTGATACCGCAAGAAATATGAGAGCTTTCCAAGGTCAGAGTCTACCCGAACTACTTAACTTCTTTTCAACTTCCGGGGTACCTGACATCTTTCATTCTCTTCACCAAGTCTTTGGTTCTTGATCGGTACCCATCGTAACGTGTTATATACACAGCTATCAATAATAACTGGAGTTGAGCTTGCCCCTTTTCAAATATATCCTTCGTTCACCGCTAATTTTAGAGGAAACGAACTGTGGTTGAAAATATAATTAACTTTCCTAATTTTACATCAGGGCCATTCAGAGTATTCTTAAATTACAATTATTTATCCCGGAAATCCTGGAGAATCGTACAGCAAACCGAGCTACTATAAAAAACGCCAAGAGTCAAGCTTGTCCTCCAAGAATATAACACTCCACAACGTAAATCCAAAATGAACCTTACTCCGGTTCGAAATATATTAAATCTTCCTGACTTTACATCAGAGCCATTCCGAATATTCTCCAATTGTAATTATTCGTCGAGAAAATCCCCATCTCTCATTAGTTCATTCATTTTATTTCACTCAGTGCGTAAAGTGCGGTTTAACAAACATTTTACCGCACTAGTATCGTAATGTCCCATAAAAATGTGCCGAAAACGCGGACGGTGAGAAAGTGGAGAAAAGTGATTCGAATTTTTGTAAATGGTGTCGCAAATGTTAGGAAATTAAGCTCAGCGAGGTTGCAACTTTAGCTTTCGGTTTGGACACTTTTGTTTTTGCGCTGGTTGAAAGAGATGATAAGGGGTTGCGAAACAGTTTACACTGCGTAATAAGGAATATCGTGCGGCGATACAGAGCGACTGGCAGATATGCCCTGGAGAATCGCACGGCCGACCAAGCAGCCATACTGTTAGGCCGTATTCTCTCTCGCGAAACCGCGCTTATCCTTTATTTCGAGGTAATGTCGCGTGATAACGACCCTGTACGGTTGTGTCGTAGCAGCAGCCTGCAGCAACAGCAGTAGCTCGTATACCGGTAGCCCGTGCCCTCGTTCAACCCTTTATCGTCCTTCTCGCCCACTCGCCCTCGGGCTACCCTCTCGTTGCACGATTAATGCAACCGGCATCACCTTCTCCTGGGCCCTATATGGCATCGTCGAGTGCACAGCCCAATACTAGCCGCTAGCTGATGGCCGCATGCACAGCAAGCTGCTATTCCCTCTCGCTCTTCGTTCCCTCGTCAGGACTACTGAGGCCAAGCCATCTCATTTGCATTTTCGAGTGGCCCCTCGAGCATGAACACACGCACTCCCCACACTTCCAGCATTGCTACACCCACTGCGTAGGTATAATATGGAGTTCAGTCGCAGGCAATCCACACAAACTGAGGTTTCTACTATGTCTGATGCTAACAATGTGGCGGTGGGATCCGTCGCTTAACTTCAAATACAATTAGCGAAAACAAAGAATTTTCATTCAATGAGAAAAGGAAAAAAGCTCTGTCATTACATCCCTCAACTTGTGACTATTCAAAATACCTTGAAATAAAAAAAAAAAAAGGTGCTTCTGCCTCTTTGGCTACTCTTTCAGTTTCATTCTTTTACTAACGTACGTGTCCGTTTTTCGGTTTTCTTTTTGAAAAGTCCGTGCTGCACAATTTGCTAAAGCACGAACACTCACTTTTACCGTTCAGCTCTTAACTTTGCGCTATGACAATAACAACAACATGTGTGTTGTCGTAAATAGCGCAAGTAAAATAAAACGCGAGAGAGAGAGAGAGAGCGAGAGAAAAGGAAGTCTTAGCCGCAAACACTGGAAAAGGAGATCAGTGGTCAAAAAGTTGAATAAAAGTGACGTGAGAAAGGCGCCCTCCTGCCGAGTGAGCGTGTTCCTTCTATCCTTGATGGTACGTGACTTCTCGGGCGAGCGGATCGCGCCAGGAAAGACCGAATGCTGGAGGATAGTAAGGAGTATACACGAGCACTGGACACCGGAAAATACGAGGTTGAGAAGAGTGGCGTTACTCGCGGCTCTCGACAACTCGTGCGCGAATTCGAAGAGCGCTAGTACGATCCGTGTGTTTCGAATTAGCACGATTCCTTGTTCCGACTTCACGAGGTATCGGTTTCCCGTTTTTAATTTTTTTTTTTTTTTTTTTCTACTTCCGCTAATATTATTGACTTTCCCGAGCTACGTGTGCAGTGGACCGTAAATTATCAGGATACGCTGAGAATAGTCGAGCAGGATATTTGCATAAATTTGCACTGCCGCGATAAGTCGATAGATAACACAAAATTGGATACGTATTTTATGAATGTTTTATCGGATATCCATCTGATAGTTTATTTATGAAGCGAACTTATAGACGCTGTGTAGTTATCGACGTGCTAAAGAAAGTTAGAATTATGAGTTAGTTAGGCCATGATACCATGATTTATGGTGGAAACATCGATTCCACGAAAACGACTGATAATCAGCGCAAAATTGGTATAAAGTTTGTTGGATTTTTAACGGTTGATCTATTAACAATGATTAAATTAACAGATTAACAATCGTCCAACAAATGGTCACGTGTACGTTTCATGAATATAGAAAAATAATAAATAAAAGCTTGCATCTTGTCGAATTATACTAAAATCGCAAGGCTCCATATAGAGATCGAAAAACACGAGTGGAAGAAAAATCTTCTTTATGTTTTCCTCCGTTAACAGCGCCCAACGAACACTGGATAAGATGACCAGAGATTAGGTCATAAGCGCAGAGATTTTTATATCAACTTTCATGTAGGACACTAGGGATTCTTATATTCTCCCTGTTCTCGTAAGCTCGTGCGGCTTAACTGCTCAGAATCAAGCTGAAATGCGTAGGGCGACCATGTACTCCGTGTCCGTTCGTTAACGGGCATCAGCCTTCGGGGGATACGTATGGGTGAAGCCTTAAATCGTCGCGATTGCCCAGAAGGGATGGGTTCCTCGAAGCCCAGTGTGTGGACGATTTTTATCGTCCAGCACGCGCGCCGCTATGACTTTGGGGGATCATTACGCACTGGCGCTCTCATGCCATCAAGGTTCAGCATATTTCGTTCCTCTTTCTCTATCTCTTCGTCTGTGGTCTCCAAGGGACCATTTCGAGAGGCCCTGATATCGGAAAAATGAGCCCGTCCCATCGGGTCGCTTTACGGTCTCCCCCTTTTCGCATATCCCCCTATAACTATATACAGCCCTTGCGCACACACCGCACACTCAGGCGACAATCAAATTATCTCCCTCGGGAATGTCTCTATTAGTATTGTTTCACGAGGGAAAAAAAAGAAAACGTGAAAGTATCTCCCGCACGCTCGGCCTGTCGATCCCATGTACGCATTTCTCTTCTCTCTTCCTCAATTCGTCGATCCATCCGGCTTGGCTTCTCGTACACTTTACCTTTTTTCCCGTCCAGATTCTGTTGTTCTGTATCGAGCTTCGAAAGAACTTTTCTCTGTCCACTGATTCCAGCATATCGAGGCCATATACGGGATTGTATCTCGACATAACGAAAGGGAGGATGAAACGTGTAGTCGCCCATGTAGGGGAGAGAAACATTCGCGGGGAGAAATGTATGAAAGTATATTTAGCCATGAGGTTATTGAATTAGTGAATTACGTACGTGAAATTAAGTAATGGGTTCGATATCTTGATTTTGCAGCATTTTAAAACGGCCACTCTGGTGTACACTGAATTTACAGAGGAGAAAAATGATCTTACTGGCTCGAAATTTTTGTTGCTAAAACAGTGATAGTCGAGCGACAAATTTTTGTCGGAGTAACGAGACAATTCATTGACCTAACAAGAAAATCTGTCAGATAAGAAAGAAAATGTCATGGACTGATAAAAAAAATGGTTAAGCTAGTAAAAAAATTTTACCAAGCTATTTGCTCGCCTAGCTGAACTTTTCAGGTATCGTGTTCTATATAATAATATGAGAATATTGTATAGAGTGTAATGGAGAGTCGAGCATAGCCTTATAGATCGTAATTCATAGAACATGACGATTCAACTCCAGTTGTCACGTCACCGAGGAAATATCTTGATTACTACTGTAAAGCAAACTGAATACGCGAGTCGACCGACATATGCGGGTACATAAACTCAATCCCGAGCAGGGCTCGCTTTCTTGTTCTGAAATTCTCATGCGGATAGTCTATGCGAGTCTGTATCATTTTAGGAGCAAACTGTGGGTCTGCAAAGACCGCGTGGTCGGCATAAATCTTTAAAGGGTTCGAAAAGCGACATTATTCGGGTTTCTGTTTCGAGGATGCAGATGAGTTCCCAGTTTAATCAGAAGTTTGTTGAATGAATAACGTTGGTCGAAACCGTGCGAGCTAAAAAATGACCCAATAATTCTATCAATCGGTCGTATTGCATTTACCCAAACATCTTTATTTTGTATATATTTTACCTTCACATTCGAACTTTTTCGTCAGTTCGACACGTATGATCGATAATGAATTTTTAAAAATGCCATCAATGGGACCCTGTCGATATGGGTCTACCTTCAGACCACTATTTCCAATTGTGTTTAATAACATTTCAATACATTATTCGTATATCAAAGCGCAGTGGTTGAGTAAGCCTTAATTTTAAAAAAGCCAGACAGTAGATTATAAATATTATGTCTATAGGTATGCAAAATGTAAACGTAGTCAGTTGCTTTTATCTAAATAACCAAATAGCAACAGTCTGGTCGTAAGTTAATCATGAATAAATATTTTAATGTAAAATAATATTTAATTTTTATTTATAACTAACGGTGGTAAGAACCTTCCAAGCAATTCATGAACGCTGATGACGTTGGACAACCTGATTATTGATCACTTCGTTAATATTCATTTGTACTGTTTATTTCAGGTGTAAGAAATGTCTAACTCGCAAAAGTCATGTCAGTGGACACATTTTTTTCTCACTTTTCTCGCCGTAGCCAAGAATAAGAATTGCTCACTATAAGGAGTGTCTCAGATTTATGTTTGCGGGTATATTCGTCAACGTGGCGGTGGGCAAATACACCCGAGGACACACAGTTGTGCGTAATGATCCCCCAAAGCCATGGATGCCGATAAGGATGGTCCGGAGGGGATCGAAAACCTTGCGCACCGTCCTCCCTCCTCGTCACGGGGAGTATACTCGAGGCACCGTCGCCCTTTTTAAGGGTTGCTCGTTAGCCAATGTGAGCTGATATGCTCGGCTACACACCGCAAAAGAGGTCCTCGCTGTATGGGGTTTTCCGTCTACGACTTTCGCTGCTGGTGTCGCGTATCGCAACCCATGCAGAATTTCTGGTAGGGATGAAGCTGGATACTCACTAAGATCCCTAAGTTCAACTCGGGATCTAGTCAGAGATCCAGTCAAAGTCTGAAGATGAATGTAATGATCGCAAGTTCGATTCTGATGGGGATGGGCTTATCGGATCCCAATCTGGGTTCTAGACCGGAACTGGTCAGAATCCAAGATGCCAAGAAAAAAATCGAAAAGTAATGAAAAATCATAGTGGACTGTACTTTTACCGTTTGATCAGCCTTCGTTGAATAAAAATGGATAAAATGAAATGCTCCGTTTGTCATCGGGATTACCACATTTAGGTTTTAAAGAGGGTCTAAATTTCAATTCGGATGATAAATGTACAGGTATCTTAATCTTGGAAATCTTATACGTGATCACGATGGCTTTGAGAAACGCTTACGCGGTTTTGGGTAGGCTGAGCTAAAATAGCCTCGTGGCCAGCAGAAATGGATGGAAGGATGAAGATAAAGATAGAAGAGAAGGGAAAGATTCGCTTTCCCAAAAGGCTCGCCTCTGGATATAGAAAAATCGAGAATATAGCCTTTCGTGGATCCCGAGGACAACAATCTGCTGGTCGTCTCTTGTCGGAACGAATTTCGTCGCAGCTCGCCTCTACCTCACTGTCTTGGCTTTTACGAAAGCGAACGAGCCTTAATCCACAAGGAACCGATGGAAAACGAGGAGGAGGGGCAAGACTTATTGCGCCCGAACGAGAGTGATGTGTCCCGAGGGCGTGAACCCCATCAAACACTATATTTTCTGTACTCTGCCGGCGCACCGCAGTCTAGAACTGTTCTAGAAAGCTCTTTAATAAAGAGTTGCCGAGAGATAGCGGTGCGTGAAAGAGGCAGGCCGCAAGGAGCAGAAACGAGAACGACAAAGGCCCGCTAGCAATGCGAGACACTCGTTTTCTTCGTAGACGACGACGGGCCATGTCGTTCGTTGTGTTCGGAGTCGCGGCGAAGTAATGGAGATATTGCGCCAAGTGAAGATGCTTCGGGACATACACATACGTTCAGTTTCCGGTCTATTTTATTTGTTCCGCAAAGTGAGCGAGCACAATAATGAATGTCAATTCTTGATCAAATATAAGAGCGCGCACAAAATTGGAAAAAAATGTGGGTTCACTTATAGTACTTTCTTCGTTGTATTTTCATTTAAGCGGTTATTTATCTGACTTTCTGATTTCCAAAATCTTCTTACCGAGATATTTGTTATATTTGTTTTGTTTTTTTTTTTTTTTTTTCAGTAGAAGTAATTAAAAATTGATTAAAAATAAGAAAGCATTGCACCTTGATGCCGTAGGAATAATAGGAATAAAATTTTTTCAAAATCAACTGGTGTAAAATGAGACGCTTTGCAGGGTCAAATTTTATTGTCTCAATCACGCCATAATTGTGGTATTTCAATGAGGATAATAAATATTGCATCTATTCCTTTTTTTGAAATCTTAAAAGCTTTGCACATCGATGCGTGGAAATCAGAATGAGACTCCTTTTTGTACTCCTGATCGACGAGGCTCCCGCAGCAAGGAGCGGAACAGAGTTCAACCGCAGGCTCCGCAATGATATACCGCGAGAATTTACGACTGCTGACGAATTCTCCTCGGGGCTTCATCGTCCCTTTACGATGTATGTATGGCTCTATTAAAAGTGCCATTGAGATATATTTGCATTTGTCTGAACAGTGTCAGGGAAAATCAATCTTTTCAGCACCTTGAATTCGTTCGATGCTTTAGAGATTTTTCCATTGAGAAATATCCGAAAATCTCGCCGAATCTCACGTTTTGCCGGTGCTCATCGCTACGAGTACCTTAAATGACACCGATGAAGCAAATTCCGCTTAGGGGAGACACGGTCTTGGGGAGGGCTTGATGCAATCAAATTTCTTCTCATATTTGTCGTCGAGACGCTACTACCTGGTCTTTTGATTGGCTCGGGCGGGTGGCGCAAGGGTGCAAAGCCACGATATTTCCCTGTAGGGTACGAAGGGACGATTTTAGGAAAGCTGGAAGCTTCGGCTGCAGGTAAATAGCAAGGAAAGGAGAATATTCATCATCCCGGGTCTGAAGTTCAGCGTCGAGTCTCCGCTCCTTTAATCGGGCTAAGTCTGCGGGCAGGATTTCACGTGAAGACACCCGCGGGGTTAGATAATACGAAGTAGAGCTGCTTCCGTTTTGCACAAGAAGCAGCCGCACCACCGCCAGCGTTAGCAACACCACCAGCAACGGCATTATTAAGCTTTTCCGTTTTGGTTAAAGTGTCACGTCTCCACAGTGGTAGCGAAGGTTCCAGCAGAAGCACAAGGTGGTCCGTGCTTTGACGTTCACGGTGCTTTCTCGTCCTGCCATCTCCTCTCCACTTATGTATAGGCTAATCTAGGCTAAAACGACGGTGCGTGATCCTCGTATTTTTTCCCGTTTCTAAGGTGTCGTGTAATACCAAAAAAAGCGATGCTTTATACCAATTTTCAAATTTCTTCGAATTTTGTTGCAATTATCAAATATGTTATTGATTAAAACAGCTGACAGAGCATTTTTTTATTTTAACAATCTGTTAAAGAACAAAATGTATGAGATCCCTCGGAAAATGAATTTCAAATAGGAAGAAGAATATTATGAATAGAGTTGTTTTTCAATATTCCAGATTTGGAATAGTTGTTTTTGCTGAAACTTTCATTTGTTCGTTGATAGACACTATCTGGAGGCTTGGTAAATATCGATTGAACATTTGTTTAAAGTTACATGCTATAATCATAGGATTAATACTTTGAAAAATCAGAATTTTCAATTTTTAATCCTTTCTTTTAGTTCAAAACACTTTTAGGAGTGCAGTATCTGTTATGCTATAGTTTCGTATGTCTCTGTGGAAATTTGATGTCGTTTCCGGCTCTCTTTTGGCTTGGAATTCTCCATATTAACCTCCTTTTCTCGTTGTAACTGGCGACCTTTTCACCTCGTGCAACGTTTCAACCTTTGGTTATTCCGAGCCAAGCCCTTCACTTCGTACACGTTTCAGTTTCGTTCTCCTCACCTTGTGGGCTCCATACTGATTTTTCTCAGCCGCCACTTTTTCCGAGAGGATTTTTCGTGTATTTACCACTGGGCATCTTCTTCGGCTTCTCCATCATGACGGAAGAGCACTTTTTCCGGTTTTTATTCTTGTTTTTCTTATAAGAAGTACGAGGGGCAGAAAGGAAAGGTCACTTTACTATTGAGGACAGATTTATCGAGGAAGTACGGCGCGCGGCTCGCCTCGCTCGCTCGTCTCCGTGCGGAAAAGTTTGCAGTACACTGAAGCTCTCGGTGGTGACGGTCCATCGGGTCAGGAGGCACGAGAGCAGTCCCGAGCTTTCGAAAACTTTTCACGTGGTTCTGAGCCTCGTGCATCGACTGTGCTCTTACTCTTTGGACGGACCCAGCGACCGGTGTTAAACTTTTACCTCGCATCAACTTGGATTGTGAATTTTATTTCGTATCTCTCATTGCTACGGAATCGATGGCGAATATACTGTAAAATAAATGAACTAAGTTAAGCTTCACTGGTAACATATCCGCAGTAAGATTCAGTGATGTCAATGATGTCAGATTTCGTGACGTCAATACTGTCGTTGTCGTATTTTAATAAAGATACCGTGTGGTTGAAAAACATGAATGAAAAACGTAGCAAAGTACAGAATGAATTATGTTCATTGAAATACCTTCGAATAGATACTTCCACGGATATTTTGTATCAATTTTTTTTTATTATCACTAGGATCCCACAAGTAAAACATATTTTGTAAAATAAAATTGTATAAAAAATTTCTTCTCCTCTAAAAATTGCTTATGTTATTGAAAAGAGTTCACAAAAACGTACCGAACATGAACCCAAAATTGACCAAACATCCAGAAAAGCAGGTGCCCGACTTATCATTTTCACCCTTTAAATATGGCTTCAAAATTAATCAACCCTCTTCGAGATGTTGCCAAAATTCGGTGTTATTAATAACGATATTCATAACGAGCGTGTTCCTTCGACTGGTTTATTATAAAACTTTGTACTTGGTGTACTTTGTACCTTATTCATTGAAATCTTGAACTCCTTTATGATCTAAATGATTACCATATTAGCTGCAAAGAGGATCGGGTTGAACTGTTAAACTAAATACTATTCCGAGTACGACGTCGTCAAAGAAGAGCGTAAAGTGGAAGGCACATCACCGTCAAGAGAATGCATTCCCTTGCGCTTCTCGCTTTTACGATACTCAGGCGCTTATGATTTACCTGTTCGTGACCAGGAATTTGAGCAACGACTAAGTGATTGGGGTCCGCTCGTAGAACGCTCTGTTCACGATCTTCGCAGCACGCTACAACACTTCGCCTACCTTTATTGCCCGTAAAACTACAATTCTCGTATAACTTGTTCCTTCTCGTAGAACTCGCCGTCCCTCTGTTTGCGCACAACGAATGAGTTTTGTCCAGATATAAGAGTAATAAAAAAAAACGTTTTAACGCCAACGTTTTCATCATTTATATTTAAAACTATGCCGAGAGAAGAAAGAAAACGGTTGCTACATCAAGAAACTTCCTACCACAGAAAAAGCGATTAGTAAATATAGCGATACCTCATTTTTTAAATTAAATTGCAAATTTTACTTGCTATGTAAGACTTACTGACAACAACTTTTTTTTTTCAAGCAACTAACGTCCTGGCAACAACGAAAAATTGTTGGATTAACAAATCAAACGGGATCTGCATTGTTTGCTTCCGCAGACAATAATTTTCCGTTCAAAACGCAAATTAGTTGCCATATGAGCAAAACGAATACCTGGTACAGCAAAAACTGCCTAACGGATAAATTGGCAGTGATCAGAGAGCCCAAAAATCATTACAACATTGATTTGTTCCAAAAAGAACAGTTAAAAAATCAACAACAAAAAAGATGAGTAAAAATTTCACTTTAATCTGCATCTGAAAGTTGCTATTGTATCGGAAATTATGATTTTTTGTTTCTGATTATTGCATAGGATATTTTGATCATTTCTCAGTTTTTTTTTTCTGCAAAAAAATCCTTTTTGTTCACTTTGACTGTCGCGGCGATTGCGAGGGTAATAACATCAATTCCATCTATTTTAAGACGAGGTGAGAGCTTTTTATCCACCAGTGGATTGTTGCGCGCGGCTGCCCCTTTCATATCCCACCACATTCGCATCGATATGTAAAGTAGCGAATTTGAGGACCAAAAGAGTCGTTACCTGGTCTCCTCTCTCGACGAATACCGCGCGGCAGGCAGTCGACACGGGCTTTTCCGACAACAGGATACAATCTACCCAGGGAACGAGAGACTTCGATATCGAATATAATGTTTCATAAAGATGCAAATGGGACACGGGACCGCATTCAAAATTGCTGAATATCAGATTGAAATTTGGGTCAGGAGCGATAAGTCGTTCATTCCTTTGTGTCTTTCGACCATACCACGTGGAAATGCAATAACCACTATATTTCCTACCATGACTTTTCGTGAAAATGAGAAATTTTCATGCGTCTCTATGGAACGAGGAAGTAATGTTAAATAATGTAGAACATTTAGTGT
This sequence comes from Clistopyga incitator, assembly GCA_947507545.1. Taxonomy (NCBI): domain Eukaryota; kingdom Metazoa; phylum Arthropoda; class Insecta; order Hymenoptera; family Ichneumonidae; genus Clistopyga; species Clistopyga incitator. The sequence goes on along the minus strand of OX382171.1, from coordinate 15,565,945 downwards.
GACCTGGTATGTTACGAAAGAGGCAGTGTGTTGGCTTTCATACCTTGGTGTAACGAGTTCCTTTTCGCTCCTCAAGGTCCATTAAAACTACGAGAGTTTGGTCGAAAGTTTGTGGGGAAATCCTCTTCCACGTCGCCTTAAATATTCCCCTCGCGGACACTTTCATTTCCGAGCGGCCGGGCGCAAGCAGCTGCACTAACTCGTGAGAAATACCATGTGAGGAAATTATAGTGTAGCCTCGATAGATAGCTGCTGATATAGGCAAAACCCAAGAAATCCACACTGTTATACATTTTTTTGCGAATGTACATTATCGAAAATGTGAATCATCAGCTAATATATTAAATTTAATGCACTGATGAAGTCTAAGTACAAATTTTTATATTAGATTTTTTATTTTCATAGGAATTTGTAGAAAGTGCATTTTTACTTGCATAACAACCTGAATTCAAAGCATTCTATTAATTTACCTTTTCTAATCTCAGAATAAGCTTTAAATCAATATTCAATCGTTGTCATTTGTAGGCACCGTAAAATAATAATTCCTGTATTTTTTTTATTGCAGGCAACTTCTTTATTTGAAACGCGGTATTATTTGCATGTCTTCGTTAGATTTTCAAAAGCCAGCAAAAAAGTATTTTTCTATCTTTACTCATTTAACAAACTGTACCGAACGACACCCCTTAATTCTTCTCTACTTTTTTCAACATCGACTCGCATTAACTTACGTACTCTGACTCATACAACTACCATTCGGTTCAGTTGAATCGAGTAAATTGAGACTTCCTGCAGTCCAGTCGTCACGGTGATTGCCGTTTCCACTGAACTGCAGTTTGCAGTATCAAACCCCCTCGAATATAACCGAGTAAATATATACAGTATGAACAGAATTTACCTCGACGTTTTCCTCATTAAGAAGTGAGACAACATTTGCTCCGTATCTCGAGCTGCGAACGTCACCGATATCTCCGGGCTTTCCAGTTAGAGACGCTTGTCCGTTTCAAGTGATATTCAGAAAAACGCAAACACAACAAGTGCAAATTACAAAACTTATCCCGAGCAGTAAAGTGATGAGGCAGCCTGATGTTTAATTCGGACCGGAGGAAGTGTTAGTAAGATACGCCCGATCAAGCCTTGAATTCGAAAAGACCTCCTTTTAAAATAGCAAAACAATTTACTGAGATATTAATTCTGAGCGAATAATTAAATTCACTTTGGCTTCACATCTGAACTCATCAAACTGAGTGTCCCCATTGACATTAATGACCACACCTTACATAATTATGTAGAACTGTTTCGTTACAAGTTGATTACTTTGGATAGTTTGTCAAAAAAATAATAAAATTATTTTTCATCGAGTTTTTTACCGGCAAATTATTCATTTACGAAACGTTGAGTAAGTTATCTTAAATGAAAGATGTTGGATTGTAAACTCAAAAATACGTTGGTTTTGTGATCGTTGGCTTATTTTAGTTGCGACGGATAACTCGAAATAGTTACAAGCTGGCGAAAACAATTCCAATCGTCCGGTAAACAAATCGAGATATATTTTAAAGCTAGCCCCTCAATTGGACGAATCCGGATAGTATTGTCACCGGAAATTCACTCACTAGAAGTTTATGGGTCAGACAAAAGGGTTCCCCCCTGGGGGCGGTACAATTTCGTCTCTCAAATCGCATTTGGCTCGATTCGCCAAGTTGGTGAAATGCAATTTTGACTGGGGAAACACGGGAGCGAATGAAGCGCGAGCGACCGTGGATGCAAACTTTTGGTAGACGTCGACCTACTGTAACGTAATCGTAGAATCGACGACGCATGCACACGTAATCAAGAGAAGCGAACATTCTCCGAGAACACCTGAACCTACGGCCAAATACTCATCGAGTCCCCGACAGGACATTACAAAAACATTCTACGACAAAAGGAGCAAAAAAAAACATACTGTGATAGAAGAATAAAGTAAAGTGAAGAAAAGAAGCGTAAATGAAAGGAAATTAACCAGTAAATTTAAAAAATGATAAAAACCCTATGAAGCAAGCAAGCTCTGCCTGGAAGGTCCCAATTAGCCATTGAAGAATCTTACGAATATGACCATAGTTTGACGATAAAAGCGAACTTAAAAAAATTGACTGAACCGAAATTAAGGAAACATGGAAAACTACATAGCACCATTTGCGATACATCGACTGTAAAACGAGCGATGAATTAAAAATTATTTAGAAGCCACAGATTAACATTAAAAGAGGGACAACACTTTATTAACGCCTCGACAAACAACATAAATTAAAGCGTATCATAAAATTTGATTGATATTTACATAGGTTGCGGTAAAAAAAAACGCTGTGAAGCTTATATTTTCTTTTATCCTTTGCGTACGAGAAATCGAATTTGATTTTGTAACGAGGAACGTGAAACTTGGCGAAAGAAACCTCGACGTGCCTCAATGAGGCACTGAACGTCGCTGTTTCCAAAGACTTTGTCTAGTGAGTCTCGACACTTTGCTTCAGCTTTCGTTCGATTTCTTGCAAGACCTGCGACATGTGTTCGAATAAAGCGGGACCAACGAGGATTCCGCATTTTAAGGTCAGACTGTAGCACTGTTTGTAGAGATTCACGAAAGTCTCCGATTTTAAGGAAGGTCGGAGTACCGTTTTTTCGGCAGATTCTATGTTTTTACCAAGGCACAGCTTAATAAGTGATCTCAATAAATACTGCAGTCGTTGCTCAAGCAAAAGCACGAGTTTCTCCTCGTCTTCTCCCTGCTTCTTATCCTCCGAATTTGCTTCTTCCCTGTCGCCTGAATTCTCTCTCGCATCGTTCCTCGTTTCGACCATGCTTCCGCATTCAGTTTCTTCGATCATTTTGCCGGGAGCTCCATTTTTCTCTCGAAGAACCGCAAAAATTGGCTGGCTCTGGACAATTAGCTCCAAACCGTTCTGATAATACTTTAGTTTGGTGTTGAAACTCGTCGCAGCTTAAAGAAAAAATGTCCTCTATTTTTAGCGAGTCCACGAATAGTGCGAGATGAATGAGCATGACATTTTCGCAAATTATTCACTTACTTTCCGCCTGATGCTCGGACAGCGCGACTCTCTCTAGTTGGACGGTAAGGAATTCTACAGGTTGCTCCAAAGATAGGAAGAGCTTTGCAGCTTTCATATAATTAAGTTTGCTCAGCTGCAGCGAACTCTTGCGCCGGGGGTTGTCGGCGTCAGTCTTGAGTTCTCGATAAACGCGGTGATATAAAGAACCCAATCTGTGTTGAATCGTCGCAGCGCGAAATTGGTAAACTGGCTGACGAGGTCCTGGTGTTTCCGTGTCGCAATATTTTAGAGCTTTTTGCAATATCTCGACGACTTCTCGCTCAAGTTCATCTTCGGTCTGGAAAATATATGGAAAAAAAATTAAAACACGAAGCTCCTTGTACGAGAAATTAAAACGACGGTTTCAACAGTAAATGGTGGAAAGTAAAAGCGCACTTACTTTATTTCCAGCGGTCGGATAATCTTGCAAGAGAGTCGCGACCGTGTAGAGAGTCGTCGACAAATCCCACGTCACCGTTTCCCATATGGCAGGATTCGTTTTTCGCGTTCCGAGAACTTGCAGTGCTTTATGATAGCTTGACAATGCCTTGTTGTAGAAATGACGCTCCTGAGACGGAAGTTTTGCGTGCATGTGCGCACACAATCGCATTAAACGGCCTGTGTTGGAATGAAGAAGGGCGAGATTTGCCTCGTCGCGAACGGTCTCGAAAGCTTTCACCCCTGATTCCAAATGCTTGAGAGAACGCGTCAAAAGAGACGTAACATCGGAAGTGTAATCGTCCAATAGTGACTCATCGCTCTTCGCTGTGGCCTGTTGGTACCGCGCTACCGTAAAAGAAAAAGGAACACCATTTTTTCACGCTATTCACAACTAGGTTAGCTCCCGGGAAGCGACTATAGCGAATGATTGATAACTCACCACCGGCTTGATTCATGTAAAGAACCCCCAATTCGTTTTGTATGTTGCCCAACCTTCTCACAAGATTGTTCTTGTCGATTTCTGAGGGTTCCAGATCGAGAGCTTTCTCATAACACTTGAGCGACGCGGCCATCGTCGTCTCCAGACTCTCGAACTGTTGTGGCAGCAATTCAGCACCATCTTGAAATAAGACACTTTCGAGTCAGCGAATTCCGAAGCTTAAACTATTTTTTTTTTTGCATTTTGTATTTGAGTATTTTGATCTTCGGTTTATATTCAGCAAACTCAAGAACTACAACTTGAAAAACTCTCGATACTAGATTTAGAGCTAATTGTGTGTGATAAAAAAAGTTCTGTTCTGAAGTAAATTAATTCACAAAAACTCTTAGCTATGCGATATATACATCTTGTATATTCGGCAGTATTTATAAAAAATAAACTCACTCATATCCAAATCTTCGAGGTTCAGTATCTCCTCCACGATCTTCTCTTCGTTCTCGTTTCTCATTTCGTAGGCTCGCTTGTGATTTTCAATGTTACGCCAATCCTGAACAGTCATGAAGCAACAATCGCCAGCTCGACCAAGGAGATAACTTATCAACTTGTCATTTCTCATGCCGCAGAAAACCTCGAGCATTTTTTGACACCGCAACACAGCGAGTATGTATCTGAGTGAGGCACCGTACCCATGATTCGAATACTCGTACTCGGCGAGAACGGCGTATATCAACGAGGCTTTTTCGTAGAGGAGAGTTTTCAAGTGAGCATTCCAGCTGAGATTGTCACTCTTCTTCGGTGCTTGCCAGGTCGGCAAAGTTTCAACCTTTGATTTACACAATAGTGCCTTTGGCGAGCCATCAGTGACATCTTGTTCCTTTTGCACACTTTTCTCCGACCTCTTATTTTTCTTCTGTTTACTTTTCTTCTTGTGATGGTTAGGACTGTTAGATATCGTGGCGTTCTTCGTGGCCTCCGCAGTTTGATTCAGAGGAGCGTAAGGCATCGGAATGGCTTGGAACGGTTTGGCTACATTTTGGACTTCTTCGGCGTAAGATTGCCGATTACCGTCTCTATCATCAGTTGAAGTTTCACATTTTCCCGGTGAACTATTTGCGGAAGGAAAGTACTTCAAGCACTCGAGACCCTGATAAACATGCTCCAACGCGGCGAGACATCGTTCCGCGACGGTTCCACTTATCGGTGGCGGTTTGTACTTGTGTTCCTCGTGCTCGCACTGTTCTTGGACTGACAAAGATTTTTTTTTATTGCCTTTTATCTTCTCACAGCCGAGATTTGAAAGGTAAATCGATTGATATCTTCGAATGTCCGATGTCATTATTCACTCGATTTTTCAAGAGAGTTAACCGTAATATCGGTCTGATTCTGTTTATTGATAGTTGCTTTATCGAAAAATAAACATGGAAAGTTTTCTGAATGTCATGAATTATCCCAAGATGTACTTACTGTGTGCCAGCATCAAAGATTTCACATCCGCGCTAACTTCGCCTTCGTTTGTGTCAGGAACATCAGCATTTTCTTGATTGCTGCCGCAATCACTTGAGGCGTCCTCGTCCTCACTCTGGTCGACTAGCGTCGGATTCGCCGGGTCCGTATCTGCCGGCACATACAAATCAGCCAGCATGTAATGCGCCGAAGTCACAATCTGCGGGTGATTCTCCTTGGCCAGCAACTGAACACAATTCGTCAGGAGCATCCGTATCGTTCCTTCCTGCTTGCGACAATCCGATGAGTACTTCATGTTTCGAGCGACTCTGTACAGAAGCATCGCGACGGGAACAGTGAACGGATTTTGTTCCTTTTCGTCCGAGGCCTCGTTGCAAAGCGATGTCAAGTCGTACAGCTTAACGACATCGTCGTCCTTGCCTGAATGAATGAATGTTTATTGAAAGTATAGTACGTTGAACATTACAACATTTTCTCTATTAACATACTAGTCAAAAAAACCTCGTGTCTATCTTAGCTAATACGTTTACTTTATAAAATTATTACCTTTAAATAACCAATAAGTGTGGCCAGCTTTAGTTGCGTTGTTTTTTAAAAAGCTTAATATATTTTGCGCAACATCCCTGATGACTTTGGGGCTGAATTTGGCGTCATCCAAGTTCGGCAGATCTTCGGTTTTAATAAGTTCGTACTTTTGTACAATTCCGTCAAGATGATAGCACATTACAACCTCAGGGACATTGCACATGAGATTATCCAGCCAATAATCAATGCCAGTCAGTACATTTATCGGCTTGCTCATGTCCCGCAATTTCAAACTTATGCAGGGATGCGTCTGACCACCAAAAATGGGCATATCAGTGCCAATCAACATCTGAATATTTTCGAAGGTCCAAACAACGTTTCTAGCAAAATTGTGGTTGTGATTTGGATCGGGAAGCTTCTCCTCCAACGTCGGTTCAGGCAATACAGGCTCTAAAGTACTTAACGGCAAAGGCGGCGTTTCAATTTTTTCGTTATTATCCGCGAGTACCAAAGAATGATACAGAAACTTGGACACCAAGTTTTTTTGCTGTAAGGCGTTTCTACTGTTGCCCTTATAAAATAATCTTTTTTCTTTGTCGTTTGCATTTTGAAAGACATGCTCGTAGACAAATTTCTTCAGCCATTCCCAATCGCTCTCTGCCTGGCGAAGCAGATATTTTTGAATATCAAAATCGTCAAGCAATAGAGTGTTTTCAATTCGATGAACCTGCAATTAATTATTTACGATTAGCCTACCCTTATCGATGAAAGGACATTTTTATTTAAGGAGACATCGAGTCACAAGTACTCAAATGTTATTGACTTTAATAAATAGAAGAAATTGAAAGAAATTGTTACGAACCATCATAGAAATCACTCCATGATTATAAGGCATCTTTAGCAGTCTTTTTATGTTTTCCGCATCAGATACAACATCGACTTCGCCTACGCAGTCTGGAAACATGTGAGCCATTCGAAAGCTGGTAAACCCTGTGTTTTGAGACCAGACGCTCTGTAAACCATAGCTTTCCGCCGAACTGCTTAACCAATTGCTCGGTGGAAGATTCAAATCTGTATTGCATTGCAGTTGAGCAAACGTCGCTGGTGTCTGAACAGCCGAGTACTTTACTACTGCAGTTGACTTGACCTGTTTTCGCGGCGTGTCTGGTGCGATGACAACAGCATTTGGTATGGCCTATCAAAATATTATTATATAATACATATTATTATATTTATTGCAGTCAAGAATATCTCTATTCTATGTTGATTTATATCATCCGCCACCTAAAATATGGAATAACTAAAACAAACAGGCTAACAACATTCATTTACATGATAAAGCGATAATAGATTTCACAGACATTTAATGAATTACATATAGATAATAAATAATAGTATTTAGGTGGTCAAATTTTTCTAGGGACACTTAGACTGGACCAAATAAGGACGCCATTAAATGATTATCCTCCGCGAGTTAAATATGATCGTCAGTACTTCGTTGGTTAGGATCATCATTAAAACTTTATTTCCCTCGTTTAATTCGCTTCGAGAAAATCAGATAATCAGATAGCATACGAAATAGTTTGTTTCGCTTGTTATCATGCGTGTTATTGTGACAAGTTCAAATACGTAAATCGATTTGTTATTGTTTTGTTGACTTCTAAAATAACTTTCCTTACTTTAGAGTTGTGAAAATAAAGGAGACATTATAATTATTACCAGGAAAATTCGGATTACTTACTTTATCGTCGTTGCCACCCGTGTCGTCTGACATCCTCGTGTCCAGGATATTATCCCGATGTTCTTTCAATAACCCTTCTTCAATCGGCTCCTCAGTGTCCAAAATACTTGTGGAATAAACGAGAACATTGGAGAACAGTCCGCCACCGAAAACAATGTGGCGAGGAGAACAACATTTGGTGATGTGCCAGTGCTCGGTCGGTAACCGGAAATATCAAGGGCTGGTCTCCGTTCAATTGATTTACCGAAACTCGTTCACTAAAATACTACTTCAATTTCGATTGAACGTTCATTAATGCTGTGATTAGGCAATCGGCGAGTTTGTTGGCTAATCAAACCTAAAAACAAGACCGAAACAATTTTACAATAATACCTGAAATACGAATATTTTTTGCACCAGAGAAATTTCGCAAAGGTCATCCGAAAAGTCGTTCATTATAATAGTTATTACGAATTTGAAATACAAAAATTGATACAGGTGGATAGGAATGAAATGGATCAAAATGGATTTTTGTAGCTCCGTCGGTACGTCGCATTCCGCCTCTCATAATGAAATTTATATTTTGAGCACTTCGAGGTTCTCCCGCGTGCGCCGTAATCGCGCGGGTGTCAGTATGGACGCACGAACCCCGTGTCAATGCCGTGGTCGGAATTTATTTTTAGAGTGACGGACGGTTGGCAGTCGCAAAAATAATTCTCGCAACGTCAGTCCGTCAGTCGATTGTCTGTCGTCAGTTAGGACGAAGCTTCCGTCACCTTGATTCTCTCACGTGTTCCCGCGCACCTCCGCGACACCGAATGTACACTGCGAATGTCAGGCAGCGTCGATGAGAATCAGTTTAGTATCGTAAGTTCCGTCGCTACACGACGGACCTCATTGTAGTTTATTTAATTAGAATAACTCTTCGCATACATTCCTTCGAGCCGATAAGGATCGAGAACGACACTCTGTGATTTTCCACTCGGTGTCGATAAGATAATCAAGGTGAGGCCAAATTAACGTCGCCCTCTTTTAAAACGCCAATCGATAAAAATTATTTTTGTTAAAATGTTATCTTCATTAATTTATAACTATTCATCGATTTGTAACTTGCTGCAATTAATCGGTCGCCATATTGTTATCCTTGACATCGTTGTTTACAAATATATTGAACAATCCTAGATACCATTGTCCTCAATAACATTCGATTCAGCAATCTCAGCAATATCCCATGTACATTTTTGTTTTGCACATATTGTGTCAATAACATGCTAGTTATTTAGATTACTACTTACATGCATATCTCAAATTAATGATAAAAGTTAACAACAAAAATACGATGTACATTTCTTATATTTTTTGACAATATTTTTTAGTAGAGTTGTGGTGTTTTTGTCTTTTTTTTCTTTTTTCAAAATGATTTTGTTATAACAATATCAGAATATACTGTTTTTTTAGTATTCAGTACTAACTTCATATTAATGAAATTAATGTGACAAGAGTTCCAGTGAAAAGGTTATGCAACTTTTCAACCTGTGTCTTTATTTTTTTCAGTACAGCCAGTTATCTTTTTTTTAATGAGGTGGAAAAAAAATACACTTCCTTCAACCTTAATCTTGTTTACATACTGAAAATAAGTATATTTACAGTTTTTATGCTGTTGTTTTGAAGTATTTCACTGCTTGGATATCTGCCAACTAAAAATAGAAGTTTTTTTTACCATCAAAGTTGCCTTGCCAACAAAACTCTTGTGCATCAGCACAATGCTTATGTATTTCCGATATCAATATTTCAATTCCATGAAACAAAATGAAAAATAATTTCAGAAGTCAGGAAAGTAAACAATTTATGAATTTCATGATTTTTTATTTGATTTACAAGACATATTTGGTTTCTTTTTGTTTTATTTTTAAGTTTCGCAGATGCGACAGTCATCCTTTTATCCTTAAAAACATGACAAAGTTTTGTGATTCGATCAATCTTCGTTTTGCCCATACAAAACATTTTTGGAAATTTCTGCATGATTAATCGAGTCACAGTGAATAAATACAATTCTAGACCGTGTGCAATAATAATCCACTTGCAGGAAAATCTTATAACAACAAGAAAATCCATATATACATAAATACACATTTCCTGTAAAATAAAAATGTACAAACTTTTAGTATCTCCGAACATACCAAGATAAATAGGTAGAAAAAAAATATTGATACATACAAAGCTTTCTTTATAACGATGCGAAACACATCATTTATTTCTCATCACGGTCCTCTTTTGCAGTCACTATGGCGCTGAAAAACGGTGCAGCAAAATTGCTGAAGCTGCGAGAGCTTATGGAGTTGGTGCAAGTTGGTGGAATTCAGGGAAAAGGCATTCAAGCCTTGATCGTGAACTCTGAGGATGCTCATCAATCGGAGTATAGTTTGAAGCGCGACGAGCGGAGAAGTTACATCTCTGGTTTCAAAGGTTCTCTGGGTACAGCTGTAATAACAATAAAAGAAGCAGCGATGTTTACGGACGGTCGGTACTTTGTCCAGGCGAGCCAAGAGCTAGATCCGCCCGAAGCTTGGACTCTGATGATAGAAGGTGGCGCACAAACACCTTCGATAACCGATTGGCTTATATCGGTCCTACCGCCGAACTCGACAATCGGAGCGGATCCGAACGTAATGACTTACGCGGGTTGGGTTCGTATGCACATCGCTCTCAATTCCGCGGGTCATCGTTTGCAGCCCCTGGACGAAAATTTAGTCGACAGAGTATGGGGCGACGATCGACCTCCGCCCGCACTAAATTCAATCACTGCTCATCCTCTGCAATACTCGGGAATGAAAGCGAGCGAAAAAGTCGCCCACTGTCGTCAGGAAATGGAAAAAAATCGCGTGAAAATTCTGGTCATCACCGCTTTAGACGAAGTAGCTTATGTATTGAATCTGCGAGGCTCCGACATTCCATATAATCCGGTATTCGTCGCTTACGTCATAATCACCCTCGAAGAGGTCCATTTATTCGTCGACAAATCGCGGATGAGCCCAGCAGCTGAACAGCAGCTCAAGGACGAAGGTGTCGATGTTGTTTACCATCCATACGATGAACTGAGACCTTATCTGAGAAAAATATCGCAGAATACGGAGAATGCTAGAATATGGATAAGCAATTATTCGAGTTATGGACTTCATGCCGATTGCGATCAAGCGCCGAAACACGCGGCGATTACGCCGATTAAAATTATGAAAGCTGTGAAAAACTCCGTGGAGACCAAGGGAATGAAAGCCGCTCATATCAGGGACGCCGTGGCTCTGGTTAAATATTTTGCGTGGTTGGAAGATATGATAAAAAATAAAAAGGAAAGAGTCACGGAAATTTCTGGCGCTGATAGACTAGAAAAATTCAGGCAGTAAGTACATGATTTTCGTTATTAATTACTTAACTACCAAAATAAAGGAATTTAAAAAAATTACTGTACTCTTGACCGAAAGCAAATAGTGAAGTGCCATTTTAGATATAAAAATCAAGCATTGCTAAATAAGAGAAGAAATCTGATGTTTTTGTCGTAGAGCATCGAAAATATTCTCTGAAAATAAAAATTTAAAGAATATATTTCAAATCTGCAATTTTCGTAGCCCACGGGAAGTTTTTCTAACTCAAAACCTTCACGGACTACGGCAACATACGTTTAAAAACATTTTTACGAACTTTTCCTTGCTATTTTTGCATTAGAGAACAAGACAAGTACGTCGGTCTGAGTTTCACAACAATCTCGTCGGTCGGACCTCACGGTGCGATTATCCATTACGCGCCTTCACCGGAAACCGATGTACCAATCACCGATCAAGAGCTTTATCTATGCGACTCCGGTGCGCAATACTACGATGGAACGACAGACGTTACGAGGACTCTACACTTCGGGGAGCCTACGAATTTTGAGCGGGAATGTTTTACCCGCGTGTTCAAGGGAATGTGCTCAATGTCCAGCGCTACATTTCGTGCACAAATAAAGGGCAATTACTTGGATACGTTGGCGAGAAAAAGTTTGTGGGATGTCGGGTAAGAAAAATTCAAACTATGCGGGGCAATTCACACCAATTCACACAATTCAAATCACACACACCGGCTGATCCGAGAGGTCGAAGGTCAGACCCAAATCGAATCGGTGTGGTTCCATGTGTTCATGTTTTTACAAACGTATTAAAATGTGTACAATGAAAATGTAGTTTGGAGTATCTTCACGGAACGGGACACGGTGTCGGTTCGTATCTGAATGTCCACGAAGACCCCATTGGCATTTCTTGGAGGCCTTATCCCGACGACCCCGGCCTAGAACCAAACATGTTTCTCTCGAACGGTAATTATTCAATGAATTCCACTTCTGCTTAAGGGGAACGAGTTTCGATAGAAAACAAGAAGTTTAATAAATAAATGGTTATTGCCAAGTGTGAAGTCCGTTTGGGTTCGAAGATTGTATCTTGAATAATTAATTTAGTCGAGTGGTGATACGAATTTGATAAGTTGAAGAGTATTTTTTAATTTTGCGTTTTTTGCAGAACCCGGTTATTACGAGGATGGCAGTTTTGGCGTACGAATCGAAAACATTGAATGTGTAGTCAAAACGGAGACGAAGTACAGTCGTAGAAACATAGATTTTCTCACTTTCGAAACAGTTACACTCGTGCCCATACAAACCAGTCTTCTGGATCGATCGCTGCTTACTGACAATGAGGTAAGGATGTATTTCGTAAAATAATTTTCTATAGTTTTTCCCTTTTTTCACAGGAGGTCGAAAAATAAATGAAAACTTCGATACAGCTCTTTCATTTTTTTATCTTTGTCAGATCATTTTTTAAAACTTGACCAGATTTTTTAAGCATGCCGATGTATTTGTCCATAAAATCGTAGATAATTCGAAAATGTTCAATGAAAAATTGGTTCTTTACGAGTTACGTCAATCATATAAAGCATTACAAGCTCTGCTCGAAGAGTCAAGGTTGAAATTTAGATGAAGAAGTTATATATAGTTCCATATAAATACCATTTTATCGTACCGTTCATCATCATCACGAGCAGTGGCCATTAATGATCACATTTTGCAGATTGCGTACCTGAATTCATATCACGCGAAATGCTTGGAGGTTCTACGACCTTTACTACAAGGCCAGGAAAACGAGCTAGCTCTGCGCTGGCTCGAAAAAGAATCACAGCCCATATCTGGGTAGCGTTGACCTTACACCAGTTGGCTCGAATCGCCGCATCGCCGAAACCTAAAATTACCCGTCTAGCTTCGGGGCCAGTCAACATGCATCTCTTCACACGGTACGGAACTTGCGATTCGCGAACGGACGGATTTCCGCTAAGGGCTACGTACGATTACCGTGCGATAACGTACACTCAAAATAGTGTCAAAAAACCTATACGCAGATTTTATATTATGGTTTTTACTTCGATTTTCATTGATCGTAAACAGTATGCGTCTTCAACTTGGAGAAATTATTAACACTTAACAGACGAGTGAATTGAAAAAAAAATAATTAATTAGTTTATAACGAGCCAGATGAAACGAATACTTACAATTTTATAACAAAAATAAAAATTTTGAGTCAAGGTATAGGTAGGATTGCGCTTTCCCTTCTATTTTTTTAAACATCTTCCTGCTGTTCATCTCTTTGTTTCACGATTTCATTTAAAAAATATTTTCAAGCCATTATATTGAATTGAACGCCGGCTAAATTTCGATTACACAAACCAAATCTACTTACAGTGCAATTGCGTTCACGTAGTCTCTCCGCTTGTGACAATGAAAAAGAGCATGACTGTAGATTCTCGATTGAGGCACATGTTTTTATTCATCTGGTTGTAAATCTATCTTTTCTTTATTTCCAGTTTAACACAAAAATAAACGGGCTGAGAATGTTACGACGGACATTGAAAGGTTTAACTAGTAATGTTATGTACAACGAGTTACTGTACTCTAGATATTTTCGTATCGAGAGTATTGACAAGATAAATTGACTAAAACCTATCAGTCGCGGGCAGAAACGGACAAACTCCAGTCCAACAATTTCATTTTCTACAAATCCAAATTCTGTAGCTGCCAGACATAGCGATTTTCGATGGGCAATAGTTTTACAAACCATCGATACTACTAGTTTTCAAAGAATACGTCGATACTTAGAATTCGCGAATTTTTAAAATAAAATCTTGTACTTTGTCCACCTCTTAATCCAAACAGGCACAGAACATTGATATCACTGGTTTTGGAGCTATCAGCAGTTCGTTATCTATTTAACACAAATTTTTGTTGTTCATTGGTGCATTGTTTAGATTTACAGAGCGACCCACGGTGGCTGATGAAAATCTTGCGGAGATGCAAACGTAAGGTTCACTGGAATGTTTATGAGTGCATATTGAAGCTCCAGCCGCTTCAACGTTTCCTTGATCATTCTGCCGTTTTTGCCGTGCAGAAAGCCCGCTGGTATGTTGACATTTCTCGTGAGAGAAATTTCGTTGTCACTTGCCATTTCGACATACAAGTAGTCCATCCACACTGGCATCTCTCGCTCGTCATCGATGGAGGTTGTACCATAATCAGTAACGATTATAGCCTTCGCTCCGGCGTCCTCGGCGATTGCTGCTTTCTTGTAAAAGCTGCAATCTCCTCGCCAAACCAAGGCAACCTTCCCATTCAAACTATCCGCGTTGTCCGGTATTCTGCATCCTGTTGCCGGTTCTACCGGAACGAGAGCTATCCTTCGCTCCGAGAAACTTGCGTTCTAAAAAATTATATTGTTTCTATTTTCAGGGGGCCTGACAAAGAGATCTTTAATAGAGACCCGTAAAAAAACAAAAAAAACAAAAATCGATCGAAATTCGTTACTCCCGTAAGTTACAAAACGGTCTGAAAACGCAACAATCAACACGACTGCAAGAATTGCGCTTGAGATACGCAAACGACACTTCAAAAAAAGGCGCTAATAATTCATTGCGTCTCCCACTGTAAAATCAATAAATGCTCCTCAGCGTGAAAAAAATATCGAAAACAGAGTGGCTTTAAGAGTTTAAACGCCTCTGTAATCGTCTCGATATAATCGCCCAAATTGCGCACAAAAGAGGAGAATGTACGGTGGAAAAAATCGACGAAAGTCGAGGCAGCATTACCATTTAAAAACATTCGTGAGTGGCTATTAAGACCGTAATTGGTCCGATGATAGTGCACGTGAAAAACTAAGTGGTTAGTGAACTAACACATTATCTCCAGAGATAAAGCTATTATATTCCGGCCACTTATTTTTTCAAAGCGTTTCTGAAAAGCACGAAATATACTTACGAAAGGCGCTCCGAAATCTTGCGCGGGTCGAACCCTATAAGTGTACTCGAGTTCGGGAGGATGTACGATCTCGAAGAATACGTCGTCCGGACTCCCCACGTCAATTATAACTTCGTCCCGTTGTATGTTTGGACTACCTATTTTCAACATGATTGGACCATTCGTGAATAACTTCTGCGTGAAAAATTCGCGTGTGAGCGGAAAAAGCAGTGTTCTATGTACGAATTGCGTGTTTTTTTTTTTTTTTTTTTTCTTCGACTTTTTAAAATTCCTTCCCACTGAAGAATGTAAACATAAGAGAGTACAAACCTCCGTCTTCGCTGCCGGATATCCAAGTGACTAGCATCGTCAGCATAAACACCATTGCAATCGACATTTTGCCACTGACAGGTGATGAAAATGCCATATGGTATGTTTCGACTTAAGCCCGTGATAGCAGTGATGCCACGAGACACGGTGAAAAATGTGAGATTCCTCTCAACATTTATCTTATTCGATGTAGTTGAGAGGTTATGTTGTTCCATCACATATAACAAGTCATTGTCACGTTTATCGTAAAACCAGGGAGGACGATGTAGTAATCAGCGCGCTCGTTTATAGGCCAGGTAAGCGATAGGTCGAAGGTTTGACTGCCACTGCTGCAGTTTCACTGAAAATAAAAATATCCGGACGCGGTGGAGCTCCAGACATTTCTATACCGGCAGTGAACATCCTCAGCGAAACGCGATTAGCTTCGGGATCGTGAAGCGAACTCGAATAACAGGCTGTATCGACAGAGTTCTCTGCAATTCCCTTGTATCCTCCGGACTGAGTCCAGCGGCAAATGCGACACGGTAGGGGAAGTCTAACTGCGGGAGGTGCGCGGTAAACTGTTGAAAATATGGAGTACGACCTTAAATTAGAGGTAAAGGAAACTGAACGGCGGATCGAAATTTTTTAATAAATACTCTAGAGATTTTGTTTCTCCCCAATGATAGAATGTACTATTCTTCAGAAGTTAACAATGTTTTATCGATTTTTTCGCTCCAATTAGGACATTACTTATTCTGACTAATGTGAATGCGAGATGAAAAAATATTTGAGCGCATCGAAGATGTGTGGTGGCATTTTTTTCTATCATTTAAGATTCCACTTTTTAACTTTTTTTTCACTACATTTACGATTTTCCAAGAGGATACAGAACTGATATTTACCAAGCCATTCGTTGCATCAGATTAGCTTTGATAATAAATTATCGTAAATTTATTTGGAAAAAGACATTCGGGTCACAATTTACTAAAGTCTTTGCGAGTATCTTGATATAACAAACGCAAAAAAGATAATAGAAATTTCATAAGATTTGTAAAGCTGGATTTTGACTATTAGGAAAATAAATGGAATAGGCGTGACGTTCTGGAGCTTAAGATGAGCCTGATATCGATCAAGGTTTTCATCATTCGATCAGATCATTCTTAATGTCAAGTTGAACTCTTTCAACAAAATTGCTCATCGGCGAGAGTATTTGTTCGTTTCCACTGATTTGTCGTTCAGTGGCGCTCGTGCATTAGGTTCCACGTTCGATCTTACTTTGGCTGAGCTTGGTTCGCTCAACCGAGCGGCAAGTATTGCCGTGTTGTGTGTTGGCGGCGTTCCGCCGGTACGCCAATGGATCTTATGAATGGATGAATGGTAGCTCGCGCGCGCGAGCGTTAATGACCGAACGATATCGGGCTAAACCGTGTATTTAGCATCAAACGACGATTGCATTAACCGGCCTGCGTTTCCGATACAGAGTTTCGTTTGATCATTCATTTATATATATCCAGGAACTTACATATATGGTTACACCGCGCGAACTTCTAAACACAGCGCATGCGGCAAAAAATTGTATCGATTTTATCTACTCAATGCGTGATGAATGGGAAAACGTGCGGTAGCGAATGGTGCAAGTCTCGGCCACGACGAGATTTTCATATGATTAATGACTGCGTAGCTATATTAATGCGGCTATTAAGTAACACCTGTTGGTAATCGTAATCGCCGTAGTTTTTAAGATTCGTGTGCATGATCGTAATCATTAAATTTATCGCAGTAATTATAAGACGGGTGTAGACATATATTCCTCTACTCTCATTTCACTCAGATGTGAATTATTTATCGATTCATTCTGTGGAAAATCATTGACACGCGATGTAAATTTGCGCGCCTAAAAATAATCAGCGTTTCATCTCGCACTTGAAACATAAAACGTAATTAGGAAGGAATATTCGTTTCCAGGCAAATAATTAATTTTGACACCGCTGTGTTTACCAATGGTGTTTCTACATAAGAATCCGTAGAAACGTCAATTACAATTATGTAATCTTGGTGTGGAAGAATATTTGGTGAATAATTTTATCGATCATGTATCGGTGCGAAATAAGTGTCGCATAAAAATTGAATGGATTTATTGTACGTACAGAAGGAAAACGGAGAATACGTGCTAAGGAATTGTACTGTTTGAATAACGGAAGTTAAGCTCGCCACCTACAGATCATCAGTGCAACTATGCGTCCGCCTTTTTCCGGGCCATCGTCGCCCGAGCTACCGACCAACAAACATGGAAGTAGCTAACTGCTGTCGAGTATTGTGATACCGACTAGTTGTTCTCAATACATAACGTGTTGCTTACTTATTGCGAACTCAATACACCCAAGTTACGACCGCAGGAAGTGTTGCTTAACTTGGAGAACCGTCAAAGTTACACACAGCTCCGCGTGCACGGCTGACGGTTCGATATCTATCTATAATAGGTGTCAAAAAACCTTAAGTATATATCTCACGTTAGTAGAACTAATCATCATTAGTTTTTGCAAAACCTTAGCGCAACGTATTATCACGATAAAGCAGCGTTTTTTGCGGAGTTACTGCCAATCGGTAAAATTATGCTTAAGGCACTGGCTCCGCGTTAATTATAGATTACTTTCAATTTCAAGGAAGACACAATATTTCCGAGAATTGGTAAGTTACTATCCCCGACTAGATGCCCAGTTTTTATAGACGAACCGCAGAATCTTTGCATTCGAGAGAAGCGCGCGCGAATTCGCTATCTAGCGGCCGAGAGACGAACTACATCCGCCAGTTCGCGCCTTTTTCTATCTACGTAATCTGCTATAACTAAATTTAGTTGCATTCGCAAAATTCTATTTAAATACTAGTCATTACATTGAATTAGACTAAGCCGAATAATAGTCTCCAGGGATATTATTAATAGAACCATGAAAAAAAGGTCACGTCTATATATTCAATGCTGTGACTTTATAATTGTCATTAGTAATCAAATTTCTCTGAGTGTATACATACTTCTTCAAGTTTGCAACACAAACGTCTCTAATTATTAGCTGATTACCCGTACAACTATTCCGACGTGTATGAACCCCGCTGGGCAACATTTCGCAGCGAAATATCGTTTTAATTATTTAGCCTGAAGTGCATAATATTTCATGGGTTTTACAATGAAAGAATCGACGAGCCGCTATTATTTATCATGGTAATTTAGCGAGGAGTTTCTTCCGCTTTACTCGGTTCGTTCCTTCACTTAGCGTCCCCGCGTCTTCTTATGGGATGGACTGAACTGTAAACCCGGGGTCAGGCCCATTGTGGTTGGGCGCCGTGCGTGCCCGCTTCATTCTCTGGAGGAGAAGAAGAAGAGAGTCTCAAACTGGTACCTCGTACGAGAGACCGGCTCGGCGAGGCCCAAGAAGCGCGCAGCGAGGGCTTCAACGGCGGGATGAGCATCGCCGCGCGGTGTGTTAGCAGTGAGCCCAAGAGAGCACAGTGCCCAACCACGTATGCACGAGGCGCGTGCGCCAGTGCATTTTATGAATGGATGAATGGTCGCACGCGCGGGTATAGCCCGCGTGTGAATGAACGGCGAACGCGACCTCGGCGAGCCACCACTGTTTCTGTGTCCGTGTGTGTGCGAGTGTGTTTATCTGTGTGAGAGTGTGTGAGTCTCTATGGGCGAACGTAGCCGTGGCTAGAAACCAGCGCTTGTGCGTTGGCGTAGTATGCCTATATATGCGGTATTCTCTGTCAGTTTCGCCACTTTTTTTCCCCCGACCTTAAATATTTCTCATAATATGCCAAATTTTACCGCAACACGAGAACGCTGGCATTTTCTTTTCCTCGCTATATTTATAAAAAGGGCCGGACTGTAAAAATGAATTTTTTCGCATAGGGGAAAAATTGTACCAAAATGTGCCGTTGATTTAGAATTTAAATTGGTATTTAAGGTGTTTCGAAAAAAGTGCGAAGAAAATCTTTGCTCCTGTGTGGAGAAAAGATGACATATTGATAAGAAATTAAGCAATTGGTTCACATGCACACCAAGTTTCTGACAGTCTTCTTAAATCTTCAGTTATAAAAGATTCATCTCGTTTTTACCCTTAACACAGCCAATCACCGGACATTTTCAGCAATTTCTGTGTATTGACAGGACATTATGAAAAAAAATTCACGCAAGCACCGTTTTTTTATGAAGTTGCCCCATGACGTCAACTACTACATTTATTTCACGATTTTCTAACTCACATTTTATAGTTACGGATACTATAGTCTCGTCTATATATGGATTTTCAAAAAAAAAATATGCCACTTCCGAAAATGATGTGCTTATAATTCTGTATCCATCCATTTTATATTAATTATAAATATGAATTATTAACGTGAAGGTCTTTCAAGGAGTAGTTCGATTTAGCTAATTTTTAATAATACGTGGGAGGGGCGAAATAAAAATGGCTTAGCTGATGCGGAATGCCTTATATGTGGCGAAGAGTGTGTCTGTGAGCGTATATGGACGACGGGCTTTCTCAGGCACGGGCGCGCGCGCCTTCACGAGGCTCTCTCTCGGTTCGCGTGCCGCGGGCGAGTAGAAAATCGAGCCGTGCTTTTGCGTACAGCGATACGGGGCCGCACGTCGAATATCCCATCTCACGGCTCGCACGAACTACGTCAGGAAGGGAGTTTGACCGGGAGCACGAGTATACACAGTGTCGAGTCCCAACGGGATGGTTTTTCGGTCTGGGCCCCGCAGGGACTCGACCGAGGCGATTTGTAGAATAACAAATTTTCACAGAGATAAATTGAATATTCTGAAAGATGTCCATTTCAAATTCTCAGCGACGTAGACATAAAGTGATAAGCCACGAAACAGATGAGAGATAAGACACGTGCATTAAAACATTTCCGATGACATTTTCGTAGACATGGTCATTTTTCTTTTTATCGGGAATTTTAAATTTCCGATACAAAATTATAAACGTTTTACTGTCTAATAAAATATTTTTCGGTACGTTGCACTTTAACTCACATTTTGTCGTAAAATTTGATCTTGGATTAATAATTATTAGTATAATCGGAAAAATCCTGGGAATACGTTTCGCATAATCTTATATCGTGTTATTCCGTGGTGTTATGAATTTATACGGGCGAAAAAAAAAACAGTCTGTTCGACTTAATTACCTCTATTGCACGTGGTGAGGAATAAAACGTCTGGTACATCGTATACAGCGTGTGAAACGGGTTTATGTAGTCCCGAGCGATTTACCAAATGTATAAATTGAACCACGCGAAGGAAAAGTGTTTGTAAAATCGTTTTCCACATGCGCATCCCATAAAATACGTGTGTGAGTCCCGTATTCCCTTCGTACCCACATTAAACTAAATTATATAGCTGAAACTCTTCGAAACCTTCCGTCATATGCAGGGTAGTATACATATATATGTACATATATGTAAAATAGATATCATCAAACGGAAATGTGTTTTAAAGTCGACGAAGAGAAGCGAATGCGGAGTTCTAGTCGCGGTATAGACGTGCAATTTATGAATGGAGTTAAACATTTGCTCGGCGCACAGCTGAATGACGTTCGGAGAAATTCATCGTACGCGAAGTATATATCGGCGGAGAGGAGTAAGGCCCTATCGCGACGGGCCGTATTTTACGGGTGCTTTTACAGGGCCCCGAATGCGCCTGCTTTTATATCCTTCTTTATTCAATTGCGGAGGCAAACATAATTCAATTAGCCATTACCAATATCAATATATTACAATACTATTTGTAATTCAAGTAAATAGCAAAATATTCCGTCACCTTTATCGTAGATGTGAGATGTTCCTTGTATTGCGGCGATTAAATAAGCATCACTCACAAAACTTGAAGAAATTTTAAAAAATATCAAATTATTTAAAAAATTTTCCACCGTTGTGACTAAACAAGTTTTTAAAGAATTCTTTTATCTAGGTTCAGAAATTATTCCATTCCTGGAGAAGAATAACAATTTTTTTTATTTTTTATTTGTGGTTGCGTATTTTTGATGTTTCCGTATAATGATCGCATATTACGGATAAGAAATGTCAGGATCATTGAATGGCCAATTTGTAAAAAGTAGCTCCAGCATTTATCTAGAAATGAATTTAATTTTTAACCCGTAAAACATTACGTGGAACCAAAAAAGAATTGGCGAAACTGCGGGGAAGAAAAAAGCAAATGTTAAAAAAAGTTTTTTTGACACTTACATCAAACACCTGGACTGGTTTTTTTTTTTTTGTTTCAGAAATGAATAGTGTGACTAAATATATGTATAACGAAAAAGAACATCATTGGCATTCAAGGACACCTCCATTCACGAAGTCTGAAAAGTGATGAATTTCTTCCTGCCCGTTACAACTTAGTCAAAAATCAAGGACGTCATTTAAAATGCCTCAATGGATGTGCCATTCACATTACACAGTCATCTTAGCTTGGTGAGCTGAGCTTGACCACACCATGAATGGAAGAGTTGTTGGGTCTCGAGACCTTCTTAAGGTGGATTTTACAGGTATGTTCATACAAACGATAATCACAAGGTTCACTCGTTAATTCGTCCCATTTTTAGTTGCAGGTCGAAACTTTGGGATCGTTCTACGCAACACTTTGTTTTCAGCACCGGAAGAAAATGATCTAATATGAGGTCACCGCACAGAGAAAATAAATAGTTGTCAACCAAATTCAGCGTTCACCGGCTGTCAAATAAACATTTGGTTACAGTAACGAAATTCTTCATATTTTCAACATTTTCTCAAATGTTCACTTTAAATGTTCTTTAATGCACTACTATTTTTATTCTTAATGTGAATATTTTCTTTGCAAAACCACTGTATTTTTATCAATTTGCAGAATTTTCAAACAATTTTTATTCTTAATGTTAATACTTTGAAAAGCCACTTTATTTTTATCCATTTGCAGAATTTTCATAGCAGGCCAATTAACTGGAAGGCACCGGCAACGTTATTGGCCAGGACCTTCCTGTTTGTGGAGAAAGAAAGCCGATGTATTAAAACAATTTTAATTCTTAATGTGAATATTTTCTTTGAAAAGCCACTTTAT
This sequence comes from Clistopyga incitator, assembly GCA_947507545.1. Lineage (NCBI taxonomy): Eukaryota > Metazoa > Arthropoda > Insecta > Hymenoptera > Ichneumonidae > Clistopyga > Clistopyga incitator. The sequence continues at coordinate 15,543,565 of OX382171.1, read as the reverse complement.
TTTTATCCATTTGCAGAATTTTCATAGCAGGCCAATTAACTGGAAGGCATCGGCAACGTTATTGGCCAGGACCTTCCTGTTTATGGAGAAAGAAAGGCGATGTATTAAAACAATTTTAATTCTTAATGTGAATATTTTCTTTGAAAAGCCACTTTATCTTTATCCATTTGCAGAATTTTCATAGCAGGCCAATTAACTGGAAGGCATCGGCAACGTTATTGGCCAGGACCTTCCAGTTTATGAAGTACGGAAGGCAATGTGTTCAAACCTTTAGGTTCGGGATTGGCATTACCAGAGTGCATATATCATAAATAGAGTATCTGATCGAGCGAACGTTTCGAATGAATGAAATCGCGTAGCGTCTAAGGAAGCTACGTTCTGCGGCTGTATCGTAAGATCTTGGATAGGCAAAGGCTGAGGTATAGACCGGAGGTCGTGGTAAGAAAGCGCGCGAGCGCTCACGGTACTGTCGCAAGTCGCCTCACCCGTTATGAATGGAACGATGGCAATATCGCGTGGGCACGAGCGTATAGATATCTACAACCGACGCCTGTATGAGCATATAAGATGAATTTCGTAAGAGAGAAAAAACTAAAAAAAAAAGTTTGCCTCGTATAATGGGATAAACAGAAATAAATGCAGTCTCACGCTCGCAGCATCTTGTGCATGCGCTTCATGAATGAAAGACTGCACGGGAGACTTTATACGTGTAAATTAACACACGATCCGCTGGAGTCTGCGCTCTGATATAAGTCCAGTCTTGCGGTAACCGCACGATATTGCAGACACAATGAGAAAAGTAACAGCAATAAAAAATCTGCATTAGCTATGGTCGCCAATGCGACAACTTATCTTGTATACACGACATTTCAAGCGAAACTACACGACGTTGGAATTTTGATGTGGTTTTTTTTCCTTACAGTGTTTTACAGAGATGGGCCATTGTGCCTGACTTTGCCGATTTTACTGCAACTTTGTTTATGTTGAATATAGCATAAAAGATTTTTATTTGAATTTTTACAGATTTTTTGCTGTACCAAATTGGCAAGCTGAGGTACAAACGAAATTGATTTAGCCGCAATCGTCAAAAATCTTAGTGAAAAAAATCGATTTCGATGGTTTTCATGGAATTGAAACGGTGAATTGTTTGTCCATTCTGAGTCGCCTTAGGGAATTTTTGTAGAGTTTCTCGATCGTTATTATTATCATTATTGGAACGATATTTACAACGAAAAATTGAAAAGAAGTGCTCATAAAATATAGCGTCCATGATGGGCGTAGATGAAAGAATAAATATGTTTTGCTTCTATTACGAGAATCAAAGTCAGAATAGGGCGTAACCCAACACCAATTTAAAGGGGTCCTGGAGTGCTTGGGGAATCGTAAAAAATCTCGCCGAGGGGTTCGGAACGACGCCCATATATATCACGAATGGTAGCGCATTGACTTTGGGGAAGGCCTACTAAGGACGTAACAGGTTGGTGCCTAAACCTGAATTCAAGGGTCGATCCCTATTATAGAGGGGTAGGTGGTCCGGCTACCGTTCGCGCAGACGAGAAGCCCCTCAAGATTGAAATTCGAACCTGCTGGTGGCTTTGGATCTGTTTAACGACCCAATATCAAATTCAATTGGACTTCTGTTTAGTATTGAAAAATAATAAAATACATCGACTTCCGGCTTGCATATCTCAGATCCTTATAAACAGATCGTCTAATTAATTTTCCATTCTTAGGAATAAAGCTCTTCTTTTCTCAGGATACTCACCAATCATAGAATGCCCAGATTTTTAATTAAAATTCATGATATGTAATCATATTACGTACTAAAATTAGTTTTAATGGAGTAATCAAATTAATATTGATTAATTATTGTATTACACTTATTTGGTGTGTTGCCAGTGACGCGTGAATAATTTTTTTTATTGTGCAATATGAAAATTTGGTAAAATGTGAACGGGAGGTCTTGGATTAATAAATTTTATTTTGTACAAGCAATAAAAGTTTAAGAAATTTCCATATTTTGCTGGCGTCCCTAAAATCGGCGTTGGAGGGGGGAAGTTTGAAAACCGGACCCGAATCTCTTTAGCAAGAAATTCCAGTGACGCCTGATGTCCACCTACGCGTTGCATGAATGAACGTCCACCAGAACGTAAAGATATACATACAAAATACACATTTACGCCGCTCCTATAACGAAAGTCGCGTAAGTGGGTCGCGTAGCTCGTTTTATGAATGGCCGTGCATCGACGTACTCAAACGAAGGGGATCTTGTAGCTTTCTTAGTGTCCACTCGTTCTTGGGGAAAGGCACACTAACCGTGGATTTTGTACTCCAACGGAGTTCGGCATTATGTAGCCCTCAAAAAAACTTCTGGGGTCGTTTGAGAGCTCAGCGAATCTTGTGAAACTCTCATTCACAACATAAATAGCTCCGTAGAAGTAGAAACAGTTATACCGAGGGACAAAAAATCAAGAAATTGTTCATTGAATCAAATATATTCACGAATTTATTACAATATTTAACAAACTTGAATTCACTTATGCCAAATAAATATACAACTTATATTATTAATTCTGCTTCCTCATGGAGAAATCTATATCATTGAAGATTTTTTATTTATTCTATTTTCTCATTTAAAAGGTTTCAAAATATGCGATTGTGTGTGTGAGTACATGCACTTATATCAAGCCTTTATAACTAAAGAAAAGCTTTGGTCACAGCATACAAATTTTGCAGTCAAGCAAAATAGTACAATTTTCGTATTAATGTTTATAAATATTCACATGTGGCTTCAAAATTATATAGTGCTTTGGTACACAATCTAAAGAAAAAATTGTACTTAATTGTACTTTCAGAAAAAAAAACTTTTAAATCACCGTGAACCTATTACAAATATAAAAAAATTGGAAAAATTGCAGCCCAATGAGTAAAATCGATTTTCGACGAAAAAAAAAATTGTTAGTAAAAAGCTAATTAGCTTGTTTTTTGAAGAATCCGATAACGAAAACGAGGGCGAGCGTGAAACTTTCCAAATTTTCAAAGCCTTCATCTCAAAAATCCTGAAAAATTGGTAAACACTCGAAATTTTGTGAAAACTCGAACGCATATAGAATAGGTTTTTAGCCAGCTTTAATGTACCTTTAATATACGGCTAGCTTTCATATATCGCGCGTCAGATAACACACGCTTGAATGACGAAAGTCAACTTCCGTTGGAAGTTACTGCGTCATCGCGTGTCCGACGATTGCCTGCTTATAGACTCTGTGAATGAGTGTTCAATGGGCGGTGCACTGAGGCAACCAGAAATAAAGCAACCTATGCGGTGGTGGTTGTTCGCTGGTGGTACGTTTAAAGAACCTGACATTTTGCACGAATGTCCGGAACGAGCCGCGTGGTAAAGATATAAAACAAACATGGCTCGATATAAACGAGGAGCACATTGACGCTGCACCCGTATGACGACAGCTGGTGATTATATAGCAAAGACGTCAAGGGCTCCAGCGCTTGACCTTCCCCTGCGCGAGCTTTATCAATGAAAGTATAGACGTCGGTCGGGCGCACTTGAATGAAATAATAGCTCCTGGCTTCCTGGTTGCCGCTCTGCACCTCCCCTTCCTCCTCCTCCTCCGTCAGCCGCGTTGTGTACGTTCAAGAGTAGAGAGCGTAACCCGCTTAAGGTGCGCGTCGCTCGCCGCAGATCAAGGGTCGCGGAGTTGCGCTCCCGAGCAAAGCAACGGAGGGCCATCATAGAGTTGCGCGCGTGTGTGCATCGCGTGTCAAGAACAGCCGCGTGTGAAAAGCCCGGCTGAGCTTGTAGGGCGGGTCGAGACTCGAGGGACGTTAGGGTGTGGATAATAGCCATGGGCTCGAAGTGGGTTCGCTCAGGTTAACGTGGGGTAGGCAATGTGTGGATAAAGGCCTATGGATACCTGTAGCTTTTCCACCATGACCTTGACTTTGCTGTAGGATTGATACTTTACCACATTAGTGCGATGAAACTTTGTCCGAGGAGTGTGAGTTTGCAGCATGAACCAGGAGTGAGCGATTGCACGGGTAACGAAATTTTATTGCACAAGATTTAAAGATGAGAATTTATGAGACCAACCTTGCAACAATGCCTTTAATATTTTTTGCTTCTCATGAAATAATGTGTTTTTTCACTGTTACGATTGATACCCAACTGCAAATGAGTGATTTTTGAAATGCAGTTCTGGAATCATTTTCGCAAATGCGTTTTTGGATTTGTCTTTTATCTCGGACGTATCATTGTCGCTCTCTCTCTCTCTCTCTCTCTCTCTCTCTATTTATTTAATCGATCAGACCAGGACACAACGATACACGCAAACCGAGAGATGAATTAAAGAACGCAACTATTTTATTTCGAATGCAGCGAGAAACACGCCGATGCATTCAGGACTGCATTAAACGGCTCACCCAACGTCGTTTCAACATCTTCAACCCATTATTAGACTAATAATTTATATCTTCTTTTTTCAGATAACGACGTAAACATCGCTATAAATACGACCTCGAGCGTCCTGGATATAATCGATGCTGGGAAAGCTCCGCGATCAGGTTCACGTGACAAAATGGAAATCCTGCGATATAAACGAAAAGAAAGAGGGCGCAGCGAGCGACTGGAATATTGCCGGCTGTACGGTTCGTGGCAGAGTTGTTTGTCGACAAGGGGTTGATGGGGCGGGAGGCGAAGGAGGGGGGAGAGGCGCCGGGGTCGTCGGGACGGCCGAGCTTTCGTCCGGACGGTCAAGGGCACTAGCGTCGTGACGTCACGCGGAGCTGCAGTGACGCAATTGTTGCCAGGGGCAACTTGGATGGCGGCTCGTCGCATGGCAACCCCCGGCGCTCCCGAAGCGTGCACCCCCGGCCCTCCCCGCACCCCACGACACTTACCGAGCCGTTCACCGCCGTCGTACACGTGCCGTTTCTCAATGAACCTTCTCCCTGCCCTCCCTCACTACCTGTCTCATCACCGACGCTCTCCGTGCACCGCCCGACAACGGGGGGAGGCTCCCCCACCCCTTGAGAGGGTTGGGGAAGTCTCCCCTTCCGCCTCTACCTCTGACGTGTTTGCCTCCCTCGCCGTCATTCATCCCCACGGATTCCAATGGCTTTTCCTCGCTCCCCTTGCCTCGCGGACTTTCCACTCACCTTTCACCCCGTCACCCCCCACGAGTTGCTCAGCTGTGCTAGTGCAACACTGCCGTGAAACTATGCTTGCCTTTTTTTAGTATATCAATAGAACATAGAGCTTTTTTTATCGCACTATTCCGAGCACGTCTCCGAGTTCTTGATAACAGCGGAATATGCTTCGGTTGTGCTGCAGTGACATTCTACACTCGCTGGAATTATGGCGAAACAAGCGCTTTTTTTTTTCAATTTATGAAATAAGAGTTATTTTATTTGGAAATCTACATTTTTGGATGCTTTCTTATATATAAATATTGCTACGATCAAAGATTGACTGCTGTTTTGTTTATGTGTACTTCTGCTCGAACCCTCGAAAGATCCTTTAGTTATAAGCGATTAAATTTCGGGAACCGGGAACACGCACTTACGCACACGCGCATACGTCGCGTACCGAGCCATTCACCGCTGCTCTACACGCGCCGTTTCTATTCAATGAACCTTTTCCCTGCCCTCCCTCGCTACCTGTCTCATCCTCAACATTTCACCCTTCTGCTCCAACCTCTGACGTGCTTTACTCCCTCACCGTCATTCATCCCCACGGCTCTCCAATGATTTTCCTCTCTCCTCTTGCTTCGCAGACTTTTCACTCGCCTTCCACCCCGCCACGTTATATCTGCGCAACGTGAAGAAAGTTCACTCCAATTTTTTTTACAATATTAATAGACCCGAGGGCTTTTTTTATCGCACTACCAGGTCTCCAAGCTCACGATAACACTAATTTATGCATTAGCCGAGATGTAGTGACATTAAACTGCTTCTGAAATTATAGTCCGTGCACAAAATGACCGTGGTTTATTTCTATTATCAAGACAAGGGAGAAACAAAGCCGCTGCTTACGAAAGGCAGCTTATTTTATCATTTTGTAATACTCAGTGCTAATCGTACAACATTTACATTGTCCATGAAGAAAAATCACGAAAATTACATAGTTTTTAATTATCTGCAAAATTTTCGTCGCTTTCAGCGCATCTGGAACGCCCGTAATTCATTCCAATTTTTCTTTTTTTTTTTTTGGGACGAACTAATATTGAAAAATGTGAAATATTATGTTTAAAAAAATCTGTGAAGATGTTTTCATTTTAGAGGAATTAAATTTATCCACGCTGAAGAGTTGAATGGATGCGTCCAAAAGAATTTTATAGGTTCGAAAATCGACAGTCATTTGATTTTGGTAGAATATTGAATTTTTATATTCACATAATTACATGCTTGTGAAGATTTTTTTTTTGAAAAACTTTATTCAGCGCATAGAAAGTATTTGAATGCACTCATCGTGAACGCTTCTATGAGGCGTTTATTTTTTGTTAATTGGATACAGGCGGGAGTCTGTTGTGGGTCCTCGGACTGGATGGGCCGAAGATCGAGCGAGAGATAGCTGAGTGCACCTCATTTTTGAACGGACTGGTCGAACGGACCCGAGGTCATTGACCCTCTCTCACTTGCTCGCCTAACTGATGAAAGTGTGGCCTTTTCTCGACTGATTGATCGATACTGACGGGCCTTGGACTTGTCGAGCTTATTTGTTTAATTAGTGTGCATACGTAAGCTCCCTCTCATTATCGTCATCTGCACGATGTGCCTTTGAAATAGTGATCAAAAGGCCTGGAATGATGAAATTCCTCTTCGTGCTCAAATATGTTAGAGGACAGCTTCACGCATCCATCAATTCCAAATCTCTCTCAATGAACACTCATTAAACTCTCAGGCCCTGTTAACTCCCAACGAATACTTTTATTTATTTTTAAAACAAATACAGCGTATTCAAAAATATGCAATTTCTCACTTTGCAGAGTAGTTCGATTTTATTTAATACAGTATTTCAATTACCTGATGGCTAATCATTTGAAAAAGTTGTGCAATAAACCGGTTCTTGCAAATGATAAATTTTCCAACTTAATGATTGACGACCCCGCAAAGAAATTACTTGAAGTGAATTAACAGTAAATATTTGTTTTTGCCATTTTCTCGAGAATCGTTATTTTTTTTTTCATAAAGCCACATTACAAAATGTCTTCAACCAATGCACAAAGTTATTTACAATTATCGTTCCCGTTACCCATTGTCCCATTATTTACAGCTCCTCACCGAAGCGCTAATTGCGCAAATAAATCACGAAAAATAATCAAATAATCACACCAATATTTATTTCCGAAGCAGGATCGAAGGTAAATTTCCGTGCCCGTACAAAGGACCCCACAGAAACGAGAGGCACAGAGAGCATATAATGCAATTTCGAGTGGGCAAGCCTCGAGTTGAAGAAATTGTTTTATGGTGGCCCGTTCGAAGCCATGTAAAAACACAAAAGCGAGGATCAATAGGAAAAAATGCAGTGTGCGGCTCCCTAAATAAACAGTGGCGTATATCCTATGCCAATGGGACACACGGAGGCTGGGGAAAAAGAAAATAAAAGAAAGGAAGAAAAAAAAAAGGAAATCAACAAGAACAATAACAAAAGTGAAAAGGAACGGAGGGAGAGGAAGAGAGAAGGAGAACGAGACGAGATAAGAACAAGTCTCCAAAGCCAGGCGCGATATTTCAACTTTTATATTCACGCCAAGCAATGATTCTCTCTCGAGCCGGCTCGATCTTGAGTAGCGTCGAGGAACTCGCTACGAAAGGAGCGCTCTCGCATGCTGGCCAGCAACCAGCCCAGCGATCCAGCCAGCCAGCCAGGCTGCCACACCCCGATGCGATTAAACCTGTTGCTGCTTCGCTCGTGGCAGGATGTACATATAGGTATATAGTGGGCTGCTCGACGGGGTTCCACAGAGCTCCGAGAGAAATACGTGCCGCACCCCCCTTCGCTGTATACCCCCTTCTCCTCATCCTCCTCCTCCTCTTCCTCTTCCTTCTCCGAGTCGACTTACACCCCCGCGCCCCTCTCGGTTACCTTTGACATACCCTTACCAAGCCAACATTGTTCGCCCCGATCGATGCATCGCCAACTATAGACACAGACCAGGGTACAAGCTCACCTAGACTCGTCTCGCACCTCGAGACAATATGCTGACGGATAAGCGATCGAGTTCCAAAGCTTTTGCGTATCATATTTCCGGCCTACAAATTATTCATTCTATTTTCGTATTCCGGGCGTTCAGGGTTTCCATTGCAATCGTGCACTTTATTGGACGTACGAACGTAATTTATTGCACGGGGATTACGCCGAGGGAGAGATTCAGCGAGTTGGTTTAATAATGTGGGAGAGCACAGCGCTGCATTAATGCCAGGGCTATAATTTAATTTTTCCGGGGGATTGATTGGTTTTTTTTTGTATAGCATATTTATTTGCTGGCATGACTTTCTTGTTGAGGTTTTTGGTATACGCAGAATAGTCGGAAATGTCGAGAAAAGCGGTTTTACAGGAATTCGATTTTTTTTTTTTTTCGTTAGTTCTAAGGGTTAAAATTTTACCAAATTTTGGTTAGTTATTTATGTATTCGATACATTATTTTGCGCTTTTTGGAGAGCTTTTTTTATAAAGAAGACAAAAAATAGTAAGTAATACATGTTACAAGTTCTATATTATTGCGAGGATGCGATGCTTTGAACCCTGGGACCAGAAATGGTTGAATGGGTGACCAATGCTGACTACCATCGTCTGGCAGTCGTTACCACGCCAAGCTTTAGCCCCATCGTAACTATTACTGAACCCTATGTGGGTGGTCCAACCTGTGGTCCTAATATTTTGCCGCCATGGCGAAATGCAAATATTGGCCCAATGTGCTCTCGGTTCTTGACCCGGACCAAAAATTTTGCGCACGAGTAATAAAATAAATTTCTTTAGTCAGCGTTTTCTCAGCATTAATTGATCGATATTAGTATTCAGTCAATTATAAATATTACATTTCTTGGTTGTTCTCACTGTCTGATATTTATTAAATTTAAGCAGTCTGCACATTATCTGAAAGTAAAAAAAAAAGAAAAAAAGTCTTTACTTTCACCAAGCTTAGGCGCGTTTTGCACCATTGACTTTGTCGCGTTTAACCATTTACTCGAGTACTATCCATTACCAAGCGCTTGATTACACTGACATAATCAATAAAGTAGATAAAGAGTTGTTGAAAAATCGCAGAACATGTATAATGGAATTTGCAATTTGCTTTCCATGAAATATGCGGAAGGATGTTTTGACCTGTCTGCGACACCGATGTTTATCTTTTGCAACGGGTGCGAGACACACCGAGTGCTCTCGTCTGGTATTCTGTACTGAAAACTCGTTTGAATCTCGGGATATAATATAGAACGAGCTTTCTCCATTTATGTGCATGCATGAACATTTCAACGGCAATGACCAGGTGTCAAATAAAGTTTATTGCAAACCTAACGGATTTCGCGAGCTACACTCTATTCCATCGAGTATAAATAAGCAACGCTAGTGTACCACATGAATGAGCAAGTACGTAACTCCAGCTATTATTAAATTCGTCATATATGGACGTCGCTGGATATTCAACTACTCGTTCAAGTTTCTGCCTCGCTGATATTTAATACGCAATGTTAATATCCCGATACAATGAAATCTGGTTCGCGATATTTTCGGCTTGATCCAAAATGACATTTTGCATTGACAGTTTATTTAAAATTAAATATACCTTTTTTACGCTTGCTGCAAAGTTTCAATGTAAATTATGTGATAAAGAGCTTGACGTTATAGTGAAATTTCACATAGCTTTCCTTCAGTTAGCTTGAATCGGTAAATGGGGCACGTTTCACCGTTTTACTTTAACCGAGTCACTGTAAAAAGTCGTAAAACATTTTTTGAGGATGATACGCTTCTTTGAAAAAACATTCTACATCAATTTTGGTGCAAATTTTTTTCTGCCGTCCTGTTGGCGCAATAGTGTCCCACAATTGCTTAACAGGATCCACTGCATCTGTGGTATCCTGATATTTAGCGCACACGTTGCCCATGACCTGTCGCAAGTGTCATATTAACGATATTTCGAGTCTAATAACCAGTTGAGTGAAGTTTATGATGAAAATAAAACGAAAAAAAGAGAGAGAGAGAGAAAGAAAAAATAAAAAACCCGTCAAGTGCGACAACCATAGCCGAAATGTAACGGAACTTGTCCCCGATCCTGTTTGAAAGCCAAGTACCTGCATAATTTGTCGCATACGCGTATGATACGATGGGTTTTGCGACGGATACATAGATATCTCGTTATCATATTCCATTTCGTAGCCCGTTTAAATCTCGAATTGTAGCTCATATATATATATCCATATATGTATTTAATTAACAAAAAAAAAATCCCAAAAGTTATATCGCTGTTTCGTCATTTACGTAGTCTTCGTAACCATCGTAATTCTCTATTTTATTCGCAATCACACGATACGCGGTCTTCCGTCGAGGCCGGTAATTGAATATAATTGAATATTCAAATGGCGTGGTCATCATCTTGGTTCCTCAGTTCCGGTCACTCCGGAGACTCGGGAGTCTCTCTCATATGTTCTATACGTTGCAATCTTGTTTTAACCTCGGATTATAATATCGAGCAAGCTTTCTCCATTTATGGGGCCCGTCGACTGAACGACAGCCACTCAACCAAGCTCATATACGCTCAATCTCGATCTAATGACCGATCGGAAAGACTCTATGCTGCAGAACTAAGAGTACTCGTCATCAATATTGCATACGATGCTGTAGAAAATTCTTGAATATTCCGTCGAAGATTTTTCCACGTGAAAACATTTTTAGAGGGCCTTTTTCAATCGAAAGGAATCGTCCTAAGCGTACGGGTCTTTTCGGGAAATTTTTAAAGCCAGGATTCCGTCGAAGAGTTCAAATGTCTTGGCAAAAAAATGTATAAAACGATCCGAAGTTTCCTCAAAAATTGTAACAACCATTTTGGGCCCTCTGAAATTTTAAGCAAAGTGCTCTGCAATTGCAATCGTGCAAATTTGTTGCAATAACATGAATAGTATGTTCGATAAAATATTTCGATACGGGGAAATTTTTTCGGGAAGCAATTATATATTAAAAAATTAATAATTTGAGACTTCAAATTTTTTTTTCAGTGAAAGAAATGTTAAAAAAAAAAGATAATTTGTACAGAATGCAATGGAGATTGATAATCTGTATAACAAGTTGATGGACAGTTGAGTGCGCTACTTTAATGTACATTTTTATTGGAATGACGTGACTACGTACCATCAAAGAAAATTTCATTTGAGTTTCATTGAACGCGTAACTGTCGAGTCTGATAGATTTGGGTAGAGTTGGGCATCAAGCTGAGTTTACATTTCAAATATCATTATTATTCATGTATGGGAGGTGAAAGGTATTTTTCGTCGACACCCAGAAACGTTGGGCGCGCATCTTTTCGAGGGTCTCGAGGCCTCTCTCGCGTATCGCTATCGCTACAGAATCGGCGCGCGAGCCTATACGTTACTGTCAATTACACTGTCCCCGACTGGGCGCGAGGGTCCATCGGAATTTATATCGATACGAAACGGAAACCAGAATCGAATTTCAACGGCCCGTGCAGGCGGCTGAACGTTGCGTTATACGGGAAACGTCTTTTCCTAATAGAACATCAGTGTTGAAAATAGAGGACACACGACAGTGTCCGGAAAAAAACTTCCAAGTGGAAAAAGAAATTTAATTGATTGAAATGAGTACTACATTAAAAATAGCTAAAGAAAATAAAGAACCCCTAAATTGATACTTCGTATATATAATTTTTTATGTTATTTTGCAATAATTAATTGAAAAACTCTTGGCTGGAAAAGGAAGTTCAATTATTTTAAATAACTGCTATACTAAAAATAAAGGAAGAACTAAAAAAAGTTGAAAAATCATATTTCAATATTCCGGTTATATTATTCTTCGTTATTTTGATAAAATAATTAGATATAGATATTTTTGAATACATAAAAAATAAAATCAATGAAATATTTGACGGCAAGTAATAAGAATTTGGAGCTTTCGCTCCAAAAAGAGTGAATATGGATTGATTTTAATGATTTTAATGCAGCAAAGAACAGAATAGTAATTGGATAAATATTTGACCCTTTATCAAATAATCGCTGCCGTCACAATATGCCCGGAAAAGTATAAATAAACCATCGAGTGAATAAATAAACAATCATGAGTCGATGAGAAAAGTGTAAATATTTCGTTTAAACACATAAAGCGTAAACGGGAGATCTCAACTGCGTGAGGAATGCGAAAGAATAACCAGATCCAAGACTGACGGCGAAATGCTCAATGAAAAATCAAACATCACAATTTAATTCGCCGGTCGATTTATCAAATATAAGACATCCCTGTGGTAAAATTACAAATTTTTATATTTAATTTCATAATTTTCACCGAGTTTATCGAAAACTACTGCAACTAAAAGTACTTTAAGGCTCATTCACATATCAAATTCAACATACCTGTTGTGAAAGAGCTTTACCCTTAATGAAAAAATATACTACATATTTTTAACGGCGCAAAACAGCACAATAACGATTTACAAATTCAACATACAAGTTTCTGCGACAAAAACAAACAAAAAAGTGTTTGATTTCAGTAAAAATTCATTCACTCACTAGCATAAAAAATGTAATACACCAATTGCATTGAAAAATCTCCATTGTGCGAGAAAAATAACACGAAGTATTTTCAACGACACAACAATTATTTATAAAACATCATACAATTAATCCCTGGAACAGAAGAATAATGTTTGTTTACAGCGAAAAGAGTGGAACGTTAAAAAGCAGCAAGAAATAATGAGACGAAAAGTGCAGACAGACGTACCGAGGCGCACGACAGAGGTACACACGTATTCCTCTATCGAGCGAGAGCTCGTGCGCGTGAGCCGCTATAGTGCATATGGAAACCGTGGGTGAGGCGAGCCAGCGGTCCAGAGCAGCAATACCGCGACTCAACGTATGTATGTGCGTGTGCGTGGCTGGAAGAGTGAGTCGACACCCGAGGAAGCAAGAAGCGGATAAAAAGGAGACGTGTCGTGAAAGAGATAGGAGTGAGACGGAGCGGTGGGTTATAGTCGCTTTGAGGAACACGAAGGGGCTGAGAAAGAGACGAGGAAGCAGACGATAGGAGGAACTCGAGAGAGAGATTGTGAACAGCAGTGGGAAAGAGGTGCAAGAGAATTGTGGCGGGGCGGGGGGCGGGAGGGGGAGAGAGAAACCGCGACCAGGTGTGGAGGTGAGAGAGGACCTACACACAGTAGAGAGAGAGAAAGAGAGAGAGAGAGAGCGATGGACTCGAATCTGTTGGAAGGGAGGAGTAGATAGTAGGAGAGAGAGAAGGTATTGTGAGGGTGGGGGAGGGAGGGAGGCTGCGGGGGGGTTGCACGGAGGAAGGCGAAGTGCAGAGGAGTCGCATCTCGGCTTGGGCCTATTTATAGACATGCTCTCACAGCTTCACTCCTACCCACTTCTTGCACTGTCCTCTACATAGGTATACATATTTGTGTAAACGTATACGTATAAGAGACTGTACATTGTATATGGATTGTGGCGAGTGGTGACCAAAAGTCTTCGATCGCGATCACGCTCGTTTTATACCTTGTTTACATTTTTTTTTTCTTGATTTGTTTTGCCTTTTGTTTTTTGTTTTTTGTTTTTTACGTTTTTATGCTTTGCCGCAATTGCGGCTATCGGTTTGAGGTAAATCAATCAGAAACGTCGGGGATAAATAATTCGAGAGATCAGGATAGTGGGGGATTTTATATGTCGCACGTGGACTTTGGAATAAAAGGTTCTCAATTATGAGGATTGCGAGGCTTTGAATAATCCCTTGCACGCGGGATATTTTTCTGTTGGTAGTTTTTTTCTCACACCTCCAAAATATTTTTTTGTAATGGTGTAACTGGATTTTCAAAATGTTCTCGATGTCGATTTTTTATAAGAAAAAAAAAGTTGATTTAGTTAGATTTAGGAATAGTTAGCAATAAGAGTGAAACTAATGAAAGTAAAATGTCAAAAGCTACTTGGTAATAACGAGCGCGTCAAATCCACAAATTTTATGGCCATTGGATAAATTAAGAGAGACGTGGAGAAAAAAATGATCCAATTAGAAGGAGAACGGTGGCGCTGATCTAAACTGAGCGATTCAGCGTGACCGATGAATAAAAGCGCCAAGCGTGCCAAGGGTGATCGAGATCAGTTGTGGGATCGAATGAAATTAAATTTGACTCAATTGACACTCTCGGAGAGTCTGGCTCCCTTCGGGACGACACCAGAGAAAGTATAGTAGTAAGTAGTAAATGCTGGCGTCACAGATCATCAGGGTATTTTCAGCTCGGATAATTCTTTCTAGTAACAATTGTGAATATGCTCTCTCATTTATTATGTATACTTACTGTTATGCACTTACCCTTAGGCTGAATAATGTCTTCGACTGGAACGTGGAAAAGATCATTACTTATGTCTATATTTCTTTTTCGACCACGTTCTTTTCTGCTTTTTTTTGTAATTTTTTTTTACGTTCTGGACATACACACATTTAAATAGCATTATAAAGTATAATAGCTTCACTGGTCGGTTCTTTAGAAACCAAGAAACAAGAAATTAAAAATTTGTGTAATACTCTGTGTTGTAAATCTCGGTGCGAAAAGCTCGGGGCAACAAGCCATTTAAGTCTCTACATGAGTCACTGCGTAAGTCTTTGTGAATCAAAGAACATAATCCGTTATTCATTGAGATACTACAGATATTTGTGAATTTTTATACATGCAATCTAATAAGACTAACTTAATTAATTTATAGTGCAAGAATCTTGAAATTAATGAATAAATAACAATCGTCATGTACAGGAAGGTTTGAAGGGCAACAAATAAAATAATCAGTTTGCGAATCATTGTTAACTTGTATTTTGTTAATAATTATCGTACGAGCGCTAAATGTTTGCGCGCGGGCGAACAACGACCGAAAATACAGGTAGTTGGATTTTATGTGCGTTGCACTTGGAAAAACCACGTGTATAATAATAATGTTACATATTCTCTTTTTTGTTTAATTTATCTAGGCAATATAAGATAATATCATTTGTAAAAAAGTATCCTCTTGAAGGTACGGGGTAATTGAGGAATTTTTCGTGACTTGGATTTAAAAGGGTGTGGGGTGGGCTTGGGGTAGTACGCGGGCATTTCTAATCGGTGATTGCACGCACACACACCTTTTGAGAGACGCGAGCCTTTTCCGCTTTAATTACGTTTTTTTTTCTATCCTAGTCCCGTTGGACACAATTTTTATTTATTTCCTTTTCTTTTCTTCGCTCATATCGCGCATTTCTGCTTTTTGCAGGCGCGGTAATAAAAATAATCAATCTATATATATCAACAATATCGTATAATCTATCTCTCATATATATATATAAATATTCGTTCCACATATATATATATATAGTCAATATATCTGCATTGAGCTACGCGTGTTAATTGTGTGTGCGTGCTTTACACGCGTACATTTGTTTGTTAATAAATAGAGAAACATATACATAATATTAATCGTCGAGAAATCATGTGTATACACATAGCTTATTTTACTATATAATGCAATTAATGTGAGATGAGAGCGAAGGCGAAAGGCTTTGGGAATAGAAGGGGGGAGGGAGGGGAAAATGCTCTGGTGAACGTTGGGAAAATGGATAAAGCTTCACCCTTTTTATCGTGTCTGCGCGGTCAGTTACACTTTTTATCCCTATGTATACATATAATACGAAGGGTGTGTTATATACATATTTACAAAAGAAGAAATTTCATTTTTTTCCCATTCAACAACGATTAAATCACGATCGATATAATTACACTTTAGTGGTTTTTTTTTGTTTTTTTTTTGTTTCTCTTTTTAATCTTATCTTATCTTTCTTTCTTAATTTAAATGCTTCGAGGCATGTATTTTTTTTAAAAAGGGGAAGGCGGTTTCTTCTGGCGGTGCGCCGTGCGTGATGCGATCGATTCCCGGGGAATACTGGCGCGTCTTTTGGGAAATGTTACCGGGGTTTAGCGTGTCCGGGGCACGGGGGAAAATGGAGAGCTTTCGTTATTTCTTTCATTATTATTTTCTTGTTTTTTTTTTTTCTTTCTCAAGGACGTGAGGGATGTAAAGCGATTGCACGATCACGCGTTCGAAAGACTCCTGGCTTCGGAACATTGAAGATTAAACTGATTATCCGAGGCTCAATGTCCTCTTTGTAGGCTCCAGAAGAGTATAATCGTATTGAATCCTTCAAGATGTATCATACGTATAATCAATTATACGACTAGAGAAAATCGAAAAAAATCAACGTGATTAGAGATACTAAAACCATTGAATTTGATCAATGATACGGCCAACAGGTTATCAATAATTTTCAATACATTTTTTACCACATAATTGAATAACCTTCGGAAAAAAATTTAAAGATATTACGTTAAATAAAAAAAATTCACGTTTCGAACTATGATTTTTTTTTTAAATTGAGAAATTAACGAAAACGGGAGTTTAAGAATCGTCGAAAAATCTTATGTATTTCGAAAAAAATAGTTCCCCAAAAGTTCGTTACACAGCTTTTAAAAAAACTTATTTTATATCTTTTTGTATTCCATCTGTCACTCTCCTTAACAGCGTTGAGTTTTTCAGATTTTATTCTTAATGCAAGCTTCTCAAATTTTTAACAGAACAAATTTTATATTGGACACATGTATGTGTAAAGCACCGTTAGTATTCGGAAAATAACTTTGTATGCAAATACTCTGACATCAGGGTCGATACGAAAATCTCTTCGGGGCCTTGAAAAAATATATATATATATCTTTATCGTTCGGCGAACATTCACAATTTTCTATTACAATCTCAATAGTCCACTTGACAACAAGTGCATCGAAGGTTTCTCGAAGCTTGCTTTGCGACACATACACGTGTAGTTTGTAGTGCAAATACAATTATATCTATTTACAACGCAAACGCTCAAAGTTCTCTAAAGATCGCCGTTAATTGGGGTTTGTTTTCGACATTATCTTTTTTTTTTTCGCAGCTCCACATGGAACCGAGAAATATATCTATATCTATGTATAGAAAGCTAATATGACACCTGTGACAAAAATTGAACAAACATTATTGTGGAACATTTTTCGCATACATATTCCGAGATCGCTGGGAAGAAATGGCACGTTCAGGCGACTGAAAGACTCTTGGTATCGAATCGAACTTGGATCTATTTAGTATTCGATAAAACAGAAGAAAAGAATGAAAACTACGTGCGTCTTCGAGGTACCTCGGAAGGAAATATCAAGCTCGAGCAACAAATCCACCCATCTTTAGTCATATATATATAACATCATATATATTATATATCAGACGGTTCGAAAACTTGCAAAGAACTAATCACAGTGATGCTTTTTTTTCCATCTATACTCTTCACACTGGGAGATCAGGATTCGAAGGTTGCGTTTTTAAACAAAAAATCTTATCTTTCAACATAACGACAAATGCAACACGTTGTATCGAAATATCCTCGGCAAAAACTTTCTCTTTCTTTCTCTCTATACAAATAACGCAAGGACATTTCTAGCGCGGAAGTTGGGATTTAGCATTTTATATTAAAATAAAATACCTAAACTGAACGTATCGAGTGTCCGATAAATTGCACAAATGCTTCGCGAGAAATTCCAAAGTTTCTCCTCCGCGTTCCTCTCGTCGGCCATCGAAAAATCTTTGATTATTGAGCGAAGAATATTATTCTCTTTATCGTTTTAAATTCGTCTCGCAATCGAGCGCTCACGTAGCAGTCATTGTCGGAGTGTAACCTCAGGCTCTTGAGGTGTGACGGTCAGAGCTATCGATTCGGGAGAACCGCGAGCGCGTTCAGAATTTCAACCCATCACCGCATTATGTGGCGCACGACTGTTTCGCGGCTGTGGATTCTCCCAGCGAGTCCAGTGTCCGATGCCCTCAGAGCCTCCAAATACTCTGAGAATGTCCGAAATGCCTTCGTCCCTCATTCCATCACTTGAATGTCAAGTCAATCAGTGGTTTGTCTCTTTCCTCAAGCCTCAAACGCCATAATTCGATTGTCGAGAAAGCTCAAAGGCTTCGAAAGCTCTGTATATTCGCCAGGCAACTCTACCGACCATTTTAATACAGTTCTGGGCAGCACAGCGTGTCAAACGCTTGCCGAAGAAGAAAAAAAAACAAAAAAAAAACGAGAAAAAAAGAAACAACAAAAACAATCTATCCCCGAAGACTTACTGATTGCAGGGGGAGGCCGCGTGAGTCTGAGCGTGACTCCTGGAATTCGAGTGAGCCGCCTCCCTCTTGAGCCTCTGTTTTAAATGGACCTTAGCGTGTCTCTTCTTCTCGTCGCTCCGTGCAAATTTACGTCCGCACTGATCGCAACAAAAAGGTTTCTCGCCGGTGTGAGTGCGCACGTGAGTCGTGAGATGATCGCTTCGGGAGAAGGATCGCATGCAGATCCGACACTGGAAGGGCTTTTGCCCGGTGTGAATGCGTATGTGCCGGGTGAGCTCGTCGCTCCTCGAGAATCTCCTGTCGCAGCCGTCCACAGGGCAAGCGTACGGACGTTCGTGAACTGGGGTTTTGCTCGGTCTGTTTGGATACTTTCGAGGCTTTACAGGGACTAATTTCCAGGGCAACGTACTCTGCTGATAGACCTGAGAGAGGATCTCGTGGCCTTTAGACGTGCTGGGATTGTACTCTGCTAGTTGAACGCTGCTGGAACCTTGCGACGTTTGCTGTTGTTGCTGTTGTTGCTGCTGCTGCTGCTGTTGCTGCTGTGGTTGTTGCTGATGCTGAACAGACGGCGCGTATCCAGAATTCACCGCTGGTTCTTGCTTCAACGTTGGCTCCTGATGATGGTGATGACTGTGGTGGTGGGAAAGAAGCCCAGGGTCGTAATTCTCCTCGTGAGCCGTTAGCCAGGATGCTGGAGTCGAGGAGGGGGTGTCATGGTAACCGGGGGGTGGTTGTGGGGGTTTCGATTCCACCTGAAGCAACTCGACGGTCTCGCCGCCGTAGGGCGCTGTGTGGAGGGAAGGGTGGAGGAATGGTTGACCTGTTAATGTCAGGGTCGGCGAGGGTAGCGAACCCCACAATTCCTGGCTCGCCGTTTGTTGCTGCTGCTGCTGCTGCTGCTGTTGCTGCTGCTGTTGCTGTTGCTGTTGCTGCTGCTGCTGCTGTTGTTGAGGCGTTTGGAGGGTATTTAGGGACGTGGGTTGGGTGCACGTAGTCGTGAAAACACCGCGATACGTCAGCGTCGGGACACTGCAGATATTGACGCTTGTGGCAGGTACCGATGAGACGGAGGAGCCTGTATGCGGCGCTGAATACAGAATTACACCTCCTTGGAGAACATTGCAACGCTCAACGTCTTCTTGAGATTGGTGCTGGTTATTGCGCTGTGGACTTGAAGAGCCTGCGGCCGCACCAGAAGAGTCCTGATTGTCTTGATGGTGGTGATGGTGGTGGTGATCTCGCGCTCCTGAGGTCACCGTATCGTCGTCTTCCGCCGTCGCCTCCTCCAATGAGAGATCCTCACCCGCTAGACTACCTGCAAACAGCAAGAAAAAAACAAAAAATAGTTGGTTAGCATTTATTTCTTAAGCTCGTTTCTTGTCGTGGGTGTAAATTTAGACCTGGAACGAGTCTCCATAAATTTGGGAGGGATGATAAGACCGACCGATTGGCCATTCAACTCTCCGTTTCGGAATGATGCAACGCGGCCCCGGACAAATCGATTTAATCGTTTTTAGTATGTTTTATTTGGTGCCCATGTTTTATTTTTAATTCTTTTAATTGGTAAGTCACATCAACGAAAATTGTGAATAACTGGAAAATTGGATCAATGATTTTTGGCGACTACAACGAATTCAAAATAGAGAGACCTAGAAATATCAATTAAAAATATTTTTTCAGCAATATGCGACTGTTTTTTTTTTTCCAAATTGAGAAACTGTTAGTTATTAATTTTCGTCACTTTTCTAAAGTTTATAAAACGATATAAAAGAAATTGATGATAAAATGTATTATACCACGAAATACGAAATACGAATAATATACGAAAAAAAAATACTGAAAATAAAAAATCGGGACAAGCCCGTAAATAATCTTATACAATGTAATATTAATGTTGGAACGAACAAAAGTAACTGACTGAATTATTGAAACTGTTACCAAAAGGTTTAAAAAATTAATAAATAGTTGTGCTTTTTTTTATATTATTTTTATTAGCTTGATTTTAGAGAGAAAGTCTTGAGAGTCTTAAGCATGAAACGGACTTACAATTAATGTCATCGCCGTTTCTTTGTAGAGTTAAATATTGTTTACAAGTACCGGAAGATCAGCAGTGCACGTGTACACCGAGAAGATCGCTAAATTGTGAGTCGCGTCATGTACAGCCTGACATTCTATCGTGCGAAGGATCAGAAGTACTTCCGGCGCAGTTCTATTAACCAACGAGTGCGCTGACTCTTTGAGGGTGAGGATCGGCAAACTTGGGCTCATGAGGTCGCAGTGGAAATGGTGAAAGTTGGCAGGAAGAGCCATGCGATACCGAGTCTGCCTTATCTACTTTGTGCTGGCCTGCGTTGCTGTTCTCTCTATCTCCCGGTCGTCTGTATCCTGCCGTCCGTCGCTTCCTGTCTACATTATACATCCGCGCGTTTTTCTACCGATTTACCCGTAGTTGGGAGGCCAAATCTCTCATCAAAACGACCGATTTTCAAATTACTAAAAACTGTTGACACAATCAACGCTTACAGATAAAAAATCTACGCTTCGGAGCCGCAAAATATTTTGAAAAAATAATAACAGGTTAGTCGAAAAAACAAAAATCCTGTGGCTAGAAACCATAAGGTCCTATCAAAATGCGCCAATGAACTCAACGTACGTCGCTAAGACTGCAGAATGAATATGGGATATGAGGATTTGCACTGAGAAAAACAATTAAATCGGATTTATTGAATTTATTGGATATACTCACTGATCGAACGTAATTACTATGCCGCTGACATCAAAACAATTTTCATTTTGAAAAATAATGTGAATTTTCTTTAATAACATTAATCACATATTCGATCAAATATATCGACGTGTTAATTGATCCCTTTTTCACTGTACGAACTGTTCATTGAATAGGCGAGCAATGCGATTCTAAACTTTTAAGCCGAAAATACCAAAGTCCAGTGGCTAGAATCAACAGTACTCTGCAAAACACGCAATGACCTTAACGACGCTATTGGTGCTAAGTTGAAATTCAACATTCGCGAAAATCATCGGCGAATATCAAGATCCCATGGAACAAAAGTTTCGAAACAAAAAATCGGAAAACGGTTGAAGGCGCTAACCAGGCTACAAATATTAAGCAATCGGAAAAAGAATAAAATGCAAGGGGTTGCAAAAGCGTGGATGCGGAGCGTCGCTGATTGGTGGCCGGTGGCGAAAGCGAAGCGGCAGGAGTGAAAGCTCGGCGTAGGATGCGAAATACGGTGAATCGGCGAAGCGAGTTCGGCGGTGGAGTCGGCAGGGTCGAAGGGTGGGGTGCGGGAGGGCAACGCGGTGGAAGCATGAATGAACCGTAGAAGGGTGGGTGGGAGTTGGCGAGGTGCCGGCTACGTCAGCGAGAAGCGGAGGAGGATGAGGAGAGCGAAAAGCAGAGGGTGAGGCCGTGAGGGGCGGGAGGGAGGCAGGCTGATATCGGGTGGCGGTTGGCGAGTAGCCGGGGCGTCAAGGGAGGCCAAGAGGACTCCTGAATGTCGGGGTCGCCGAGTATTGATCCACCGGCTGTGGCGGTCGAGGTTCGATATTGGCCGTTTTCGCGGGCGACTTGTACTACGTCACTGGCGCCTCGTGGCCCCTCTCGGCGCACGCTGCTCATCGCAGCGAGCAAGCAGCCTCGACTTTGACTTTGAAACCGGCCGTCGAGCTTCACCACCGCTCGACGTTCGTCGGGGGTGCGGGTTCACAGCCACTGAGGCAGCAATGCTGCTCTCAAAGCGTCGCAGCAATCGATGTGACGCATTAACTAAGCTCCTTCCGTTCTTCTTCTTCCATGCCCTATGAATATTCTCCCTTCCCCCGAGTTTTCCCTAAATATCGTTACGTTGGTTATTTGCGTGACCTTAAACGTCCATTATTCACTTGAATCTGCGTTTCCTCGCATATTTGTGGGGCTTTTTTTGTAATTACGAGGAAAATTGGTGGAGTGACTGAAAAATTGAATTTTCTAGACCCACTTTATAAAGCAAATGTCATAAGAATATTCTATATCTCCGTATCCACCCTTCTCACGAGAATTCGTAAATAGGGACGTTGGATATTTACATGATCTTTAATTTGCAGTTATTTTCCTACGAAAATTGAAAATTGTTCCTCAATTGAGGACAAAAATATAGATGCAATAGTATATTGAAGAATTTTGTGCTACCAGGAATTCATTAATTAATCCAACTAAAATTTCAGGTAATTTACGAATTCATATCTGCATATTTTACAAAATTAGATCAATATTCATTCTGTTATTATTGATTAATAAACGCACAGTTTGTGCGTATTATCAAACATCGCAGGTGATTAATAATTGCATTTATGAGAAAACGAAATAATTAATAAGCTCAAAATAAATATTCGAAACAATTAGATAGTTGGAAAATAATAACTGTAAGCTTCCAATTTAAATCGGCCTAAAGTCAGCCGTTCAATTGTGGATTCTGCACACCACTTGATATAATCGATATTATTTATACATTCAAGAATCAATACTTCAGGCCCGGTACATTGCTTCAATTACCGTCCCTCCTTGAATAAAAATCAAAGTTCGAATTTGATTCACAACGAAAATTTAATATCCTTGAGCATCGAATTCCCGACAGGATCACAATTGCATTAAGATCCAGTGAAAGTCTAGGAGACGGAAAACAAAAACAAAGCACGAACCGCGACGACATGGATATCGTCGGGGTAGTAGAGTATCAGGAGGCTGAGGAGTTAACCGACAGCCTCCTGGTGCTCTACTACCCCATCTCCTCACGACCGAGCAGCACATTTGTACCTTCAGTTAAGCGTGTTAAAATATTTGAATTCAATTAAAGATATCATGGTACTTTTGGTAATGGTGATGGTACTTTTATTTCAACCAAAAAAATTCCCAACTCTCCCATTCCCGAAAATGAAGTTACATCAACCGGTAAATATTTCGAACGATTGTATTTTTTTTTAAATGTCCCTACAACAGTCGTTTATTGCAGTCTGAGCTTAATGAAGCCAGACAGGCCAAAACGGGAGATATATTATTACGCCACATTCCCTCTCCACAATCAATATAAATCCCTCTATCCATATTTTCTGTGAGAACCTGTAGTTACGAAATGACGC
This sequence comes from Clistopyga incitator, assembly GCA_947507545.1. Taxonomy (NCBI): domain Eukaryota; kingdom Metazoa; phylum Arthropoda; class Insecta; order Hymenoptera; family Ichneumonidae; genus Clistopyga; species Clistopyga incitator. The sequence goes on along the minus strand of OX382171.1, from coordinate 15,520,030 downwards.
GGATAATTTAATTGCCGCCGCAGTGTTTAACACCGAGAAGCGGTCTGAAGAGGGGAAGGGGTCTCGAGAGGGGCAGAGGGGCGGGAGGGGGGAGGAAAGTGCGGAAGGTCTGCAAGGAGTGTAGGCGGTTATCGTAGGCGTATTTGTGAATGATTCTAGCGACAGAGAAGGAGAGAGAGAGAGAGAGAAAGAGAAAGACAGAGGGCCTCCTCATTGACGGATCGCATTATCTCTGCGGCTGTACCTGAGATCGGCGGTGGTTCGACGAGTGCGGAAGGCCCGAAGAACGACGGAAGATCGCTGCTGGTGGTAACGGGTGTATTAAGGTCCCCAGGTTTGTCCTTTTCGTCATTGTCTCGGTTGAGTTCGTCCCGACAATTGCCATTGCACTCATCCTCGTCCTCGATGCTTCTTTGTTGTTGGCTCTGCTCGTGATGTCGATGATGATGATGATGATGATGATGCCGTTTCTCGCACCCGCTCGCAGATTCACTGGGCGACGCTGGAGCGTCCGAATGTCGATGGTGCCGCAGATGATCGTCCGTTTGATTGTTGTTGTTGTTATTGTTGTTGTTGTTGTTGTTGTTGTTGTTGTGGCTGTGATGATGGTGATGTCTGGCGTGATGATCCGGTGAATTGGAGGCTGCCGGATGAAGTGGCGGGCAGTTTGACAGGGTGAGACTCGGGACGATTTTGATGTTACCCGAATTAACCGATGCAGCTATCGTAGGGGATGCACCACGGACACCACCCCCTAAACTGCCTCCTCCGGCTGTTGTCGAACTTGCCGAACTGTTGTAAGCCAAGCATGCGTCAAAGCTGAGCTGTACCGCTTGGAGATTGAAGGTCGCGTGATGGTGATGATGATGGTGATGATGGTGGTGCCCCGGGGGTGGTGAAGACAGCAGAAAGGGACTAGCAGCAGCGTGGTGCTGCGTGCCCACTACCTCCATACCGTCCATCGTCATCCTCTGCAGCAAATCTTGTTCGCTCGTTATTGTCGTTCTCGACAACGACGATGAGCCGACCGGGTTTGTGGCCGTAGGGCCGATCCTCTCGGGGGCTTCGATACCAGCTCCGGATCCTCTTCTTCCCTCGACCAATGCGGATGATCCCTCGCACTGCGTCTCCTCGCCTGCGGTCGTATCGTTTAACGGAATTATTATTCGATCAAGTGGTATTACTATTTAGCACAGGTTGTTTTTGTTTTTTTTGTTGTTAAATCACGTTATTCGATTAATAAAGAGTCTTTATATTCCTCAAGGTCTTCCGATGTTTGTACGGAAAAATAGATTTTCATCGGACAATAAATAGTGAGGTTTGTCACGAGACCCGATAAAATGAGCTTGGAATTGTTCGTCTTTTGACGTTAATATTAACTAATAAATATCGAGCCCTGTACAATAGCGCACTCGAAACACTCGACCGCGGAGGATATTCCGCTTTTAGTAAAACACGAGAAAAGCACCACAAGCACGGAGAACCGATTGCTCAGTATGTCCAATCAGTCTCTCTCTCTTTTTCCATTTCACTGTGACCGCTATAATCTCGTCTCCCTTGTGGCTCGTTTCCACTCTTCCCACTTGAGGCCCGCCGCCGTGTCCCCTCTTTTAGCGATTCCCGCGGTTCGACACAACAGGCTGTATCACTGGGAAGCGTAGGGAGAGAAAGAGACACGATTATTCGCAAACGTTGCGTGGGCTTTCGCAAGCGCGAACCCTTGGCGTCGTGTGCGCGCTCACTGGGATATACGGGCTGGGCTTGTTTGGGTGTCCGTGAGCGTGACCGGGCCCACAGCTCGCTCTTAGTCGTTGTGTCGATGCACGCGCGAAAACCTTTCTATCCGTGGGCGTTCGCGCTCGGTGGTTCAACACAGTGCGTCGCGTCCGTGGGTGCGTGGTTGCTGTCGGCTGGTGGCCGAGAGCTGGCGCACCATGGACCAGGATGTAAAGGACGCGCGATGCGTGGGGGTCGCGCACGAACTGAGCCGAGTCGCGGCGCGCCCCGTAGTTTTATGAATGGACCGCGGAGACTGTCCCATATTTGGAAGCGTCGAGCGAACCTCGGCCAATCCCCGCTCTGAGGTTCTACCTTGCCAGCCGAACTCCCCCTCCCCCCCCTTCCACCCTGCCCTCCGCCCCGCCGCGGAGCATGTCGCGTGCGCTCTCTCGACCGCTGTGGCGTTGCCGCTGCTGCTGCCGCCGCCGTTGCCGCCTCCCCCCCCTCCCCCATTCCCTCACTGTTGACTCGACCGTGTACGCGCGCTCATGAGTCGCCCCTCGAGCGCTGCCCCCACGCTGCCGGCCGGCCGGCCGCCACGTGTCCCCCTCGACCCTTCCGCCCCCTGGACGCTCATACACCCCACCCGAGAAACGCGCGCGCGTCGTTGCCGCCGTTCCCGGCTTCCCCTTGCCTCTCGCCGCTCAGCCGCGCTCTGCTCCTACAGCCCCGCTGTTTCTCCGTCGCCCCTGACTGTCCCCCCCGCCCCTCCCGCCGCCTTTGCCGCCCGACGGTTCGCCAGTGACGTAGCACCCTGTGACGTAGAGCCGTGGCGCGCGCCGAGGCTCTCCCGCACGCGGTAGCTCTCCACGAGCGCGCTCTGCCGTACGGCTTGGAGAGGAGCGAGAGACATCGAGAGGGAATGAGAAACCGACGGAGATCGATACACATATACATATATAGCGCGACTCGGAGCGTCGACGTTGACGACATAGACGTGGGTTATCTTGCATCTGTAACTTCCTCAGTGAGAGATTACTGTGGGCAACGTTGTGGGGTCTATGTGGTGGAAAAAAGAGAGAGACAGAGACGGGAGGATGGGAGAAGTGAGGGAGGAAGAAAATGTTTGTACACGCTGAAGACGCGGGAGCATGGGAAGCAGAGAGCTTCGGAAATCTTGTGGACAGGCCAAACGGTGGAGCATTCTTATAGCTACGTGTGTGCACACGCACGCAGACGAGAGCCTCGACTGATGAGCAAGCATTCCTCCTGCTGTGGTCTGTTTACATATGAGTTTCTTTCTTTTTCTTTCTTTTTGGATTGGAGGAATTGATTATTGTGGAGAGTTGAACGGTTCGTACTAGGCAAATCACGTTTTATTTTTCGTTTTCCGCGGTTTTTCCTTTTTTTTTTTTAATCCTTAATCATTTCGTATATTTGATATACGAATATAATAAAACATTCAGATAAATGTACCAGCTTTCGGAAGGTGGTTTTGAGCATGGCCTAGTGTGTTGGCTGTTTATCAACTACATTGATAAATACATAGAAGCACCAGAGAATGCTCGAAATAATCTACGAAGAAAACTAGCGAACGTCTTTAAGAAAATGTCGTTTCCGATAATGTAATCAATCCTACTCGTGATAAAAATGAATATCAAAATACTATACTTCACGATTTTGAAACGTCTTTCTTTACATTAATTGAGAAGCGTATACGATTTTCAGATTTGGGCTTTCTAGTAATTAAATTTGTAATGGAGTCGAATAAACGACCAAGGTTGGTAACGTTATCTTAAAGGGCTAACTTTAGTGCAACTTATCCCCTCGATATATTAGCTGGGTGTTGATTTCGATAGCTTCTCAGGGAGTACGGTAATAATGATTGAGGGCGTATTGATATTCTAGAGGATGGTATAACGTTCGCGGGAATCTGTTTCGCACGGCATGCGAGAGCGCGCAACGTGTAGGGACTAAAATAGAATTGAATGCGCGCGTCCGAAGGCAGACGGGGGTGACGCTCCCCGGGGAGGCAGGTGAAGTTGCGAGAGATATAATAATAAGCATATATACACGAACGAGATGGAATCGAATAATAGAACGACTCCCCGTGTGTCTGACAACAATCCACGAACTTGCGTGTCTTCTGTGACGTCGGTGAAACCGGCTAATCGATATGACGACGAATTGAGTAACAGTTTTCTTTTTTTTTACGTTCCACTTAATTTTATCGTTGTTGTTGTTGTTTTTTTTTTTTTTTCACTTTCGGTTTTCGAAGTGGTTTATAAATTTTTAGCGATGTTGCGAAAAAGGTTTCATTTCAAAGCGCGACTCAGTGACTCACATTTTTGGCCTCTTTCCAAAATTTAAACTAAATCTACCGTTGTTGAGAAATCTGGAAGATCATTCGCCAGCATCGTGATGTAGACACTTTTATTAAACACAATTTGCGTAGTCGAGTTACGGCAAAAATTGATCAGTGCATTAAACAACATTAATTACTTGCTCACATCGCGTAGCATATATGACACATATTGAGAACCATTGGGTATGGAAAGGTTGTGTTAGTTTTTTTACGTGAAAAATAAGATAAAATTGGCCATTCGAAACATGCCGTGAAATTCTTAAGCAACAGGCTGTTTTTCAAATGTCTACTGCAAATGCTATTTCCGTCGGAGAAAAATAAAAATATTGTATTTTCATTATAATGCAGAGGAAAATCTGCGTTTTGGGTGTCTTTTTCTTTTGCATCTCTCTAATATTTTCTCTTTTCATAAACGCTTCCAAGTTACATAAATAAATGAAAAAGCTATTGGATTCCTAAAAGAATTGATTTTTTTCTTCTTCTTCAGAAAACCACAAAAAATACTTTGAATAAATGTTAAATTCTAGTGAAGTGACGCAAAGGTGAATATAAAACAAAATAAAAAATATTTCCAACAAATGTTTGATGCTCATACTTTATCACATAAATTCCTATAGGAGATATTTGTTTTTTGGAATAAATGTGTTAAGAGCTTAGCCCAATTATCACAGTTATTCTGCATTCCGTTTATTGAACTTTTTGCAACGTAATACGTATCGTGGAACTTCCGCCTTATCAATTTTGATCCGTCTACTATAATACTTGGAAACTTCAGTTGTTCAGTCTCTTGAGAATCCAACAATGACGAGGGAAGTGAGGGAAGCGATACCCTCGAATGTTTCTATTCCGAGACTAAAGCTTCGAAGGAGCTTTCCGTAAGCGTTTCGAGACGCTAAATGTTATTTTTCCCGTTAGAATCAGACTTTTTATCGGAGTATTAAAATAAAATTGGTGCCCTTGACTCAAATTTAATAATAATGAATCAAAATATGATTCAATTGACAATTTGTAACACCTACAAATTTGGAATTAAACGAGTAGAATATAATACACTGAGGAAAAAAAACTGAATTAAAAGAAATGATTTCAGAACAGACTATTCTATTCTATTTATTTTTCATTTACACAAAATTATGAATAGACGGTCGTTACGTTTAAGAAAAAATTCGTCCTCGGTCAAAAATCAAACACAATCAACTAAGTAAAATCTAATAAGTGGCGTTAATTTTTTTTAAACTCACGAAACGAGAAAAATCTTGGAACCATTGAATAAAGTATACTGAAAAAAAAGTCATTCAACTTTACAAATAATTATTAAATAGAATCCGAAATAACATCTTGTACAATTAAAATGTCTTCGAAGCAGTTGCAAGAGCTTCAATATATATATGTTCATTGAATCGGAAGCTTATTGAATCTACACCTCTAAATAATAGGGCGGATATTGAGTGCTCGCGGTCCTACCACGTTGACCACCGTGGCAACCACCTGACGCCCTATTTGGGATCACGCAACCACGACGACGAGGACGGGAGCAGCCGCTGGTACGGGCCGCGTTGGTATAGTGGTACACAGTGACGGCATTCGACACGCTCGAGGCTCGCGGCACGCGCGCGCCACTCCAGAGTTCTCTCGCTAACTCGCTCGCTCACGAGTTCCCAGCCTACCGAGCGCTGCCGTGCTGCGGTGCGCCACTTATTCATCTCATCTCCGTACCGAACCTCAGGAGAAGAGAAAGAAGCATCGACCCTCTGCATTCAGAATGCTCGGCTTATGAGATTTCCAAAGCGTTAATATCGCCTCAAGCACATTGCTCGTGCATGCCATGCCTATTTTCGTCGATACACGACAGTATTACTCTTGACCCAAGCCCTCACACAAAAGCTCTTAAGGATTTTAGATCACCTTCGGGCAACACGAAGATTTATGAGTTCTAGTTTAATTCTCAACGTTGAACTCACTAGTTTCGGTGTTGGATTAGTACAGGTGTCAGAGTTTCCGGTTGTGGCTAATGGTTTAGCCAGTATGTGGTCTGATTGAAATTATAAGTGGGATAATGACGAAATAATCTCGCGAGTCAATCTTGGAGGAAATTTTAGACCGACTATTGGTTATAGGTAATCATGGATGGTCAATATCGAACCAATTCTGGTAAAAAAACCTGGCCACTTGAAGAATGTGACCCCGATACTGGCTATTCAGTACTCAGCACATGCCCAGTACTCACAATTACTCGTGTTTCCTGTACTTGAACGACCAATCGAACCCGAGGTAGGATTCCGCCTGGGAGTCCCAGTTCGAAACTCGATCCTGGTCGGAAATGACTCGGGTCTCCCCAAAAGAGGTACGTAACTTGGAATCCGAATGAATTTCGAATAGATTTCCGGTTCCGCACAGGATGACAATGTACCATCGATTAGAATTCGGTAAAATCAACGTAAAAGTGACGTTCTATTTGGAATCCGAATGAAATCGAAAAATCGAAAATGAATTTCCGTGATTTCCGTCGAAATGGTCGACTTCTAATCGAACGGTGAACATTTCTCGTATATACATTTTCACATTACCTGTATTAAATGTTCCGTTTAATGATTTAACAAAAAAAGTTCTAAAATAAAAATCTAGAATAATCAACTACGTACTTCTCGCGTTGGTGGGAATAAGCTTTTTATCCACGTAAAAGTTATTTTCGCAAGCCCAGTTGTAGTCTAATTCTCTCGAAGCAACGGACGACGCTGGCATGTTGTCACTTCACCATTCCGGCTTCATTCCATCATAGTATTTGTTGCAACTGCACTATCCTGAGTGGGCCAATGACGGGATTTCGTATAACTTTTAAACAGGATCCGAGATAACGAGTGCGCTTCCTTTCCGGTGTAAAAAATATCCAAACACAATTCAGTCCGCTGTCGTTTCACAATCTCCTTTTGACTCCCGTGTTCGCGGACACTGCACGTAATCTCAACATAAAATCAACGTAAAAGTGACGTTCTATTTGGAATCCGAATGAAATCGAAAAATCGAAAATGAATTTCCGTGATTTCCGTCGAAATGGCCGACTTCTAATCGAACGGTGAACATTTCTCGTATATACATTTTCACATTACCTGTATTAAATGTTCCGTTTAATGATTTAACAAAAAAAGTTCTGAAATAAAAATCTAGAATAATCAACTACGTACTTCTCGCGTTGGTGGGAATAAGCTTTTTGTCCACGTAAAAGTTATTTTCGCAAGCCCAGTTGTAGTCTAATTCTCTCGAAGCAACGGACGACGTTGGCATGTTGTCACTTCACCATTCCGGCTTCATTCCATCATAGTATTTGTTGCAACTGCACTATCCTGAGTGGGCCAGTGACGGGATTTCGTATAACTTTTAAACAGGATCCGAGATAACGAGTGCGCTCCCTTTCCGGTGAAAAAAATATCCAAACACAGTTCAGTCCGCTGTCGTTTCACAATCTCCTTTTGACTCCCGTGTTCGCGGACACTGCACGTAATCTCTGCGTCTCTGGCGCACGTGTCTTCACCTCAAACGTTATTTTACAGCTTCCATTCTCGGTCAGCGCACGCAATTGCCGTGCATGCGGGCGAGCAGAGACTTTCTCTAATTAACAATGGTCTCTTCATTCTTTTCTCACTTCTTAATAACATTCATATTTATTATTCCGAGAATTCTACCATGGTCATCGTCAAAGTGTCACCATGATATATTTCTCATAATTTTTTGTACAATTATCATCCTCAATCAGATTTCAACTCGAGCAATTAATTAAGCTATTTTTATATTAATAAAAATTTAGAGAGCAACAAATCAACGTTTCCCGAAGCTGGCGATTAATTCGCATTGTGATATCTATCTATCAGGCTCTCAACCAGAAGACATTGTTTTTTAAGCCCCAATGGAATTGCAGTAGCTGCGGCTAAGGTCGAAAACCCGAGAACTGTCAGGCTCTCGTAACAAGGTACACTCAGTTCTCCTGTTTGTTCACGCCGTTTGGACAGTAGGATAGACAAGAGCAGCGAGAAGCTCGCTTGACTGGTTGGTCTCTTCAGCCGGCTCTGTAGCATGCGGAATTCATCAGCCGTGAGTGCCGGCCGCGCGCGTTTTAACGTCGTCTCTTGTGCCTCGACTCTCCCTTTCTCTTCTCTTATTTTCCTGACCCCTTTGGCTTCAGCTGCTTGATATAACTGACACGCATGACCACCAGTGACAAAATTCCCTTATTTTCCAATGTCTCCCTTCCTTTTTTCCTCTCTTAATTATCTACAAATCCAATAAACAAAAAAAAAAAACATTTCCAATAATTTACGCAAGCACATAACGATTCACAGTAATTACCCGCTCATGTAATCTTTGATCTTATTTTTTTTTTAATATCAATAAATTACACCGACCGAACAATAGCGATGTTGAACCTGAGAGCAAAGGAGTCACGCGTTTGTTTACATTGGCACTATCTTTATAATGGGCGTCACCTATTGTCAGCCGCCAGTTTAGTGGAAAGATTAGGTCACACACGCACAGACACACGCGCGAGTTCAAGTTACTGGAAGAACGTTCGCGGGGTCTCTGGTGTTTTTGAAATTTTCTCCGACGAGAATCGCGCCGACGTGAGCCGAGCGCGTGCTTAACTGCTATAGCCCTCGACGCTGCCGTCGTCGTCGTCGTCGTCGACGGCGTCGACGGCGTTGCTCGCTCGCTGGCGTGGCACAACAAAATCTAAAATTACCCCGGCCTGCCGAGGTGGTGGGCGCGTACTATTCGTATCCACAGTCGCCTCGGTTTTGCGCGGGCGAGCGAGGCTATTTCGAGCCGCCACGCAACCACCTGAGCCAACCATCCCCAAATACCAGGATGAATCCATAGTATCGATACCGTGCGTGCGACGCTGACTCAGGTCGCGGCTTCGACGCGGTTTTGGCAGCCTGAGCTTCGCCTCTGGCACTTCCACACACGCACACTCGGCTTATTCGACGACGAGACTCGCGTGCCAACGATACATACGTTTCTGTACAAATCGCAACGTACACGATGAGGAATTTTATTACTAACGACGAAGAGATGGCTTCGAATACAGCGATTTTCTCTTTCTTCCGCGTAGAGAATTATCAAAAACGGATGAAGAATTCGTCGTTTCAGTTTTTTCTGGATGTCGATAATAATGGGAATCAAAGCGAATTTTAATGTCATCACATTAGTGGTAAATTTTTAGTATGTATTAATTTTATAAAAATGGTTTGGCGGATTACGTTATTAGATTTTGAAAAATACCCGTTACTAATGTCCAGCTCTTACACACTTTTAGCTGCCGGGCTAAAACTTTTCGGGAACATTAAAGAAATTCGTGGGCTTGTTTTAGATCTGTTTTAAGGTAAGCAAATCATTATTTTGTTTTCAGTGTAAATACTCGCAGAAAAAAAATTGGTTTCATCCGCTGAATTAACGGTAGCGAAAAAAAGGGTTTCATCCAACTTAATAATTCCTGTTGTAAGTTGAAAAAAAAAAGTTTAATTAAGTCAGAAATCAACTTATTAGTTCCCTCAACTATATATTCTTTCTAATCAGCCAAAAATTTTATTCGTTGGCTGTGCCCGGTAATTCAATAACTCCAACCGATTTTTTTCTCATACTAATAAAATTAAATGTGAAAAAAAAAAATTTGTTATGTCATGTTCTGCACTGCAATCTTAAAAATTTCACTTTCTTTCACATGATGCATGCGGAAAAGTCATTAACACGTCAATAAATAGCACAGCGATTTGATTCAATGTAGTCCTTCACCGCAAGCATTACACCGATGACTTCATCATTTGTAGTTTCCAAGATCTCAACTATTTTCGCGAGGGCCATTTCACCTCTCTATACTTAGCATAACGTAGCTGTAAACGTAGTCGAGCGCGCGGAGAATCTTCCGTCTTCATGATTGCGAAATCATCTGTGACGATGATGAATCATAACGTTCGAACGACTCTGCCATGCGAGCGAACTTTTCACGATCGGGACGTCGCCTTATTTGTACATTGTTGGCCATGAATTATCGTTCAATATTTCAGAACAACTTTAATATATTCACGTGCCGACACTACATCGTTGTATTGTCCATATTATTTTACAATAAATCGATAATTGCTCTTTTAATAATGCACATTGACTTTCACAATTATGTTAAGTCGGACACGCGTTTAAAAAATTGTTGTCTTTCGCTAATCGTTCGTCCAGCAAATAAAACGTTCGGCGATTAACACTTTGATCACAAGTTTTCAATTTTTAAAATGTACAATAAAGTGACTAAAACGATTGCTACAAAAAAAATGTTTGCCTCATGCTATCGGTGAAAAGATAGATAATATCAATAACACCGATAAAAAAATGCGTTAACGCGCTGATTAAGTGTATTCGTATTATTTCACTTCGAGCAATAACTTGGTCGAGTTGTTATGGAAATGAAGGTTTGTGATAAGTGTCGCTTTTTACACAACACTTTGATTAGTCATTCGATTACCTCATAACAGCTAATACCCGATTCGTCTGACACTAACGCTTAACAAAAATGTTTCATGTTCAATTTACGGGACATTTATCGACGATGATTGATCGTTTATCAATTATCCATTGGACGAACGTCGGTGACACGGTCGCGCCGCCGGACAGTCGACGACGGCTGCTGTATTCGGCTTCCCGACGTCCCACCGATTCGCTATGGTGACTACGCGCACAGCGCAGAGTCATTCTACCGTATAGAAGCGTAGCTATAGTAAAGCTGTTGCTTGCTCGCGCTCTGTTGCTGTTGCTCTCCCCCTTTTTCTCTCCCTTCCGACCTCTGGTGTTCCACAAGCGTGCCGAGGACGCTTTTTGCCTTCGCTATCAATGGCGGAATCCGACGGGGCACGCGACCACCCGAGGCTACGTGCAATGCGCTCGAGTGCCGGTCCGCGCGCTACCACGTGCGATCGCTCGCGCGTGCTCCGACCGACGAGTAGTGCGCCGCGCCACCGACGTGCCTTTTATTTCCTCAGTTGCAACTGTTGCTCTCAGTATTGTACACAAGGTGGCGCACGCCTTTATCACGACTCCGCTAATTGCTCAATCGACGTCTCCATCTGCATCTTCGATTACCGTTATTCGTATCCGATTCGTTCGACTCGTATGAAATTACCCGAAAATTAATTCTACGTTATCTCGTTCTCTAACGACCTACGTTTTTACATAAATGTCTAACTGAATGAAAAAATCGATAATTTTTTAACCAAATGACGAAAATGGTTTTTTTTTTTCTTTCAAAATCAACTAAAATAGGCTCGTAACCATTGTTTTCTGGGTGTAATACGCCACTTGAGACCAATGGCATAGGCGAGAAGCTGATATTTCAAAAAAATAATTTTCATGACCCCGTTTTAGCGTTATAAGCTTAGTAAGATCACGTAAAAGTGTCGCGGGCACGTGTGATTAGCCTAGTTGTCACAAAAATTGTCGTACAATTTAACGAAATCTTTATCTGCCATTACGAGAACAATTTATTTATCTGTAGATAATGTTTGTAAATATATGAATGGCGAGTCAATAACGATTATCTTGCATGACACAAAACGATGGAGATTTATAACTCCGGTCGGAAGTTTCAATCAGTGAACAGCCGCCCTGTCATTTCCTTTTGTAGAAGGGAACCGCAACGAAGGGAAAAAGTAAACTGCAGGCAGGTAAGGGACGATGTCGGAGATCTGTTCTTGCCCTCAGCAATGTTGTCGTGGCCGTCGATTGAGGAATTCTCAGCGGCACGCGACTGCCCGAGGCACCGCGCGCCCATCCGAACCACGTGCCATTGCGCGCGCGTGGTGCTCGGGGACTGCGTTCCTCAGCGCACCGCGCAGCGACACCCGGGGCCCGTTTCTTTCACGAAGCCGCGTAATAAGGCTCCTCGTGTATATAATTCAGGGGAATTTGCCGTAATAATTCCTCGTTGTCGCTTGTACGAGCAGCGCGCCGGTATAATCTATCGTTCGAGCGTGATAAGTCCCGAGACACCAGCGGCGACTATAAACGCAGAGAGTTGCCTCTCTGCCGTGACCAACGCATCTGATTTAAAATCGAATCAATTTAAATCTATCCACCATCGAGACCCTCGGTTTTATGTCTCTTTAATTTACACGCACTTACTGTACATTTATCGAGCATAGCCAGAAAACCGTTTCACTCTGTTTTTATCAATAAGACGTTGGATAACGAATTCATGAATATTGAACGCATGTAGAAATTCCTGTAACAGGTAAAACTCTGGAGCCGCTGAAACACGCGGCTTAAAGTGACAATATTGTCAACGACAATTGGAAGAAAAAATCTACATTTTATGCTGCATTTTGGATCATTTTTTGTACAGCGGATCGATTTTTATTTACGAATCGAAAAAAAAAAAAAAAAAAAAACACTCACAAAAATCAATATTTACTTGTGGGTGAAAAACGAGATTTAAAAATGTGATATAATTTGCACTTGTTCCTTATACTGACAGCACTATTTCAAAAATGATGAACTGTTTCACTGTCAACCTGCAATTCTGCTTGTCGTCGTGGAATAAAGTTCCGAAAAAATTCAGGCGGTTAAACATTATTTAGAGCCCACTTTAAATCTTAGGAACGTTAGAAATTTTTCGTATTGAAACATTTTAATTTTTTCTATTTTTAAACGTCAAGTGTCAGCTATGTTTGAACCACTGTTCCAAATGGATGCTTTCGTTATACTTGAAGTAAACAGGTTCGAGTGCAGAAAACTAATAATAGTTGGGCGGAGTTGGTTGGGACAACGAGTAAATAGATTGGTCCAAGAAATAACTTGACTTACGCATCTGTTGTTTGTTCTTTGACACCAAAATGAATTTGGATAATTCATCATCATCATCATGTTGAAAGAGCATAACACGACATTTTTTCTTCCTATTAATTTAGCTTGAATCATTGTAATTATAGTTGATAAAAATTAATATAAAAAATGAATAAATAAATAGCTTTCTCCGGTTGGTGGTTCGTGACAAAGATAATTCAGCTACAAAAGTCTCTATATTTGGCCTGTTTGTCCGTCATTGGAAAGACGGGCTTATTACCATTCGGTTCTTCGTTGTGCGATTGGGTGACTCACGTGTAGGCTCGCATGGGTTTTTGCGCCGTAGCTAAGAGCAGCTCCACGGGCGATTATGGATCGTTTCCGGTAATTACGGAGACATCGAAGCTGTTCTCACGAGACGATTGTACGAGATCGGCCATGGCAAGGCATTGATAATAATAGGACCATATTTGTGACCGGAGTAAAAAACGCTCCCTAATTGCTCGATCTTCTACGGCCAAGAGACGGGGAAAGTCGACTACGTTTTTTAAGTACGTGCGAAGTATCGTTGCATTGTTGCATGAGCAATGCACGGCATATGACGAAAACAGAGAAGGAAAATTATTTTTTCTTTAATCTGAAGCATTTAGACCACATAATTTTCTTTTGTTTTATTACTGAAAGCCCATAAGCAATTGTAAAATAATAAACAGACTATTCAATGGTTAACTACCACATTTCCAAGCACTTTTATGAGCTTGATAGTCGAGTTACCATTTTCGAGCACTTTCAGGTGGATTATCAAGATTTATTAAACAATATTTTTGTGCTCATTGCCTCGACCTTATCCCATCGATACTCTGTTGCATCTTTGGCACATTTTGAATTTATTTAAAAAAAAACCAAAAGACAATAAAAATTCAACATGAAAAGCCCGTTTTTGCACAAAAGCTTTGGATTTCTTACAATCTGATAACGTAACGACTTTGTTATTTGCTTTTTCCACCCTCGAACTATGTTAATTGTTCAATCGACCTGGAATCTCATGGTCTCATAAGACGTCTTGTTAAAACCTCAATTTTTTAATAGATATTTCTCCGAAAAAAAAAAAAAAACAAATTCGGCAAATGTTTAGCGAATTCGAACTGTGTTATATTCCGGATTCCCAACTCTATCCAACCCAAGGTGCACCTGGTCGCCCTTCTTGGTGCGTGCAGTGAAAACTTGGTGTGGAATAAATCGAAATATGGTGGATTAGAGAAATTCTCGAAGAATTTAACCGTACACGCGAGCGAACAACGTTGTAAATAAGCGGCGAACGAGTCCCGACGAAACAAGTCTCGTGAAACTAACGGATGCACGTAATTCTCATTGAGGAGGTAGGCGGCAGGCGGTCCCGTGGCGATGCTGCTGCTAGCTGCTTGCTGCTGGTGGTGATGCTGCTTGTGTTGCTGCCACCGGTTCACAGTGCCGACGGCCCTCATCTTAAGATCTGGTGAGCAGCGCGCGCGAGTCTCTCCCGTCGCATCGATTTTCTAGTTCTGATCATTAAGAGTCTCTCGAAACTGAGCGAGCTGCAAGCGCAGCGATTTATCTGCGCAGCTCATACTCCATCATCCGTCTCAGGGCATTACCACTTCTCAGAATAATCTTCCTCTCGAGTCTCTTATCGCTTTCGAGGACGTAAAAAAAAAAAAAAGGTTCTCCAAGTCATATATTGTTTTTGAAAAATCGGATCATCGTCGTTGATAGCGTAGATTCTTAATTTATTAATAGGATGCATTTGTGAGGGGGAAGCTTCGCATATATTTGAGGATTACTCTCGTGTCTTGCGCAACGATCGCTCGCTACCATCTTATCCACATGGAATCAATAATGCCCCGCATCCAGCGCGTGCCGTCTCTCGTAGGACCCGCTTTATATTGTCCCGTTAATCGGAGAGGTGATGCTAGTCGCTTTATACACCTACCACATTTCTCGGCTCAAATATAACTCATCGACTGTGTAACCTAAGAACTTTCCAAATACATCATATTATTTTAACGACTCTCGTGACTCGGTATTAAAATGTGGCCACTGGTTGCGTCGAATTAAATTATCGTAATTCGTGTAATTAATGTCAGCTATTCTTTATTTCACCCGGTAACGCAGTAAAATTGAAATCGAATTTTTTGCACTCGTCAATAAAACAATTTTACGACAGGAATTTCTTGTTTATCTTTGTGTCCAAGTTTCCACTTGAAAAATTTGCATTTTCCGTAGGATGATCGCAATTTTTCAACGAATTTCATGGAAAAATTGAGATTTTGAGTCTTCTCGAATTCAACGAAAAAAGAAAGCCATGACTTTCTTTCACTCTCCTTAAATTTTGCTGAATAGTTCTTCATAGGTGTACATTTAATTTGTCGGCATCAAATTTACCCAAACTTGCAAAATTACTTGAATTCGATTTACTTTTTTGCAAAGGCCTTTCGGAGTCACTTACAAATTTATTTCCAACAGAACGTACGTCAATTGCCGATGGCCTGAGCGTTTTAATACAGAAATATAAAGGTCCGAAGAGGGCTGCTAATAGAACGAGAAAAAGGGATTGATCGATGTAAAAAGAATAATCAACTCCGACAATTCGTGTAATGAAAGTTCCTCGGTATTTTTGCTGGCACGCCTGCGCGTACGTGAATGAGTAATCAGTGTCGTCACGCAAGTCTCTGAGTTCTCAGGCAAGAAAGCAAGTGAGCGAGTGTTTAACGATCATGGGAAGTGTAGTAGACGCTACGGACGCTGAAGAGATTGGTTCGTATAGCGACTCACGTGGCTGCGCATTGCTGAACGAGCGGCATCAGCCGCGTAACTCAGGTAGCACTTGGATCCACGAAGCTATACCTGTTTTACACGGCATCGACGTAAGAACCGCGGATGAATTTAAGACCATGCGAACGAGACTCGCGAACTTGTGGTCGAGGCAATACCAACGAGTCTGTAAGACGAACCGCTCGATTAAGATCGTTTATGAAACTTCTTATCCTTCTTTATGTTTCTCCTCTACATTTTATTGTTTTTTCCACCTATAAATAACAATAATAATAATAATAATAATAATGTACACCATAAAAAATGCACGTAAGTACGAAACGATATGAAATTTACTTTTATCGTAAATATTATGAGAATTCTGCGGTGCTGGTATTTAAAAATTAGAGTACGTTTAGTGACTGCTTATTGTAAATATACCAATATTGCATATGTTAATGACAAATGCATCGGAATATTAATATGCGGTATATTTATCCGAGCTTTGTGTATCGGGATGTTCATTTAAAAAAAAAATTCTTTTACTATGTATGGCTGCAATAATAAAAATCTCCGACGTGAAAAGCTCGAAATGAAAAATTGTATAAAAACCCCAGTTGGTCGGTGAGCAAGTGAAAATGTGTAATTCGACGAAAAAAAGGTTTTAATTAACACTGGTGATATGTACGGCGCCGGGTAAAAGAAAAATGAAGGAAAAGAAGAAAAAGTGAGAAGGTGAAAAAAAAAAAAAAATTAAGACGAGACGACAGTTTGCAAATTTAAATATCTATGCCTCTTGAATAAGAACGAGTCTGGCTGACGCTATAATTCGCGGACTGGCAAGTTGACGCGAGCCGCTGTACCTTCTCGGTTTATACGCTGACTATGTAAGGCAAGCATCTTGGTAATAGCCGACGGTTCGATCAACGTAGCGAGCCGTTACATTTTTTCTTTTTTCTTTTTTTTCAATAAGCAAAAGGGAATGAGAGGACGAAATTCCGGTTGCGCTCGCCTGGTCTGCGCAGGTAACTCAACTGGTCGCGCGAACTGATTTATTGCGGAGACCACGACGTAGTGCCGTGGAATTAAGTTGAAGCAATTCATCAATAATCGAACGCAGTGGCGTGCAACGGCTTCGAATTCGTGACATATCGGAACTGATTGTATTTTATTGATAGTTGCTTAGTCGACGATTATCGCAAAACACGAATCCTTTCACGCCCGTATATTGTAGAAATTTCAACTGTTTTTTAATGACGCTGTAGAAATTTTCAATAGTCGGACGCCGTTAACAATTATTTTCAAGATTAATATACTGCACGGAAATTTTTAGATATCGCGTATTAAATTCAGCTGCATACAAGCGTATATTGTAAAATGAAAAAAAAAATTATGACACGAATCACATTACATTCAGTACACGATATGAACAACTTCCCAAGTTGCACTGAGAGAGAATAATTGTATTAGTAACTGTTAAGTGGCAACTATTCATTTTCAATACGTGCACCCAATTTTGCTACAGCAGTCACGATTATTAAATCGTTACTACAACTGCAAAATAATTACCATAATTATGAGAATAAAATTAATAAATGTCGCTTTACATTAACTGCACTATTACGATTTCTCCGATTGTGACTAAGTTGACCGATTTCTTAGATCCGACTTACAAACTAATTATTTCCGTTGCTTAATTGGGCCTCACCAATTCATTTGTCCAGACTTCAAAAAAAATTTTTTTCCGTGTGAATCTCATAATCAAATAAATTGTTTTTATTTCTTCGAAGCCAACCAGAAATTAACCAAACCGCGAGTGACCTGACAATGATTATTTTCATCGTATTGCAAGCAGAATAGTTAGCAGTTACGAGCCTCAACGGGGGCGGCTTTTTTATAAATAATATTATGCAATGTGTGCGGCTCGTTTTTAGTAACGATCCCCAGACGTTCATCCGAATGAATTACACACGCGAACCGGACGCACGGTAGCCGAGGCGCGATCGGACCGATTATAAAAAAGAGAGGCAGAGCGACCCACGTATACTTATCGGAAAATGGAGGGGGGCGCGATTCCGATGGTGCAGCAGCGGCGGCGACCGGCAGATGCCCGTCGTGCTCGATCGAACGCCCAACGAGCCGACGTCAAAGCCTCTCTACTCGTCGACTCTTCGTGGCCGGCCTTATCAGCCGCTTCTCTGACGTGCAGGGAGAGCGTGCCGGCATCGATAGGCGATAACCGCCCGGCCGTAACACTTATTTCAGCGCTAGTACACGCGACGTACGTGCGTACTTACTGCTCTTTGGAGTTGGATGCACACGAGCCTCGTGGAATAAGCCTTCACCCCTCAAGCACGAGTGTTTGCCGCGCGGAACCGCGGCGCACGTCACATTCGGTTTGCTGAACGTTTATTTCGCGATTCTAACGCACGACGGAACCTTTACTGGGCGGAGTTTTGAGAAAAGAAGTTTCCTCGCTTCACGGAAAGCCAATTAAATACCATACTTGGGTTTTGATATTGTCTTTCCGTCGAGGAATTTCAAACTCGATGATAACAATGATATTTTGGTGCCTCTCATTTTAATGCATCTCAAACACAATGATAGTAATAATGTTTTACTGTCGGTTTTAAGAGACACAAATTTATTCGCAAGGGAGGATAGATTTGAATACCGTTGTAATTTGTGGAAAATAAAAGCTGTTGACGCGCAACTGCTTTCTCTTCACTTCCGGTGACAAGATTAGTTAGATAGTGGTTTTCTAAATCTCTCGAGATTCGACACGCGAGCGTAAAATGCTGCAGTGTTGATAAACAGAAGTGACATTGAATCAAGGCGACGTTTGTTTTTACCGGCGAACCGGTTTTCATCGGTTTATGAAAAAAAAATTGCCTCGAGACACGAAAAACAAAACGTAACCTCTAACATAACTAGAGGTTAGTTCGAGAAAGATATATTTCCGTGCTTTTCGAGCGAAACGAAAATCTGTTGCCGGTCACGGACCCTTCGAAGGATCCTCCTCATAAAATCTCAATGCTTTTATCGATTTTCGTAAAAAGTATACTACGTAAATATCAAATAGCCCTGTATTTAGCAATAGTAAATACAGATATGATATTCCCTTAAAATCAAATTTGAATGAAAAGAAAACTCTCTTTCTTTGCGAGGGAGGAAGGCTAATAAACTTTATGGCGTACACATTATTATATGCGTATCGACAAGTTGGATGATGCGTTATTCATAAATGTCATTGCGTCTGACGTAAAGAGTGCAACCCCGTTTTTCCTCGCGTATGGGCAATCTATTACAGTCTTACATACACTTTTAGCGTGTGTGGGAGGTTGTGGGGTATGGCGCGGGGCTGTGGGACAGTGCGCAGTATCCACGAGCGTTTGTTTTCGCGTCCGAGCTCACGATAGAGTCACAATTCGCTACCCTGACGACCCTTCCATGTAGCCTGGATAACGCAATGCCGAGGCTTTCCTACGTAAGAGCGATTCGATTTAAAAATGCCTCGACGCGATGGCAGTGCGTCGTCATTGACGTCCCACGTAACGACTGATTTATCGCACGGTTTTTTTTTTTTTTTTTCGATCGGCCACTTCGCTCCGTCATAACGCCATTATATTGTTATGACGCCAGTAAGCACGACGACAATCGTCGGCACTACTCGACTCGAAGCACTATGCAACTCGAGTTCGATAAGGCTTATCAAAAATTCTCGTTCAAGAACCACGACATTGAATTTTTCAAAGTATCACGCAGTAATTGGCACTACACGGTACATAAATATTTTATGGGCCTTATAAGATTAGCATTTCGCGAAATATAGTGGACAAGATGACCCTGAATATATCTGCAGCTGCAATTTTAATACTTGTGTCAGCGTTCATTTAATAAATTCATTTCTAAGGCATGTTTGTTTATTTTTTGATAGGAAATAAAAATGCAATTTTTTTGAAATTCCGAACTGAAAAAGCAGCTTGATTAGAAAGCAATATGATGAATTGCTTAATTAACTTTAATTAAATTTGTTCATCATTAATTTCATAAATTAATGATGAACAAATCTCCTCAATATAATATGCGAATATTTATTTTCATATTTCACAATTTTTGCTTAATAAATGTTTTTGTCAATCGAGCTCATTTTTTATTTGCGTTTTTTTTTTGCTTTTTACAAGAGAATTTTTTTAATGAGGACACATTTGTGACTTCACGTATTATATGCACTTTCACGAGGCCAGGAGCTGTAATCATGCTTAAATCATTTTCTTAAGCACCAATAATCTCGCAAATTCAGTGGAGAATAATTTGAAACAAGACACCCTGTATGCATAGTGAGGTACGTAGTCATGAGCTAGGCGGAGAAAAGCGAGGGCCACATCTCGAACGCGTGGAATACGTGATTTCCACGGGCGCGGCGTTGCGGTACCAACCGGTCCGTAAACGTTTTTCCAGTCTATTAAAAATCTGTCCCCGCCGGGCTAATTCGCATCCGCGCCTGTCGCGCTCGATTTATTCCCTCCCGAACGCTACTCTCCTTGGTACGAAAGAGAGCACATGAAGAAGAAGAAGAAGAAGAAGAAGAAGAAGACGGCAAAGACGAAGGAACCGAAGACCAAGTCCGAAAGAAAAAAACTGTAGATACGAACAGACGAAGATAAGGTAGAAATCACCAAAAAGAACAAAGGTAAGCCCTTCGAAGCATGTATGAAATGATGTGCGACTTGACACTCGTGTTCCAGTTTGTCTAAAACTCTTATACAGTGCACGTTTCGTGGATTTCTCATATTTTTCTTGACTCGATACCCTCAACGTCTTTGTTTACATCTTTGTATAATTTTATCCCTTGCAATGTAAACAGTACATTGAATTTTACATATTTTCAATGAGAAGAAGATATCCACAAGAGCTTGAAGAAACATTTTTATGATTTTACAAAAAAAAAAAAGATTTTGTCCATTCACGACAGGACGAAGTTTTTTTAAGAGGGCAGAAGTAATTTGTTAATAATAATAGATGTTTCCACTTAACGGAAATATTATAATTGAAATTTTTTTATTGATTCAACAAATCGAATTTATAGACAAATTCACATAAAATGAATTCGTAAACAGTAATAAGTAAAAGAGAAAAAAAAAACGCAAAGCCTCTTGTCTAAATCCGAGTGAAACTGTACGAGTTTTGACGGTGATTTTACAGGTTTTTTTATAAATGTTATTCCATCCATATATCCAATCTGCAGTCCATCCTGTATTTTCTGTTATCATCATGTCTCGTGTATTCCCTATGTTTCTTTCGACTCGATACACCGAACATCTTTTCCTTATATCTTCGTGTCATTCTATCTTCTCCCGATGCTTTTACTTCATTTTTTTCGTTTTTTTTTTAGTACTGGTCCCGCTTGACTTCGGTCGTTGCCAGGTCTGGATCTCTCTTGTCTCTGTCCTTTTTATTCTGCCCCTTTCTCACTCTCGGGAGATCCAAGGGCTCGCGAGATCGGAGAACGCGCGGGCCCCGCTCAGGTCCTGGAGACACACCCATCGAACGCCAACTTCTCGGCTCTCGAGACTCGCTTCGGCCTCTCAGCCGCAGCAACAGCAGCACCACCGAGATCCCCCTCCGAGCCATACGAACCTCTTGCTCTTCGTTAACGTCTTTTGTCGTGAGGCCTCGTAAACTTTGTAGTTTGTATGTTGTATTATATGCCCCGCGGAGGTTTTAAGGCCTCGAGAAGAGTGTACCGTGAATGAAACGAGTTCGATACACTACTATTTATACGGGGAATACTTCACGATCTCGAATTACCAGTGACTCATGCCACAGTCAATGTGGACACCGTACACGATACTGAATTTTATATAATCGACGGATAAAAACCTATTTTATTATTCTCCAGCATGCCGGCGATGGTAACGACATAATATTGTGCACTGGTCAAAATATTTACTATAAGTTTCCGTCGCGGGCTTTCCAAAAAATATCTACGCCGAATTTAACGTACCGGAAGTTCTCATGCGTAAACCGGTATACTAAAGTCAATAGGTGATACAGTTGATGATTAAATTTCATTTCGTTGTTAAAGTACTTTCAATCATTTGCATTGATTTTAGTATAAAAATACATCGACACTGTGCCACTATTTTACATTAAATTGAAAATTAAATAAATATGTGGAGTTGAAAAAATACGGTATTTTTTACTAAATTCTATATAAATTAGAAGATGCGGTACAAGAATTTGATATTTTACTAGAATTGCGTTTTACATACCAACTGATGAATACAATTTCTGGTGATGTAAATATGTTAAAAAATTAACAGTGTCTTAAAAGTTCACTAGTCCTAACTACCAATTTTCCTATATTAAAAGGTTGATGGATTTATTGGTACTTTGATAGGTCGCCGGTATCGTTAGACTCACTGGAATCAGGACCAATTTCGTGCATTGAAATTTTTTGTTTATACGAAATTTTTAAGTCAAATAAGACAACGGATATAAAGTGTCTTAGTGTTAAAAAAAAATTATTTCTGCCCAACGAGTCCACGCGGACGATGGTTTTTATTAGGATGCAAAAAAGCTGCAAATAACACTAATGATCACTGCGTCAATTGACCTGTGCTAAATTGAGATCTTTGCGAAGGTCAATGGACGAAAAAAAATCTTAAGCCAACCTACACGCCAACGAATCGCACAAACGCTGTCCATGCGCACGCATACATCTCTCCACGTGTGCATATGCATAATACTCATTCAGCCTATCATTATGTTTAGTCAAGAATGAAGAATATTGAGAATAAAGTGGCGCAAACTATTATTACAGAAAACCTAAATTTCATGTCCCGAAAATTCACGAATTACTGAAACGGGTCGGGTAGAATTTCAGTGTCAGAATAAAAATGAACTTGAGGTGA
Source organism: Clistopyga incitator (assembly GCA_947507545.1). Taxonomy (NCBI): domain Eukaryota; kingdom Metazoa; phylum Arthropoda; class Insecta; order Hymenoptera; family Ichneumonidae; genus Clistopyga; species Clistopyga incitator. The sequence goes on along the minus strand of OX382171.1, from coordinate 15,497,422 downwards.
AAAAAATTAATTGCTGACAGGACATTCGACATCTATTTTCTCGCGAACACGAAACTAATAATCAAAATCGGATAGACGTGTTAGTTTCAGGATCTAAAATATTTCCGAGAGGTTCAGTGATATATATATATATATTGTTTCTGATGAGCAAAAAATGGAAAACGGCTCTCGATAACCAATGAGAAGAAAATCCCTTCTGAAAATCACACTGCTTCCGCCGGAAGCCCAAAAATACGTCAACTCGTATGACAATTTATTGGCAATAGCGCGACCACGGGATGACAGATATCTGGCACCCGTTTTCCAAACAGTATGTCAAGGTGCGTCCCTACATGCCGGCTATCTTGCGGTACCTAAACGTTTGACCACAATGCTCGCAATATAAGTACTACCCGGAGTTAAATTGAAATTTTTAACTAAAGTCTGTTTGCAAATTTTGATAGAGCTTCTATTGGTATCTATTGGCACGAGAAGAAACTCAGACCTTGCACATTTCTTCCCAATTTCCATTCATTCACAAAGTGACCTGAGAATATTGAGCTTCTTCCTCGTGAGATGATTTTTCTCGAACCAGGAACAAGGAAAAAGATACAATATTCCCAACTTGTTTCAAATACAAGGTTTCACAACATTTCAATGCTGATTGTTGATCCCGGCCCGACGGATTACAAAAAATTATGTGTTCTTCAACGATGCCGGCGCGACAAGTTGAAGCGAAAAGCGATTCTTCGGGGAAAACTGGAAACAACGAATTACCTGTTGGATGCGTCGGCGGTGGTAATGGCGGAGGTGGCGGCGGATGATGATGGTGATGATGATGATGGGGATAGCCAATGTTGGGTGGGGGCGGTGGATAAACCGCGCCCCACAGGCAAGAAGCAGCGGCGGCGGCTGCCGCCTGTTGCTGATGATGATGCTGTTGCTGCTGGTGTTGAGTCTGTTGCTGAAGAAGTTGCTGGACCTGCGCGATATCGACGAACTCCTGCAATTCGCCGTCAGTCTCGGCGTGATGATCCCTGTTTCTGGCATCGTTACCTGGGCCGCTCTGTTGAATTCCTCCGCCGCCAAAGTGATTCTGCTGGAGATGCTCGAAACCCGCCAGAGGATTTCCCGGCTCATAGCTGCTGTTCCCGGTTCCACGTCCTGTCGTGTGTTCTCGTCGCATCGCGAGCGCCAGCATCTTTTCAAATTATGTCGTCCTACCGCTCGACTTCACGATGAGCGTCGTCGACGACTCTCCTCGTATCCGGCCGCTCGCTCTCTCCTCCCTCTTCGAGATCCCCGCGTTCTTTCTCTCTTTCGATTTCTCCAATATCCACCAAAAACCAATCCGATCTCCTCGCAATAGTTTCCTCGGCGGAATAGCGTCTCCGGTTGTTTGACAATACCAAATCTTCAAGACTGCACATGTCACGGTGAAATATCCGATCGCGCAAAATTTAACGGCTCGCCACCGTTATTTTCTTTCACTCTTTCATCGCACACAAAGGTGTTCGATGTCAAAAGGGTTTTTCGAAAAACAGTAATGATCATTTCTTTGGCGGGTTATTTCGAATGGCGGGAATTATTTCGTTTGAAGGATTCGCCGGTAACTGTTGACACAAGGGTACCCAAAATTGTGAAGATAATTCGGCGGGTCCACAGAATCGAGAGACGATGCCGACGACTATTCTGGTGCGCCGCGCGTTTCCTCGAGATTCGGCTCGATGACCACTCGGCTGCTATCGTCACTCTAAAATAGCATCATCACTGAGCGATCCTCGCGCATATTTTACAAACGAAATTCACACGATCACCGCAATCCTCTCCGCGGAACTTGACCACTTCCCGTCGTGCTTAATTGATACTTATAAAATCCGGTAACACTCGCGCACTCCTAACCCTGAATACAGTGAATCTGTATTTCAGTTTAACGTCACGACATTATAAACAATGATCGTCGAGGAAGGATCGTGAGACTCGCTCGCCGAGAGCGAGCGTCGATGATTGTCGGGAGCGGAAGTCGCTCGTAACTGATACTCGATACGAACGCAGTCTCCTAAGCACAGTTGGCAGTGGAAACGTGGTCCGCGCGCTTCAACCACCCAAACAATCAGCCGCGTACTCGATCGTCCTGAGCGCACGTCACAGGCGCACGGGAAATTATTTGAAAAACCCAAGGAATGTCAATAAAAACACCGGACCGGTCACCGAAGGTGATCCATTCGCGACTGCAATCGAGACGCTACTGAAAAAAGCAAAACTCTTCGAACTTCGCGGCGCTGAAGTCGCAGGGGAGCTCGTAGCGTCGATACCCCAAACTAACAAAGTTTCAAAACACACTGTCACAATTCGCACAGTTTTCCATTGTCGCGCATGTCATAGCGAACGGCCGATCTTCTTCGCCGGGTATTTACATCGTCGCGCACACTCGTGTCACTGTTATTCGCGTCACTCTTATCCCAGGAGAATGATAAACAAAGCGGAGGGCACGCTCGAAGGGCACTGGAGGCTACAACTCCATTGGCTTGTGTTTATCGCTGCTTTTGAGACACTGAGGTCGATGCAGGGACTTGAGGCGCTCGCCAATTGTCAGAGTGCCGGGGAATGCTCGACGTGAGGAATAGATAGCAGGATTAATATCGTGGTCGCGCGGCGTCGCGCACGGGAGAGAATAAAGAGAGACTCGTGTATACTCCTGAGCGGAGCGGAGCGTTGTCGGCGCGGTGGCGGACGGCCGGCGGCAGGCAACGGGCAACAGGCAGGGGGTTCGCGATGGTCCGTGCTAGACTAATAAAGAGTGGCTCGCGCGCGAAGTGGCCGCGGAGGAGCGAGACCGAGAACGCCAGGCGGCGTGCCCATTGAACGACGAGAGACTGAGAGTACGAGAAGGAAGGACGAGGAAGCGTGAGGGAGATACCGCTCGAATGATCGAGAGAACGACGGAAGAGGGAGAAAGAGAGCGACAGAAATAGACTGAGAGAGAGAGAGAGAACGGCGTCGGCGGTGGCGACGGTGGCAGCAAGCGTCACGACGAGATTTGCCAACGTCACGTGTCGTCGACATTACCCGGGGTTAGTCCTCTGATACCGTTGACGCCCTTTTACCCATGCATCCGAGGATGAAAACCAAGAAACGAGATGAGAGGGAGAGACGCCGTGGAGAACACGGGGAGAGAAGAGAACCTCCACCTACACATTTTCTGTTTAACTCCCACGCCTCTTTCCAGTGTGTACCTCGTGGTGTCTTTCTTCTTGCATCGCCTCTCTTGTATGGATACCCCGCGACTCTCCTTCCTTCCTGCCTCCGTCCCATCCTCGAGGACAGTGTCTTTCATCTGGGCTAACGTTTCGTCGGACTATTTTTTAGCAGGGGGGGGGGGGGCAGATATCTTTCGGATTGGCGACACAGTTACGAACAATTTTTTTTCTTTCGGGAATTTTTAATCCGGTTTTTGAAATTTTTGTTATTTTTTTTTTTTTTAGAATCCTGTTGGAATGGATGGATGGTTACAAAGTTTGTAGTTGGACCAATTTCGGCCATTGGTGCCCTTCCGGAGAAGAGGGGGTGAATCAAATTTTCCTCGTTTTGATGCTGGCGTTATGTGTAAAATTGTATGCCTTGGATCCAAAGAAAAGAATTTACTTTCATACTTTGTGGACATTTGAATAAAAATTAAGGGGTTAAATTTTCGAAAATGATAATTAGTTTGCGCGAAAAATCTTTGGGTGGAGTGAAATTGAGAAGTTAATGTGGATTTAGATAGGGACTAAAAAAAGTTCTGAAGTAAATTCCAACTCCACTGATTATAAGAAGAAAACAAGCTGGACCCATGCTGGAAGCTCAGAACCAACTGAGAGTTATTTGGAAATTTCTGGTTTATCGGTTTTGATGTAATAATATGCAGAATTAAAACGATGTATTTATACATACAAAATTTTGGTCACACAATTTGACTTCTTTCAATTTTGTCAGAACAATATCACAGATAATCAAGGGGATGAGGCTTTTCATTCCATTGTTTGGGGGTTCACAAAAAAGCAACCACGTTTTTCTGCCTAAAATAGCGACGTTGTAACACAAGTTCCTTCATGGTAAAGCAGTAATCTGGTATTCTTACAGTAAAGTCCTTCCACACCGGTTCTTTTTTTACGAGTTTTGAAGTATTCTCTTGTCACAGAAATAAAGATATCGTGACGAATCCAACCTCCGAGTATAGTAATGACGATCTGAAGTCAGTGCATAAAACCTTCAAATGGACAAACTACTGAATTTATGACCATATAAAATTTACAAAAGTACGCTTTCTAGATTTGGAGAAACTTGGAATAAGACGAAACTGTATTTGGTGGTTAATATTGTCTAACGCTTCACGGGGTCGTAATTCTCCTGCTTATTCTCAATAAAACGGACGGGAAATCGTTTCTACAGAGTGCAGCTTCACACGACAAAATCTCTACATCGTCGACAGAAAACAGCCCAATTTTCCACTATTTCGATTTTACACCATTAACTCGAAATGGTCAGACTCTACACAGCAGAACCGTACGTGCACTGAAGTCCATCCAGTAGGTACATACAATTGCATGGGATGTTTTACCAATTCCTTCGTTACCCAAATCTTGATCATTTTGCCAAATCCTTGATCATTTTACCAAATTCTTGTTGCCTTACCAAATCCTTGGATGTTGTACGAAAAACTTGTGCCTACCAAGCTTTCCTGAAAGCATTCATGTCCAAATTTCTGTTATTCCTAATCAAACCCTTTTCTCAGTATAGGTCTATGTTAGTGTTTCATTACAGTTTCGCCTATGCAGTTTAACCACGCAGCCCTTTCCCCATGACATCATTGAGCAAGTTAACTAATTAAATACAATTTTCCTCGAGTCCCTTTTTCGATCTTGAGCAATCCGCTCGTTGAATTAGGCGCGAAGGAAATGGCAAGCTAGCAGCAACAAAACAGCAACAGCAGCGCGCAGCACCTTCAGCATCGACTCCCCCTGCTTCACCTCTTGCCCGGTATGCAATCTCCATTCATTCCTTCTTCCCTCCTCGCTCCTCTCTGTATCTGCTCCATCGCCCGAAGTGTATGTCCCTTTGCTTCGCACTCTCCCTCCTCTCTCTCTCTCTCTCTCTCTTTCTCAGCGTTCATGCTCTTCAGCCTACCTACGCCGTGATCCTCGCGTTGGAAATGACGACTACGACGACGAAGAGCGTGGCTACCCTACCCTCGAAACACCATCGAGTCCCTTCTCCGCGTCAAAACGCCACGAACGCTGTACCATCTCTTTCTCGTCGTCTTAACTTGGTCTTGGTCTTCGTCGCCCCCCGCCGCCCCTCCCCCCCTCGCCCCCCTCCCTCTTCATCAACCCCTCTTCCTCTTTGCCCTCTCTTACATACGCTAGACCTATACTCGCAGGGCTCGCGTGTACACCAAGCGACTCCGCTGGAGCTGGTAACGCTGTCAACGCTGCCAACGTTCGCCGAGGTGACGTCATCGGCGTGGGCGCACCCCCACACAAATCCTCGTGTCTCTCTTGTACACGAATGCGGGCCATCGCTCGGTCTTGCGCGATGCAAAGCGCGCGACCACTCCTCGGACTGTCTGCAAGCGCACACGCGCCCGTGAACCCACCGCTTCTGTGCCGCGCGACTCGTGTGTTGATCCGACGGGCGCGGGACTCTCCTCTGGGCGCATTGTGGTCCACGGCGTTATCCAGACGCTTTTTCTCGGCGTGCGAGTGCAACGGATTTTCGCTTATTGCGGATAAATCGGTTGTTCGCCGTATTTTATAGAATTTATTTCGATACGATGGCCAAGCTCGTTCTTCCTCATGACCTCAACTGTCAAATGTCAGTGGCGAGGTAATTGGTACTGGAGATGCAACATACCGATAATTAGATTTCTGTAATTGAAATTTTTCTTTGGTTTACTTTATTTATTATATAGGATAGTTTATAAAAATGATTCGACGATTTCGTTGATTTGCATTTCATATTAGGAAGGGAGTGAAGTCGTTGACGCGAATGCTGTTAGTTTTAAGGTTGTTTAGTAGTGCATTAAATGGCAATTGCGAAGAAGAATCAAGCAGATACAAGTTATTTTTACGTTTTTCTGTCTTGGCACCTCATCGAATGACTGTTTTTTATGGAGCCGGAGATGCAGGATGCCAATAATTATTGTTTTGTAATTACACATTCGGATTTACATCCGATGCTTAATCCTCTAGTCTTAGGTTTTATCTTAATTTTGACCTCGTTCATTTTACTCGGAATTCTCTGTACATCATACATTAGAATAGTTATTTATTTTTGACAATCGCTGATTTCTGTAAACTGATTCATGTAAATTATGCTATCAGATCCGAAGCGATAATTATGCCTCGCTTATCGTCTGGAAATCTCACCCATTTCTTCGTGCCCATGACGCTTATCACTGTACATTCAACACATAAAGAATTTATTAGGTAGTCATCTAATCATGAATCTCATGAAAAAAAAAAAAAAAACCTCGAAGAACTTGTGAAAAAATTTAAATCAAGCACGTCAAGATCGAATCTTGATTTATTTTATTAATCTTCATTACCCGTCGACTCATGGAACGATCACGGGATAATTGTTAATTTATTCAATGCGGTTTTACTTCATTTATGAAATAGATAACGTGGCTAAGTGGTGCGCGGCGGAGACTAACATTATAGAGTGTTTTGTAATGCGCTCCACAAATACAAATTGGATCGAACGATTGAAGAGATTTTTATTTTATTTCTATCGCATGGTAATACACGATATATTTTTCTGGCGCCATTAAAGGCTCTGATTAGAGAGCATGTTCTCAATCGCTTCAACAAGTGTGACCAGGAGTGATAATTAGCATTGGTTCTTAGACATATGCGCTTTCTGTTCAGAAATATTTAATTTTAAAGGCACCTCTAAAACGGTGACACATAAAAAAGTTATCCCTGGAAAAAAGGGTCGTGAATTTACTTGAATATCTTACCTTATTGACCTTAACCTTTTTACATTATTCTCCAAAAATTTTAACAAATACCTTTTGCAAAGCTTTCGCCGCTAAATTTTGAACTCCTTTTAACCCAAGCAACTGCTGGCCCTCCTTAACCTTCTTCGAAAGTTCCTCCGTTTCTTCGCCACTCCTCAAGACCGGAAATGGACCATATTACCCAATTGCCGTGAACAAAAAATCCTGTGGACTGAATTTTTTATAATTGGACCTCCAAATAGATTATACAGACATAAAGTACTCACTCCTCTACCATAAACCTTCACAACTGGCATATTTTGCCTATTACCAATAAACGACCCTTCCTTTCCTCGACAAATACAATGTTTAACTCGGGTCTTTATTTATTAAAACAATAAAATGTTCTCTAAATAAAAATACAAGATTTCATTAAAATCAAAGAAACATTTCCTTGAAATAAATCAAAAACAGAAATAACGATCCATCCATTTCTTTGGAGTCAACGAAATCAGTTCCCTCGGTGTAGGGATTGGATTATAGTATTGCAGCAGCACACCGTAACCACACGCATGATCCTGAGGGGTTCTCCTGCCAAAGGCACCCTGTCGCGTACCTCGGAGCGTGCTCTTGGCATGACCGAATAAAGATACGAGGTCGAGTTGCTGCTGGTCTGTATGTCTTTAACGCAGTATTGCCAAGAGACTAGCACGAGAGAGGTGAGATCGAAAGAGAACGATAGAAGCAACAGACAGAAAGTTGAAACAGGACGAGAAGAAAAATGAGAAGAGAGAGAGAGAGAAGGAAAGTGAGAGGGGTGGGGATAGGAGAAGGACGAAATCTCGGAGGTGAGAGAGAGGAAGTTGTTTCGAATTGAGGGGGTGGGGACGGAGTGGGGATAGGGGCGATTGACTCAAGAAACGACGACGGCGGACGGCCGAGGAACAGGAAAGCGAGAGGAAAGGAGGAGGACAGCGGCAACGGCGCTCGGCACACGCCATATCGGGCGAGACTATCCTACGTGGGCTAAACCTTACCTCACCTTCCTCCGAGCGAGCAAACACACCTTTTTAGCGCGCGAACGTTACATTAATATTGTAATGATCTCGAGGGCTGCCGGCTCGCGCGCGCGGATTATGAACACGAGGGTTTCTCTCTCTCTCTCTCGCTGTTTTTCTCTCTCACTCGACGCCACTGCCCTAGGCGCTCCTGGACCGGAACCATATTATTCCTTTTCTTCGCCTTTCAACCGACCATCCTGTCCAACTCTCCACCCACGCGCTACGTACGATTTCGTGTGTCTCCTTCTCGGGAGACTCCAACTTCCACAGATATACTGATTATCAGTTAAAATTCAACATCCGGTAGCGTAAATAGCTACCACATTCATTGTACGCGTGCCAATAGTTTCGGTACTGTTCGAGATAAATGCGGTGCTGTTGAAGATATCGAAGATTGCGGCTTGATGAAGAGTAGCGGTTAACTTGGTTTCATCTTCGTGTCTTGAAAATCGTTTTGATTTAAGATAATAAACATTTGAACGCAGAATGGTCATCATTATGAAATTCGCTATTTTCATCCCCAACCATCGATATCAGTAAGGCACGCGGGATCAGACTTCGCTGATATTGAAATTTTTTTTTTCTAAATTTCTTCTTTTTGTTTAAAGATGCTCCGATTATGATCTATAAATTTATGTGTGGTTGAAGAAAATTTTTAGAATATGGTTGAAGATTTTTTGTAATGGATACAGGGAAAAGTCATAAACGCATCCGTGATTCGTTTAATAGAGAAGGACTTTTTTGTTTTTTGGAAATGAGGCAGATGCTATACATAGAAATGTCGAAACGTCCCCTTACCATATTCCTTCGTCCAATCAATATTACTTTCCAAATAAGAAAAATGTATAATTCGCGCCTGCTTCGAACGGATAGCGGGATATAGTGGCTCTGCTTTATAGGGCAAAACCAATGTGGGCGAATGATCCGGAGAGGGAATGTCGACTTTTTTTTTTTTTTTTTTTCACAAGCTTCTGCACGCTTCGTAAAAACATCCATCTCAGCTCAGGAGACAGACTGTACATCTGGTTTTCGCAATTATCATTTTGCAACTGACGTGTTGTTCAATCATTTTGAAATAATAGAAGATATATGACTATTTTTTTCCGACGCAAATATGTTGAATAATATCCATTTTTAATTCTATTCCAATTTACTGAACTTAAAAAATTTCTATTTTTTTACACGAATTATCTTGAAAAAAAAAAAGGCTCCACATAAGAACATTGCAAATTGCTTCCTCAATAATTCAAGTTTTATCATAAAGCACGTACTATTCGAAAGGACGTTCGACAATTTTTGGCTTTCTCACAGATTAAATATCGCAAGTCGATGATATAAGTGAACGTTTTTCAAAATCATAGTTAAAAGAGTTGAAAAAAAAATTTCAACCGTGGAAAATAAGTAAATTTGGGAAAGCTTCGGCGAATGACTGTCATTTGCCGAAGCTTTTCCAAATTTACCATTGTCACAACGGCTGAAACAACAATCATACTCATCATCACGTGGAAAATAAAATTTAAAAACGATGGTACAAAGCAAAATTCTATATTTTGCAAAAAAAAAATAGGGATACATTTTCCGACCGGAAGTCGAATCTCTGTAATTGCAATCGACCCGAGCGGACTTGTTGGAAATGTGGCCTCGTTGCGAACGAAATAATACGTGAAACTTGGTTCGGTTTACCTAATCGCGTCGGTGATTATCGAGCATCGGATCTTAAGCACGAAGATCTCAATCCCCGTTCACGAGAGGCCATACACCCAACTGTATTTGAAGTATCATCTCCCGAACGGCTTTACAGGATCGGCCACGCGAGCTGCTCGCCCACGCGTGGCAACGATCGCTCACGTGTCACTCCTCGGGCGGCGTAGTCATCCGAGCGAACTTATCTGGCCATCATCAAAAAGATATCAACACTCGAAGCTATTATCGTATCGGAGTGCATTAAGGCAAATCGCCAAACCTGTGTTCACGGCGTTAAAAAGCATCTTTGCTGTTTATTTTTCTTTTTTTTTTTTTTTTCATATCTAATTCTCCGTCGCCTACGTTTCGACCTTTCCCTTTTCATGTACTTTCCATTGATACTCACAATCGACGAGGCTCGGAACGCGAAACGTCAAAAATAATCGTCCGGCTTAAATGAGAACTCGGCCGAGTGGCTTCGACCGGAATACTCAAGACTTAAGGGTACCTCTCTTTTCGCTGCGACGCTCCGAGCACGCTTCATCACCAGTAAGTGTAGCCTGAAAAAGCGTGGTCACTCTCTGACACATATGGATACATGGCAACCGAGAGCGGCAAAGAGAGCATCCACAAATTCTTGAATTACGTGACCAGTGGTTCTCAGCCAAGTGATTAAATATTTTTGTCTGTAAATTTCAATATCGGTTGTTCACTTGTGTGTCATCGGTATAATTATAATTTACCGAGTACCTTGATACCAAATCTGCAAGGAGGATTTATGTCATGATCCAAGATTCTCATCTATATTTCATTTTGGTCGCAGAATATTAATCGGTTAAGGGGGTCCGGTAAATCGAGACCAATTAAATGTCTTTATGATACAATTTTTCACAGAAAAAAATAAAAATTGATATGTAGATGGTCAGTGTTACTAATTAACGAGTTTGTCCAAAAGCCTTTGACGTAGGCGCTCATTTGACTTTTATTTTCGCGTGTTTTTATTGGCGCAGACGGTAACGAGATAATTCGCATAATTCCGCTTCACTCAGGTTGCAATTAGTCATTTAAAGCCCCGGCGAAATGTCTTTTTTATGTTATGAGCGGAATCTTGAAGTTTTGACGCTTCAGCAGTCTACTTTTTATTGCTCACGATTCAGCATACATTAAAGCGTATATCAAAAGCCAAAATTCCGAACCTTTTCCATAAGTGCCCATATTAATTGCACTATATTTAATGTCAAATTTCTAGGCAATTCGCTCGGTAACAGACGCTGAAATTTTGTAATTACCTTCAGAATTGCTTAAACTTCACATTTTTCGAGCGTCAAAGTTCAAACATGTAATTTCGACACGACCTCGTAAACGGAATACTGCGGATTCGCGCGGGTTTAATCCCCGCTTCAGCAACTTCAGTACCGAATTCTTTTTCTGGCACGTTCATGCATTGTCCGGCTCTGCATTATAGATTTTTTTCCAGAAAGGGTTCGTCCCAAGTGCCTAATTCCCCCGACCGGATTATTCTCAATTCACCCATGAACCCATCGAAGGACAGAAATATCAGTGCCTGCAGAGAAATCCTATGCATCGAGGAAAAAAGTTTCCTCGATTTATGAAAATCTTCACTTATGAAATAAAATGGTTCACCTGAGTTTCAATACCATATTTTCTTTGAACGATCTCAAGCCGAATGAAAAGTAGTGACATTGAAATCGTTTCTTTGAATCGAGGACTGAATGAAATTGAAAATCAATAAAAACAAAATCGATCCCCTTATTGATTCGAAGTCAATAAAATATTTTTCTCTCGATGAAATGTAAATTGAAGAAATGAGAACTGATCTTATAACAGAATGATTACGTATGTACGAGGGGATGTTTTTATCTTCAGGTGTTTTTTATAATTTTTTTTTCTACCGGCAAAAAACAATCGCTATTTGTCATGAGCTTCTCAGAATCTAATATTGTCCTGTTATTAAATTGTAATTGTGACAAAACTAAAAATATACTTTACATAAGCAACGACCGACTCTCCTTGAAAAGCTCTGCCAACTAATAAAGAAGCTAAATCAGTGACATATGGTGAGCAGCTACTGGGCTACGAGCTTAGCGACAAGAAAAATGTCAACTGGCCCGACTGCGGGTACTTGCTGCTCTGCGCTCGCAGATCTTATCACGTAATTTGTATTATAGTGTTATAGGCTGATTGTTTCATCATCGTAATAACGACGACATGAGATAGCTATCTTTCTCGGTGTCTGCTACCTAGAACATTATTCAACAAGCAAACGCAGCCATGCTATACGAATTTTGTGCATAACTGTTAAGTCAACAGGTTTCAAGCTTCATTTTTTTTCTCAATAAAATAATATCCATAAAATTAAATAACGAGTAATGCGGAAGCAATACGCAAAGTTGCACTTTGTCATATTCTGTTCTAATAGATTATTATCCCATATCACCTGCGTGTACAAGTCAGAAATATTTTGGAAATTTTTGATACACTGAGGAAAGAATACGAAATCAATTTTATTGACGTGCTTGGTTCAATGAAATCATTGTGTCGCTAACTTTTAACACGTTGACTGCCACGCGTGTTTACAACAAAATCCCCGTCAGGCCACCCGTGCCACTGTAAGCCAAATACGGGTGACGTGGCCTGATGAGAACTTTTGCTGTCACCCGAATACGGGTGACACGGCAGTTAACGTGTTAAAAGAGCACCAATTATTTTTACAATTTAAATATTATTGGTGAGCAATTACATTTTTTTAAATCATTGACTATGTCAAATTTTTTTTCTCAACCTACATTCACGTTAATACTAGTTCCTCTTCCGCAATATGTACAGCGAATTAGATAGATGTTAAGGGTTAAATTAAGGTTTCAAGAAAAATAAGAGTTTAGGACTTTAGATTGTGATACATTTTATAAATATTTTTGCAATAGTTAGGAATAGTAGCATATTGACTTAAAGGTACCACAAGGAATACCTTAAAGTGGTGGATTCGGTGCGATATAAAAAAAAGTTACTAATGACATAGTATTCAATGGAAGAGACATGTCATTCGCAAACGAGGTCAATACTATAATCTGAGAGAAGCTTTGGGATACAAGCACGAGGTACATATAGTAGGTACTTCTGTCATCGCGACCGAGTGTATCCGCTCTCCGGGAGATATAATTCGAAATTGCCGAGGTTCAAAGGGCAGGGCCCGACTACTTAAGCGAGTTGACTCTGTCGGTCCTCGGGGTCACGTGCCGCGGCTTCTTACCGCTTCCCCTCCTTCTTCTTCTTCTTCTATATATTGTTATTATCTCTTTTCTTTCCTCCCTGAGACTATTTTACTTACATATCTTTCCGTCCCCTCCAGTTTTGCTTCCTCACAGCATTTATCACAGGAAGCTAATTCAAGGATTAAAAAATAATGAGGAAGAAACGTGGAGACTCCTACGCTGCAATCTTGTTTTTGAAAAATATATAAATTGACCTTTCACTTGAGCATGAAATCGAAATGAAAAAATTCCAATGAAACACTTTTTAATTTACAAAAAAGTGTTTTCAATTTTAAGTTCATTCCTTCGCAAAATTGGTGCGATAAATTTAATTTTGTCAATATTATAAATATGTTACTGAAATTAATAAAAATGTCCATTAAAATGCGCTTGACCTTGTTTTTCAATAAATTCAAAATGTAAAATCTTGACCGCACTTTTGAGCACTCAAAAAAAAATTCAGCAATGCACCATTTTATTGAGTCAATTAGGATAGTCGACAAAAATTTGATATTTTTTTCTGTGGACCTTGTCCGTATTCCGGTTAATTTTGAGAACGGCGCGTTTCCGGTGCATGAGCGAAGCTCGACAATAGCCAGTGCAGAATCCCTAGAAGGAGGACGCATGAAAGACGGGAATTCGAGATGCTCCTGGAGAACCGGCGAGGTGACCTCATCGGATGTGACTTTGATTTGCTCAATTCGTTCCAACTTAGGCGGCCAGCGCCGGTTGCCAGTCGCGGCGGCGGAGAGGCCGCCGAGTGACCGAGAGAGAAATTGAAGGAGGCAGAGAGCGCGTGCTCCGCCAGCAGAGACCAGAGATGAGACTCGTTCGCGTGGAAAGGAGGAACCTTGCTGCACGATTGCTATCGTCTTTGCCTCATTATTCCATTATAATGGCGTGTGGCGTGTGCCGTACCCATCAGCCCATTCGCCCTGACCGCAAGCCTCTCTCTGCTGCACGTATACGGGCCCGCTCTTCCTCTCTCGCTTCACCTTCGTTTTACTTTTCTCTCTCGAGCAACTCGGGCCCTCGTCTTTTATGGCTATCTACGACTCTCTGCCCTTATTTATTATTATTCATTTCGAAACCAATAATTACGGTTACTCGTGTACATACTTAATTATAAAAACCCTTAATTTTATTTTATCGCTTAAAAAATATGTGTACATATAAATATATGTATTGTTGCGCAACATTTCGACACCGTTTTTTGTTTCCTCATTAACGAAGCTTTTCGGATTTTTATGTCAGATTTTGCGAAATCGAGAAAAGTGCTTTCCAAAAAAATGCCGATTAAATTTTTTTTTTCACTAGCATTCGCATTTCTGCTTATTACGCGCTTGCCGACTACAATTTCGCTTTGAGTGTGCATTCTTCGTTATTATTTCTTACGACGAAAATCTTTCTGATTTTGTGTGTTTCAATTTTTTTTTGAGACATTTATGCGATTCACGATTTTTTTAACAAAGCTTTCTTCATTTAAGGAAACTAAAATCGGTATCCACACCTCCTGATAGATTAGATAGATTATGAAAATCGAAAAATAATGAAGCAATGCGCGAAATTCCACCTTTGCATCGTCTTCATTTTTATTTTTATGTTTCCAAATAGTTATACGTTTCCTCTCCTAAAATAAAAATAAAAACGCTTGTTTTTGTCGTCTATCCAAAAACCGATCTTTCCCTTCAGAGGTACGATTACGAAAATAATGTCAATTTAAATTTGTTCAAGTGGAATAATAATAATAACCATAAAAATCATCATAAAATGCTTGTACTTATGTTTTGATGAGCACTGTATAATTACAAAATATATAAATACCAAATGAAAGTAGTGGGCACGAAATAAAAATAACCGAGTACAAGTTACTTTGTAATCGGTTGTACCATGTGCACGTTGCTTCACATTGCCCAGCCTGAAATCAAATCACGTAATTTACTTTGACAGTGCGTGGCGGATTGTAAATCGCCTATCCCCGTCTCAGAGTTGGAGAGACGAGACGATGAGAAAGGCGCAAAAGCCTTCAATGTGCGACACCCATCTGTGCCATGGATCCGTCGATCGTCCGCGCTTATTGGCGGATTCACAAAAATCCGCCATTAAAATCATTCCCGACCGACTCCTCCCATCGATATCGAGGTTTCGCGTCACAAATCACTCAGAATTGTTTGCGACGATTTTCGCCAATGGCGTCCCGATGTAATCTGCAAAAAAACATTTGTTTTCGTCAGTTTCTCAAAAATATTTCAGTTTATATTCTGATTTAGAATTATTACATCACGAAAAAAATACTGATATCAAAAAAACATCAAATGTTTTGTTGTCCTTTCTTCATTATTCGCTGTCAAATATTCGGTCCTATGTTGTCTCCTCTCAACAATTTATGGATTCCTTTTTAATCGAATGGATCAATAGAATTAATTCTTTCGATGAAAGTCTTGAATTGATCTTGTTTCACACTTAATTGGCAATGGCAATTTTCAAAACACAATCAATTTTATTTATTTAGTATAATTAAAAGTAGCTTCGTTAAATATCTCTAATATGTCACGAAGGAGAACAAAATTTTCGTGCAAAAAAATTTGTTTCATCTCCGATTATCTATAAATTTCTAAATGAATCCAAGGAGCATTACAAAAAAATCACATTGTAGGGCTTACGTCAAAATTTTTCTAGATCTTAGTCTCTTCTAGTGCATATTAAACAATTGAGTATTTTTTTTTTAAATTCAAGACCATGTTTTATCAATTTCAGTTTCTCAAAACCACGTTTAAATTAATATCAATTTCATCGAAATTTCGGTGAGTCATCTTACCAAGTTTTTTCCACAGATCCAAATTTATATTTTCAGTTGATACTTGCAATAAACTTGAAATATCAAAGGGCCCGGTGGCCCTTCGCAGTATAGTGTCGTTAATAACGAAAAGTCCGATTATTCAGTTGCTGAATCTGAAAAATGATATCCTAAAACTTCAAGCGTCTGATAACATTAATAGTACAAGAAATGACATCTCGTAGGCGAGCAAAGTACTTGATTTGCCTGAGATAATAAACTCGATAATGCAGCAAGATGAAGAGCTCCTCTTTGCTGGCAGTCGATAAGAATTCAGACGGAGCTCAATAATATCATAATGTCAAACGCAATGCAGACATTGGCTTACTCTGTGAATTGGATGAATCTTATTGGTCGGAGGTTGACCAATTGTTCGTAAATCCGTTGATGCTAAGTGAGTAGCTGCACGTGTGGGAGACTTTTGGAACCCAGCTGTTTATTTCCCCGTCGGAAAGCGTAGATACGACGCCGAGTGGTGACGCTACGACTTTTTCGTTGTTTTGTTGCTCATTTATCCGCCATGGAATCGTCTGCTCTGAACACGGTGAGTATCATGTTTTCGTAGTTTCCTCAAAGCTCAGTGTCGTTTGAATGTATTCTGACAGAACCCAAATCATATAAAGGATGTTACGAAGGGTTATGATAACGAAGGTTAAATGAGAACAAGAGGTATTCAGGCTTTTTTGGAATAATCGTTCATTTTCAACTTTCTGCGTCTGTATGTTTTGAACGCGTCAATGCTTGTGTTGCTGAAATGTTTACATGCAAATGACTTTCGACATTTTTTTACTCGGAATGACCTTGCAGACGAAGAATTTTTATCGCATAGCAATAAAAGAACATTCGTGAATGCAAATTTTTAATATGAAATAAAAGTGGAATGTTCAATAAAAGTATCGAGTGTAATCGTCAAAGATATGTGTTTATATCTGTTACGAAAAATAATGGCGAGAATGAAACATCTTATCTCACGAAATATGGAATTTTTATTAGGTAGTTTTGTAAAAAGTGAAAAACAATGAAAACGTAGTGGTTCACAAGGTTCACTTTTCAATGGGAACAAATCATTTAAAAAATAAAGCTAAAGGTGCTAAATTAATTAACAATTAAACAATCCAATTGTATTGTTCGTAACTAATCCGAATCGTTAGTCGATAATATTTTGCAATTCATTTGCAAGGGAAGTGGTTTATCGGGAGGTAAGGGTTAAAGATTACTTCTAATTATTGTATTGGTAATTAGGCTCACGAGAAGATAAGACGAGCGGAGGCTCTGTCGCGAGAAGGAAGATTCAAGGACGCTTCGGATTGCCATGAGCAAGCAGCCGAATTATTTTCGCAGGTGCATAAACAAATTGCCAGTAATTTAGTGGACAAACCACCGATGGTGCATTCCGACCCATCTTTGATGACTCTAGAGTCCCTTAACTTGCAGCATGAATATCACGTCAGACAAGCGAAAATTGCTAAGTGAGTACATTAAACAAACGAACACAATTTTTTTATATATATATTTTTCTAACATAAAAATTCTGTTACAAGTTACAAAATTTTTGAGCTGAGAAAAATCCAGCCGAACTGAAGTTCGGTGCTATATCCATTTGGCAATTGCTGGCATAAATTTATGTTGTCAATTAATTTTGACAATATTTATGTCTTGGGTTTTCGTTTACACTTTAGAATGAAGCAAGCTCAGCTCGATGAGTACAGGGAGACTCTCCAGAAGAAATCCAGCATGTCCGTGGATAAGATGATACCGGAGCGTTTGCAGAAGGATATGGCTAGTGCGATAACTGACGGGTACTTAAAATTGGCGATTTACAGGACTATCGAGGAACAGGACAGTTTACTTAATCTGATGTCATTATCGGAAGACAACAACGCGTTCAAACATCCCAAAGACACGGTTACCGTCATAGAGGAGTTGCGAACGGTGAACAAGCACTTGAGATCGTTGGTTGGAAGCTTAGTGGGGAAGCTCGAAACCAAAGAAAACGAAGTTCGCGTTCTCAAGGAACGGCTGGAGTCTTTGACGAGCGATTCCAACGTCGACGTTCGCTTGTACGAGAAGCCCTCGACGAGACTCGCACCTCTTCCGCCTTTGGCACCTCTCGGCATGCCCATCTTCGATTTTCCTTCCTTCATGTGGACCGTTCCCCCGCGGGAGGGTGAAAGTCAACAGAAACACAAAGAAGAGGAAGAAGAAGAAGACGTTATTTCCTCCTAGACCGCGTTGAAAGATTTCGAGACAATATTCTTGTTGGCTATCGTTATTCGCCAAAGAAATTACGGTTAATCTTCGATGAGTGTTGAAGACATCAGTACAATAATTTTTCATAACTTAGACTGTGTTCAGCATCAAAATTGACAGGATTTAATGAGGCAAAGTACTGTTTAAAGATCATGTAAATATGCATTTCGTATGCGCCGATATATCGAGATTTTATTGAATAAATATTAACAAAACTGTTGTTTGATCACTTACTTTAAGAGTAAAAACAAACATTCGCTTTAATAATCCTTCCGCATTCCTTCCGATCTGAAAGAGACCTTTAAACCATCGGGTCCAAATGAACTGATTTGAAGACGACGTTATTGCGCAACATCCAATTTTTAATTCCGTACTTCCCCAATATTTGTTTAAATTAACAAATTATTTTAATATAAATTATTTTAATATAAACTATTAAAGTAAAAAATTGTCGATAAAATTAGGAACAAAAATAGTTCTCGCAATAAAAATACTAATACTGGCGTTAATTCGTAATCGATAAAGAATGACATTTATTTTCGTTGCATTTCTTGACGTACAAGTCTCATTTCATTAACAGAGTGAAAACGATTTAAAATCTCTCAGTCAAGTATCAAGACTGTGTGAACTCTTTCCGGGTCTCGCGAACTATACATTTTACCACAAATTCCACACTGTGAATTTTTCGTGGACAATAATACGTCTTTGCAGACTATGTGTTTGCAAGGCAGTTTGTAGAAAATTCGAGTGCTGCAAGAGCAATCCTTCAGGCAATCGCGGGAAACGGTGCGATCTGCCTCATTGAAACGCTGAAGACTCGATAAAACAGTTTGTACACTATCATCTAAATTACTTTCTACGTTAGAACTTACAGTCAGCCGAGATTTTGCAGCATCGCTATTAATTTCCTTTTTAATAGCTGAACTCACCGCGGGTTTGAAGTTTGGCATTTTCAAATTTCTTTTAGCCACTGCGCGCTTTGAACACATGGGAATCACCGGAAGTCTGTGCACTCGCGTTTGGTCCTGAATTTTCGGGTGCGAAACGCGACTTGCTGATACAGATTGCGCTAGAGTTCTATTTGGTAATTTGTTGCAATACGACTTTTTACTATCTAAATTTGAAGAGCTCTTCCCGGTCGTAATTTCTGATATTTTCACCGAGCGATTTCGCAGCGAAGTGAGAACTTGCTTATAGCCCGATACTCGCGGCAGGTTCTTTATATCCGGTGCGTGTTTGTTCTCCAGCAGAAATTTGTCTATTCGAGCCTTCAGCGCTGAGGCAAAGATAGGCTTGCGTGACTCGCTGAATGGAATTCCAGTGAACGGATCTGACAAAGCTCTTCCCCAAGTCGCTTCAGATTTTGCATGTTTCTCCAAAGTGCTTTGATCAATCGTCACACCACTGGGTAAAACAATTGGTTGTGTCATTATGCTCCATGTAATGGGATCCATGAAACTTTCTGGCACGTTTAACGCTTTCTCTGCAGGTTCACTAGAAATAGATTACAAAAATAAATGATATTATTTGCTGGGCTGTATCGACTCGTGGTAATTCTAGTCCACCATTCTATTCTAGTCTGGTTTTTGGTATGTTACATTGCTTAGAATAAAAAAACATAGAATAAAAAAATTATTTGCTGATGTTCTTAAAGGCGAAGTAGTGTAAACCAAAGTGAATATGAATTTTTTATTTACAAATAACAGCAATTTGTACCCACCCACTCGTAGAAATATTGTCAGAGCTGGTCTCAATGGTTTTGACCTCAGTCTTTGGTTGCACTACACATTGATTTTCCCACAATTTGTGGACATTAGACGCTACCTCTCTATTGCAATTTTTTGACACCCAGCCCCAAATTTGGACACGTCCAATTGCAGGAACAGAGTTCTCAGTTTTGAGAATGGATATTCGCAAGTTTCTAACATTATCAACGACTTGACTATTCGAGGCTTGTATGTAGCGTTGCAGAAAGTTTGGATGTGCTCCAAAGTTACTTTCCAAAATGTCTCTCCTGTAGAATAATATACCCGAATGCGCAGAACCGAGGAAGCCGGTTGAAACTCTTTTGTACTCAGAGGATGAATCGCTGACGGACTTTACGCACAGTTCAAATCCGGATGATTTCTGTGCACCTACGCTGGGCCATACGACCACATGACTGACTCGTATGTCGCAGATAAAAGTAAAATCAATGTGTATCGGAGGTTTTATGCAAGAGTAAGCCAGAAATCCTTTGTCCGAATCGCTGATTAAATTTGTTACTTCGTAACCATCGTTGCTGACTGTGCTGCAGCATACAGCTGTTTTCAGTGGCTTCTGGCAAAAATTTATTAGCATCACGATTAATTGGTCGTAATTTCATGCTATATTTCTTGTAATCAATTATTCATTCGAGGTTATGAACATTTGGTATTTATCATCGATAGTGATTAAGATTGACACATTTTGTATAATTGCACGTTGTTTTCTCACTATTATTTTCACTGGCAGAAGTAAACATTGAAAGCGAGTGAGTTTGTTATTCAACGATAAAAACTCCGTAGAGTGCACTCAATTTTGAGACATTTCGTTACTGTTTGACATTTCCTTCTTTCAGCCACCAACTGATGGTAAATATCTATTGACAATCGGTAGATGTCCTGTTTTCGAAGTACGTATTTTATAAATACAAATATATTCTTCACTACGGTACGAAAAGCTATTTTTTCCATACGTTG
The DNA here is from genome assembly GCA_947507545.1 of Clistopyga incitator. Lineage (NCBI taxonomy): Eukaryota > Metazoa > Arthropoda > Insecta > Hymenoptera > Ichneumonidae > Clistopyga > Clistopyga incitator. The sequence goes on along the minus strand of OX382171.1, from coordinate 15,476,642 downwards.
CCAAGTAAAATCGTATATGATCCTCGGCGAAAAAAAGAATTTTTTCAGCCCTTACACGTGAAAAAGAGTTTTTCCACCCCCGTGTCGTAATATACTATTTCAGTACCCCATCCAAAAATGTGCAGTTTCCGAACGTACTGACGAATTTCGTTCGAGATTTGAGTGAAAAACTGTTTTTTTCGCTAATATGACGACAAACCCACAGTCCGTAAAAAAAGTTTTTTCCCCCTACTGATGTAATCCACATTTTTTAACAGATACCTTTTAGAATTTAAAAACAAAATCCAATTTGTTATGCTCAAAAAAATTCTCTGGCGTGAATTAGTTTATCACAACGAAGCTTTCAGATGCTAATCCAATTGGTTACAAAATAGGTTGATCGAGACTCTCGCTTAAAATCCTGCCGGAGGCTGCATCACGGCACTGAATCACGATCACGATCAATCATCGATTTATGGGAGGTGAATGTGTTCGGCTGGAGCGACCATTGCACTTGATCTTGTCGCATTTGACCGTTCATTCGGATAATTACTTTTTTATAGCCGAAGAGCCTATACTGTTTTCGGATAGAATTCACTCTCTCTACTCGTAGTATCTCTGTTCATCACTACCGCACGCATAAAAGTGAAACAGCAACGTCCCGCTAGTAAACTGAACGCCTGTAGAACGGGCTACAAAACGGATGTTCGTATTTTTATTCATTTCACTTTCAAACGATCGTAAAATAACTTCCGATTCTGCGACTAAAGTAACGGTACCAATTATCGGACACGTCCCAGTCTTCGGACACTTCACTGTTCATCACTGATTTTTTTTTTTTTTTTTTTGGAAACCCGAAATTGAAAAAAAATCATATCTACAATTCTAATATTTCGGAAGTTCAAGTATAACTAACTACAACCAATTTTGTTCGATTTTTGAAAATTATCCGATCCGAACTATCCGAATAGTATACTGATCTTCAACTTTTCAAAAACCGACAAAAAATTTGTTGCCATGAAGTGCCCATGATCGGACCGGGCTTAAAAGTTGTCGAAAACATAGTAGTCTTTTATGGAAAATTTTTATGAAAATCAAAATATGCATGATTTTCAGAAAACGACTTTGAAAATGTGAAACTAAGAAATGGCACAGAAAAAAAAATGCGAGAATTGTTGTAAATTTTGTATTTGGACAGTACATGAAAAGACAAACATTTTGAAAAAAGAGAATGATTTTCCACCATTTTTGAAGAAGTTATGAGCGAAAAACCGAAATAGAGGGACTTTTGAACCGGTGATTAAAAAAATCTCCAAATTTACCTGAAGGACTTTTCCGATGGATAGTAAAACATATCCAAAAATTATTGAAATAAAGAAAAAAAATTGCGAACTGTTCGATTGTTTGTGGAATGCCCCATAGTATACATAACAACAAAACATCGTCATCGAACGAACGTTGGTCGGCATCGGTTCTTGCGATCCCTGTAAAGTGTATACATTTCAGACATGTTTATATATAGAGAATCACAAATCCCCAAACGTATTAGCAAAGAGTGCGTTAACCACAATGTAAACGCGGAAATCGTAGTGAACCTTGGAGTCCTCGTCGAGGAATCTCGCGTACGGAATGGCAATTGCGAGAAGAAAGATACGAAAGCCGGAGAGCAAAAGACTTCCGACTCGTCAAGGTGGCCAGTAGAGAGACGTTGAGACTTTTGATATGCGCCTCGATGCCAAGGTCGCGCAAGGGACAAACTGCTATATATGTATATATATATGTATCGAGCTGTTCTCACGCTTCTGTGGTTAGTACGAGTCGAGTTTTTGTCCTAGTCGGTGCAGTGATCCTTGCGTCTAACGCAACTGCAAAAAATCTTGTATCGAGCGAGTCGCGTTGTGATACGCGAAGTCCTCGATTATAGACAAAAGACTTTTAACCATCGTAGTTCGGGGGTGCAAGGTTATAGATAAACGACTTTTTGTCATCGAAGTTCGGGAGTACAAGAAGTTTTTAGTTGTAGATAAACGACGCTTTGTCATTGGACTTCGGGAGTGCGAGAAGTCCTCAGTTATTGGTAAACGCTTTTTGCCATCGTAGTTCGGGGGTGCAAGGCTATAGATAAACGACTTTATGCCATCGAAGTGCGGGAGTGCGAGAAGTCCTCGGTTATAGGTAAACGACTTTTTGTCGTCGAAGTGCGGGAGTGCAAGCCGAGGACGGTTTACAGATAAAGGACTTTTCGTCATCGAAGTGCGGGAGTGCAAGAAGCCTCTGACACAAATAGTGTTTTATGTCCGTGCCTCTCGCTTAGAATGCGATCGGCACCATTTGCACTATCTACTCAGTTTCTTAAAAAGTGCATTCGTAATTTATCGTAAAACCAGCTGCACGTGGCTAACGCAAAGACGAAGGACGCACAGTGTTCGTTTGCGTGTTGACTCTCCATCGAAGCATATAACTGCAATATCGGGCACTAGGCAAACAGGATCTCATTTTGTTCATAAATGCCAAGTGTGCTATTATACCGCCTCACGTACCCTTCACGCATGTACGTAATTTTTTCTTCGGTAATGTTCACAAGCTCTGTGAATCTGTATACTCGTGCAGAAAGATTCGTTCTTAATAAAAGTGCGGATATGAGGGTTAATTATTAAATCAATTGTCAAATATATATTGTCGCTGTAACCGCAGTAGGTGACATTGAAATTTTGGCGATTTGTTTGGCAACATTTAATTAGGTTCATTTATCCATTCGATAAACCGTAATTCTTGTAGATTAATCGATTTTTTTTATTTTCTCGACATTTTCGGTAGTGATTGCCTATGCTAAAAATTAAAATTTCTGAATTAATTTAAAATTAAAATTTTTTTGAGATACCGAGATGATTTTTTTTTTCTACGTTATACTTCTTAGAGATTAATTATTGCATAATTATGAGGTAATAGCTAAGGACGAAGGTAATGGAATGGAACTTGGATATTCTTTCTGCAGTTTTCACTTATGTCGTTTGTTATTTACTCGTGATTTGTTTTTCTAATGATATTTTGTCTATCGGATATTTGTTCTGTGATTTTTTTTCCAAGGACAGTTCATATTCCGAACTTACCTTGTCATCGTATGCCAATCATTTTTTAGGTGAAGTCACATGTACAATGAAAGATTGCGCAATTAGTTAATTCGTCATAAACACTAACACCATTCTGACCTCGAAGAATTCTACAAGCAAAGAGAAATGTTATTTCATCGACGCTGGGTGCCATTAACCGCATAGAATTGAACGTCCTTGAGATTAGTGAGATAAGCGAATATGTAGATCTTGTAAATCATATTCCGTTATTTATATACCACGACTTGCGATTGAGGCACATGACTCTTTTCGGTACTCATTCATTTCTCTTAATTTGAGAAAATACGAAGAAGTATATAAAATTTCTTCACATTAAATTTTTTTTTTTTTTAATTAACAAAATCGTGTAACAGAAAATTGATCATATGCTACGCGGAAAAGAACGCGAATTTCACCTTCGATGATTTATTTCGCTGCCGATTTCCAGTCAATTAATTTCACAGTGCAAAATATACTCTTTATTACTTTTTTCTTCCAACAATCTTCACGAGGATAAATCGATCGAGACAATATTCTATTTGTTGAATAAAAATATCGCGGTCAGGAATTATAGGTATACATGCTACGATAATTGACAAACGAATTACATGATAATTTAAATACTCGAAGGTCAGACTTGATTGAACTTAATAAAAATAAACAGGAGTATGAAAATTTTTCAAAGTGACTGGTGTTATTTTATGCAATTAATAATGTCACCCGCACAAAAAAATATATTCGCTATTTATTCTTTTGTTCGCAACAATATTTTCTATTTTCCAAATGCTTTACAAGCTTACCGAGCTTCGCGAGAATACCGGTTTCGTATCATTGATTCCGTTTAATTGCGTAAGGAAGAACAAGCAGATACAACAAGGCTGCAATACTGGTATAGTATTACGGTATATATGGACGTATCTCATAAACGTTTACCTTCAATGTAACAGTAATGAATATGGAATACATTATTAATTTACGTACAACAAATTATGCGAGCATCAAACGTTCTTTGAGGTGTACGAAGCATAATAGATATAAAAAAAAAATTCCATTCGAATATTATCAGTAAAATAGCTTTTTTTAAATACGATAATACGCAATTAGAAAGACTGCTTTTTTCCTGATTAAAATGCGGTGGCTATTGATGTTGCAACGAGAAACGAAGCCTTCAGCGTCACTTCCTATAAACATTAAATCGATATGCATCTTTACAAACATAAAAAAAAAACATATCATCAACTCATCGACTATAATACGTTCATTTTCTACCTTAACAAATTAGCATCACAAATAAAAACTATCGTTATTAGTAAATTATTCAAATTGCATTTGGAATCGATTAAAATAACACTGCCTATCGGAAGGGTTAAGGTATTCCATCTAATGGGTCATTTTTTTATAGACCGTAATAGTGAATAAGTGAATTCCGATTTCTTTAATGAAACTATTTATACAAATTTTGTCACTTTTTTTTCTTTCACTGTAGGTTTTTAAAGTGTCACTGAAAAAAATTGTAAAATTAACAAAACTTCCTGCGAAGATTTTCTTTTTTTTTTTTTAGAAGATCAAACAGATTAAAACGTTGAATGTAAAAGTGAAAAATTAAGTACATAGTAGTCGAGATGCCTGTTGCGACATAAAATACTTGAACTTGAAGTCCAATTGCCCAGGTCTGATTATTGTTGGTCAATCTTTTATAGTTCGACGAATGTTTTATAGATTATTCTTGGTATCTAATTGGCGCCTCCGGCATCCGATCGAGAGATTTGTCTTCATTCTTGCATATACTTCTCGTGAATATTGTTGGGTAAATTATCATATACCTACAACGGGTGACGATATACAAACTTGAAGTAAAACCGGTCATTGAAGAGCAGCTTTTGGATTTTGATCGGAGTGCCATTGAAAGTGATTAACTAATATTTTCCTCGTAACCCTCAGGCACACAGATAGTCGTGCAAGCGGATGGCGTAATAGGAACCTTCCCAGATTTTTAGCCATATACATATAATATTAATTCCACGAAAAACCTTGTAAACGAGTTAGAACCCATTAACCGATAAATTATCTATTCCAAGAAATACACTGAAAAAAAAAATAAAAATGAATTAAATGTATCGAACATCCCAATTGATTAAATCAAATAATTGTGTTAACTTTCACAAGAATATTAATTGTGTAAATTTGTTTTAATAAGTTGTGGAAATATATAAATATAAATATACAATTTAATAAATTAGTGGAAACAATTTGTTTGATTCAATACAATATTTACCTATTATTTTTCTTCACCAAACTATTCGGGACCTTTTTTTAAAATAAATCATTTAATACATTCATCTTTTTTTCTCAGTGTACTTGAAAGGCGTGAAGAAACAGGGGCGAAGGTCTTTTTGAAGCAATGAGAGGAAAAAAAAACATATTCGCCAGCACGCAGGGTCACAAGAAGCAATAAGAATGTTACAGTGGGAGACGATCTTAGTTGGGCGCAGAGAATATGCCTCTAATATATTGACGATCTCGACAGAAGATTGACTCATCGCATTGAGTGCAGTGTATTTCTCAGCTTGCGCGCGATCGGATTTTTCAGACGATTTCATAAAGCGTATCAAACCCTTCTTCAGACTGTAACACTTTTATTCAAAACGGCTTTTTTTCTCTAAGTAAATTTTTTTTTCTCCGCATAAACACCGAAGCGTGCGGGAATTTTTTCAAAGCAAGCTGGAGTGATCATGAATCTCGGTGTTTTGTACATCCTAGCCGCAGTTGTCAGCGATGCTGCTGGATTTAATATCCTCAAAGAGATTTTGTTTCCTCGTCCACTGGTGACCAAGATCGGATACAATGAAGAAGCTCGTGCGCTCAGTGATCCACACGCCGTTTATCACAGCGTAAGTTCGAAGCCTCCAGATAAGAATTTAGTGGAAAGTGTACCTCGATTTTCACAAAATTTTCTTTTAACACAACGGACAAGGTCGAATTTTTACACACTCACTTAAAACAAATCGAAGTTTCCGTTTTTTTAATTGAAAAATTGTCAATTAACAACGGATTTATCGTCAACACTAAAACTGCACTTTTAGAAAAATAATAAACCCTTTGGATTACCGGATGGTTTTTAATAATGAAAGTGAATATAGCGTTGTTAATTTTTAGTAAATAAATGCTTGGATGTTAAACAAAAGGAACTGTCCGCATTTCAACTCAATTGGACAAATGAATTTTGAGTTACGATTATTTGTTTACATACTCGCCGGTCGAACGTGGAGTGAAACACTCGAAAGATTTTCCTCTAAAAACGTGACACAGTAAATTTTTCGAAATCTGTGGTAACTTGGTCGCAAATTTAACTCAACATTTCGGGCTATGCGAATGAGGTAGAAACTGAAGAATGATTTTTTCAATATTCATGCCTTATCGTAGTTCCTTAAGAGCGATAGTGTTGCACACACGCCATAGATTATGCGAAGGTCTAATATATTATATGGACAATAAAAATACTAGTCATTTGATTAATTTTTCCGTTGTCGTTAGAAAGAGAAAATAGTGTGTATTAATATCTAATTCGTGCAAATTAAAATCGTGTAATTCAAAGAAACATTTGAACATCGATCACAAATAATCAAAAAATAATTGTGTCACTTAGATTTTTCTTAATAAATAAAGAACAAATGAAATAAAAAACGTGCTTTTCCAAACCCTTTTTTTAAACAGCTCAGGCAAGACAAAAAGAAACATTACGATGATTTTCTGTTACGATTTTCGTAGTCCCATGCAATTGTTTATAATTCCCAATGAGCTTATGAAAACAAAAATACGCTTATCTTCTATTTTTATTATATTTATATGTGTGGTGTTCCTTCAGGTGGGTCTCATCGAAAAAAATGGATACCCAGCCGAAGAGCACAAGGTCGTGACCGTGGATGGTTACATCATAACCTTCTTCAGAATTCCTGGGAGTTCAAAGTTCCCAGCGAAGGAAGGAAAACCCGTGGTTTTCTTGCAGCATGGATTGTTCGCCTCTTCGGATTCCTGGCTCTTCCTAGGATCCCAACATAATTTAGGTAATATTAACTCAACCACAAATAGAAAGCACTTTAGGCATTCTCTGAAAACCATTTTTCATCCCCATAAATAGTTTCGCCTTACAATGTTTCTCTATTTTCCGTACACAACACTATAATTGTAAAGGATTAAAAACAAAATAAACGAAATGTTGCAATAAGGAAAAGACAAATAATATAACGAAAATACTAGTATAAAATAAAATAAAAATAAACAAAACACAAATCGGAAGTCCATTGCAGGAATAAGAAATAATTTTTTTTAGCGAATTAAAAAAGATCCGGTTGACTTTCCAGAAATCGTAACTTGCTGTTAATTATAGTTTATAACATAATATCGGGTTTTACATGGTTCCGTTTTTGCATTCACATGTCGGAACAATGTTAAATGTCAGTAAAAAATGTTTTCGTGATGCTGAAAATGAATACACTAATTCGAACCAAGGTCAACTGAACGCGTAAGCCGGTTTGAGTATAATGTAAATACAAAAATGGGCGCGAGAATGAGGTCGCCTATACTCAGGAGACAAAGTGGCAGGTCAGGTCAAAAAGTCCGTAGTAAGAATCTGAAATTCGAGACGATTCAAGGTGAACAGCAGAGCTGCACTTGAAGAAAAGTTGTATTATTATTTGTGACGTCTGCAGACCTGCTATGTAAGTGCATCAATCAAAATCGGTAAGTTAATGCCTTCGGTCACGAACTTGATCTCGATACTTTGCAAACGATTACTTGTCCGTAGCGACTTTTGTCGTAGACCAAGAAAATGATTTACTAAAAAAAGAATTAGAAAGAAATTACATAATTACCATAGACATTGGACACTGAATTTTATTATTAAAACTCAATATATCTCTGACCCAACCGGTTAGGCAATGCTATCGATCAAATATTTCATTATTTTTGGCAAAATCATTTTTCAATAAACTTATGTCATATACACAGCTTACATGCTCGCCGACGAGGGATACGATGTTTGGATCGGCAACATTCGTGGCAACTCCTACTGCAGATCTCACATTGATTTGTCACCGGAGGATCAAGAATTTTGGAAATTTAGGTATGTATCCATTGCGATAACGCGGCTGAATAATTTCGACATAGTTTCCTGCTGCAAAATACCTTTTGCAAATAATACGTGGAAATAAATGCAATAAAAAGAGCAGTTTGTCTTGAACGAATAATTAGTCTGATTAAGTCAGGTCAATTACATGCTTCACTCGGTTATTACGTACGTTCCAATAGTAGCAATGAGTGCGTCGGGAATTAATTAAATACTGAGAAATTTCTTACATGTTTTTATTGTTTCGCAATATACTCTCTTATGGTTCACCTACTGACTATTAATAACCATCTCGGAACGAAAAAACAGCTTCCATGAAATCGCCATGTGGGATCTTCCGACGATGATCGATCATGTCCTTAAAATTTCGGGACAGAAGACCTTGTTCTACATCGGGCACTCGATGGGCACAACAGTAGCCTTCATCCTGCTGTCGGAAAGACCTGAGTACAATGATCGAATGAGCTTGGTCATTACCCTCGCGCCGGTTGCTTTTTGGATAAGAGCACCCAATCCGTTCGTCCAATTCCTCGCTGAACGTGGTAAAACCTTCAAGGTGAGTTTAGCTATTAATCATTTTTTACGTTTACATTAAATTCTCAATCAGCCTAATCAATCGATCTTCATATTGGTTTAATAAGTATAAAAGTTGAAATTGAGTCGTCTCGTGAAGTAATTGAATTTTAACCAAAATAAATTTTGGATTGAAGATGTTAAATCGTTGAAGAAAAGATCAATGTCGAAGGTCCTCGCCACAACGTTTTTGTCTCACGATGACATCGATTTTCGCTTTTTTCGCAGAACTTTCTCGACCAGAATGGACTTTACGAAGTCGCTCCACAGACAAGGAACAATGTGAGACTCGGCAAATCTTTGTGCAGCGATGGGTTGGTAACACAGTCTGCGTGTGCTGCACTATATTTTTTTCTGGCTGGTAATGATCAGCCACAGCTAAATTATGTGAGTATTAACCTTCAGTAACTTTTCAATGAGAATACAGTCACGTTTAATGATATCGTGATACAATATGCTTTGGTGGGAAGGGAGACTAAATTTATTCTTTTATGGATGTATCATCACGGACGGAAGTAAAAATAAGATCAAAGTTGACGTCCGGTACATGCAAGGAATAATAACAATCTCGTTCGCTTTTCTTGAATTTCGCAGACCTATCTTCCTCAAATAATCTCATATTTTCCTGCTGGCGGGTCAACACAGACGTTATATCACTATACGCAAAACATGCTTACAGGTAAGAAATATTTACGATTTCACAAGCGGCGCTTGATTATTTTGACTGATTCGTATTTCCGCAGGCGCCTTCCAACAATACGATTTTGGTTACACCGAAAACTTCAAGATATACGGCAAGAAGAAGCCACCGCAATACGACGTGAAAAAAATTACCGCCCCAATCGCCCTCATTTATGGAAAGAACGACATCGTCGCACCTGAATCGGTAATAATGACACAATACCTGGTACGTGTACGATTACTGGTGACGTGTACTTGATTGTCAATTTTTTTGGTATGTTACAGAATATCGTTATGTTGAAGAAACGTCTGCAAAACGTTGTTACGTTCGAAGCGGTACCTTACGATACTTTCAACCATTTGGACTTCCTCTGGGCGATAAATGCTAAAGATTTATTGTACAATAGGCTAATGGAGCTCATCTCATCGTACTCCAAATGACGAAATTCGGATAACTTCGTTTCTAGCAAATTTCATTATCACGTTCATTCCGTTAAGGGTTTTGCACTGTTACATATGTCGTATTTATCTTCAATGGACCGTTGTTATTTATTAAAATGTTTACCTCATCAGTGGTTCACCTATTATTTGCTCCTCACCGAAGGATGACACAGCTATTGCGTGTAATTGGATGTATGCATCGCGCAGTATTATTTACATATTACTTATAAGAATGCGACAAGACCCAGAAGGTAAAATTTTGAACATTCAATCTTTACGATAGTGCCTTGAGTTTAGTACAAGGCGAAGGGGAAACAGCGATGTTGTCGATTAACTAAAATACAACAGATAAAGTTATAAATTCGCAACATAAATACCATTTTCTTCTTACTTCTTGCAGATTTCCCTTACACGTCGATTAAATGTGATCATTATCGTCGAAGCATCAACGCTGACGCATCTACAAATCCGTAGGGGGGACCCTGACCGACAAAATCTGATGTAGCAATCACCACTTTTGCAGAGTCTGCATGTGTCATTAAATCGAACGCGAGTACCTAAATGGATAATGAGACATTCGTGTTACCGCGATTTTATAACACGATTTCAGCAGTCAATTTCCGAACACGGTGTTATAATACTGTCAATCGTTTTGCGTTACGAAGTCGTCACTTGTGAGAACTTCAATGAATTGTTCAATAATGTCGGAGATATTCGTGTCGCTTTTAGCCCTTATCTTCGTGGTGAAATATACTTCGACCGCTGCAGCTCAGGGATATCCCGAACCCACTGTAAATATGCCGGTAGTAAAATTCCGGAACGCAACTGAAGCGGAAGCTGCTGGAGAAACAAACTACGTGCTTGATTTCGTGAGTATTCAAATCCTAAATCAAATCAGATGTGAATCGATAAAAGATATTTGTCTGTGTTACATAAGATGGGCCTCGTCGAATTTCATGGGTATCCTGCGGAAGAGCACATCGTCGTTACGGATGATGGATACAATCTTCGTTTGCACCGAATACCCGGAAGTCCATCATCGCCGCCAGCTGCCCATAAACCGACGGTTCTAATTCAGCATGGAATAATGGGATCATCCGACATGTGGGTTCTCATGGGTCCTCAGAGTGACCTTCGTAAGATTGCAATTCACAAATCCAAAAGGAAATAACAACTGGAAGATTTTACTGAACTGGAAAATTTATATTTTATTTTGCGGACGATTTTTAGCATTCATATTAGCCGATAATGGGTACGACGTGTGGTTGGGAAATGCTCGAGGAAACACGTACAGCAGATCTCACCAGACCCTGGAAGCTTCGAATCCCAAATTTTGGGACTTTAGGTGAAGATTCGTTGTTGAATTTTTTTGTCAAATACGATTTATTTCAATTGAGGATGAATTGCGAGTAAATTTAAACATATTCACAAGCATCACCCACTGCATAAGCATTTATGATATAATTGATTTATTAGTCAACGTTTTGAATTGCGTTATTTATTCAAATTTTTGTATCGTCGAAATGGATTGAAATTCTATTTGGTTAAAATTGTATTTGTGGTGCATCCTTAATTTTCATTGCAAACGAACCCCCGAATTGATGTAATTAATTTAACGGAGGTAATGACTTGGAGTAGTTTTCACGAAATTGGCGCTCATGATCTTCCGGCAATGATAGACTACATTCTCCTGAATACAAATGAAGAGCGTCTGTACTACGTTGGTCACTCAATGGGCACAACAGTTAGTTACGTTCTCCTCTCGCAAAGGCCTGAATACAATGAAAAAATGAAATTAGTCGTGAGCTTGGCTCCTGTGGCTTTTTGGAAACACAGACCGAACGGCTTGGAACTCTTTCTTCGTAAGAATTCAGGCTTTATACAGGTACTATAAATTACAATTGGCAATTATCAATATTCGCATGATTTTGTAATGATAAATCATTTTTGTCTATTTTTCAGGATATTCTAAAACACGTCAAGGTATTTGAGATATTACCGCAAACCAGGGAGCTTCCTGAATGGGCTCAAATTTTTTGTAATGGCCATTCAAATCCTTGCAGACTTATTGCTGCACAACTTGCTGGTGACGACTTTACACTAATAAATTCCGTGAGTAATTAAATAATTTGAATAAAACTCATTGTTTTGTACTATTCGAAAATTGATGGATAATGTGATGAAAAATCCTGTCTTCGACACTTTTTTAAGGGAACCCATTAGTGATATATCGCAACTTTCGCCTCACTGGGAATATAGATCATCTTTACCTTTTTCAGACTCGCCTACCGTACATACTTAATTATTATCCAGCTGGAGGATCGACCAAAACGCTCATGCACTTTCAGCAGAACATGAAAACAGGCAAATTTCGTAGGTTCGACGAGGGACCCTACAAGAACCTCGATATTTACGGTCAAATAAGTCCTTCTTCCTATGATGTGACCAAAATCACTGCTCCAGTTGCGCTGATTTATGCCATGAACGATCCAATTTCGACTCGAAAGGTTACACAATTTTCCACAAAAATTATTTCAAAAATAGGCCGTATTGAACAGCAATACCAAATCAATATTCGAATATTGATCGTACATTGGAAAATTTCTACAATATTCCTCAAATATTGCGCTATGCAGGTCACAAATTTCTAATAATAAAGTTGCAAAACTTGCTTAATGTTTCAGGATACAAAATATCTAGCGAATGTATTGCCGAACGTTGTGACTTGGGAACCAGTTCCTTACGCCAAGTTCAATCACATCGACTTTCAATGGGCCCACGAAGCAAAAATATTGGTTCACGATCGAATTATTCAGTTGATGAAAATGTGTGAATACTCATAAATTGTGGAAATGAGGCACGTGTATCTAGACGTTTCTGATGGGACGAAACACTTTTTAGGGGTGTTTGATTGTGTAATTTCTTTTGCGCAAAAGCAACTTATTAGTTTCCTTCAAATTTTTTTATACAAGACTAATAATTCTGCGCTTTTCCACAAACAGGAAAAAAACATCGTTTTCACTCGGCTGCAAACCGCAGACTCGACGGAAATCGCGTACTTCCTTCCCTAGTAGTACAATTATCTTCGGGAATATTTGATGGGCAGAATTAAATAAACCATACGATGTACAAAATAGTGAATTTACTTATCGACAACCATTCATGGCCAAATTGATGCAAGACAGTTTATGTTTACAATTATGACAGTCGCGAATACTTGTATAGATCGATATCTAATACTCATTGATATTAATTGCGAAATGTGATAAAGACGATTGATCGTATTAGTGGCTGTCGTCCTTCACAGTATCGTTTTATGTACATGATCGAGTTAAAAATAGACACAAGTCCGGTTGAACGATATTTATAGCGAAAGAAGGAGATTCGGTAAGTACAATAAAAAAAGAACATGACATATTTTAATACAAAAAATAATTAAAAATTATAACAAACTAAGAGAAAAAAAAATCTCTCCCACACTCGCCTGGTGATCCGATAGTCTTCCATTTTACATGCTTTAGGATAATATACACAAGACAGTTTTCGTGAGTATTGTCGATTTCGATTAAAAATTATAAACGCTAGTTATATTGAACCTACAGTGTCTTAAATTAGGCACGCGTTTGAAACTTCTGTTATCGCTGTAAAATATTTAAATGGTCTCATACAATGAGGAATATTGTGTACGGCTCAGAATGTTCCTATTTTAAGTAGATTCTTATAAACGATTAAAAATTGTAAAAACAATCTCGCCGGACGTTAAATATTATTGTTTTTTTTTTTTCTTTCTCATTCTTGTTGTACGACTTTTTCAAAGCCTCTTAAAGCGCTGTAAATGTTAAACATGCTTTATTTTCACGAATTACTGGGTAAACCCATGACACGGTCTTTCGCGCGTTGTACGCAATAATCATTGAAAGACTTTCCTCGGTAATATCGTAATACTGTTTAAGAGCAGTCAATTAACTGAAATATCTGTTCTCCATTCCTCAGCGATATTAGAAACAGAGTTTTAACCATCTTATTACTTTATAACTTACTCCAAATTTATTCGTTCAGTACATTTAGAGTCAGAAATTTTCAGAAAATTGATTTTTTTTGTTTTAGGATAATTTGTACAATTGTGAAATTTATGGGGAGTTCACTGAAACCGAAGACTACAGATTAAAAATTTGTTTTATTTCTAAAAACTCTATTATCTCAAAATATATTTTTCAAAGTCGGTGTCAGTTATATTTTGAAAATGACAACCGTTTTTAATGAAATCCGAATTCGATGTTATCAGATAGTTTTCCTAGTACTGCACTAGGACTTTCATTCACTCAAATAGAAAGAAGAATCTACAGGTTTAAACGAGGGTGACATAATTTCACCCATTACTCATTCGCTAATTGTTTTCCTTTATACAGCATTTTGCCTTCAATTTAAAAGATATTACTTCCTTTAATTAAAAAAAAATTAATTGGATATAGATTTTCGTTTTAATCAGTACGTCAAATTATTATGAAAAAATTGGGAATATTAAACTGTTTGTGGAATAGAGTTTGAAAATAATTAAATGGTTAAAACCTGATTAAAAAGTTAATGAAAGAGGAGGATTTACAGAAAAAATTGGGTTTTTTCGCAAGTGTTCGTATTGATACGTGAATAAAGACTGTAATTATCGTTCCGCAAATTTCGATAATTTTAAGGTGATGACGGCGAGTGAGAGAGAGAAAGAAGAGAGCGAGAAAGACAGAAGGAAACATTGGGAGAATGAAGCGCGCGTGCTGGAAGAAACACTAGCATTAAGTTATTATGTACATGAAAATCATTGGCAGTTGTTTTGCATTACTTGGAGAAAGATTATCTGTTTAACAGTCTACGGATAAAGTTTTAGAATAATCATATCTCTCGGCGTGTTCACGGAACCAGTGATGCAAAGGTGTTACTTCAAGAGTCACGTGATCATCATTTTACTGTCGTGTGAGCATCACAGGATCGGCAAGAAATTTACGAAAATTCACGTAAATAATTTCAAATGCCGGTTTGACAGAAACAAACCAGTTAGCGTCCTACTCATTTCCGGAAGTCTATACCGACCTAAAAAAATCAGCTAGAATCTCGAACTCATTTTTGAGAGTCTTAACGGACCTAGTACGTAACTACCCTCGCACGGTTTTAAAAAATGACCGTCATTTTACAACTATACAGACATTTTCGACCCGTTGGTCATGTCAGGTGTCGCAAAATGAAGATGACTGCATATTTTACATACAAATTCGTTCCCAACTAAAATGACGTAACGTGACGGTCACATAATGCGCATCCGACCTTAATGTTAAATGACGGTTATTTTACATAGATATTCGTTTGTAACTAAAATAATGTCACATGACGCGACTGTGAAATTACGGTCATTTAACATCGCTGCTCGAAACTACCGGATTCTTATTCGAGAGCAAGGATAATATTGATTTATTTAATAATACGATTGGTCGTTGTGGCGACAGCTCATAGATGATTTTGCAGGAACGACAGTAACGTTGTCTCATAGTGTCTCGTTGCATCCAAATTTCTCAAACTATGCCTTTCGGTAGGATAAACCTGAAGCTGATACGGTTTGCCAGTTTTTACCAAAGCGTTTATCAATTCGCTCGTGTGAAAAAAGTGCACGTTCTCATCAATGAGACCGTGAATAATGAGCAAACGATTTTCGTCGTCGGGAAACTTATTAACGTACGTCAATACAGAGCCATTCACGTAACCGTGATAATTGTTTTGCGGGAGATCCATGTAACGCTCTGTGTATCCGGTGTCGTAGAGGTTCCAACATGTTACCGGCGCACCAGCTATGGCGAGCTGCAATCAACAAAAAAAAACAAATAGTCAACAGGATCTCCTTAATTGGTATTAGCGACAACAATCTGGCCGGAAAAAAAAAATCTATAGAAAAAAGGAATGCCACAAAATCTTGCACATTTTCTACATTTTCCTCGGGATTCAGATGAACAGTCATATTTTCAACTCATTCCAAGCGCTTTGAATGCAACTTTTGAATATAATTACTTTTTTTCCTAGAAATTGGAATTATTTACCTTGAATACTTCGGGGTACTGTATAATGCCCATGAGACTGAGATAACCACCGTAGGACCAACCATGAAGAGCGACGCGATTTAAATCGATGAAGCCCGTTTTTTCAGCTAGCAGTCTCAGCACCTCGACTTGATCGCTCAACTCTACGGTTCCCATTTTTTTCCGTAAGTGGCTTTCGAAAATGAGGCCTCGGTTTTTCGAGCCTCGCGAATCTATCAGAACCACGCAGTATCCTTGAGCAGCAAGCATGTGCATCCGAAGATGCCTCATCCCCTGCGAATAGAAACAAACAAATATTGTAGTATTTCACGGATTTTTTGCAATATTTTATTCTCGTAAGCGGATAAAACTATGAGAAGGAATGTACCAGTAAAAATACGGTAAAATTTATAATGCAATATAAAAAAAACACACACATACCTTAAAAGTATTCGAAACGAGTTGAACGTCGGGTCCTCCGTAAACTTGCAATATTGTCGGATATTTGACCGAGCGTTGAAAATTGTGAGGTTTGAAGACCATCGAGTAAATGGTGTCACCAGAGGTGATTTTGTGCGCGTATATACTCGGGGCAAAAAGCTCTGACTCGGGAACTGTTGGCTCCAAAAGATAGCCCATCGGTGTCAAAGAAATGCTTTCCACCGTCCAGTCTGTCTGCGATATTCTGAATACCTACAGCGAAAGACATATATCTTAATGACGGAGAAATTGAAGAAATCCAGCTCGACTAAATTTGACAACGATGCCATAACAAAATGCGTAATAATATAATC
The DNA here is from genome assembly GCA_947507545.1 of Clistopyga incitator. Classification (NCBI taxonomy): domain Eukaryota; kingdom Metazoa; phylum Arthropoda; class Insecta; order Hymenoptera; family Ichneumonidae; genus Clistopyga; species Clistopyga incitator. The sequence continues at coordinate 15,459,883 of OX382171.1, read as the reverse complement.
TAAAATTTAGGAAAAAAATCTGTACCTGACACGTCGGTGAGCTTTTGATGGAACTGTACACGGTGACTAGCATTGTGCATTCTTTATTGAAATAAATGCTGTTGTAACTGCAACCGGGTCTCGTAAGCAGTCGAATCTCAAGCGGTCGTCGAAGCGAAACTGCGTATGCGTGTTGTTCGAGCGGTCCTTCCCGCAATCCAGCGAAATAAACAATAGAGTTCGCCTCGTCGACCCACAACTTTCGACGTAGAATTTGCCAGTCGCCTTGCGTTATCGTTATCTTCGAAATTACACGAGGCTGCAGGTAAACACTGTCCAGCCGATCTAGGGGCTCTTCTACGCCGTTGCTCAGCCCTTACATTACAGAGAAACGGTTATTAATTACACGATCGCGTTCCGATTATTTTCAAAATATAATCATGCTATATAAAACTGAATCGCAATCTTACCGGCGATGCTGGACGTGATAAGATACAAATGCATAAATTTCGTCTCTTCGCTGCCCCAAAGAAACTTGACCTCGGTCGGATCGTCGGACGGTAGAAAGTACAGAAGATCATTCACGTTTATCCAAATGTTACTTTGTTCGGAGTATATCACTTGTACACTTGCGGACGATGGCGTGAAATGTTTCTCCGAGTTGTAAACGTTAGGCGGTGGCTCACAAAAGTTGTCCACTGACAACAAAACCAACTCGAGCCTTTGTTGTTTTCTATCGAGAAGCTGAACCCAGACACTGGAAATCGTCAAGATTTTGTTATTTCGAATTATAAATATTTAATTTCAATGTTGTATGCATTTGAAATGTTCGTGCAACCCCGTATGTATAAGTTACGGATATTACAGGTGCGGCAAAAGTTAATTTTTACTCACTATTGAGCGTCAGGCGTCCATCCAACCCTTACTAAATATTCCATCCACGGAAACATTGTGTGTAAAGGATACTGAAGCTCAAGAATCTCAATATTTACGATCTGAGTGTCGGTTAACCGAAACTGCACCATTTTTAAATTGCTCTTTGCGTTCGACGTGCCCGCTCGTGGAAATCTAAATTCGTCAATTTCACCGGAATTCAAGGTTGACGACGGAAAACAGAATATCTTAACGTCGCTTTCGTCTACCTCCTCGTAAACTATTCTGTATACGCCGTCGGTGGATTTCGGCTGCCACCAGTAGCCAGTGTATCTGCAATAAAAACAACAAATATATACATTTTATATTCGATTTTCATCAAATTTACACCAAGGACAAAGTGATCAATACTCTATACGACATATAAATTTGGCTAGATTCTATCAAATCGTTTATGAATTATAGTAGTATGAATTTGAGGTCCTTCATTGTACATACATACAAAAATAGAAGCATCTGTATAATTTTTCTAATCCAACTTTCGTTCACAATTCAGGCCCTTCTTTATCTACTGATATGAAACTTTTGATAAAAACGTATGAAAACAATGTTTTCTTTACGTGGAATCAATAAATGTATAAATTATAATGAAAAGTACTCGCACCTGGTAAATTCTTCTTGCATAACGTAAGAGGGAGTTCCTGCTGTAAGAGGATCCTCGGCGAGGCTTCGACCACCCTTCCTCGCGTGCGTCAAACGCACCGAGGATCCTGTTATACTGTGTGATAAATACAAATCTCCCGAGCACGTGTGAGCGATCAACGCGTTGTTCCACGGGCATATATGTGGGTTCAACTTGGCTCCGGGTGATGAAATTCTCAGTTCGGACGGGAAAACTGGTCCAGGCTATAAATTAAAGGTTTCGTATGTCGCGCTTCTTCTTATTCCGATGAAACTGTATCATTTCTTTAATTACCGCATAACCAGTGTCCACGCATTGATACAGACTGCCCGCTGCGGGAAATATCAATTTTCCACTCTCGGGATGAATCTCATAACTGGTAATACCCCATGTTGTCAGTCTTTTCCTCTCCCACAACAGCTGTTCCTCTCGTGAAAGTCTATTGGCACTGGAGACGCTTAAAATAATAACAATTTATGCAATTGCGCTTCTTGCCAATTCGTTATTTGTCACAATTATTCTAATTGGTGGACGAAGAATTCACGAGTTCATCGTGTTGTGAATTCGTAAGGGCCATTAAGAAGGGCACTTTGTACTAGTCCAATCAGTGCTAAATTTAAGAGAAAAAGATTTACAATTAATTAAGGTCATTATAGATTCCGAGAGATTACTCACGCAGAATTGTTAGTATATAAGTACATTCACAGTCGTGACACCTCGGGACAGTTTACCAAAAAACCGGAAATTGTAGGAGTGCTTTTGAAAATTCAACACTGATTTGAATAGTGAGAAGCGCTCCCACCTCCTTCAAACGGTGTGCTACGTGTTATCTGACTTTCTTATTCAAATCTCAATCAAATAACCGTGAGACAGATAGTGTTATCTTCCTATCACAATTTTTTCGTTGATCAGTGATAAGAACTTAGAATAGAAATAATTCTGCTACCGCGGATCCCTTATATGGAAGACGACGTCAGGCAATTGCAGAGTGATGCTTTCTCTGAATTTTTATTGGCTTCTTTTATCTGATGGATTAACGAGGGCAGAAATTTTTCAACTAAAGTTCTTATTACTGATGACTTTCTATTTAATAGAAATAGGAAAGATAGAAAAAAATTGCAGAAAACTAATTTCTCGTCAAAGTTATTGGAAAGTCATCGATAAAAAAATCGATCCAAAAATAAATAAACTTGTTTGATATCATGGCTGTCTGGAAGAGCGCCAAATCCTCACATCAACTGCGTATTCGCGAAAACGGGCGGCGAGCTTGTCTAGCATTATTATTACTTGAAACTAATGCTGTTCATATTTACAGAAACGTTAATTTTTTAGCTTTTTGCCAAGTATAAAACGATGCAATACCCATAATCATGGCATATACTTCCGCGTTAATTTCAATGTTGTAGTACACTGATAGCCCAAGAGGTTTTGAGATGTCTCACTATGTATGCGCTATCCAGAGCCTTTAATGCACACCTCTGGAAATTTGCTTCAATCACCGGTAACCAGTGCAGCTTGTAGCCGCTTCCATGATCCGAATGGCCGATATCTACGTAAAGTAGAGTCGTTTCCCAGCCATTGCTTGGAGTACCCAGAAAATATATCCTCGTCCTATAACAGTAATGAATGGGTAATGGAAACAAGATTTATGGAAATCCGAATGTGGCATTTGGTGAAATTGCAATCAACTGAAAAAATTAAGTCATATTTTGGCAAAAATTGAAAATTTGTGTAGCACCTTCCGTCTGGCAGTGATCTGAAGGTCACTGCATCTGGTACAGAACCATCGGAGAAGCTTGACAGTCTGCGTCTGAATTCTCTGACAACTCCTCGCAGCTCTGACCAGGATTTGCGAGGTGACTTGTTGATCTCGGAATGTTCGGCACTGTCTTTGCAACTCTCCATCTCTCTCTCTCTCTCTCTCTCTTCCCGACCTGCTCCGAACGTCTCTCTCTCTCTCTCTCCCTCTCTTTCTCAGTGACTTTTTATCTTTCTCCCTCTCTCTCTCTCTCTCTCTCTCTCTCTCTTAATTTCTCTGTCCCTCTTGTATATCTACTTTAGCTGTCTGATCATTCCCAGTGTCAAATTTTCACGATAAAACTCAACAGATGATGAAGAGGCCTGCAAATAATTCAAAAACCCGTTACAAAAATAGTGTTCTGTGAATAAAAAATGTGGTGGGAGATTTTTTAGGTTACAATCACGTTGGAAGAAAATGGCAACAACGTGGAATTACGGGTTAGACGATGAAGATGATGCAGCAGAATGTTAAAAATGCTTCGGCCGCGTTATCGAGAGTATCCGTCACACCGAGGAACCGAGAAGAAAATAGCAGTTGGCACACGAGCTGTCACAACATAGGAGCATGACAACTACGTTTTTCGCGGCTCAGCAGTCGGAAAATACGGGTTCGAGAGAAGACAGCACAGCACATAGGTTAGACTTTTAGATTTTGTTCGAAGGGGTCACCGATATCAAGCCCATTTTCCATTTGCTCACGCGTTATTTTACTGATTTTAATTACCTTGCTAAACGTTAACGTTAAAAATAACTGGAAAGAATGGCGAGCCTTTTCTTCTTGGAGGTCTCGACAGATTGCAACGCCCTCCTTCCCGGTCGGTGGCAACCACGCGAAACACTCGACGCGTGGCTCACAATTACATTGGAGAAAAAATCATCGTTTCGTAAAGTACTCGCTGCCGGTGGTTCTCAACCAGAGTTTACCTGTATTTTACACATCTGAATGTGTTTATTTAATGCTTTGAGGAGGCCCAGTCACCCGAGACACAAAATTCCTCACGATAGGCTTCATCTAAGAAGCTTATATTCAATGTATACGAAATATTGCAATTCTGCAATTTTTTTAAAACGCACAGTGCAGCAGAATGTTGCGAGGCAAAAATTTGTCGCTTTGTGGGACCCTATAAAGGTATAAATATTTTGTGTAAGTCCGGGTAAAGTGAATTCCATTCCAAAGTATGTAAAAATGAAAAAATGTCAAGCACATTGTATGTATCGATTACAGAAAATAGTGACAAACGAGGAACGAGTCACTCTTGACAACACGTAAGATTAGCAGTCGAAGACTCCATCAAAAGTTTTTTTCAATCACATTGTGTCCTCTTCGCATAAAGAGTGTTCGTTGCGAGTACAATTACAATCGGTATCATAAATCTGGCCCGTGATACAATCGCGAAAACATGAATTTCTAAATCGAACCTGTCGTGGACGTTGACCCGCGTGACAAACGACAAATAAAAATCCGAATCTGAACATCCAAATCATAGAGAAAACTGTGATTCTCCTCAATTCAACTTTCTCCTGGGAAATACCTGAAATATGTCGAAGAAAAGCGCCATCGATTGCAGACATACAATTTGGGCCCGACTGGGTCCGTATTTTAAAACGTCACTCTTCTCGGCGAGAGAACTCAGAACGAATTGGGAGGTGAGCTCATCCTTCGAAAATGTTGATGAACATTTGTGACTCGATAGTTACCGCGACGATTAAACTCACGATTGAAATTTATGAAATCAAGGAACGTTTTATGCTGCCATTGAGTCAACTCATATTTAGCAATTTATCCAATTTTTTAAATAATATTTTAAGGATATAATCAAACTCACGATTGAAATTTATGAAATCAAGGAACGTTTTATGCTGCCATTGAGTCAACTCATATTTACGAATTTCTCCAATTTTTTAAATAATATTTTAAGGATATAATCAATGAAGGCAGTCTTGAAGATTTTGGTTAAAAATACTGAAAATGTGTCGTGCCTTTCTTAATGACATAAAAAAAAGAGAACAAAAATTTTCAAAAAAAGAAACTTCTTAAATACCGCGGTCCTTGGAATTTATTGAATAGTTTTTCAAAAAATAGGTGCATTTCTGACGTTTAATAAAATCAATGTGTTTAATCCTACGTCGTTATCCGGCTGAGAATTTGATGCGAGGATCGCATTATTCTTTCCTGTTAAAACATTTCTGCCGAAAAACGGGTACGTATATTCAGATGACACCGTATTCACATTTCGGATGGCACGTGACATGAATGTTACTTTGCATTCGTTGAAAGAGAATGGTTAATGAGATCGAAGGGAATCAAGGTTTCAGCTTGATTCGAGTCAAACGTTCAGACGGCGTTCGTCGCTCCCTCGAGAAAAGCCCATTTTTTGTCTCTGAAGTCAACGAGCTTCAGGGACAGAGGCTGAGGCACCAGTAGTGAGGGTGCGTTGTCTCGGATAACTCGTAGGTAACATAGCCTCAGCATACGCCTCTATACATACATATATATATATATACATATATAATGTACATTGTGTACCCGAGGGAAACGAAGCCACAGTAAAAAAGAACCGAGCATCTGTTCGAGCCGGCGGGCATGAAAGATTTAAGCCTTGTGCCTCGTATCGCTATTGCTATTATTTTTTTCCCTTTTCTCTACTTACCAATTTCAGAACTTCTTTCTTTTGCATTCGTTTTTCCGGCTTTCACTCACCGAAAGCGACGCTATTCAGGCCCCTTATATCGTGAGTCGCTGAACGAAGTCACTTCGCAAAAAGTACCTCAATATGCGTCCGCCTTTATCGGCAAAATCGCAACTCTCGCCAATGAATCGAAAAACACAATTTCATTTAATTCTTTTTAATACTCGGCGTCGAGACGATATCGCGTTCCTAAATAACTAATGCGAGCGACGGCGTCCAAAACTTGGGATTGCAGGCTTCCAAAATAAATGAGATTTGTCAATGGGATATATAAATAATTTTATTCAAAAATCAATAGTCTTTATTTGTCGTCATGTTTAAGTAACACTAGAGGTTAATAATTGTTTTTCGGTCGATTGGACTGTTGCTGTGCAAGCTGAAATACCTTAAATACCTCCAAAATGACATTCAGTGACATTCCAATAATATTTGGGACAGCTAAAATTATTGTCCCATTAATCAGTCCTCCACAATGGGCTTTTCATTTTGTAGAGCTCGCGATATCAATGGTATCTGTTGAATATCGCGTTATTAAACCTACCGGAGATTCTACTTCACTTACCTGTATTTCGGTGACCTAACCTGTGGTCGAATCCACGATCTTTGTATTCTACCGAAGTGCCGCTAGAGGCGCGACGGCATCGAACTGGTCGAACGAGTTGGATTCAACAGTTCGATGTGACCGGTAACTTTTCAGTGTTTTTGTCATAAGAAAAAACGTAACGTGAACGCTTTGGAATACGACATTGTCCCTAAAAACGAATGCTTTCGTAGTGATTCAATTAGACCGTAAGTTCGATGCAGCAGCCACCGAAAAATCGCAATGTCGTTTTCCCGTGCCAGTCGCTTGGAGACATTCTCACTGACGATAATACTTACTCACCAGTTATCACAACATTTCTTCTCACTGGAATTAGCTACTCGTTCCTAATCCTACACGATTTTTGGGGTACATGTATTTTGTATTTTATTGTACACAAATGTCCGTCGCTCCGCAGAATTAGGTCACCTATTGCAGTCTCATTATAGATTTCCTTAGATGACCTGCAATTAAAAAAAAAACACATTTTCACACCCAAAATGGAACGTCAGTGCTTTCGTTGTGTGCGTTGCCATTTCAACGCGAAATTTACCGGTAACGCTCGCACTCAGAAACCGCACGATAACTTGGATCGTAAAGGAGGTTATATGTAAGGCGCTATGGTACACTTGCAAATTCCCATAAGTACAAGGGGGAGAGAGAGAGAGAGAGAGAGAGAGAGAGAGAGAGATAGAGCTGATTTCTTAAATCCGTATATTCTCCACTCGAATTGACATTACGGGTGAAAGTATATTGCTAAAAATATTTTGAAAATATGCTATTTGAAAAGAACTTTTGCAAATACCGCGATTTTAATTCAGTTTAAGATGAACGGATCTTGTAAAGCAAAAAGTACCTAATTTAAAAGATTTCTTTCAATTTACTTTCAATTTCATAATTGCATACGTGACATTTAATTCACCAGTTTATGCATAAAAATCTCAGTCTTTCGTAACAGTGTAAAGTGCGATGCACTGAAGGGGATTAAGCTTTTTTTTTCCCGCAACCTCAATTACGTCGGAGAAAATACGAAAACAATTTGCGGTTTCCGATCGCGGAGAGATTTCTTAATTGCGGAAAATTGTACCGCTACAGTTTTCCGTAATTTCCCCCTGACCATGGCGAATGTGGTGCGGTATAACTAAATCGTTTGCGGACGTATTGGAAGTTAGCTTAGCTGAGCTAAGCGTGGGTCGGGGATGATTGGGTTAAGGATAGGAGGGTCGTAGAGACCCGAAAGGGGGACGTTGGGAATGTACGCTGGGAGAAAAAGAAGAAAAAAATGAAAAACTAGTATTTTGATTGTAACAAAACAATTACAAATCGGAACTCGGAATACTTTGCTATGTACATTATATTGGTTTATTATTGCATGTACATATTAGCCCATGAATTTACCGAGTGTTGAGATCTGATTTTTTCATTACAATCAAATTTATTAATTTTTATGGTAATTTTATTAAGCAGAACACTTAATAATTCTTCAGTTCGTATTGGTTACCTTTAAATGCATGAACTTTTTTTTCACCTTCAAATGAAAACATTTTTTAAGCTTATAATAAATATATTAAATTGCTATATATATACATATATATAGATGTTGATAACCATGTACTTGGCAACACATGCTGCAGATATTTTCAGTTTATTTCACGACTTTTCGTACCTATACATAGTCTACCGCTAAAAATTTTTATACACTGCTTTTTTTTTCACCCGTGTGATGTTGGCACCCCATGTAAAAAATATTGTAAAAATAAGTTCAATTCTAGTTAACCCCGGAGAAGTTCTAAATTTCTATATACTTTCTATCAATAGTTGTGTTGCTTTTAGACGGGAAAGTGTTTTTACAGCTTCTTTTCGGGTCTAAAATGAACAGAAATATTAATATTAAGTATGTAGAACTTCAGAACTCCTTTAGGAGGAACCGAATTCATTTTTAGAACATTTTTTTTAAATCGGGGACTAACTTCACACGGATGTTATGGAATACCACTTACGTGAATGTACTTGTCTCAAGTTTTTACACGTAGCGTTTAATTGGGGGAGGATTAAACTGTCCAAATGGAATGTAGGTATACATAATCCTAAAATAAAAATCAATAATGAATAATAAAAGAAAACAAACCGTGGAACAAAATTATTCTAAAATATTTTTCTATTTAAATTCGGTCATCATCAACAATATTTTACAAAATCAAAATTGTTTATTTGCAATTAAGTGTTTTGCGATACTCGACCACAAAGCTACGCCAATATTTAAATGGTAATTAAATATTGGTTGTAAAGGTCTGTGCTATGTGGGATGCACTGAGGAATAAAAATGTCATTCAATGCATTGATTACTTCGATAAAATGATTATGTTGTTAATTTTCAGAAAGATATCCTCCCCTGATTCAATTAAACCGATTATGTCATTTTGTTTTAATATTATAAATCGTCTGTTCAATGAAATAACAGTTGGTCGTTGTAATGTGATATTGGTGGGAGGCAATTACATTATTTTGAATAAATCATTCAATGCATGACATTTTTGTTCTCAGTTTGGTGGCGGTGATAGTGGTAAGGTGTAAAAAGATATATCTCAAGCCATTAGCGTGGAATAAGAGTATTTTTAATATGTTTTTAACAACAACAGGTACAGTAACCATTTTACCTGCAGTAAATACGGTGTGGTTGCATTCGACATTTTCTTTCTCTCAATCACACTTTGGTTTCAATGTATCATCAATCTTGTTTGATTACGTGTGTCAGTGTCTGTGTATCCTTATTTTATCGCCTCACATGTTTCTTTTTTCTCGCTCAGTCCTTCTCTCGTTTTATCGTAATATCTCTCACGTTTTTCGACGCGTTTATTTTTTTAATTTTTTTACGTTTTCTCAACGGTTTTATTTGCCTTTAACTCGCATCTTGAATAATTATGCTTATTATTACGGAAGTTCGCCTTACCGTTAGTATCTTGATATTTATTTATTACTGGGTGTGTATGTGTATAAGTGTTGGTTTATTTTTTCTCAGTGTCAATGTCACTTTTACTCATTAATAAATTACGGTTATTTTCTAGTTACACATATAGCTAATCGGCCTGGCTAGTTTTCTAGCTTTATTGCGGAATAATAAGGATCTTCCCACGGGCAACGTTCTTTTTACTTTTCATATGAAATGCTTTTTTACAGCTGGTGAAAGACCGAAAGGCGATTCAATTTGTCAATCGGTAAGTCATTGCCCAGGGGAGAGGAAGTGCTATGCGGGTCTAAATATCGTGTCTACGTCGAAGCTTTTTCTAACAATTGAAAAATAACAAGACACAGTACGGATCAATCAACCTATCAAAGTTGTAAGCCTCTATTTGGTGTTGGAGTAATACATTACACTCATTATAATAACTTGCACTAATTATAAAAATATGCTCAATGCTTCGACTAACGACAATGAAAGTTTATTCTCAGTTACATTTTCTATAATTGTTTACGGGTTATAATCGAAATGAAAATCAAAGACGAAAAATTTTGATGAACTTAAATAATAGAGGTTTACAACCCTGCGACCTATTACATAATTAACACTGCGATAATTTAAGTTTTCATTTGATAAATCAGTTAAATAAACGAGCGACTGCAATGCACAGATACATATAATTATAAATACTAATTAATGCGTATACATATATTTTTATGGCGAAGTTCGTCTTCACCATTTACTGAGAACTTTTCGAATTGGTCATACACGCGAATCTTCCAAACTTATCGTCGAGTATTTGGAAGAGAAAAAAAAATAGAATTACAAAAAAAAGCAATTACGTTGTTGAGGTAGTACAAATACTAGATCGTAGGACTAGAAAGAGAGTTCATTGTTGCACGCTGTGTTCTCAAATAGTGGGGAAACGAGCGTTGTTAATAATGGCACATCTTACAAGGGTATAAATTTACATTGAATAAGGCTAACTAAAATGGAGTATCCAAACTTCTTTCTTTCCCTTTCTCTCTCTTCTGCTTTCTCATTTTGTGTGTGTCAAGTGTGTGTATTTTTTCGTAATAATTTTGTTTTTTTTGTGATTTCAATATTATACTTGTATAAGCTAATGATATTAATATTTCTTTAATTACCTTCTTTCAGTATATCACGTTATAAGATATATGACTGCGCGCTACTGATTAAAGAGAGTATCGATGAGGACGATTCTCATTCACGACCGCTCTCCGCGATAGTCGGCAGAATTATGGTGAAAATATTTCTCGGACAATTCATCTGACAAACTACACCTATACCGTGTCAAAGATTTTCATTGAGTTGTCTACGTTACTATCGGAATTTATCTAATAATTGCTGAAATTCTCTGATATTTTATGATTAAGAAAAAAAAAATGAGAAATTTAAAAAGTCCGAGAAATTGACGAGAACTTCAGCAATATTTCAGCTATTTCTACAAAAATTTCCGAAATTTTCACGGAAATATCATCACCAGAAAATAAACACGTTACATTTGCGAAGGTATCGCAATATTTTTTCGCCGCGCCAAATTACAGCCAAGAATGAGAGTCGTCTTAATCAATCTCACGGCTTTAAATATTATGAACACTAAACCAACGGGTGTACTTCGCCAAAACGTGGTGTATTTAGCCGTGGTTTCTACTAATAATAAGATATGCATACTAAGAACCTCTAAGCTTATTACTTATGAAGACGAATAAAATACGGTATATTTGCTGTATTTACAGGTAATATTAAGAGAGGCGGAACATCATTTTTAACAGGGTTGCATCTTCTGCACAGACTGAGTTGTGTACAACATTAACTTGTCACGACAAAACTCAACACAGCATCAACGCCGCGCTTCAATACTTTATGCGGCATTAACTCTCCACGCCAAGACTATACGGCGACTAAAAACGACACTTAATATTTCTACACGGGAAAACTTGAACACGGTACAGTTCTACACGGTCCGATCGCTACATAGAACTATATCTACACCAGCCAGAGAATATGTACATATCCATAGTTTCACATGGTGTGTACAACTGCAGCCGTGTACAACGTTGTCGCGTGTATAATATCGGTAGTGTAGAACTGTGCTGTGCATACTTTTGGCCGTGTACAGAATTGCCGTGTCGAGCTAATGATGAGTAAAGTGTTGAACTGTTGCTATGTAGAACCGTGTTTTCGTGTCGGTTGATACTGTGTAGAATTACTTGTGTACATTCTAGTCTGTACAGAAAAGACTACACAGCATTAACTCGTTACGACCAGTCTACACATGAACCAAACACGACATTTCATACTTCTACACGGCCAAACTTCAAATCGTCATAGTTCTACACAGCTGCATCTCTACATAGAATTTCTACAACAGCCAGTGTTGCACGTGTACATAGTTTCACATGGCGTGTAGAACTGCAACCGTGTACAATGTTCTTGTTTGCACAATACTGCTAGTGTAGGGCTGCGCTGTGTACAACTTCAGTCGTATTCAGTCGTCAAAAATTGCCGTGACGAGTTAATGACGTAAAGTGTTGACGTGTAGCTATGTAGAGTCGCCTTCTCGTGAAAGTTCATACTTGTGTAGAACCTAGTCTGTGTAGAGTTGCATCTCGTTAAAACGATGTCCTACCGAAAAAAAATCTCTTATGCTCCTAGGAACGCGGGCAAACATTGGGAGGAATAGGGTCTCACTCAAGGGAAGGATAAGGGCGATGACTCGTGAGTCCGGGAAGATCTGTGAAGGGTACAGTATACTGTGGTATAATATACTTATAGGTATATAGGGGGTAATGGGAAATAATGCACAAGGCAGGGAGGGTCTCTCGTGACTCGTGATAAAATGAATAATTGGTAAGCTTGGAGACGCCTCACCGGGCACTGGGATGAGATTGAAAAAATATATGTATAGATATATCATGTCAATATATATATATGTATTTAGGTATATATGTATAGTAATGTACGTGTATAAAATATACGGTACATTGCAGTTGAACTCGGTTCACATTCCTGCACAAACTCAGCGTATTTTTTTGCCCGATTCTTTTCGCTCCTCCCAAGTGATGTCATAATTATTCAAAAAAATGAAAATGATTAATTACTTGTTTTTTTTTTGTCAAAGTATATCCAGGTAACGGAACAATTACTAACAATTACGGTAATTGTTATTGCTAATCGGGTAGAAAAACGCACTTAGGTAACTTCTCGACTGCTTCTGAGATACTCTGGAATATGAGAATATGGTACTCGAGTAAAATCCTGAAAGTTCGGAATTTTTATCCTGACTTTGTACCTTTATTTTTTCTGCTAAGTTTGAATAGATTGAAAAACATTTGAATGCGAATACATAAAATTATATGTAGGGAATGACTTGAAAATTGGTCGATCCGTTGCAGAATAAGAAACTAAAATAATTTTGAAAAATGAGAAATCAATACTTAATCATTTTTATAAAAATCTAAAGAATACTGAAAAATATTTTCCATGAACTGGAGTTGAATTTATGAATGTTTTTAAGTTAATCGATCAGATGGCAGCAAAGTACGAATGGGTTGGGAAAAAAAGGAGCTGGGTGTGACCGAATGTGAGTCGGTTTCAGCTAGCATGGTCCGTATCGAGTCTGGGTCACGCAGCCACTCAGATAGGTGAGTGAAAGTCTCGCATCGATTATACCAAATCAACTTCGCCTGGAATGTCGTGCGATTTTATCCGATATGCAGTGAACTTAATATTTTCCGTATACTACTAAACGACTGCGATTATCGATGAGATTGCAACTCTCCGAGAAAAATCCCTATTCTCATTTGTCTTTCGTAAATTCGAATTACAGTAGAACTTTGATTTGAGAAAAAGTGACGGGAACGGGGATCGCTTTTTCTCTGGTAAAATTGAGGTAGCGCAAGCCCCACCCATATTTGCTGCCCCCTGTGGCCAACTGTTTCCCTACTACGCGCTGTGTCGATCGATACCGGCAACTTAGTGAAGAGTGCTGATACGATCAATATTTCTAAATTCGAGGTGCTACTGTAATAATAATAGACATATTTCCGTTTCCTGGTTCCAGTGAATACATAAATATATCAAGGACATATTATCAAGGAAGCTAGTGATATAAAAGTTGCATTACGAAAATGTCAAGACACCGCTAATTTGATTGAAAAAATAACAATATGACACGTTATGACTTTACAGTTCCTTCCATTTTTTGGAAACTTAATTACTTATCAGGAGAGGCCTAATTTTGATTTTCATTGCACGATCAAGGAAATATTTTTATACGATGCATTAAATAATTTTATCGCTATAATTCTGCGATCGAAAATAAATTCGCGGCTCATTGATTTTTTGACAAATTTGATGTTTTTCAAAAAATAGATTTCGGGATGAAGTACCCATCCAATTAATTAGCACCGCTAATAGTTTTCAAACTTATGCTTACTTTTTTATTATAATATCGGTTAATCCGAATTTTTGCCAATAGCACTTTATTCGTTGAGATTTTGAGAGAATGGTCGATATTTCGTGCTTGTGTCAATGTAATGGCAATACTTGAATAAATGCGTAAATAGTGGATAGCATATAAGAAGTTTTACAATACAACTAATAATTAAGTCTGTGTCCATACTCCATTTTTTTTTCCTGTCCGATTAAACTACAAGTTTGATCGTAATATAAAACTTGAATAGAAAAAAAGGATTAGAAGACAGATTGAAACGTTCGTGTTTTTATTATACATATAAAATATATACCCTAGAACCAGAATTGGAAATGACAATAAATTGATACCACAATTTCCGAAGCCCGTTGATTCGCGCGGAAAAAAGGATGATGCATTGAAACGACAATACAGAAGAATAATAATTTTCTTTATAGAAAAAACGTTTTTTTTTTTTTTCAATGTATCTCTCGATCAGCTATTGCAATTCCTTTGAAAAATGGTTCATAGGAACGTGTGCTAAATAGCACACGTGTATACAAGGATAATCGATCGTGACTCATCATTATATTACAACGACATTAACATGTACATCAGTTCAACTATATTGCAAGAATTTTCGATTACGAATACATGTTATTATGACAATGCAGTTATTTATAAAATATTAATAAATTCTAACATGTATTTCTAAAAAATAAAAAATTATCAATGATTTGTACCCCGCGTATTTGAAATTTCATACGAATATTATTCAGAAAAGAAAAACACGTAGTATGGTCCACATGGACACGAATCGGTTTCAAGGGTTAATTAATTTGATGCATTCGCAGTTTTAAACAATGGATCGTTCTATTTTTGCTGTTGCTGTTGTTGTTGTTTCATTTTGTTTTTTCATACTGTAATGTATAATTGACCCCGTATAATTTGTTGATAAGGTGATGAGTGATGAGCTGATAAGTCATCTGCGTGCCGGGACACGATTCAATCGCTGAACCCTGTATATAACGTGTACACCCACAATTAAACACGTACGCCGAGTTATCTCGATAAGTCGATAAATCGCAAACGTGACGATCGATAATATAATGAATATCTCTTAACATTTAAATTTTCACTGAGAGCTCCATTATCATATTAAAATTACAACTCGCGCTATTTATCATTACAAACTCGAACACCCGTTATTGATAACCGCGTTACTGGAAGAACAAGATGCCGGTCGCCGACATAATCGGCACCGGTGCATACTTTTATTTTTTTTACATTCTCTTTAAGATCCTTATTGTTAGTTTTCTAATTAACCTTTTCTCATAGTCCTAATCGCCTCTTGTGTGTTTCCTTCGTTTTCTTTTGAATTTTAATTTTTTCATTATTATTAACGTTTTTTTTTTTTTTACAAAATCCCTCTACGATATGCGTGGGTCCCGTGTCCAAAGTACTTCGAAAATTTTCTACATCATTTTAACTCGATTCTAATTCATTTTCTCGCTTTTTTATTTTCTTTCGCGAGTTTTCTTTTTTTTTTCTTCTAAGTTCTTATCTCTCGCATTCACGCTCTTTTTCATTTGTTCAAGTCGCACATTTCTCACGCATTTTTACTTTAAAACCGCGTGCGTCCTCTCTCGTAATATTTCGCTCATATCACCGTGTGTACAATATACAGCGATTCACAATGATCCATAAAACTTTTGATGGGCGATCGAAAAGATTTTTCTGAATTAAGCGACTTAGCCGTTTTTCCACATTCGAAATAGATATTTTATTATGAATTTATTAACTGATTGGGCCAGTTTATTTGGTTAATTTTATAATGCTTATAACGAATTTTCAAAAATGGCTAAGTTCCTTTATTCAGCGACTGACCAAACATTTTATAAAGTATCATGAATCTTTCTGTATATCAGCAGATAAACAAAAGACCGTAATGCAATGTCAAATGAACAATCGGTTTCACAGGGGGAAGATGATGATCAGTTTATTTGTGACGAATGAAAGTATTTTGTGGTATTTCATATGCCCACGGGTAATGAACTGTATATTTTTCGGGTTCAGCAATATTTGAATAAAAATCTTGTACAATTTATGTACATTTGATTTGCATAAATTGGTACCTTAAATTCAATGTTCAAGTATGATGTAAAATGAAAGTATTTTAATGTTAATAATCAGATTTTTTCTTACTTTCTCAAAGCACCGTACATTAATCTTACAGCATACTCTTACAATAAATTTAATGTTTCATTTTATGTATTAAAACTTCCCTTTCAAATTGAATGTGGAATAGATTTGGTGTACCAATTTTTTATTATTTACCTTTGTTTTGATTATTTGAAAAATTGCGTTATGAGCTATACAAAAAAAATTACTTAAACTTTGTTTCAAATATTGCTTAACCCTGTTTATATTACTGTCAGTCAGCGGTTCGTATAAGATCCTAGTTGCAGAAAATGATTTGGGGACATTTAGTACTACAAGGTTCAGGAAGCACAAAATAATTATAACTCTATGAATAACAACATCAAACCATGTCTATTTGTACACTATTTGTTTTCTCAAATGCTAATAGGATTTTTCACTAGGTGTGCATAATTTGTTGCCATAACGCCCAACGACCCATTGTCCCATACCAGCGATTTCTACGTACCAGTCAACAATCGACAAGAGATCAAAATATTTTTCGGTTTGCATTTTCAAAAATAAATGAATGTTAATGGCTCTCCTTTATCCGAAAAAAAGGTGTTAAATTTTATCATCGAAAATTTCTCACAATTAGCGAAACGTAAAATTCTTTGGAACCCATTTTTCTTCGAATATTGCTATTATTTTCAAATTTACGATATTTGTTTATTTATTCAATAGATAATTTTGTATTTATCCTTTGGTAAAAATGAAAATAAAATGATTGAGAAGATTCATTTAATATTTAATCGAAAAATAAAAAATAAATTACCCATCAAATTAATGGTAGTGCCATTCTTTGGTAACGTTTTATAAAAAAACTCGCTTTTGTTGTAATTTTTAATACAATGTTCAATAATTTTCTCTCTAATATGAAAGGACTATGGGGGAAAAAAATAGTATTAAGTAAACAAACTTTCTGCCAAGAGACGAAATTACAAACGGTGTAAGCATGAATTTATCATTTCAAAACTGCCATTAAATTGGCCACTTTCCTTCCAAAAATTGTTATGCAAAGCACTTCTTTTCATGCATGTGTTACAAAAAATAACTCATATTTAGATATTAACGACATAAATAGACCACTATAGTAAACCCGAAAGTAATTTTTTAAACGTAATATTAAATATTATTATTGTATATTGCCAAATATTTAATTCTAAAAATAAATACTTTGGTAAACGGTGATACTTTTTTAAATAAATACTTTGGAAGATGATTTGGTGTCGGTTAGTGCTAGTAATAATCGCACATGCGGCTAATACTCTCGAGCGTGCAACAATTAGTCTCGAATATTAATTAACTGTCGACTAGGAAATAACGAAATGTACATCAGGAATGAAGGCTCCTACGATGAAAGCAACGGTGAATGATCGTTTCCACGAGATGCAGATTAATTATATTAGAATCATTGATATTGTATACAAATTAATTAAATATAGGTAATGATTTTTTTTTAATTCGAATATCCGTACATTCAGAAAAAATAAGTACAGCATTGGTTTTTAAATTGGACTTATAAATAAATACTTTAACCAATTAAAATCAAAGTCATAATCATTAACCATTGTACATGATTATATAAAATTCTATATAGTTATATATGATCATTCGTAACGATTTTTACCGGGTCATTAATTTATTCTGCTCAACCGAAATGCTCATTCATTGATGCTTTCACCTTACATACTGCAGCAAATGATGGCGGAGGTATAGAGCGATTGAAGAAAGTGGTAGAGAGTATTGACAATTAACGAAATTGGTCCTTCCTACAGGTACATCAGGCCAGGTGAAAAATTCATCGTTGCCACGACGATTGGTTCTTGCTCTTCTTGTCCTCTTTGTCTCTCTTACTCGTTCCTCCACAAAATTTCTGTCGTGCCCAAATTCCGAGTTTTTACACTACATATGCATTAGGAATGAACGATGTTGATAAAAAAGTACATCCATCTAAATGATCGATCATTGGAGAAATAATGAAGAAGGCAGAGTGGATTCAATTATAGTTGCCACTCAAATCCCAATCTCACTGGAGGCGATGTTCGTCATTTGGAAACTTTCCTCTTTCTCTTCGCTACCTGACGAATTTCAGATTTAGACAAAAACTGAAAATCGATTAATCCATTCAAACAAAAATCATTTAAGGAGTCCGATTCAACTAAAAATCATGAAAATTAAGAGAAGACATATGAAATCCTTATTTCCTGATAAAAAATACCATTGAACAAATGTGAAGAGTACAGAATATCCATAAGTGAGGTTTAACATTTTTTTAAAAATGATTTTTCGATCAAGATGAAATTTTTTCTATGTAGCATTGCAATTATTATGAGAGCGATCGTAACGATTAATCGAACTTGGTTGATTTCCGATTGAACAAAGAACATCGCCTGACATGCATACTAACGCTATTAAATATATAGATATTTGCACATTTTAAATTCTACACCTGCACCATAAATTGATGATCACTGAAGGAATGGGTTTATGGTGGTGCAAATGAATAATTATGTGATTACGATGCAATGGATTCCTCAATGAACATCATACAATGAATAACTATACACATAACAACGATTTAAGAGGAAACAAGGCTTTCCGAATACTTGAGCTCCGACAAGCTAAACTATGTTTAAACTCAATCACATTTTTGCGCTTTACAAATACGGCACGCATCGTCAGGTTTAGCCACAAGTTCTAGATAGTAAATTTCTAAAATTCTATTCTACATTATTCTGTTAGCTTGATTGTAAAATCTAAATTACAATACACTAGGGAAAACTGTGTATCGTGAAGTCTTTTTAACTACAAAAAATTCATCGTCTTACCTGGTTTGGTATCACGTTGTTATCATCCTGGTCATCATCATCCTTGGACTCCGTAGACAAAAACGCACCCGTGATTGTGCTTTCGTTTTATTTTTTTTCCCCAATTCGAGCGTTATGAAAATCATCTTTGCTAATTTACGTTATACGGTTATTATCATCATCACCATTGTTATGATACTGAAGTGCTTCTGTGTAGATAGTCGATCGAAAAATTTTGTTCGAATTTAATCGTGGAAAAGAATTCCAAGCGATGCGAGATTCTTCTTCTGTTAATTAATTAATGTTGTCTTTTTAAAAAAGTGTACCAATCATGTCGATTGCCTATTGGCCTACAATGCACATGTTATTATATGCACACATGATATTAATCTTAATTATTTTCAAATAATTAAGAAACTCTCAGCAGTCGATGAATCGATTGCTAAATATTTAAAAAATGTCCGATCATCGATATCTTTTTATTTTCCAATTGGAATTTCGCATCGCTGTTCTAAGAAGAGTGGAAAAGGATTTTTATTCCCGGGTACGGAAGATTAGAGTAATAGCGTTGAAGATATTTAAGGCACTTGGGTTAGCGTCTTGAACAGGCCACGCGATTTTGTGAAAAAAATTTGTTGAGTCATGGGACAACATAGAGAATCGAGCGTAGGCATTAGATAATGAAAGTGAATGAAAACATGAGATCGTAGAAATGACTTTGTATACAGATTGCGCGAGTCCTCGCCGCACCTCGAACCTTGCCAAGTGCTCTTGTCTTCGAGAACACATGTTTTTTTTTGTCAATATTCAAAAATAGCTTCACTAATGTTCGATAAATGTGTGACAATTATTCGAAGGAGCTTTTTGAACAAGTTTCAGTTTTGGCAGAAAATCAATTCTGCAGGATGCCATTCTATACAAAATTGTAAAACTTACAAGCAGCATTAACTCCATACGTAAAAAATTTGCACCTAATTAAAAGATTGAAATTTAATAAAACTATTGTCGATCCGATACACAATTATCGAAATTCTGCAAATCGAGGATTAACTTGAAAAAATAATTTTTTTAAATTGTTCGTATCATTCGATTGTTCATTGGGTGTTTTTGTTGGAAAATCTAAAGAAAAATAGGTAACTATCTCTACGTTGCATTCAACATTAGCAAAGTTACTCAAATCGACGAGATTAGGTACAAACACTTGTCAATAATTAACGGAATGATGCGTACGCACACAGTTAATATGCATTTAAATTCTGACGCGTCGAGTTAATGCTGTGTCTCTTGTCCTCGTTGATGCTGTGTACAATTACTTTTGTGGAATCTAGTCCGGTTAGAATTGCATCCTGTAGAACCAAGTACTGCCGTCGCTGTGTGCGAGGGTGCGATATGTTATACTCCAGATTTGTCACCGTCCCATTATTCTTCAACTTCATAACGTCGTTAATCCCTTAAATAATGTGACACGCATTATTTTTTCGGAATATCATACCATTTTGGTGGAAAAAAGTACGATCAATTTATCAACACCGAAAAAGTGGTCTTCACAGATTTCTCGAGAAAAGTAAAATGCAGGACAACGGATAATCAGAAGAATTCAGTACTCCGATATTTGTCGTATTTTTGAATGAATTTTTACAAAGTTTTTATTAACACAAAAAATTAATGACCTTTTTCCAGTAAATTTTCTAATTTTTTTCAGGGTGGTTCTCAATTAATTTCTAAGTGGAAATATTTTTTGTTTGTTTTTTTGGTACTTTTCTTTCTAGAATCGTCAAATATTCGAAAAAAGTGATGAATGTCTATTTAAGGCAAATCGTAAAAACGAAAATTGCAAAAATGTGAAAATTAATGGGATGGCAAAAAATCTGTCGCAGTCTATCCAAGGCACGATTAAAGATAATGAATGGTAAAGTTTGTGAGATGTCAATTCTACGGGATGGGTTGTCTTTTGTTTTTTTTTTTCTACCGATTCAAATCATCTAAACTATCACATGTAAGCCTACAAACTTAGAAGCCGATATACTAGAGCATACGAGCCTATTAAACGTTCCGATTAATCAATCATTACTTACACACAAACACTATTAGGTATCAGAAAAAGGAATTTCGATTTATACTGCTCGTAATGGATATATATATATATATATATATATGTAGAAGATCATAGCGACAGATGTAGGATCGTATAATGGATTTTACTAATTTTACGGTGAAGGCAAAATTGAATTGGATCGTTTTCAATTGTTGTCGGTCCTTATTTATTTATTCATTTTTATTCGTTTTCAAAATCACTGCTCTAATCTTTTTTTAATCTCCATCTGATTTCTCAACGATTTGAGGGAAATTATTGCATATTGAAGCCCTTTTTTTATCAATACAGAAATTCCATAATATTTTTTTTCACCGAGGTCGTTATGTCGGGCTGTATGAAGCTTAAGTGAGAAATAAGGGTCAGGAAATAATGATCTAGCTAATGCATGCTCTACACATTTCCGACTGTTGATCCTGCAAACCGCTGAGGTCTATCGATCTATTTTTTAAATACGAAAGCATAACCATGGGCTCTGGCCGAGCAGCAGCCCCTTTTCAATGCCCTTCTTGATCGAACCAAGCGCTCTGTTTTCCGCGCATCCAAAATTTTCACGTCCCCTGAGACCGCAATGTGGGCATGCTATTTGCCTTTTTATTTCACAACAATCCGCGAATAAGACGATTTAAGACCTCTATTGGAGTAATCAATTATCGTAGCTCATACGAAATTGATGGATATTGAGGGGAGGTGAAAGCTTTTTTCGGCACACGAAAAAACGTGGTGGGAATGAAGCCATCTATCGCTATATATAAACCATAGTTCTGCCGCGAAAAAAAAAAAATCGGGAATTCCATTTGCTTATTAAATGGAAAACTTTTGTTTACCACTTTGGTAGTCTGAAAAAAATATCAATTTTTAAAACCATACTGAAGAAATGGACGACCAATAATTCCAAAATGATGACATCAAAAGATATATTTTCCTTCCTTTATCGATGATTTATTCAATTGTTAATTTATAGAACGAAAAGTTTTCTGGGAACTAACATAATACCTCATTCATAAATAAGTGAATGTTCACAGAGCCAACTTTCCACTTTGTTTTTTTTTTTTTTTCTTCTCTTTATAGCCGAATGATTCATCGCTTAAAACGATTACGTTATTTAAGTAGATTTAGCAATAAAAAGTAAAGGAACGAAATATGAGAAATTTTCAAGGATACATGCGCCCAGGTCCTTTTAATAAAGATGGGAGATGGACGTGGACGATGCCAGAGCACTTGGACTAATCAGAACGCGGCATGAAACGCCTGCCTCGACTGGGGGTTAACTGGGCTAATTATAACCTTAATATTAATTAGCTAATTAGCGGGCGACTAGAGTCATGTTTCTCAGCTCCATTACGCTTCCACCCTCTTACGCCTGAGGCACGAATCGCCGGCTTAGCGCTACAGATAGCAAGAAAAGACAACAACGAAAAAAGTATTGTAAACAAAAAAAATAAAAATAAATTTAAAGACGGTCCGTGGTCTCGCAAACACGGTCCCAAAAAATTAAAGATAAAAAACAAACACGACATTACCCTTAGCTGAATAAAAAGGTTAAAACAAAAATACTGATAGAACCTAACAATCGTAACAAGGTAGACGGTCGAGTTTCTGATCTCTTAATTAATAGGACAGCCTGCGGCTGTTTTCCAATTATCAATAGCGGTTGCTATAAAATAGAAAAAATATCGCTTATATTTTTGCGATCGGTCAAAATTAATTCAGACGCAATTTCTCAGACCTCATCTGCTGTTCAATTACTTCTCAGCTTACCATGGAATTAAAAACTCAACGTCGTGTTTCTTTTTTCCGCAGCAATAAATAATTCTACAATTTTTACACTGTTGAGTTTTACAAAAATCTAAATATTACGAAATGTGTATTTTTCTATCCTTTCTCTTGTGGTCACTTTTCACATGTGTACTGGATGTTTATGTACCACATAGTTTGCTTACATAAAAAGTATTGAAACGTGTAATCAATGTTAGGCGAACTAAGGGAACTAAGGTTAGCGGTAATACACGTCCAGCTATTAAAAGTTACCACTACAGTAAGAATACATACACTTTTGTGAATATTTATTGCAATTTTACATTACGGATAAACAAAGCTTTTTTTACAGCGACTGGTACCTTAAATTTGATATGCAAGTGAGACGTAAAATTACAGTACTTTCTACTAAATCCTATGAAAATTAGGAAATTTAATATAAAAATTTGTACTTTTACTGCACTCGTGTATCAAATTGAATATATCAGTTAATAAATCAAATTTCCGGTGATGGAAATATGCAAACACTTTTACCAGTGTAACTTTACACCACGATTCACAGAGTAGCCAAAATAAAGGTTCGTAAAATTTACTGCGAATGCTTCTACGACCGTTTCATTCAGCTATCACAGTCAGAGTGTCGTGCCGTATACTCTCGAAATACGTCTTTCGATGCGACACATAGATAGTCTGTTAGAATACAAACATATAGGATTAAAAACTTGGCCGTTTACCTTATTAACTGAATGCGATATATATTAAAGGTACGAAATAGCCTAGATCTAGATAATACAGGTGATTAAGGGTTCAATAATAATTACAGGGATACGAAATTGGGAATGAAATATTAAGGTGAAAGGTAAATATATATAAATACAAGGATGTTACACAAAGATGTTAGCTACCAGTTTTAAACGTCTACTTTATTGGCAATTTCACTAGGCATTGACCTAAACTATTTACGTTGCTGTTTTCATATAAGTGTAAGATGAGTGTATATGTGTAGGTTATATGAGCATAGAGTCGGTTGTGCAAGTTCTTGTTACTTTTTTTTTTTTTCATTCTTTCTTTTCCTGCTTTTTCTCGGACCTTGTGTTTATGACCTCTTGCATTTTATGCGTCTGTGTTGGACGACGCGTCAGCATTCCAACGGGTACCTCGTAACATTAACGATAAGCATTGAAGAACATTAACGATACGCCATTGTCGCCTATTTCAAACTTCACTTCGATACATCGAAACGGAAGCGTACAGAATATGTAACGCGCCCTCTGTCGTCGTGGCACTGTACGATTTCTTCAAACCTTTTTCGAAATCATTAAAAGTCTCATTGGGAACATTGCAAACCAAACGTACAAGTTCCATACGCTATTGGGTTAACGTCGGAAGCGCCGTTTTCGTAAAGGTCCTTAATAGAGTTTCAATTGACGTTCTAAATATTCATATACAACATGAAATATTCCAAGATATGTTTTCCGAATGTACGAATGAAAACTTGCAATCCGTTTTGAGAGATCTATCATTTTCTGGCAATTGCTTTGGACATAAATCAATAGCGTATTGGGAATGAACACACAGAAAAAACTGGCGACGATAATCCAGTAGGTCAAAGGTTGGCAATCCTCAAATAAGCCCGATTTTATTGTGTAAATGAATATTTTTGCGAAAAGGTCTTTCGAGGATGTGAATATTAGCTTCAAACATACAAGGCATCATTTTTTCCAGAAAATTATGGGCTATGACGACTGGGTTACAGTAGTTACAATTTATCCGTCAGATGTCGTGGTGACTTTTGTGATTTCCCAATAATTGCGTAGTGGGTTTTGAGTAACGACTCAACTTGCACGTTGAAGATTGAGTTGCGAGCCTTGAGTGTAAAAAGGAGAAAGATAGAGAGAGAGTGAAAGAATGCAGCCTCGCAAAATTCTGTAACCCCGAACGGCGAGACGTCGTTTCTACAGAATGCAATTCTACACAAATGAGATTCTACACCACATTACAGACAGCGTCAACGTACCATGGCAAAACTTCTCGCGGCTTTAACCGTATACAGCAAAACTGGAGATGCACCGAGCTCGACATGACACAATTTTTCATAATTTTACCATTTACATTTGTAAAAAAAAAAACAGAGAATCGAGTAATCGTCGATATCGTTTCCCAATTAAGCGAATCGATATTCGAGACGTCTACTTATGCTTAATGAACGATTGACATTGCATGCCTCTTTATACCGAAAAGAGGAATACCATGTCTATTAAACATCTGGAATGAAAAATAAAAAAGTTGTTTCTCTTAAAGCGTTAAAATTGACCAAATTCTGCAGTAATAACGTCTCGCCCATGGAATGCTTATTTTGGTCCAGATCGGACGGTCAGGGGCTTGAGAAATGGATAAATGGAAGCACGAATGGCAGAGAATTGCGGATGCTGCTCTACTATAGCGATGAACGCTCGTTCATCGGTTTTTGTTGTGAATCGTTAGAGGATGATTCTGTGGAAAAGTAGCTGTGCGTGAATTTGGCTCGTGGTTTCGTTTATAACTTTTCGAATACGCGGATATCAACTCTTTTCGTTGGTACATGTATACGTTCGCGCATACTCCTCCCTTTCTCCCTCTTTCTGTTACTCTCTCTCTCTCTCTCCCTCCCTCTCTTTCTATGTACCGATTCCCTGTGGAAAATAGACGCCGAATACGAAGCTTGAAACAGTCGGGCTGGAAACACGATCGATCGTATGAACCCCAGAGAAGGGTGGATCAACCCCTCGACCGAGAGAGCTGTGCCGACGCGAACCTCAACCTCCGTATTATCACAGGGTCGCGTGCGTGGCACGCTTCGTCTTCCGATACATGCTTATACAGGGTGGCCTAATAATTGTTGCCATCTTCGCATTCGTATATCCTGTTTCACGTGCTGCTGAATATTTCGGACGAGAAAATGTTTGACAGGAAAAAAAGGCGTCACTTGATATAGCATCGAATACTAAATGGGGCATCCCACGACGTTTGAGATGCTAAGAAAAAAATGGTATCTTCAATTACCTCAAAAGCAGCTTATTGTCGTTTCAGATGCACTATAATCCAGACTTTGTCAATTTTTGAACAGGTGATTCGAGAACAATAATTATTTTTATTCAAACGCAAATTGGGATTATTATTTTGCGATACTATTGCGAAAAATGCGACTGTGAAAGCAGGAAGTAATGTCAAATCATCCCGCGAAATATTCATCCACGATCGACCGAATTATGTATGAGATTATGACAATATTAATAGCCCCGACTTGCATAATTTAGCGACGAAGAGAATGTGACTCTTGTATCTTCATCCTCGCTGATTCGTGCTAAATTCCTGATACATACAGGAAGACTTTGTATTGAAAAAGAAATTCGAAAAAGAAAAAAAAAAATGAAAAATAAATAAACGAATTATAAACAGAAGCACTAGGAATGTTTCGGGCGCGCGAAAAGAGACTGCGACGTCAACGTAACGCTTTCAATCGTCTTTAATGTTCTCCAATATGTTATTTTACTTTTTGTCTCTCTGATTTTTACCTTCAGATGATTTTCTATGAAATACTTGTGTACATACATTTGTTCTGTAAGTAATTCGTATATTACTGTGTCTAGGCGTGCACCCTCAAACCGTCGCTATGATTCATGCGTTTTTGTGAGTGTTAGTTTCAATGCAAATCCACATTCTGCAATGCGTCTTTCATGTTTTCACTGTGTTATTATTCGTGTCTCACACTAACAATAATAATAATGACAGTTATGACATAATAATAATAAAGATGCTTGATGCACAATAATAATAATAATAATATCAATAATAATAATGATAATAATAATATTAAAAATAATCATTATAATATTAATAATAATAAATTAAGTAATAATAGTAATACGTCTCGAGTATCAGTTATAGTACAGTATTACAGATATGGTGATGATGCTTTTCTTCCTTCTGTCCATTCATTCTCTTATTCTCTATTCCAAACTCGTGTCGGACACATGCATCCCCATTTCCCGTTAATTCATCTTTGGCCGAGACTCGAACTTTCGATATCATGAAAGCAAGTCGCTGTCGCGTGAGAAAACGTTTATCGATTCCACAGGATCCAACTCTACACAAAACGAATTCTACACAGCATTAACCCGATTCCTCAAGGCTTTACACGTCGCTAACTCACCATGTTAGCGAATTTCGAGACGCAATTAAATTTATTAAATGTCCTGATTAATTCAATGAAATCATCGTGGAGCCAACTTTCAAAAGACTATTCATTTAAAACAACCATGTGAATTTGTTTCAATTATATAAATCGTATATTCAATGAAATACTTGCACATTTCAACGAGAAAGCGATCGTATCTTGTCGAATAAATCATTTAATAAATCTAATAATTATTTTTTTTATTACTGCACCAATCTCGACACGCAACAGTTCCACGCGAACAGAATTCATCGTGGCATATACTTCTACGCGAGCAACGCTGTAACCCGATTAAAATAATCCACACATATCTCTACTCCTTCTGGAGAATACTTGAGAAGAATTTTTACACGATGCAGAGAAAAATCGGTGCTGAAATGCCTCGGGTTGTTTGTAATTATGCCGTGTGAAATTTCAGTCTCATTTTTCCGCGTCTTTCTACACGGAATTAAGGGCACGTCAATTTTCCGCGACAAAACTTCGGTCTTGTCGCGAAAAGTTGATGCGGCGTATAATAACTTGCGTGGAAACTAGTGTGTGTGTAGAATTTCATTCTGTGGAAACGATCCTGACACGCGGACTAACGCTTACTGCGCACTTATTTCTCTACTGCCTCGTTCTGTAATCATGATTGTCGTGGTGACCGTAATGAATTAACAGGGGAACCGCAAACGGCGATGAAGTCGTGCCGTCGTGGCTCGGTAATAAATACTAAGTTAACGAGGTCCTACCACGGTGTGGAATAAGAAAAAGAAGAGGACGAAGGGAGAGCATTAAAGTGAAAAACGAAACACAAAATATTGTGAGCTATGATCACCCAGCATGCTTCACCTAACATAAATATATATATATATATATACAATATATGTGTATATATATACATACATACATACATACATATATACATATATATGTTATGTACCACACATAATAGTACGCAACTAGTGAATTTTGTTAGCGTTCAACTAAGCTACGCATTACTCTTGACATTCGCTAATTATTAAGACATTAATGTGTTAAAGATGGAGAGAATAATAATAATAATAATGACAATAATCATAATAATAATAGTAATAATAATACCAATAATAAAAGATAATATTTAGAAGGGAAGTGGATTGTGTTGTAGTGTCGACGATTGATGATGAGATTTTTGTACGAAAAATTCAAGAGAAACAAATGCCAATTAGCGTGTCGTTAAACGAAATGATGAACGAGAATATGTGTATGTTTGATACCCAATAGTCTTAACTCGTTGATAGCAGTCCCAATGAAAGATATTGATTAAAAAGTATTTTACGTATTCGTACCCCGCCGCCCTACGTTCTTCTTTGGTGTCCGTTTTCGTTTTGTTCTTCGTCCGAAGTTTCGTGTTCCTTGGAAGCTCTCACTAATGTCGAAACACTCGAAAAGTTGGCCTGGCCCTCATTTGCCAATTAACGATGCACTACGCTCGCATTATCAATCAAAAGTTCGACCGCGTTACAATTCGGGCACTTGGCGAGCAGACAAAAGTCTCAACAAAAATCAACGTCGTTTGAGATACAAAGGCCTGTGTTCTTGTTCGGATTTTTCTTCTCGTCAAGTACTCACATTGTAACGAGACAAACGTTTTTTTTTTGACAATGTATGCGTGAGTCATCCTTAATATCGTTTTTAAATGTTAGAGGTGTGATCAATTGTGTATTTCATGAATTTTGAAACCGTTGACATGCAAGTTCGTGGTTTCAATGGTCACTTTCGATTCTTTACCGAATCGACTTTTCAAAGCCCTTCCCCCCTTCCCTACAACTGCAAAAAAGAAAATCGATAATTTGTATAAATGTCATTCCCTGTCATGTATATGGCGCTAGAGACGAATTACTAATAGAGGAAGTACCGAACGCAACGGCTTGTATTCACAACTTTGTTTTTTGTTTTAACGCACGCACGTGTGCTAGTCCGCATTGCATTTAGGAGACACACGCATACACAGACAGACAGATATCACTCATCCTTAACATCTTTTCTACAAACGACATACACATCGACGACGTTTTTTTCTCGCTCGCTCTTCGCCTATGTTTTAAAAAAATCAAATACGTGCTGCCTTTACGAACCCTCGAATCGAAGAGCGACTTATGAATTCTTTGGCATTACGTCGTTTCTACGACATGCAACTCTACACGAGTAATTATACACAACATTCACTTGACATGACAATACTCTACACAGCATTGTCTCGACGGGTTAAGTTTTTGCACGCATCGAACACGACACGTAATAGTTCTGCACGGGCAAATTTGTACACGGTTGAAGTTGTGCACGCTACAGTTCAACACGAATAAAGGCTTACACGGCTCAAGTTGTACACAAATCCACTTCTATATCACCTGAAATTATATATTTATACATATTCTCTAGCTGATGTAGCGATATATCTGTGTAGAAGTGGAGCTGTGTGGTTTGTGCCGTGTAGAACTATGCCAAAGTTCAACACGGCATAATTCTACACAGTTGAAATTCAACACAGATCTACCTATATACCGTGTGAAATTATATATTTATACGCATATTCTCTAACAGACGTAGAGATAGATTCGTGTAGAAGTGAAGCTGTGCAGATTTATGACGTGTTAAGTTTAACACGGCATAATCTGTACATGGCGTGAAACTGTGTATATGTACATATCCTCTGGTGTAGTTAGGTCTGTATAGAAATTGGGCAGTGTAGACGTAACGTGCACAACTCTAGTCGTGTATAACTTTGGCTGTGTAAAATTATTAATAGCGCGTTGCAGTTGGTGCGCGAATTGACTCGCGGCGACGAGTTATTGCCGTGTTAAGTCTCGACGCGTCGAGTTAAAATTGTGCAGAACTACTTGTGTAGAGTTGTATCTTGTAAAAACGACGACCTGCGTAATTTTTTTACACACGCACACAATGCATGAAATAAGATAATAAAAAAAATAAAAATTGGAGGCCACGTCGTGTGTTTATTATTTCTTACCATAATTTCTTGCAAAGTGTGCTTGATGGTCGTGAATTTCTGACCCGATGTTATCGCTCATCACCCTTCATTTCTTCGCTTCTTGTATTTCTTATCTCTCGTTTTCTATTTTCTTACCTTCTTTCTCGCTCTTCTTATCTCTTTCCCGTTTCACTCAAAACGCAACACTTGCTCCCTCAAGATTCGAGAGTATTGCATTATCGGAACATTTTTCGTCCTACATAACGTTTCTTCCTTGTTCTGTTGAATATTGCGTAATATATTGCAGAGGAATGTCTGAGATTCTCCGATTCGGAAACACGTTCGCCGTAGCAAGTGTGTGAGACTGAAAAGCAAGAAAGAACATAAGAGAGACCTATATGGGGCATGCCATATCTGTTCAGGCACTCAAATAGAAAAATGACTTCTGACATAATTTCAAAAAATCAGATCATACACTTCTAACAAATACAGGAAGTATACATTTTTATCGCAAACCTTATAAGTATGCGGTTTTTTATAGCCAATATGGCAAAGATTTCTTCAAATCTAATCGATTAATTTTAAACAACATTTTAGAAAAAGTTCATCATTTGATAAATGCTAAAAACATCCGATATGGCTGCCGACAAAATTACGATGGTTTTGCAGTAAAATGTTGTTCTCGATCAATCCTCTGAATTTGAATAAGTTTTCGTCCTAAAGGCTATGCAAAATCGCATTTATTCAAGTGTTTACTAAGAAAAAATTCAATTGGAAAATCCCAGAATTGGTACTATTTGTTAATTTCGATCCTTGTGATTTTATTGGTAATATATAAGCTGATTTCTAGAAATTCAAGATTTCACTTGTTCCTTTTTTGTGTCGAAACTGATTTGGAATACCACTGTTATTTAAGAGCGATTTCGCTTAATCGCCTCTCAATAATATCCCGCAATAGAGCGAGACTGTAAGTACGTAACGTATGACAATTACAATTACTTATTTTATTATTGAAAATTAATAATACTCGAGGCTTCGCGAATTTACGTTTTTTTTTTCTTCTTGGGTTAAACGCGATGCTCCAGAGGGAGAAAACATATATTTTGGCTTCTCACTCTCGATGTCTCATCTATAAGTTATGTTTGTATATATATCTCCGTCATATCTTTATCTTGCATTTGAATAAACGGATTAATACCGTTATTATCATAAGTATTATTATTGTAATTATTATTATCGGTATTAATATTATTAATATTATTAATATTATTATTATTATTATTGTTATTAATGTTATTATTGTTGTTATTATTATTATTTCTATTTTTTAATTCTTAATGCATATATTGTATATATCACTCGCACGTCTTATTTATCTGTTTTCTTTCCTTGATTTATCACTAGAGATATTACTTATTGTTGATAAGGAAAACCGTGTTTTATTTCTGTATTTTAAGTTCGCCCATTTTTTTCTATTTTTCTTTTTCTTGTTCTTTAAATTATCTCTCACGGCTTATACTCATATGATTTTCCTTGTTTCACCGAACGGTGAACGACGAAATTATTATCATTATGAGTAATTTATGTATACCACATACATATATGTATAATATATATATGTGTGTGTGTGTATGTTATGTATGTATATTTATATGGTAATCGTATCGTATGTTTAATCGTTAGGTATAGTTGAGTGATCGCTTATTGCTCGAATTTTTTCACATTCCTTATGCTAGTTGCGTCGGAATATTTTGCGCTTTTGAAACAATTCAACTTCCAGTTTTCTTTGTTCGAAAAAAAAAAAGAAAAGAAATCATCGTCGTAGCGAAAGAGTGACGAGAAAAATTGGATAACGTTGAAGAAGCGCAAAGGACATCCGCGCAACGAGTTCCAGTCTCTTGTTCCAAAATTTCTTTCTGTTTCTTTACCTTGCACTGAGCTAATGTCAAAATTCATTTGTAACGTTTTTTTGTTTTTTGTTGTTTCTTATTCGAGTATCATTCTTCTTTTTTTCTCATAAATCGCAGTGTCGTTTAAGTATCTATCGAGTATTCTTAAGTATTGAGTATCTATATTAAGTAAATTGGCGCTCGCGCAATCAGTAACCGACAACCCTTTGTTGTTTCCGCTGTTCAAGAAATCACAGAGTTCACAACGGAATCGTTCACTATTAGATATTCTATTTCTCTTATTATTTTCAGCTGCGCATTTAAATCGATATCGACGTAGCTTCAATTTGACTTTTCCCTAACGCGTCGTTGTAGAAATTTCATTTTCTATGTTTTTTTTTGTTTTTTTTTTTTTTAATTTTCTTGTGTTTTGTTTTTTGCAGAACATCGTTTCTACAGGATAAAACGTTTCACAAGTAATTCTATACAGCATGATTGTAGGCGCCGACAACTCGACGGGTCAACATTTTGCACGCAATTAATTCGACACGTAACATGTGTAAAACTTCAGCCATGCCTAGAACTTTGCTTGGTTTAACTTCGACTGTGCAAAATTCCGTCCAGCACAGCTTTGGTCGTGCTAAAATTATTATGTGTCAAATTAAGTGCGTTTAGAGAGTTATTAACATGGCAAGTTGATGGCGTATAAAATCTTAACGTCTTAAATTAAGGCTGTGTATCATTACGTGTCCAGAGTCTAGTCCGTGTACCGTTACATCGTGCAGAAACGATGTTCCGCCTGTTTTTTTTTGTGTTTTTTTTTTCCTTTTATTTTGTTAGTATTTACTATCCTTTATCCCAATCTTTCACTCTCGATTTCTCTAACGCTAAAACCTCGAAATCTCTCTCACCCGATGGAGAGCTGAGAAATATTGTCTTCCATGTTTACTCGAAACAAAAATATATATAGGTATTAATTAAAGTTACTTATCCGTTAAGTATTGACCACCCGTCGCCCCGAAATATTAGTTCTCTCGAGGTGAGGTATCGTTTGTTTATCTCTAAAATTATACAGCTGCAAGCTTTTTGCATATCAGCCTCAACGTTCTTCTTGTCTTTTAGTTGTGTCAATCTTACGTTTTTTGTTTATTTTTGTCCCCTTAATTTTTCGACTCCCTGATTCGGCCTCGGAAATACGTATAAAGAAGCCAGGAACTGGTCGGCCGGGGAACTATCTGAACATAACCGGAAGCCAATTACAGACCCGTATCACGATTCGCGAGCTTATTTCTCCATGTAAGTCGCGCGCCGGCTTTCGCCAAATAGTATTGCTTCTCCATTTTATTTTTATACCTGCACACGCTTTGTTTTTCATATGTTTATTCATTATCTCTACTTTTCCGGTCACATTCCGACATCATTCGAAATTTCGCTAAATCCATGCAGTGACACTCTAAGCATTTATCAGTTAATAATATCAGTGCTTGTGATGTTTTTCTTTCTATTTTGAGAGAGCGATTCGGTGTTGGTGTCGTAAATACGAAAACAAAGTAATACATAATATCAGCAAACGAGAAATTAATGAATCTCGTGATAAATTAATTAGGAATCGAATCGTGCTGAGAAACTCAGTCAACTACTTAATTTTCATTTAAATAATATTAATATTAATAATGGTAATAATAAAGATGGCGATCATCGAAGATCATACGTGATGTAAAGATTGTCAATCACGGATAACCGAAGCACTTAAGTGAGTTAGCGCGTGATTATTATTATTATTATATAATAAACATTACGGGAACCTTCACAAGGTGCGCAAAACGAAGTGGTACGACATTAAAAAAAAAAAGAAAGCAAAGAGTGCGCGAAGATGTTGGACCGTAAAACGTTAGATCCGCGGTGGGATGGTTCGAGTGATAAAGAAAAGAAAAAGGGAAATTGTTATTGCAAATAAAAATGAAAAAGTAAATGTGTCTCGCATTTTTCTTTCTCCGCTCTTTTGCTATCTCTCGCTCTCTTTTTTTCGTATTAGTTTTTCGATTCATAATAATCGTCCGCACCTTTGCTTTGGTT